>OY728150.1:1510394524-1511071969 GCA_963277665.1 Viscum album | reverse complement strand
AAAAATTTATCATATATTTTTATGAAGACAAAATGAATTTTATGAAATTATGTTAATAATATTATTTTTGTAATTTAATATTAGTATTAATATCTAATATATTATTTATATACCATCTTAGGATCACAAAAATTTATCAAGACATGCATATTATGTAAATCTTTTTAAAAACCACGCCTAGGATAAACAAGGAATGAACCTAGAAAATAAAAACCAAATATATAACATATATTTATGTATGTCAACTTTTCATGTGATTATTAACACATGATCAAGTATGTATGATAATTTCCACAACCATGATATAGATAATGAACAATTAGAAATGAAAATAGAGGATGATCAATATTAACTACAAAAATGTAACAGTAGTGTAAAAATGTATACGAAAAAATATATATAAAAGTTAATATATATAAATAAGGTTATGAAATAGATTATTAATGAGGATTATTTTATTATAAACTAGTATCGATCATTCCCTATAAAAAATAATCCAAGGTAAGGGTTTTTGTAAACTCAATTTCTATTTACTAATTTATAGTAATTTTAAATAAATATACTATTATAATTTAAGAACATTAGAAAATATTAATTTATCATATTTTACATAGTTTTTTTAGTTTTTATTTTATCTTCATAATATAATTCAATATTTATTATAAAATAAAAAAATATAAATTTTATTGGAATATTTTATATTATCAGTTTTAAATCGAGGTTATATATAACTAATTTTTGATTTGTAAAAATTACATGTTATTTATCTCTAAAATCTTATATATTTTATTTATTTTAATTCCATGTTTTTTATTTTATATGAGCCCTTCAATGCACATCAATGATTTTATAAAGACATTTTGTATTGATTTTTTTACACTCTTTACAAAAGTGTGTATGAATTTTTGATGAATTACATAAGACAATTTTTTATTAGTGTTCTTTAGTTTTATTTATATGTAATACTCTCCATGTTTTTAGTGATTTTAAAAGTAATATATAGTTTTTTATTATATAAAAAATTTCAATTTATAATAAACATTTTTGAATATTTAAGTATTTTTTTACTCAATTTAAATTTCATTGGGTCAAAACCATTCTTCTAAAACTGTGTTCTTCAAACTATATCATATTATTAAATTTCCTTATAGAATACTTTTTTTCCCTCGGATGAAATTAAATTTTCACATCATAGTCAAAATATTTCCAGGATTTTGTTCTTTGAAAAGCTATATTGTCGATCAGAATAATTCTAATCCTCTCTATTAGCTCTAATTGTAATATTTATATATTATTTTTCACTATGAATTTTTTATTTTGTTATTATAATGTTCGAATAAGGTTTATATTATATACTCTTTACATGTATCAATATTTGTTAAAAAAATAAATTTTAATACAAATTTATTGATGTGGGAATTCTTCGCAAGATGTTCAGACTTGAGAATCTAAAGTAGATGAGATCATTAGGGATTACCCCCTAATTGGAACACCACATGCTTCTAGATTCATTAGTAGTAATTATCTAAAAATATAATGTATTAGTATACAGAAATGGTATTATAATCAGTGATTACTAATTGATCACATACTTTGATACAAGGTAAAAATTGTGGCATTTATTTCATATTGCATTAGCATGGGGTTTTGTGCCATTGATTGTATGGAATTTATTTAATAATCAAGATATAATTTATCACATAAAAAATGATACCTTAGACCTAGTTGATCAATATGATAGTACATTTATTAATTCCATGGATATGGTATAATAAGGTAATTGAACCTCGTTTGGTCAATAAACAATAAAGCAAAAAAGAATGTTGATATAAAGTGTGAATCCTTCTTTATGAGTTATCTCAAGACAACATTATGATATTAAAATATGTCATGATATGAATGGTTGACATTGATATGATTTTTTTGTATATACTTATAGGACTTGATTGGTTTCTATAATCAACTCTTATTCTATGAATAACATCCATTTCAATAAAGATATGTTCCATGAGGAATATACTCTAAGTGTACCAAAAATATATATATAATAATTTTGAATATCTATTTAGGACATGGTCAGACACACCATGGTTGTCCTTGGGTGTCTATGAATATATGATCATTAGGTTTAAAAAATTCATATCAATTAGGTTAATAATAATTTATATTGAATTTTTTTAATAAATTTATTCACAATATATAAAGTGAATACAAGGGGAAATATTATATCAAGGAATATTATTTTAATATTAGAAAATCCTTTAATATTTACAGGAATAATGAGTAATGATATTGAATTTATTTGAACATATATTATTTTTATTATATTATAATTATGTTAGAAAAATTTCAATGTTATTTATGAATTGGTATATTAGTCATAAGATGTTGTTTATATATTATTTAGTATATAATAAATATCAGGGGATGTCGAGTCATTTATGAGTGTTCTTCACCTTATTATATTGTGAGAAAATTATCTCATATAGAAACAATTAACTACTAGATTTTTAGAGCCACCCTATCCTTTATTATGGTTATAAGAGAGGGAAGGTTATGATTTAAGCTTTTGATTCATGCCTGCCTTCATGCATTGAAAGATCCTATTTTCATTGATTGCATGGATACTAAAGGAATAATTAAATCTCCACAATAGAATCATTATTTAGATCATCTATGATCCCATGATATTTCAATAATTAGTGGACACTCTAAAGATATCATACTAATGTGAGTATAATTAATTTTCACTAGTGATGAATGGTTCTTAAACACATCATTTAATTGAACATGGTATTTCTAATATTATTTTGTTTTCTTAATTCCTTCACATGATATCCTAGGCATTGAAATAAGATGTGTATTACTTGATATGGTGTAGTTATGTTGATCAATGTTGAAATTTTTAAAAACCCAACCCATCTAAATATACTATTCACATTGGTATGTAAAATAATTATTAGATATAAATATTGATTTTTTTAATTAAGTAAATAATTATTTTTCTTCAAATTCAAAATGTAGGAATCATAATGGTCCAAAGGTCAATTAATTCTCCTCGATCCAATCTTTGATGATGATGTTAATGAATTCTGAATATTTAATTAGGATTGAATATTCAGTATGAAATTGAAGATCACAAACAGACATAGACACACAATCGATATATATAGATATCTATGTGTCTGTGTTATAATTTTTTACTCAATATTTTTTGGAATTCCAAAAGTTAGATCTATTAGGTCGGTGGTTTTAATTTCACATATTATGAAATTAGTTAAAAAAGTAAAAAAATGAATAATTGTACAAGTTGTACACTATGAAATTCAGATAACACAACTATAAAAAGAAAATAAATAAAGTAAGCAGGGAATGTTTAGAAATATCCACAGAACAAATAATATAAAAATAGGAATTTGTTGAAGAAAAAAATAATAACAATAAATTTAAATATTTTGGCCATTAATCTATGATATAAAAAAATTAAAAAGACAAATAATAAAAATGAGTAATGTCACTCGGTTGACACCTCCCCACTATAGTAATCATCAAAAAGGCCTTCAACCATATTAATTAGATTACAAACACTATTCATATGTAGAGGTGAGTAAACAATCAAGCGAATATTCAATAAAAGCATAAGTCATAACACTACCTCACCTCTTTCATCATAACAAAGAACAACACCTTCAACAACATAAGAACATCATATCATCATATAAAATCCCTCATGGGGTAAAAGTAAGGGGGAACAATGAGTGTCTCATAATCCTAGAGGAATTTATTTTTATGATGTTCCAATTTAACACTCATCCCAAAAGTGACTTGAGATGATGTGACGATTCCACTTTATTTAAATCCCACCATTCAAACCATTTTAATAGAACTAAAATAAAAAACTATATAGAATATAAAAAGAACTTAATGACATAAAAACATTATTTAATTGTAAAATTTTTTCCCATAATAAATGTGTTTACATAAATAATGTCTAAAGGATCCCACATATATTTTATATGATTGGAAACACATGAAAACATTTAATTCTAATGCGATACATATAATACATAGAAAAAAATCATTATTATATGAAATTATTTCCATAGAAAATATTTATAAGTTCATTAAAATAATCATATAGAGATAAATAATAAGTATAAAATTATTAATTTAACCCACATGCATCTGATGAATTTTATAACAATTTTTTTTATTAAAAACAGAAAACTAAAGGAAATAAAAAACAAGTCATAATATATATCATATTATAGAGAACTCCAAATGGATCAATGAAACTCCATATATGAATTATAAAAAATCAAAACACTATGTTATAGACATAATGAAACCAAACCCTTTAATATACAGAAACAATTATTGTTTTTGCGAGATGGATTATCCTAGGAAAAATATTCAAAAAAATAAAGAAGAGGAGAAATAATGAGGAAGTAGTGAGTTTACCTATGAAATAATCTATGTTTTGATGAATATGATCCATGAATCATAGATTAATATGATTGTTCTCTCCATTAAAGATCCCAAATAATAGATAAATACTAATTGTAGAAAAGGGTAGAAAAACTATTTAATTCAGAGAGGGTATAAGTGAAATACACATTTAAATGAAATTGGGGAAGATAATAGTGTTTGAAAAATCATTCACCAACTCTTTGGATTCCATGGAAAAAGAGTTAGGCACCTTTATAGTTTGGTCACACAGTTACTTTAAACCATGTTACAATTTTTCATGTAACCCTATGGAAAAATTGGTCACATAGTTACATGAAAAAAATGTATGGCTTTTTAAAAAACGTACCAATTTGGAAAAATAATTTTTTTTAGAATTTTATCACAATGAAAAAATTAATTCATGGTCACTACTAACTATTCATAATTATTTAGAGTCCAAAATATATCCAAACCTTCAAAAATAAATTCTGAAAATCATGAAACATAAATTGACCCAAAATAAAAAAAAATAAAAAATTAAATGTAACATAGGGTACTAAGTATATTTTAAAGCTTGTTCTGTTATGGGATACAGGTAGTTATTCATGATTCAATAAGTTATGACGGTCTTGGTAGTTAATATTAATATTTTTTATGATTTTTATTCTTATTCTTTTATTATACATTTATGTTTATATGTTATATGATTTCTCTCACTTGATTCCAGGACATGTTATATTCTTTTTTTCTGTGTTGATAACTGGATGCCCTTATGTTTACATGGAATTAATAATGTTATTTCATCATACATTATTATTAAATATAATTATTCCATGATATTTTAAATCATATATTTCTACCATTATCATTTTTTCCGAAGCATCTAATTATACAATTAGTGACCCCGTGATATTTTTTTTTCATTTTTATCTAGTGAGCACATAGGTTATGTTGCTGATTTGTGTCAGGAATAATAATAAGGAATATATTAATAAGTAATTCATGTGTGTAAATTTTATGGAAATAATTAAATAAATTAATGAAAATAAGACATTCATATCACTTATCAATAATTTCAGTAAATATATTTTTTCAAGGAATGTGTATTTATTTGTGAGATGTTATTTTTTTATTTTGGAGTTAATGTAATATATATATCTAACTAATGTTATGGTAATATAATATAATAATACAAAATGGATTAGTTAATTTTGGGTATTATGATACTGATATTTTTAGATAAAACGTATAAAAACCAAGGTAAAATAAGAATATTACAGTTCTTCACAATTATATTATTGTTAAACCTAATGTATTTTATGTTTAAATGAAGGATTCATATTATAATACATATTAGGATTGATATTTTACATTCATTTAGTGGTTTATTTATTTAGGATAAAATAATGATTCAATAAATCTGTTATCATAGTATTTAGTTGAATATGGGATCATAATAACAAAGTTGTGAAAGATATTTTTAAAAAACACCAAATGTATTATATCTAAATAGATGGGAAGATTAAGAAAAATATTGTGAGACTGATAAAAATATCAATATATTATTATTTTAATGTAAAATATGACTTTCCTAGTCTATCATAAGATATGTAGGGAGATATCTCATTAGAAAAAATATATTGAATATTGTAGGTCTAATGGATACCCTTAACAATTTTTAATAGGGAGGATAATTAATATTGTGAGGATGAAATTTAATTAAGGTAGGATAATGTAACTTACCTGATTACATATTCATTTTATTTCCCATTATAAATTATTAATTCTATATAAATAATATATGTTTAAAAAATCATTCAGGAATTAAATCAAAATGAAGATACATTGTTCAATCATAGTGGCATATCAAACCGAAAGTACATGATACAAACTATTTTATACGATGAACTATTACATACCATGGATGATTAACTAACATTAAAGTGGATAAAATAAAACATGGAAATAAATTTAAAATATCATTATTTTTATAAATATAAAATCATATAGGGAATTGTCACTATTAAGAATCATGATTACAAAAAAAAATCCACAATGAAAAAGAACATCATGAATTGATATTTCTTTACTAAAATCCATATTTCATATTATAGTATTGGGAATTATAATTTGATAAGTTAGAATGGAATGAATAAATATGATATAATGAGGGTAGAATAAATGTTAAATGAATATAATAAATAGTGTATATGTTTGTTGGGTATAATGCCAATAAACATGTTACTAGTCTTTAATTACTAGTGTATTGTTAGTATACATAAATTTTATTTTGATAAGTTTTCATTTAAAATAAATGATTTGAAATAAAATAAAGTTTTATTAAATATATTAAAAGATACGAATTCACATGGGATCATATCAGTTATTATAAAGAAATAATATATACAAATAATGCAATTATGTGAAATTTATTACTTTTAAATTATAATATGAATAAATAATATTTATAAAATTAATATAATGATACAGAAAAAATTTTATAACATCCATGATATAATATAGTAACTATATATAATAATAAATAGATTTTTTATTTTTTAAACCAAAAATTTAATTTAATTTTTGTATTAAATGTTTTGTGTTTTATTCAAAGTAAAACTTCATTTACTTATAATATTAATATAAATGAAATGTATTGGTTATATATATACACAATGAAATTAAAAATAAACCATTCATTTGTTATTAATTAATTTTCAATAATGAAAAATTGAATTAATTTTAAATTGTACTATTTATCAAGGAATATTTTCCTATATTTGGTGCATTATTTTCTTAATTAATTAAAATAATATTTTTTAATGAATTATTTAAATTAATGTAAATATATATGTAAATATATTAAAAAAATTACCAATAATATATTTATCAATACTTATATAAATAAATTATTTTATATACATACTAATTCATATTTACAAGAATGATTATATGTGTTATGAATTCATATATTAAAATAAATTTTTATCACCTTCAATTATTGAATTTATTAAAATGAACTTCAAATTTTTTTATTATAACTTATAGCTTAGTTATTGAGTGAAATTTCAATTTTAGGCATAAAAATATGTTCCATAGATAAAAAATTGAGTTACCATGGAAATGTATAAATTATGTAAAATTGTAATATTAAGGGTTAATATCATAATAGTTCATCATTAAATGAATTCATTACAGAGTAATTTTTAAAAAATAACCTATATTTATTATTTTCTCACATTGGATATAATTTCTATGAGAAATTATAATTCCTTATTCATTAAGGAGTGTCTAGTTATCAAAATGTCCCATAAGATCACTTAAAAAAGGCACCCTTGCCACCCCCTTTAACCACCTCAAAGCATGTATTTTCTTTGGTATATACTTGAATACATACAGATATTATCCCCCAAAAAATACTACCTAATCAGGGGTAGATTTGGGTCAAAAATGAATTTCCCAATTCCTCCAAAACAGTTAAGGCTACCAATAGAAGATTTGATTTCTTCTTTGCATGTAATTACTTCTTATCAGACATTTTCATTTATCAAATTAATTTACTACATACAAATTATAATTTTTCAAAATAAATAGTTATAAATAATAGAAATTTATATATGATATTGATATAATAAAAAATGACTTCATGATCATACTTGTCCACTAATTATAGCATGTTATTGTTTCAGTCAGTTTAGTCTACCATATAATATATGCTATAAAAATTTATCATATATTTTTATGAAGACATAATGAATTTTATGAAATTATGTTAATAATATTATTTTTGTAATGTAATATTAGTATTAATATCTAATATATTATTTATATACCATCTTAGGATCACAAAAATTTATCAAGACATGCATATTATGTAAATCTTTTTAAAAACCACGCCTAGGATAAACAAGGAATGAACCTAGAAAATAAAAACCAAATATATAACATATATTTATGTATGTCAACTTTTCATGTGATTATTAACACATGATCAAGTATGTATGATAATTTCCACAACCATGATATAGATAATGAACAATTAGAAATGAAAATAGAGGATGATCAATATTAACTACAAAAATGTAACAGTAGTGTAAAAATGTATACGAAAATATATATATAAAAGTTAATATATATAAATAAGGTTATGAAATAGATTATTAATGAGGATTATTTTATTATAAACTAGTATCGATCATTCCCTATAAAAAATAATCCAAGGTAAGGGTTTTTGTAAAATCAATTTCTATTTACTAATTTATAGTAATTTTAAATAAATATACTATTATAATTTAAGAACATTAGAAAATATTAATTTATCATATTTTACATAGTTTTTTTAGTTTTTATTTTATCTTCATAATATAATTCAATATTTATTATAAAATAAAAAAATATAAATTTTATTGGATTATTTTATATTATCAGTTTTAAATCGAGGTTATATATAACTAATTTTTGATTTGTAAAAATTACATGTTATTTATCTCTAAAATCTTATATATTTTATTTATTTTAATTCCATGTTTTTTATTTTATATGAGCCCTTCAATGCACATCAATGATTTAATAAATACATTTTGTATTGATTTTTTTACACTCTTTACAAAAGTGTGTATGAATTTTTGATGAATTACATAAGACAATTTTTTAGTAGTGTTATTTAGTTTTATTTATATGTAATAATCTCCATGTTTTTAGTGATTTTAAAAGTAATATATAGTTTTTTATTATATAAAAAATTTCAATTTATAATAAACATTTTTGAATATTTAAGTATTTTTTTACTCAATTTAAATTTCATTGGGTCATAACCATTCTTCTAAAACTGTGTTCTTCAAACTATATCATATTATTAAATTTCAATATAGAATACTTTTTTTCCCTCAGATGAAATTAAATTTTCACATCATAGTCAAAATATTTCCAGGATTTCATTCTTTGAAAAGCTATATTGTCGATCAGAATAATTCTAATCCTCTCTATTAGCTCTAATTTTAATATTTATATATTATTTTTCACTATGAATGTTTTATTTTGTTATTATAATGTTCGAATAAGGTTTATATTATATACTCTTTACATGTATCAATATTTGTTAAAAAAATAAATTTTAATACAAATTTATTGATGTGGGAATTCTTCGCAAGATGTTCAGACATGAGAATCTAAAGTAGATGAGATCATTAGGGATTACCCCCTAATTGGAACACCACATGCTTCTAGATTCATTAGTAGTAATTATCTAAAAATATAATGTATTAGTATACAGAAATGGTATTATAATCAGTGATTACTAATTGATCACATACGTTGATACAAGGTAAAAATTGTGGCATTTATTTCATATTGCATTAGCATGGGGTTTTGTGCCATTGATTGTATGGAATTTATTTAATAATCAAGATATAATTTATCACATAAAAAATGATACCTTAGACCTAGTTGATCAATATGATAGTACATTTATTAATTCCATGGATATGGTATAATAAGGTAATTGAACCTCGTTTGGTCAATAAACAATAAAGCAAAAAAGAATGTTGATATAAAGTGTGAATCCTTCTTTATGAGTTATCTCAATACAACATTCTGATATTAAAATATGTCATGATATGAATGGTTGACATTGATATGATTTTTTTGTATATACTTATAGGACTTGATTGGTTTCTATAATCAACTCTTATTCTATGAATAACATCCATTTCAATAATGATATGTTCCATGAGGAATACACTCTAAGTGTACCAAAAATATATATATAATAATTTTGAATATCTATTTAGGACATGGTTAGACACACCATGGTTGTACTTGGGTGTCTATGAATATATGATCACTAGGTTTAAAAAATTCATATCAATTAGGTTAATAATAATTTATATTGAATTTTTTTAATAACTTTATTCACAATATATAAAGTGAATACAAGGGGAAATATTATATCAAGGAATATTATTTTAATATTAGAAAATACTTTAATATTTACAGGAATAATGAGTAATGATATTGAATTTATTTGAACATATATTATTTTTATTATATTATAATTATGTTAGAAAAATTTCAATGTTATTTATGAATTGGTATAGTAGTCAGAAGATGTTGTTTATATATTATTTAGTATATAATAAATATCAGTGTATGTCGAGTCATTTCTGAGTGTTCTTCACCTTATTATATTGTGAGAAAATTATCTCATATAGAAACAATTAACTACTAGATTTTTAGAGCCACCCTATCCTTTATTATGGTTATAGGAGAGGGAAGGTGATGATTTAAGATTTTGATTCATGCCCGCCTTCATGCATTGAAGGATCCTATTTTCATTGATTGCATGGATACTAAAGGAATAATTAAATCTCCACAATAGAATCATTATTTAGATCATCTATGATCCCATGATATTTCAATAATTAGTGGACACTCTAAAGATATCTTACTAATCTGAGTATAATTAATTTTCACTAGTGATGAATGGTTCTTAAACACATCATTTAATTGAACATGGTATTTCTAATATTATTTTGTTTTCTTAATTCCTTCACATGATATCCTAGGCATTGAAATAAGATGTGTATTACTTGATATGGTGTAGTTATGTTGATCAATGTTGAAATTTTTAAAAACCCAACCCATCTAAATATACTATTCACATTGGTATGTCAAATAATTATTAGATATAAATATTGATTTTTTTTAATTAAGTAAATAATTATTTTTCTTCAAATTCAAAAAGCGGGAATCATAATGGTCCAAAGGTCAATTAATTCTCCTCGATCCAATCTTTGATGATGATGTTAATGAATTATGAATATTTAATTAGGATTGAATATTCAGTATGAAATTGAAGATCACAAACAGACATAGACACACAATCGATATATATAAGTATCTATGTGTCTGTGTTATAATTTTTTACTCAATATTTTTTGGAATTCCAAAAGTTAGATCTATTAGGTCGGTGGTTTTAATTTCACATATTATGAAATTAGTTAAAAAAGTAAAAAAATGAATAATTGTACAAGTTGTACACTATGAAATTCAGATAACACAACTATAAAAAGAAAATAAATAAAGTGGGCAGGGAATGTTTAGAAATATCCACAGAACAAATAATATAAAAATAGGAATTGTTTGAAGAAAAAAATAATAACAATAAATTTAAATATTTTGGCCATTAATCATGGTGTTGGTTTCCTAAACTTGGGATATCAGTCAACAACTGGGGAGCCACATGTTAAAATAGTTAGCTATTCAATATCCAACCACGAATATACAAGAATAGTGTAATATCCATAGAATGAAATATGAATATATTTTTAAAGAATCCATTATACTATAACACACTAATTACTATTAATTTTTAATATAGTATTGATATATACAAGGGTTTGATTAAATATAAGGAGATGTTTAATGATTTAATCATAAATTTCTAACTGATAATGATGAAATGAGTGATAATCAACACAGTGTACCAGAACCAAATAATTTTATAGTTATTGTTTTTACAAAAATGGAAGGTAATTACACAAAAACAATAATATCCAAACCGTCACATGATCATTTCCATTCTCAAACAATTTTTGAAGTGTTGTATAGTATTCAACATATAGAAATACATTATAAAATGAAAATATAAGATCTAAAGTCCCCACTACATGGTCATCCTCTATAAGAATCCAGTGAAGATGACAAATATTCTTATATGAGACTTCTGAATGACTTATTTTATGTTTATATCAAAATTATAACATTAATTCCCAAAGAGTTTCAAATGTAACCTGAAGATATGGGTGGTTATATCATGTTTTCTCATATCCGAGAAGGTTGTGAGGAGAAATTGAATTGATAATGAAATGAGACAATTATCAAACTAATCATTGATATTATTATATATGGAATACATTTTGATCCTCATGTACTCTGGTTTATAAATTACATTGAATTACTATAATAATTGTGATTCAACTCTATTAATGAACTATTAAATTAACTCATTATCACATCCTTACCACCCAATTTTTCTAGTTTCATTAAGAGTTTTCAAAAAAAATATTTTAGAGAAACCTATTTAATAAATATTGGGATATTTCAAGAATGAATATGATAATTGGAATTAGTATTAACCAAAATCTGAAGGAAGCATCTCAAATTCATTTGAGATATCTATTTTTTTCATTGGTTTTTGACCAATGGCATTCATCTTCATAGACTTAATTAGAGGTTACTTCCCATGGTATCCTTTTTGTTCTCAATTATTTGGATGATGTAGGTCGGTGGATTTAGGCTTATGAATCCAGATTATTTGGTCTTTTATTTATTGGAATCAATCTCTCAGTGGGGCTTTAGCCACGAGTTATCCCACATGGTTGGCAGGTCTTTCCTCAATGTCCCCTGATGGTGTTGTTGTCATCCCAGGTGATGGAGTTAATCATCCCTTGATAGTGAAATGAGATGAACCCTCTATTATGGTACCATGATGATGAAATAAATTGTGATGTTGTATGGTTTATCAATAGTGCAACAGTCGGAGGATGGAGGAATGTCCCTCAGTATTGAATCGTCACATTCAGGTGTCTCAGTCGATGGTCAACATTTTTTGGAAACTGACATGGTTTTCAATGGAAAAGGAGAAAATTTTGGGCCTCAATCATATATTCATATTTAGATGGGTATTTAGATAAAAAACACTGATCATTTTAGGCATACCATATCAAAAAGATGAGTGGGTATTGATTTTTCCATCTGTACTGAGAATTGTAATTTTTTTCAAGTGTCTATGTTAGTTCTTCCACCAAAAAATGGTTGGATTCTTATTTATTATCCAAAAATATGATTGGAGTGTTCTTTCTAGAGATTTTTTATTTTTGGATCCTTTAGGTTCATGTTTTAGGTTACAGACATCTAGGCCTATGCGTCGTGCACTGGGCATATGTGCCTCTGGGATTATGATCATGTAGGTTTACCCCTCATCCCTGATTAAAATGTTGGTAAATGAATAAAATTATAATTTTGTTCAAGCTTGTAGGTAAAGAATGTTCAATATATAATTCATAATGTGAATAACATGAAATAAATCATAAAATATATAATTTCATGTTAACATCTAATAGAATTGTAAAAATGTATTTCAATGAAACCAAATATAAATAGGGAGAGCATTGAACATGATTCATTTTTCATAAATTGTGGAAATATAGTTCAATAGAATAGAAACTGTAATAAACAGAATAAAAAGTAAGCATGATCATTTAATTAATATATAATAATCATGAAATGATTTATTTAATTTACACTCCTTGAGTAATAGTTACAATATGTCCTATTATATTTGCTTCTAAATACATGTACCAATTAAATAAAAATAATAATCGGAGTCATGGTGTGTTATCAAAGAGGCTTATAAAGGGTGATACCATCATTAGTAGAAAGAATCACATGATATCAATCCAAAGTGAATGGTTTTTTTAAACCTATAATTTTTTAATGAACACTACTAGAACATTGAGGTTTAAAATTTTCCAATGGTACTTCAAACATAATAAATATTTAATTAATACATGAATCTTTTAAAATAAACGATGAATATTAAATTTAACACACTAATACTTAGGTGTGAAAGGATAACTATTTTTCATGAAACCAAAATTTAATTTTCTACGATATATTATTTATTTTATTTAGTGTCTCTGGGGATAAAGGCAATAGTTATTGTTGACACATTTCCTTATCATGTTTTATAAAGAGAAAACTTTTGAACTAAAGGTATGCTACAATTCATTTTGAATTAGTCCATCTCAAATGCCTGATCTATTTTAATGAAACGATATTTGAAATTAAATAATTTATAATACACATACAAGATTTTTAATGAATTTAAATGTTAATATATAAGATTCAGGGTAAAAATATACACATTTTTTATTCGTAATTACTGATGAATTTCATGAACAATTATTCATCGATCATTAAAATTAAGTGTGAAGTACATCCAAAATGCACATTTACTTACATATATGAAAGATATGATGTTGGTACAAAGGAAATGTGCGAAATAATAGAAGAAATTGTTGGACCCTAATATTTAGTATGGAGTAATTTTTAATTTTCATTTCCTTTTAAACATTAAATTCATGTTTTAAATAAAAGGGTCAACAATGTTTAGATTCATATACATTGAAAATAATTCAATTATTTTTCATGATATAATTCAAAAATAGTGTTTTATTCCATAAATATGTTATTAATATTATAAAATATGTATTTAATATGATTTATAATATGATATAGAAATATTGTGTAAAAATTACCATGGTTTTGTTCCATAGACATTGTTAAGGATATAAACAATGTTTCAATAAGTGAAATGGAAAATGCATCTTAGGTAATATCCTAAAGTAAATATATCATTTTATATAATTACATGTGATAAAAATGTTATATTCAGGAGATATATTATATTTTAAAAATGATTCACATATATATTAGATATATTAGAAGAAATATGGAATTTTATTTATTTAATGTAATAGATACACACGTGGTTTATAAAGGAACAACATCCACCAGAGTTTGTGGTAAATTAATTTCCTAGAGACAAGAATTGTATTGGAAGTCTAAAACTGTTGAATTGGTTTTACATTCCCCATGGTTGGGGATACTCTATTCATTGAAGATAATGCATCCAATTAAGAATATATAAATGGAAATTACATAAGAATAAAATGTATACATAATTTCTGGAAATGGATTCCATTAATCAAAGTATGGATGCTTATTATTTTTAAATGCATTGAATCACATTAAATTTGATGTATTTAACATAAAAAATACATGTATAGTCATGTTTGGGCCAATGAGGAATGATTACATGTTGCATGTTTTAAACTATTGGGTATAGTCATTATATTTGATAAACACTTTACACTAATTTTCATGCTTAATCTGTTTGATTTGTACTTTTCATAGTTTCATTCAATGATCATTATATTTGACATGGGATATTATTATAACCACTATTTTAATTTGTTAATATGATAAAAACAATAATATTGGGGTACACTGTAATTTTAATAATGGATTTATGTTTCTAAAATCTAGTTTTGGATTTATTTAAGAAACCAGATCATAGAAAATTCATTTGGAAGAAATTTTTTCTTTGTGTCTGCATATGTTTTCTAGGAGTTCCACTATTTTCAATTTAAAATATATTGAATCAAATTAAGAAATAATTGTTTTTTCATACTTTTAGATAATCTTACAATGAAAGTTTCTCAATAGTTATTGACTTAATGTTTAAATCTATATTTTAAGGAACAATATCAATGAAGGTAAATATAATTTGATTCTAAAACATTGTAATAGTTTAAAAGAAGAAAAGGTATTAAAAAATAAAATTAATAAAAATTTGATAGATAATTGTTAAAAACATTATATGGTATAAATCTATTCAAAAAGATATGTATAGGACATTTAAAGATATTTATATGATGAATAAATCACATATTCCATGATTTGTACTATATTCAAAATTATCAATACATACTCTAAAATAAGAAATCATCAGTATAATCCAATAGAATTGCATCAGATGAAAATAGAATTATCGAATTAAACATGAGTGAGTGCAACAGATATTTTGCTGGAGTTAGGATAGGAAGGGACACTATATATTAAGGGGGAGAACTAATATTCCTTTCTATCAATATGATTTAATCTCCAAGTCAATTTATATTAAATAATTATATAATATCATTCAATTAATTTGTAAAAAATATTTATAAATATTGAGTACATTTTTTCTTCTTATACAGCTGAAGAAGCTCTACAAAATTCAAAATTACTTGTTTGAGTTCATGGAATAACCCCTAGTGATTAATATTTTCCATTGATATAAATTATGTTATACTAAATACAAGTACTGGCCATGATTTATGTGTTGAAAGTGTATATAAATAATGTACTACTGTATATAATCTTATAAAGAGTCTTACTCAAGGAGATGATGTCTAAGATAGAAGATTAGTAACACAAAAGAATCATTATGGGTAAAATGATAAAATTCATTGCACAAAATATGTATGATCATATCATTTTAAACATAATAAAGATCGTTATCATGTTTCCCACAAATAATGTAAGAGTTTTGAAAAATTTGGCACCCTAAATCCAATATGAACAATTATTTTTTATTACTATAGAATGTATATATTGAGTAATACATGATGAATAGTTATTGTAATAGTGATGATATTTTTCAATTTAATGTTTACCATGTAATATCCACATATTTTTTCGAGATCAAAATGTTATTGTAGATCATATGATATAATGAGATCCCTGATATACTACTACATTAATTTGAGAAAAATGTCTAATGGTATAGATATATCATACCGACTGGACATAGATGATGTTGAACCATGAGGAGATGGGGTTTCATAAACATTTGTACTTATTTTCCTCATGTTCAAACATGAAAATATCAATTATATAAGATTATCAGTACTTACCCACCAATAGAAACACTCATTGTGTCTGGTGTCGTTGTATATAATTATCTATAAAAACGTGTAACGATATCCTTAGAAAAAAATATTATCTATGTATACTACATGACAATTTAAAATGATTAAAGGAACTAAAAATACCATTTATATTGGAGTGAGGTTTCTTCCACTGGGTGAACCATTTAATGTTTTTAATTGGTTGAATGATCATGAAAAAAAAAACTTTCTTCTCGAAGGAATTGATATTATTGGACTAGTTAATTAGGATGATAATATCTTCACTAAATCCATCAAAAGGTAGAAGAAGGTATTTCTATCCAATTAATTTATAGACCATTATATCAAGAAAGGATTGTGACACAATGTGTGCATCACACATTATGTGATTTCATGGGATAAAGAGATATTATTACATAATGTTTATTCATAGTAATGGTTTAATTTTTTTGACAATTCATTCAAATTACTTTCATTGATGTTTTTCTAGACATCAAACTTAGCCTATTAAATATATGTAATGAAATCTTGATAAGGGACTGAAGGATCACATGCTAAGAATATTAAAAATTATATCTTGTTCTTGTGAATATTTTTATAGGAATTGGTTGGCCCCAAAAAGATGATCCTTGGGGGTAAAAGAATATATGATCACCATGATTAAATGAATTCAAAATATTCATGATATGAATAATCTGAATAGAATTTATATATTAAATATATTAAAAATAACTTATTTTAATACATATAAAATTATTATATGAAAAAACATTATTTCAATATTCATGTTTGGATTTTTATTTGTTTTTATAAAGAGTAGTGTTAATGGCTCTACTTTGTAATGGAATATATTTATTATATAAAAAGTAATTACTAGAAATATAAATGATATTTATGACTCCATAAAAAGTTAAAAGATACCACTGTATACTTATTTTGGAGTTCAAACACATTTGAGGTCTATAGATCAATTTTATGGTTTTTTATCTTCATTATATAAGTGAGTATAGGCTCTCATATGAGGAACCATTCACTAAATGATTATGTAAGCCACCCAAAAATCTCTTTCACTTACTATAGATATATGATGATGATATAATATAGAAATCAATGTTCTCCTTCACGTAATGAAGGATCATCATTCTGCTTATCATCGATATCATCGAAGGGTATATTTTACCTTTGCACTAGCACCCATATTTTAATGACTGGTGATTACATTTACTTTCAAATATTGTTTTGTTAATCTAGAGAGATACTCCAATTGTTTCATCGACGAGAAGTCACCGACTACATATAGTTTCTGAATTCATCATCATATCAAGTGAGGTAATATTGAAGTTAATCTTTCATTCGTAATTCTTTAATGTATGATATGACTTTTTTGTAAAGAGTTATGAATTTTCAGATATTTTATGGATATAATAATCATAGATGAAAATTTTAAATCACTGACCCATGTTCATTGGTTGTGTTCCTTTGTACCTACAATAAAATATCATTTCCATCACATTAATCCATTACTCAATAAATGGGTTTAAAGGCCGACTAATGGAAGATGGAAATTAATGAATAAAATATTCAATAACAGGATATTCAATTCATGGAGTGTTTGGATTATCTAAAATATTCATTTTATTAATCATAACATGAGAATATTTTGGGAGTATTTCCATGATATATTTAAATATAGTTCTTATATCATTCTTGAAATCACCACATTTTCCATTGAATCCATCAAAATCACGGACACTTCTTTTTCCTTCCATATCCTTTTTAAAGTAATGTCTATGGTGTATATACATATATTAGTGATGATATAAAGTATAAAACATTGACCATATAATAAATATCAAATAAATTATGAGCATAATCATTTATAATAACTCTCTATGTTTCAATCTTGGTTATCAATGATTATTTCCCTACTATATTTTCCTTAACCATGCACGTTAACATGATATGAAAACCCTTCATAATGGATCCTAATAATAATATTAATTAACCTATGAATATCCATGAAGAGTATAAAAAATAATGTCATTACTAAAATATAATTCATTATTTATTACACAAGGATACACACAGTACAATAGCAAAATAACATTATTCCATTTATCTCAATGTATTTAGGTACGTAGGATAATAAATTAAAACATGTGTTTAACAACAATATTTAAAAAATCAAAAAATATGCCCTTATATTTCATTAATCCTCTAATATTTTATGGGATAACCTAGGGATGAACATAAGAAATGGGTGAACTATAAGCCTCTATAATAGAATAATCCAAGAATAATATGATGACAGTAATACATATGAGTCAATAGGTATAACAAAGTGACATAAAAGGGGTGGGAATCATAAAACTTAACATTTAAACATGATATAAGATCATAAAATCAAATAAAAAACGGAATATGAAAACAACATAACATAGAACATTATAAGAATAATTCAATTATAACCCCTGATTCATCATAATGTAGCTTTCATATAATAACCTTATATGATGAGAAAACGTTATCTTATAATATTAAGACATTTATTAATGTATTTGATGCCTGTATAATTTCTGGCACACCCATCACATATATATCATGTATATGCATTTCTGTTCCCCATGGATCATACAATATAATGATGTACTTCATTATTTTTAATTCCTTGATTAAATATTTTGAGTTACAAAAATTGGATTTTAAAATAAATTTATAATAGGAAAATCTATATAAATACTCTAGAGTTTAAATGATGATGGTTATACACAACATAATGGTTCTGCATGATTTATAATGGGATAATTTCAGAAGCATAACCAATGTACATAATGGATTGTATATGGGTTCAATGATAGTGAAATGTGGTTAATCAGTTATTTTTAAACATAAGTATAGTAATTGTATGGGTAAATACATATTACAACCTGAATAATTGGAACTGAAATTCCATAACTCAAAGAATGTTCTTGAATAATTATGTGGATGAGTGAATCCATTCACCATGAGAGGGAACTTCTAACGGGATGATAATATATTCTTCATAGATTATTAACACCTAGGTAGATATTTTCAAATAGAGTGTTATTTTTATATTAATTTATTTCTCAATTTATTTTGAGTGAGGATGAGTGGTATAATGGGTAGTTATTTACTAAAAAAATTTGTAAATTATTTATTATTTATTATATTCTCTTTTAACTCTAAGGTAAAATATTAAAAATAAAAACATGATATTTTTTAACATTGCTTCTAAAAAATATAAGGAGTTTTAAATATTTTATAATAACAATAACTGATCACATTAAAACAAAACCATTAATGTCATGGAAGTTAGTCATGTTTATAAAGAATTGATTTTAAAATATTAAAATATAATATAGGTTTTCATGTATTAATTAAATGATTATATAATTAATAAAATAACTTTAAAAATTATTTAAAATTTGAAATATATATTTGATCATGTATTAATTTTGAAGAATTTATTACATCACTTTTTGACCATTATGGTTTCATAATATAGAACTTATATTTACATTGTATTTAATTTTTACCCAATGTTTTTTTGATATCATATAAAATTATGAAAAATTCATCATTAAAAAATTTCAAAATGGTTTTTTCTCAAGGAATATTTATTTTATCAAAAATATTATTATCTAAATATAAGAATTAATACTTTTAAATAAAAATAATTATATACTAAAAAATAATAGTTTTTTGAAAACAATATTTTCCCGAAATTATAAATATAATTTTGGGGTTCATTAAATTATTTAAGATTTTTTATATAAATAAATAATTTTTAATAATAAATTTATATAAAATTAAATTTTACTTAAAAAGTCACTATTTTGATGAAAATAGTATCAAAACCAAATATTTCCAAAAATACACTTTGAGATTATTCAAATAAAATTTTAATTTTCATCCACATTAATATACATGTATATAAAACCTAATTATGAAAATGGATAAAAATATTAATAATTTTATACCAATAATAACATAAAAATATATAATAGTAGTTTCTAGATACTTTACCTCTTTTACACCATTATAAGCCCATATGGTATTGTGTGAAATGGTGGTACATTAATGGGGTAGTTTTCCAAACATGGTTTGGTTTGTGACCCTAAAAGGCTTGGTTTGGACATCATGATTGCAAGAATGATCATACCTAAACATTTATGTACGTTCACATAATTCTTAAACTATTAAGATGGAAACCCAATTAATTATATATTACTGATTTGACTTGTGAGAATAGTGATGCATTGATGTGATAAATAATTTTGAGACCATCCCACAACAATACATCTATATATTTACTCATATATCAAATATTCACATTAATTCATAAATAATGTGTCTAATCATCAAATATCCATATTTAGTAAAGAATATAGATTTATAAATTTTCCATGTATAAATAAACAAATTTCAATGTATAACACTATATTCATAAATTATATCAGTTTTAAGAAAATAAAATAGCCATGAAAAATAATTTGGACATTTATGGGAAATTTAATGTCAATGACCACTTGGAAGGGAATATTTTTAGGGATGGTTAAGGACTATAAAAATTAAACAAGAATCTGAATTTGAATACATTGCTTTATCAAAAATATCAGAAAATGAACATATAAATAATAAGCATGGTATCAATACAACATATTCTATGGGTAATATAAATAAAATAAATGGTTTTCTAGTTTAATACTAAAAATACTATAAATGGATCATAAAAAATATTTTTAAGAAGTATTAATTTTTCACATATAAACGCCATTTTAATACATACAGGTTTAGATCAAAATATAAATAATTCATTAAAAAATCATTTGAATATTATAAATTGATATTTAATAAATTTATTTTCATGACAACTAGTAAATATATTAAAGTTGTAAATGTTAAAATATGTATTCCTTTCAATTTTTTAATAAAAGTATAACATGATATTTTTTTGAAAAATAAATTATTATTCCAATAATAAAATCAATAAAACTAAATATAGGAAAAATGTTTTTAATAAACCATTTTTAAAATTTTAAAATAATTTTTAAAACATTTTTAGAAATAATGGATTTGGAATAAAAACGATTTTTTAATTAAGATATAAATGAAGATAGATTTTCCTAAAAATATTTTATCTTAAAATTTATGAATTAAATAACTGGAAAAGTTAGTACAATTAATTTTAAAAATAATAAATAAATTATTGACAATATAATTATTGGGGTTTATTATCCAATTATAAAATAATTTTATTCCTTGAAAATTCAAGAATCAATAATCTCGATGAAAATGTGATTTTAAAATTAACATTAATAAAGATCATATTTTTAATGTGTGAATTATTAAATGAATCAATTATTTTTTAAAATTTATATCCACTAAAACAACTTAAAATAAAATATAAAATAATTAAAAATCATTACAGATATAATATTCGATTATAGTAGAAAATGAATAATTTATATAACATAATGAAGGGAAATTGTGTTATGAAATTAATTACCACTTAGTAACCATTAATTTAAATTAAAATGAAAGAAATAATTAAAATTGGAACATAAAATTTGAATATTTATTAATTAATCATTATATATTATTTCATATGTGTAGTATATACACCGTATAAAATAAATATGGAATATAACATTTTAATATGTTTTAATGAAGGGAAATTTAGAAAAATTCCCTTACTTGAGGCTTATTTATTTTTAAACTTGATTAAACCTATTATATAGTTGTTTTACACTTTTTATTACCAAATTATAAAACATTTACATATCTATAGTGTAATATATTATCCCCTTCTAACATTTACCACCTGTTTTTTAGTAATATTTTATTATGTTTATTATTTCAAGAGTTATTTTCATTATTTTATCATGCATATTTTTTCGAAACGAACCTTTTAATTTTTATATTATATTAATTTATAATAAATTTTTTATATATATTTTATTAGTATGATATTTTTTATTACAATTATCTTTTTAATCATTATTGATATTTAAATATGGAGAACTCATCACATCGCCTTGCAGATAAAGTTGGTTATACAAATGCACAAACAACATTATAATTTTATCAAAGGGAGAAGGTGTAATAAGTAGTAAGATATATTAATTTTACATAATAAATATAATTTCATGTATATCAAATATATTTACTTAATTTATCCTCATTACTCTCCATGAAAATGTAAGTGAAAAAAGAATCACAACGCTTTGTGATAAGGATGTCCACCTTACACATGTGAAATGTTGTCATATTTTAAATGACATAAAAAGTAAGAAATAAAATATGATATTATAATTCCATTAGTATAGTATTATTATAAATATAAAACACATTTTTAAACATATCATTATATCCTTAGTGGTATTGTGGTCATTGATAATTAATTATATTAGTTCATGATGTTGTAGTCTTCGGCGCCCATGATCGATAGTTTCATTTCTAGTTTGATGAAAGAAGATATTTATATAGGTCATGAAAATAACAAAATAACATCTTTTTATATGGTATATAATTATTTAATTATATAATCCATGTTTAATAATATTTAACAGAGGATGCATAAAAAAGAATCATTTAAGAGTTTTACATCTTCTTCAGTAAACATCTTTATGGTTGCACCATAAGCCATAATAGGAGGGATTTATGATCAAAAAATTAATATAGGATTTTGGTATGGTATTATGGATGTCATTTCGGTAATTGTTGGATAGAAAAAAAAATTATTATGATTTTTGAATACGGGAGGAGAGGTGGGGGTATTTTATATGTGGCGAAGAGGAAACAATAAAACATTCAAAAAGATTCACGTACAAACACGTCATTACCATGAAAAAATAATAAAAAAAGGATAATTATTGACAATTATATGTTATTATTTCAGAATAAGGAAATAAAATTGTGGTTTCAAAAGTTGGTATCTCATTTTAACAACTATATTTTTAATTTATTCCACTGATAAATTGGTTTTTACATTAATCGTGTGAATTAATTCTTAATATTTCACTATTCAAAATGGTAAATAACTGTATAGAAAATATTTTTTATTTTAGATAATGATGATTCAAAATAATTAATATCATTTCAAAAATTAAATTCATATGATTTTTTGCAACAAATTAAATGTTATACATGCACAGAATGGAAAACAGGTTTCCAAAGAGAAAAATGTCATAAATGTCGAGGGTTTTAAAAGATCAATATGAAATTTATTCCAATGAACTAAATTAATCTAAATTTATCAAAAATAAATTATTTTTATAATAAAATAATTTTAACATATATTTTTCTTCATTAATAATTTAAGAAAAAAAATAAATTCTCAATAAAAATCAATATTTTTCATTATTCAATGAAATATGATTCATTTCTGAAATATACCAAAATATAACCTTAAGATACTTTTGATATGAATATATTTTTAAAATTAATTTAATTTCTTATAATAATTTTTTATAAATGTGAAAAAAAATTATTTTATATTATGTGTGCAAAGCATGATTGACCTTTTTTATTAGAAAATTATATTTTTCAATTTTTTTATTTTAAATAATTCAAATTTCATTTCATATCTATTGTAAACCATAATTTTTATAATTAATTATTAATATAAATAACCAGCAATTAGTGTCTAGGTTGTAATTTTTTTTACATAATAGTTTAATTATGATTAGTGTTTCATGTTCTAGAAACTATCTTGTAGATTAAGATTAAATAAATATATTTTTTTAATTTTTTTATGCTTAGTATTTTGTGTCACAGACGACATCAAAAAGAAATTTATTCATTTTCTATTTATATGTGTTACATATTTTGTATTTGATACCTATAAAATGAGTGTTAATATGTTTAATTATGTTTCGTATAAATCATATTATATTCATTACATAATTTATATTATTTTATATGATTTGATATAAATTCCATGACACAAATAAAACAATAATTTTAAAATAATTGTTTCACCATCATCAACGTAATTTACATTATTCATAATAAACTAAATTTTATAGCAAAAAATGATACTATTTTGGTAAAATAGTATAAAAATAATAATCTAAAATAAAAGAATCAATTTATTTAAATTAAATTTCATGTATATTGAATCTTTTCTTAAGGTTATCACTTATAAATTGTAAAACCGAGTTTTTAAATTTATTTTTTGAGCAAAATTATTTTTTAATATGATTGAATAATCAATTAATATGATTCCAAGGAAATTAAAAATATTATTATTTAAAAATATTTATTTTACAATAAAATAAAAAAAACCATTTCTACCTTTTATAATAGATTAGAAAAATAGTAAAAAAATAATTTTCCATAAATTTCTATATAAATAATCAAAATAATGAGTAAATTATTAAAAATTTATTCTGTAATTTTAAAATTCTTTTTCATACATTTTAATATAGAATTTTATATAAAAAGGTTTTGAAATCAATCAATGTTGGCATATGAAAAATAACTTAACAAAATTAACGACATTGATAAATTTTGTATTTTTTATTCCCTAGAAATATAATTATTTATTCAAAATCTAAAAAATTAATCGTAATATAATATGAATATTCAAATAAAAAATTGATGATATTTATTTGAAATTTACTTCCTAAATATGTTAAACTAGGAATTAGAATAAAATCATAACATGTAATAAAAGAAATTATTTTATTTGAATGATTTTTTTATATATTAACTAATAACTCAAAATTATTACTAATCATTAATATATCAATGTTAAGAATATTCATTTTATAAAATACATTTTTTGTTTATGGAACCCTTTTATTAGTTCATTAGTTTGACTTATTTTGTTAATATATAACGATATTTCATTTATATATATATATATTTTTCATAATTTTGTTACTCATGTTTATACCTACTAATTTTACAGATATTTTTTACCATTTTTTATGAATTTGTATTCAGTGTTATGTATGGAATAATCCATATAACATATTATTTATTTAAGGAAGAAAAATGGGAAATTAAGTACTTATTTCATTATCTTTTTAGTTTTTTTCACTATCCTCACTTACTGAAAACCCATGCAATGAGATACATAACTCACAATATCTCTCTTTAGGTTGTCCCACTAGAAAAAATCATTGATATATATATACATTATTATATTCCCTTGACTGATAAAGAATTATTGTCTATGTTCTTCGTCAAAAAATAGTTTCTCCAATTAGGTAATTGACGGAACACATAATTTGTTATAAAACGTGATCATTCCATTACTTTCATAGTCGAATTCAAGAATATTATTTAGCTTATTCTTCAGTTTCGAAAACACATTCTACTCCATTTTAATAATCACATAAATGAATGGTTGAAATGTAATTTGTAAAATATAGAATTTATCTAATGCCATTAATATTTTAAGATCCATACTAAAAAATATCCATTACTACTGGATCCATGTCAATCCATATTATATAAAATAAATCATGATCCTTCCATCTTAAAGCTTCCACCACATTGTGTTCCCTACCATGGTTGTAATTTTTTGAGAATTTATAAAAATTAATAAACTCCAAACATCTCATTCGTGGATATTCATATTATTATATGTGATTATATACATTATTCTATCATGATCATTATTATCACATCCTAATCCTTGTTCCAATGTTTTATTCCTTTATTTAGTTGGTTACATGGCCTCATGAATTCCTCCACATACACAAGAGGATTTGGAAATTAAGCGAAGGACTAAGGTGTGCCTATGGGGAGATATTTCCCACATGTTAGCGTGTGGATCTGTAATAGAAAACACAATAAATAAATAGCGAATGTAGATAAATAACAAACTAATGATAGACATCCTAGGTTGGTATAAACAACCCAGCCCAAGGGCAATCTCATATTAAAATTATGATCATGTCATGTATCTACAAAGAATCAAAAACACGAATTTAACATCAATAATAGACATTTATAAAAAAACTAAAACGTAAAAACATGAATATCTCTAGATATAATGATGATTCTATCATGGTTACGTGCTCCCATTCTTCAAAACATGTAACAAAATCTTGTATCACACTATTAAAGCTTACCATAGTACCAAAATGTTTCCATTATGTCTTCTTAGGAACCCAACAATAACCCAAATAGGTTGTGATATTACCCATAATAGGCCACAACCTATGGTGTCAATATCAAATGTACTTTATGTATACAAGATATACTGTGTGAAATATATTTGATGGGTATAAATGTTGTACAAGTAAAAGACCATAGAAAAAGTGATAAATGTAAAGTAATATTGTTAATGCCAACAAGATTCCATATATACAATAGTTAAGATCCCATAAACTAGTATAGTATTGAAATATAAATAAACAAGTAAGTCATTCCTATATAACCACTATAGCATGATACCCATACCATGGCAATATGTAAGAATAACAAAAACACCCATTATAGCTATGATGTATAACCCACTATAAAACAAGTAACACATACACTATATATTTAAGAATATACCTTTAATAATGGGCATTATTTATAATAATTTCAATCGAAAAATACATTACATGTGATGATATGTATCAGAAAATGAATGTCCCAATCCAATGTATAGAAGAGAAAGGGATCCACATCATCTCTTAGGATCATCTCGATTCAAAATCTATAATGATGTCGGGGGGGGGGTCCAAGGAGCATGTTAGAAGACTATTCCCATTGTGAGTCCAATAAATTTGGATCAATAAGGTAGTAAGGCTTCAAGAATAGTAATAAATCATTACACATGGTGAAAATTAGTCCAATGAGTCCACTACAGTAAAACTAATTAATGAGAGATACATCGATGACATATAATGGAAATATGATTGAAGGTATACCAACCGTGTAATCAACTACCATTTATACACATCACATCATCTCATTTATCAATTGATATTAATTTATATATCATGAAATTTTCCACTCATTTCTGAAATTTCTCAAAATTCCGTTTAAAAAATTAACTAATCAACATCAGTTTATTACATGAAAGACAATGCAAACCATATCCTATTAGTTTAATTAAATTGAAATCAATATATAAAGGGATTAAACTAACTATGAATCCTCACATTCTCCTAATTGGTGGTATAAAAAATGGAATATACAAAGTCAATCCCCATGGGTGGCCATGTTTAGGGAAATAATTTCTAACAGTCAAAAAGGTAAAAAAGGGAAGCCTAATAGGTCCCATCTTTTTAATTTAATTATCTAATTAATTTTTAGGGCTCTGTTAGAAATTATAACATACATAAAAAACTTATATGTATCATAAAACACCAAAACACATGTGAAAAGATATAGAACACCTTCAATATGTCAATAGTAGTGTTATCATATAGTAACATCTCATGATTTGATCTAGATCAGGAAAAAATGATGAAGAGACCAAGGGAATTAAAAAAGGTCATATTAGATCACGTCTAAATAGAACAACCACCATCAAAGAAGATGAAAAAATGGGAATGATGAGCTCACCAATATTCATTCAATGATACATAAATTAGAAGAAACAGAGTTGAGATCATGGTGATACAAAATATTATAACCCTTGGATAAAGAACGATTAATGAGTGTCTCCCATGTGTGAGATATATGGGGGATTCTGTTAAAATAATGACCAACCTTGTTGTTTAAAAATAGATATTGGGAAAATACATGGTGTGTAAATTATTTACATGTTGAGTAATGCTTAGGGTCACACCCCGAATAAAATCCATTTACACTTCATTTTTAGGATTTCCTAGGCTATTACACATCATGTAATCAGTAAACTTCATGTAAACTAATTATGTGTCATTAATTATCTTACATCCAACATAAATTCCCCTTCACTCTTCTTTTATAAATACAACCCAATCGTCCCATGACCAAAGATTAGGGTATAAAATTATAGGAAGTTAAATAAAATTTACTTGAAATAAAATGATCAATACAACATTAGAAAACTAGAGACCTTAAAATATTCAACATTAAAGAAAATTGTTCCCAAAAATCCCTTCCATGGGTGGTCAAGAATCAAATGAGAAATTTCCAGCCAATGAGAATGTATGTTTTCCTCCCTCACCCATGTCTCATCATGTAATCTACTTTTCTTCCATAACACCCTTACTAGAGGAACTGACCAGGCTCAGATAACCATGTTGCTTTTCTCAATGATATGAATAGAAAGATAATAATAGGACATATCTACATTGAACTCAAGATCATCTGGATTGAATGTGTGTGATGGATATGAATGATAATGGTATAACTACGATACATGGAAGACGTTGTCAGTGGCTTGGTACTAATAAGGAAACTAAAAATGACCGACTACTAGTGAAAATAACTCTATAATTTCAGACGCACCTCCATATCACAGTCAAAGAATAAACTATCTCATGATCTCTTGATTTCACTTCCTTAACGATACATGTAAAAATACCTGGTCCATGACCTCAAACTGTATTCATCGATTATGATCAGCATAAGATCTCTATCACCAATATGTAGTATCAATTTTCCTCCTGATCATATAGACATTCTCAAAAGTCTCTTATATGATACGTGGTCCAAGTATGTTTGCCTCATATTCCACTATCCAATAGAGGGGAAATCTATAAGTCCTACTATACAAATTCTCATAAGTCGATATCTTTATAGTCTCATCATAATTACTAATGTATAAGGACTCAACTAGGGGAATATAACTTCCCAATGAGCCCGCAAAATCTTGGACAAATGCCTGCATCATGTCCTCTGGCACTTGAATCATACATTCTAACTAGAAATCTGTATGCAGGTGGAATTTCAGGTTTACAAGCACTAGATTACCTAATTCCCTGTGTAATAAATACTATAAATGAGAGGAAAATTGGATGTCCCAATCCAAATAAATGGTATGATGAACCTATTGAACTTGTACATTGTAAAGGATACACAAAAACCCAATCTCATATACAGAGAAGGTACACTTGATTGGTATGAAGTGAGAAACATTAATTAACCAATCCACAACAACTAAAACAACATCATAACCTTGAGGCATCCTCAGAACATGGCCATGAAATCTGTCACAACATATTCCCACTTCCACTCAGTAATGGGTAAGTAATACAATTTCTAAGATGGTCACCAATGTTCCACCTTTACTGGATAAATGGTGGAACACCACATACAAAACATGCTATCTACCATTTCATTAATGTCCAGTAATACTAGTTATGTAAATCATAATACATATTAGTAATTTGGTGAGGTAGTCAACCAACTGAGTTATGAAAATCATGAATCAACCCCATATTCATGTTAGTCGGACCCCAATGTATCTATAGATATATATAATTTTATTCTCATTATAGTCCATCCAATAGGGGGTCCTCTCTTTCCACACATTACCAAGTGACTAGGCCTTCAAAATATGATAGTGATCTTACCCTCAATATATCCATGAGGGAGTAGGAAACAGATAAACAATTAAGGAATGTTTTTCCATGATTATCCCAAACCTCCATGTGTATCTATAAAAGGAAATAAAAATCCACTCGTTATTGGCCTCCTATAAATCATGAATCTCAGTTCTACTAATCAGTGCACTTGCTACTTCATTACCCTTTCTTTGAAAATAGGAATGATTTTACTTAAATGATAGTATGTACAAAACCCACATTTTCTACTTCAACCTCAGATCACACTATGTAAATATATACTTTAGAATTTTATCGTCTATGAAAACCACCAAGTTCTCACTTTGTAAATAGTGTATCCAAAAGATAAAATCATGAAAAACATTATGTGGCTCAAGATCATGTGCCACGTAATTCCTCTCATGTGTTATCAGCGAATATTGCCTATATTCGATGAATTTATCTACCTGATTGGGAACAACTCCTACCTCAATACTTGATGGGTCAGAGTACACCGGGTAGCTCTTACCCAGTTCTGTCAGAATCTAGACCATCTTATAAGTCAGTCTCCCATTAAGCTCCAGAAATGATATTTTACAAGTACATGACCATAAAAACGTCCCACCCCTCATATTTATGTCTACTAATGGTGATGATAATAATGTGAAGTCATATAAGAAATTCCTGTGAAATCAATATACCCCATAAATCATTGTATTTTTAAAATGTCCTTGGATAGTCCTAGGTAGCCATAGCATACACCCCCTATGTGCTTTTGGATACTCTTGTCTCTGAGATTTTATGACCCAAAAATTGAATCTAATCAATACATAAGTGTCACATTTTTAGTTTATAATATAACTAATTATCTATCAGTGTATCCAAAATGATCTCAATATGTTTTGAATGATGTAAATATTGGGAGAATACACCATGATATCATCCACTAATACCACCATGAATTAATCTAGATAATGACCGAGAACAAATAAATTTAATCCAAAAAAACCAATGGTGCATTCAGTATTTAAAATAGAAAACTACATTCTCATATAGGCCATAACTACTATGAAAATATATACACATAATAACAATAGGTCAAACAAATACATGAAGATAAACTGATCAAAAATAAATTTTCCAGACCACCCATGAACCATAGTGGAGATAGAAAATTTCATCTATTTGTGGGAATGGAAAATTGGTCATAATTATAAATTGGAACAATTTGTTAATATATACTCACATACTAATAGTATTATCTTTTTTTTATAAAAAATATTTGGTGAACCCCATAGAGAAATACAGGGTTGTTTATACTCCATTGACTCTAAGACTTCTTGATGATTTTTTTATATAAGGCCCCAGCCTTAAACCTTACTTAATATTGAATTAAATGAATAATTAACATTGAAGATATTTTCAGGTTTAGAGTTTTAGAGAATTCAGAAATAACTATTACATCCAAAAAGATTACAATGTAGGCACTTCTACTAAGTTTCCATAAAATAAAAACTCGTAAAAAGAAACATGTCTAGTTCCATGTTTTAGATAGCATGACTTTTCCTTGATCCCATCATTGACCATATTCCACATTAAGTCATGTGAAAAACATTTCAAAAAAACATTGGGTGAGCATAAAAAGCTCAGTAAGGGATACACAAAGAAATAAAAGTGTTAGTGTTTCAAAACAACAAGTAAACCATATCTACTTTATCAATGTAATACTTTTCACCTTTATGGAGTAGTAAATACTCCTCACTGAATAAAATATCATTACTTACCCTTTTGTAACCAAAATATTACCATAAAACCCATTTAAAGAACTCATAAAATATAAATGTAACTTGGGACATAAACATACTTAAATGGAATAACCATACAGTCGACTTCCACACATATCACATAATGGAATATCCATACGGCCGACATCCATACCCAATGCATTAGAGATTATAACGTAACCACCCATACTGGTATTCACGACACCACCCGTCATATGGTTTATCACATAACCACACATCAAATGTCCAAGTACCATTACAAAATCATAAGACATAAAACAAATATAATGGAATGAAAACATTTCCACACTTTGATCACAATATATCACTAAAATATATTGAAATACCAAATCCATTATAAAAAACCATTTTCAATACCAAAATACATAAAAGAGTATATGTTATTTATTTAATTTTAAAAACATTATGGATTCTTGAGGATGCCAATGACCAAATAATACACGCGTCAGTGGAAAAGGTCGTTGTCACATGTACGTTAAAAGAAACATTCTTTTTTGTTGTTTAGTAAAACGCTTCGTAGAAAAAGATTCCTTTTGTATAAAATTAAAATTCAAAGGGTTTTATACACTGTATAAAATAATGTTGTGTGTAAAACAATATATGTCTCAATGAAATGAGATTGAGACGAATTCCCATACCTCGGGTCCGACTTGACTCGATCGTTTTTTAACATCCTTTAAAATGGGTAAGGCTTTTTGATTTGTGCTCAAAGGCTTCCTTGGGAATACTTCATCCCAATGTAAGGATTCTAGGAGTAAGAGAGGGATGTTGAGAGAAAAAATGTTCAGGGGTTGCCCAAGCCAAATTATTGAGAGGTGTGGGTAAGGTGGAAGAGATGGGGGCCTTTTATAAGAGGATAGGAGGGCCACTCTTGGAAACTTATTAAAGGTTACTTTATTATAAAATGATTTTCGGTTTTTAAAGGTCCCAAAATTATATATTTCTAGGATAAGGTGATAAAATTTCAAAATCCACTCATCCAATAGGTTTTTTACATGTGTAGGTCTTAGATTTTACATTATCTTTTCATTTTATTTAAATCGTTAAATAATGAGATATCGCTGCATCATCATGGTGTCATAAATAATTTAATTTATTTAATGTATAAAACTTATAAAAAAAACTATCATGATGTGGGAATTAATTTTATACATATAATTAATATTTATAGTCAAAAATATGACTTGTATAACCCCATTCAAAAAAATTTTAAGTAAAACAACACATGTTTGTGACATTTTTATTTTAAATTTAAATAAACATTTATTAAAGATATTTTCCTAACAAAGTGGCTCCATGGGGTCCCCAAGTTGACCCATGGATTGTCTTGGTTGGCCATGACACATCCAATAAGTAATGGACATGTGTCAAGGTCATTTCATATTATTAAAACATTATTTTTACCTTAAATTACTCTAATTATCTCTAATTTCGATTAAAAACATAAAAGTTACTATTCAAAAAAAATTATTTTAATCCCATTGAACCAAATATTACTTCTTAATGACAACCATGTATTTCAGATTTATGAAATTAAATACACAGAGGTGGTAAAATTTCATTTAAACAAAAAATCCGTTTTTTTAACTGCCACTTATTGGTTTCACTATTCATAAAAAATCGATGTTTTCCAGAAAAATACCAAAAAATCATCCTAAGATATATTTGATATTCTGAATTCAAAAATGATATCTATTTTATAAAATTTAAAACATATAGGTTAAATTTATTAATTTAATAATTAATTCCCATTGTTGGGACAAATAGCGTGTTTTTATGAAACAATACATATCAAAAGATTGACACTCGTTTAAGTCCAATTACAAAGTGAAATTAATTACAACGACCAATATTAGATTAAATGGTAAAAATATATTCTAATTTAACTTTAAAACCAAATAAAAATATAATCTAATCATATAAAACAAATTATATTAAAAAGGGGTTTTGAATTAAAATACAACATTTTTCACTATTCATTAAAAATGAACTTTATCAGAAAAATACCAAAAATTTACACATAGTAAATTTTGATGTCTCGATTCTAAAGAAGTGTTTTATTTGGTCCAATAGAATGTATAAGGGTGAACAAACCTATATTTAAAGAAGGTTCTCCATGAAAAGGCAATAAGTCAACCTTTAGTGAAAATTAGGGTATATGTGCCTAAAATTGAATTCTTTTCGTACTTTAAGACATTATCTTTTATTGGATAATTGTAAAACATTTAAAAAACACATATAATCATATTTTGGTTATTTATATTCATTCCCGACAATACAATGGCTGCGTATTAACTACCATTTAAAATAATACTATTTTATTACTAGTGTGCAACGTAAGATTTCAAAGAAACTTTTTGTTGCGTATCGAGTACGCTATCGAACATAGAAACCCCTTTAATGTAAAATTAATATTTTATTCTCAAATATTGATAAATATGAAAATTTATTATTCTTTATTTATCTGGGAGTTTACATCCTTCCCCCCTTTAGGGAATTGTGTCCCCACAATTTTATTCACTTATCAAATAAGGGGGGGGGGTATTTATCCCCCATAGCATTTTCAGATTCCATCGTTTTCACTTCAACCATATAGTTTTTCCAAAAAACATTTACCTGGGGAATTACCTTATTTCGCAACACTTTCTCTCTTCGGTCAAGAATCTGGACTAGTTGTTCTTCATAAGAGATATTATATTCCAACTAAACTACCTCTAGGCTCAAAACATGAGATGAATCTGGCATATAATTTCTCAACATCGAAACATGAAAAACAATGTGTACCTGAGATAAACTCGGAGGTAAAGACACTCGGTAAGCAACTGATTCAATTTTATCCAGAATTTCATATGGTCCAATGAACCTTGGACTCAGCTTTCGTTTCTTACCGAATCGCATCACACATTTCCATGGTGAAACATTGAGAAAAACACGATCATCTACCTAGAAAGATAGATCCTTCCTCTGGTTATCCACATAACTCTTCAACCTGCTCTGAGCTATTCTCATGTGTTTCTGAATCAACTGAAATTTTTCTGTCATCTCTTTTACCAATTCTGGTCCCATCAACTTCCTTTCACCCACTTCATCCCAAAAATCTGGAGTTTGAAACCGTTTACCATATAATGCTTCAAACGGAGCCATCTATATACTGGAATGAAAACTGTAATTATATGAAAATTAAACCAAAGAAAGATGTTGGTCCCAACTTTCCTGATAATCCATAGATCAAGCACGTAGCATATCCTCCAAGGTCTGAATTGTTCGTTCTGACTGCCCATCTGATTGTGTTTGAAAAGCTGTACTATAATTTAATTCAGTACCCAACGTCTTTTTAAGGCCCTTCAAAAAGTTATAGGTAAACCTTGGATCACGATCAGATACAATGGATAGAGGAACTCCATGCAACCTAACTAACTCTTTATGATACAATCGAGAAAGTTTATCTAGAGAGAAAGTATCTCGAAAAGGAAGGAAATGAGCAGATTTAGTCAAGCGATCAACAATAACCCAGATTTCATTATTACCTCGAGATGTCCTTGGTAATCCCACAACAGTATCCATGGATACATCTTCCCATTTCCACTCTGGAACCAGTAAAGGATGAAGCATCCCATTCGTCAACTTCCTCTCTGCTTTAACCTGCTGACAAGTCACACACTTTACAGTAAAATTAGAAATATCTCTTTTCATTCCATCCCACCAGTAATACTCTCGCAGATCTCTGTACATCTTAGTACTGCAAGGATAAACTGAATATGGGGAACTATGAGCCTCACATAACAACTCATTCTTCAACTGTGAATCACCAAGCACACATAATCTCTTCCCAAACCTCAAAACACAATCATTGTCAATATTAAATCCAGGAAAATTACCCTTCTGAACTAGCTCTACCTTTTTCTGCAACCCACTGTCTTTATTCTGTGCTTGCTTAATTCTGTCTGATAGAGATGATCTCACTAATACCTAAAAAAAAATAGAAGAACTTCCTACACCAACAACATCTATTCCAATGTTCATCAAATCAAAAACCAAAAGATCTCGTTCCAAACGTAGCATGGTTAATGAAGCATTACTTTTTCGACTCAAAGCATCATCCACTTTATTTTCAATTCCCGGATGGTAATGAATTGTACAGTCATAATCCTTGATTAATTCTAGCCATCTCCTCTATCTCATGTTCAAATATTTATGAGTGAATATATAATTTAAACTTTTTTAATCAGTATATATTTCACACTTTACTCCATACAAATGATGCCTCCAAATTTTTAGAGCAAAAACAACATAAGCTAATTCCATGTCATGTGTAGGGTAATTTACCTAATGAGTTTTCAACTGACATGAAGAATATGAAATTACCTGGTCATTCTGCATAAGAAAACTACCAAGTCCCTTCAATTAAGAATCACTGTATATAACAAACTCACCATTCCTTGATGGAAGTTCCAAAAAGGGAGCATTCACCAATCTTATTTTCAACTCCTTCGGTAGTAACTTGAGTTAATAGATCCATCACTGCAACAAACTGTTTAGTTCTAATTCTGGCCATCTCAGAATACTGATTTGAAATGTCATTTCCCTCTGTAAGCCTTCCTAGAAAAGCTGTTCTGTTTCCTCTATGAAAAACCATTCATAACATAGAAATATCTTAGGAAAAGAAACATGGTAATCTTTAAATGCTATATCATTTCAATCATACCATAAATTAATTTATAATTTAACAATTTTATAGCTCCTAAAGTTGTATAAGCCGACCTCTGATACCAACTATAATGTCCCAGCCATAAACCACACTTAATATTTAATTAAATGAATAATTCACATTGAGGATCTTTTCAGGTTTAGAGTTTTACAGAATTAGGATATAAATATTACATCTCAAAAGATTACAAAGTAGACACTTATACTAAGTTTCCATAAAATAAAAACTCTTAAAAAAACATGTCTAGTTCCATATTTTAGATAGCATGAATTTTCCTTGATCCCATCTATGACCCTTTTCCACATTAATTCCTTTGAAAAAAATTTCAAAAGAACATGGGGTGAGCATAAAAATCTCAGTAAGGTAAACACAAAGAAGGAAACCTGTTAGTTTTTAAAAACAACAAGTAAACCATGAATACTTTATCAAAGTAATACTTTTCACCTTTATGGAGTAGTAAAAACTCCTCACTGAATAAAATATCATTACTTTCCCTTTTGTAAACAAAATATTACCATAAATCCCATATAAATACCACATGACATATAAAGGTAACTTGGGACATAAACATACTTAAATGGAATAACCATACGGTAGAATTCCACACATATCACTTAATGGAATAGCCAAACGGCCGACTTCCATACCCAATGCATTGGGGGTTATAACGTAACCACCCATCCTGGTATTCACGACACCACCCATCATATGGTTTATCACGTAACCACCCGTCAAATGTCCAAGTACCATTATAAAATCATAAGACATAAAAAAATATATTGGAAAGAAAACATTTCCACACTTTGATCACAATATAGAACTATAATATATTGACATAACAAATCCATTATAAAAAACTATTTTTAATACTAAAATACATAAAATAGTATATGGTATTTATTTCATTTTAAAAAACATTACGACTTGTTGTGTAAGCCAATGACCAAATAATACTCACGGCGGTGGAAAAGGTCGTTGTCACCGTATATGTTAAAAGAAACATTCCTTTTTGTCGTTTAGTAAAACGCTTCATAGAAAAAGATTCCTTTTATATAAACTTAAAATCCAAATGGGTTTATAGACCTTATAAAAGAAAGTTGTGTATAAAACAAAATATGCCTTAATGAAAGGAGATTGAGACGAAGTCCCATAGGTCGGGTCCGACTTGACTCGATCGTTCATTAACATCCTTTAAAATGGGAAACTATTTTTGATTTGAGCTCAAAGCCTTCCATGGGATGACTTATGCCCAAAGTGAGGCTTCATGGAGTTATAGAGGGATGTGGAGAGACAAAATGGGCAGGGTTTGGCCATTCCAAAGGCTTGGGAGGTGTGGGTAAGGTGGTAGAGGTGGGGGCCTTTTATAAGAGGAGGGGAGGGGCACTCTTGGAAACTTATAAAAGTTTACTTTATTATAAAATTAGTTTTTGTTTTTAAAGGTCCCAAAATTATATATTTCTTGGATAATGTGATAAATGTTAGAAATCCTCCCATCCAATAGGTTTTTGACATGTTTAGGTCTTAGATTTTACATTATTCTTTCATTTTATTTTAATGGTTAAATAATGAGGTATCACTACATCATCATGGTGTCATAAATAATTTAATTTATTTAATGTATAAAAATTATAAAAATATATCATCATGTATGAAATATTTTTATATTTATAATGAATATTTATTTTCAAAAATATGTCTTGTATAACCCCATTTAAAAATTGTTTTAGTAAAACAACACATGTTTGTGACATTTTTATTTTAACTTTAAATAAAAAGTTATTAATATCATTTTCCTACCAAAGTGTCTCCAGGGGATCCCCAATTTGACCCATGGATTGTCTGGGTCGGCCATGACACATCCAATAAGGGTAGGAAATGTGTCAAGGTCATTTCATATTATTGAAACATTAGTTTTACTATAAATTACTCTAATTACCTCTAATCGCGATTAAAAACATAAAAGTTACTATGCAAAAAAAAATATTTTAATCCCATTGAACCACATTTTACTTCTTAATGACAACCATGTACTTCGTAATTTTGAAATTAAAAACATAAAGGTGTTAAATTTTCATTTAAACAAAAAATCAGTTTTTTTAACTGCCACTTAGTGGTTTTACTATTCATCAAAAATCGATGTTTTCCAGAAAAATACAAAAAATTCATCCGATTATATATTTGATATTCTGAATTCAGAAATGATTTCTATTTTAAAAAATTCAAGACATATAGTTTACATCAATTAATTTAATAATTAATTCCCGTTTTCAGGACAAATAGCATGTTTTTATGAAACAATATATATCAAAAGTTTGACACTAGTTTAAGTCCAATTTCAAAGTGAAATTAATTCCAACAACCACTATTGAATTAAATGATAAAAATATATTCTAATTTTACATTAAAACCAAAATAAAAATATAATATAATCATATAAAAAAATTAGATTAAAAAGTGGTTTAGAATTAAAATACTACATTTTTCACTATTCATTAAAAAAAATGAACTTTATCAGAAAAATATCAAAAATTTACACAAAGTAAATTTTGATGTCATTATTCTAAAGAAGAGTTTTATTTGGTCCAATATAATGTATAAGGGTGACCGAAATTATATTTAAAGAAGGTTCTCCATGAAAAGGCGATAAGTCGACTTTTAGTGAAAATTAGGGTATATATGCCTAAAATTGAATTCTTTTCGTATTTTAAGCCTTTATCTTTTATTGGATAAATGTAAAAACATTTAAAAAACATATATAATAATATTTTAGTTATTTCTATTCATTCCTGCCAATACAACGGCTACGTGTTAACTACAATTTTAAATAATACTATTTTAATACTAGTGTGCAACATACGATTTCAATGAAACGCATTGTTGCGTATCGGGTACACTATCGAACATAGAAACCCCATTAAAGTAAAATTGATATTTAATTCAAAAATATTAATAAATATGAAAATGTATTATTCTTTATTTAGTTGTGATGTTACATTTTATCTCTTGATACTTCATAGTTTCCATCCTATAAGGAAGAATGGATTCCATTTTAGGTCTTATCACCAGTTCAATTAAACACTCCCCCACTTTATCGATTGCTAAACCAAATAATTAATTCGGGGAAAAATACTTGAAACAGCCATCCACTGGAGGAAAATATTCTTTATGTGATCCATTATAATCCATATTATCAATAGTAATCTAGGATGTCATTTTTAAAATACCACAATGCTTTGGCCCAGATGAAATATCCTTGATATCCCATTCCCTTAGTGGAATAAATACTATTCCCTATGGTGTTGTAAATTTCACCCTTCGGTGATATAAATATACATGGTATTAATAAGAAACAATTTAATTTTCCCCGAGTATAATGAAAAACCATATCATCTTAATGAAAAATGATCCCATACTTAGTCACATCCACCAATATAATTTGGGAAATCCTTGAACTGGCTTTTAACCATTGTTATGATCCCCAATATTGTATAAATTGAAATTATTTCATCTTAAAAATGAAACAAAATCGCATGTTTTTCGACCATAGGGTTAGATATTAAATTATAATATGCACTTATATAAAACATATCTTCAAAATAGTAGATGCTACTAAGATAGAAACACTCACCCTAGATCTTATGACACATAACTTTTTATTGGTAGTCCATACATAATATATATATCCTAAACTATGACCATGTGAATAATGATCACTACCATTGCTTTCCATCTCTATATACTAGGTATAAAAGGTTTCTGGCTTCCCCGGTCATGACCACCACCTCAACCTAAAAACAAATACTACCCTTGATCATTGCTTGGCCTAGAATTGTGAAACATTATCCTAAAAATTATGTCGAATTTGATCCCCTTCCACTAACCATGGAGGTATGGTATTGAAAAATGGTTGTATGTATCCCATCCATCCAAAATATCAACACTCGGTTGGGACCCAATCAATCTAATTCTTCATATACCTTTATCACACCTAAAGGTGAAAAAATAACTTCCTTCACTCAAGACAGAAATGGTAATCCCCTCATGAGTGTCTTCGAAATATAACTTCATAAAATAATTCATTTATCCACATGGTGGAGATATTGAATTTCCCTTCTCTATACCACCATCGTCCCTCTAGTTCAACTATGTAATTAGTTTGTGTTTCACTATCACATTAATAGTCTTCAACCAGAACATGGTTAAACAATGATCAAATGATACGCGTTAGACCTTCCTAAAATAATCTGTCATATTATCGCTCATCAGCAAAGTACATCAGTGTAAAAAGGTGAATCTCTTAAAAGAATTTTGAAGTATCCATAACATTCTTCACATCCTGCTCTAGACATATAAACTCACTAGTCTTATCTACTATCAAAGACTTTGGGAAAATGTAATAAAAATATTTTTATTAGAAATCGCTCCAACCTATATCTTGAAACCCTTCATCCTATTTCTAAACATCTGAATAGTGAGTAGCTTCTCCATGAAGCATATATTCCATGAGATTATTTATCCTTTCATTGTGTGTAGCCGGATGATCAGATATCAACAATGTATCTCAATACATTGGTCATTTACCTATGGACCTCTATCCTCTAAAAAGTTTTGTCGATGTTGCTATTGGAACACATGACTTGAATAATCCATATACGCTTTAAGATATGTTTATCCCTGAAAAGTATTAATCTAGAATAAAAAAACCTTATGTATCTATGCCTTATCTCTTATGGCTGGTTAAAATAATGGTTCCACAAATAGAACTATAGGATGATCTATTTGTATCTCATTTCCCACAACCATCATAGATTGGTGGTCACCACCCTTTATATTTATGACTAGATGTATTCATCATGTAATTTCACTATAATTTCAAACATACTCCTATAAAAATATCGATATCCAAAAGTGGAATGGTCATGATATTTATATAAATAAGTCTCACACCTCTACCTCCTCAGAAAGCTAGGACTGAGTAAAACGAATTTGACAAAATGTCCAATAGACACTACTAACTACCCACTTGAAAGCCTAGTGTTTGTCAAGTTCCCTATTTGAACAATTAAATTTAATTATAATTCACATTTACATCACAATTATCTTTTAGGGGTTTTACCCAATGGTTCACCACTTCCAATACATAAGTAATTGTATACCACCTAAATAGAAACATTTTTACTACCAAATCCATACTATAACATGGTCCAATCCATTCATCTAATGGTCTATTATTCAACACGACATATTTGTCAATATAGTGTTTCTACAATATCATATTCCTGAAAAAATTATTTAATGTTTCAGAAGGTAGTAGAATTACAAGAGTTATTTTCTAAAAAAAATACACACAATTATATAATGTAATAGTCATATGATAGATATATCATTCAAAGAACAGATATTAATGTTATGAAATCATAAAATGCACACTATATGTCATAGAATAGTGCACGAAACATGATCTTTGTAAATTTCCTAATATGTTTCATGAGATTTATAACAACTTATCCTTGAAAAATTAATAAACATAATCCTCAGTTATATCATTTATAACAAACAATTTTGGTGCATCATTGATTGATGGAATCAAAACAACTCTAACAATCAAAATCTTGAAAAAATCAATTCAAATTCGTGGAATTTGGAATCTTCCCTATACATGGGATAACTACTACCAGGAAAAAATCATTACCAAACCCTTATAATTTACTAGACATCTCTCTATGGTCACCAACTAGTACTGTATAAAAGAAAACACCTTTGATTTGACTTTGTATCATCCCGACACGGGTTGCACTATCCGATGCCCAGAGACGATGTGTCACATGACCCCAAGAACTCCTCCCCATATTCCAGAGGCCACTAACTAGAATTCGAAGATTAGGGTGTGTTTGTGGGGAGATTATTCCCTCATTTCAATGTGTATCATAATAGTAGTAAACACAACCAATCAATATCTAAAGAAGATAAATAATTAATTAAAGAAATTATTAAAGATATAAATAAATAATAAATGGAAAAAACAAATACCATATAAAAATGATTATCATGTAATGTGTCTACAAATAATACAAAATTTTTATACAAAAGCAATACTATACACGTATCAAAAAACCAAAAATTCCCAAAAATGACTATCTCAAGAAAAAATCACAAGCCTTGCTAAGTCATGTGCTCTCTTTCTCCTAAGAATGAAAAAATCAAGAATAATACTATAGGATCCTGGACCATTCCATAATTGTATCCATGATGCATTTATGGGTACCCAATGGTAGGACAAATAGGGTGTTTGATACACATAGTAGGTCACCATCAATGATTTCTATAAAAAATCTAGTATGTGTATACTAGAAAAATAGTATTCAATATATAAAATAGTTATAACAGAAGTAAATGTGATAGCCTGTGAAATAAAAGTTAACTATAAATTAGTATTGTCCCTCACAACTAGGCTCCCTGCAAAAAATAATCAGGTTCCCCTAAATATGGTCAGTATTAAAACAAAAAAAGTAACCATGTCATGTATAATCACTATAATCTAATACACAATCAATTTCTATCCATAATAATACCAAACAATTCCATCACAAAAAAACCATATAACCATGTATAAAACAACTACCATGGAAACATCATATAATCCATCATATTGAAATCACGATGGACATTTAATATAATATAATAAAACAACATTGAGTCCCTTGATCACGTCGATAGAAACACTATAATGACTTGAGTAGGGTCCAAAGAGAATTTCAACATACTATTTCCACTACAAGGCCAATAAATATTGGTCGATGGAGTATCAAGGCTGATGGAATTCTATGGAATCATGAACGAATGAGAAAAATAGTCCATGGTACTCACTATCGTAAACAAAATATGTAGGAGAAACATTAATTTCATCTAATGGAATAAAAAACCAAGTTATACCTTCCAATGAATCCAATATCATTGAAATTCATCACATAGTATTACAAATAAATTAAAAATCATTTATATATAATGATTTCACCCACTAATTCATATAGTTTATCAAAAACCTATTTAAACAATTAATTAATCAACATCATTTTATCACATGAAAAAAAGACACATATCATCTCCTAATATATCAATTCAATTATCATAAATGTATAAATGTTTTATATAACTAGGAGGGATCACACACACCCCATGGGTGGTATAATAATAGGAAAATTCAATGGTAAACAACAAGTTTGGCCTTGGTTGGAAAGAACCACCAACAATCTCAATGGTACTCAAGTTCAATCATTACAAGCCGCAATTGGATAAATTCAATTATCTATTTATTTTTTTTGGAACCACATGAAATATTTTCATGAATAAAAATACCAAAGAAACATGTAAAACACCAATCCATATGGGAAAATATATATACCATATATCATAGTTTTGTAGTAGTGTTTTCATCCACTATCATTATCAGATTCTGTCTAGATTGGAAGACAAATGAGGAATTAATGAAGGTATGAGAATAGGGAATATTATATCTCATCCTAATATTGAATTAGACACCATGTAAAAATAATAATTACATGAGTGGAATAAATAACTCACTAAAAATGATGAAAAATGACTGATGGGTGATGAAATGATGTCTGAATCATGAGAAATACCAAATACTATGTCTTTTCTTGAATGGGATTCACCGGTATTTCTCGTGTGTGATAGAGGTGAATCATTATATTAAAATGAGGTGGTGCCTCATATTGCTTTTGAAAAACCCTATGAAAATATATAGTGTGTAAATTTTCTACACCTCATGTAACGATCAAGGTCTTCCCCCTAAGAAAAACAACTTACATGTCATGAAGTGTCCTTCCTAGTCTATTACACATTGGGTAATAATTACACATAATGGAAATTAATTACACATTCTGTAGATGGAACACATCCAATGTATATCCCTCCGGTATCTTCCTTTAAAAAAAACAACCCAATCGGCCCATAACCTGAATTTTGGGTCTAAGACAAAAGGAAAGGCATACAAGAGTTTAACTGGAAATGAATGGAACTGTACCATAAAAAAACTCATGATCTTACAAGTATATATATATCCCATTATTCTCCATATAGATAATGCATCCATACATCAAATGAAACAAATTCTTATTCCATCACTAAATAATGATTTGGGTAATTTTTCTCCTTAATCTTCAATTGGAATGAGGAATAAGCTACTACCATTTAACTCTTAATAATAACACATACCCACTCCTTATTTGATGCATCACTATATATCAAAAATTCATCTATAATATAGTGTAGGGTATAAATCTGGTAATTGAAAAAACTTCTCTTATGATCCTTGAAATTATATTCATGCTCATATATCCAATGGAACTTGAATCCCTTTCAAGTCAACATGGTTAATTTATTTGATAGTTTTCTATGACTTTTCATAAAACATTGATAATATATTCTCAATCCTAAAAATCAATTGATCATAATCATAGTGGTTGGTTTGGGCTATTGTGTAACAACATACATGATTGACATATCCACCAAAAATCCTCAGATTTTCATTACACTGCCCAATAGAAATGTTTATATTTTCTAAATTTATAATATAAGTATCCTTAAAAAATTCTATATTACAATTCATAAGTGACCTTAATTATATTCCTTTAACTTTTAATATATAACAATATCATCTATAATGGAAAATAACTGATCAATGTAATCTATAAATTCTCAAATCACTTGATCCATTAATATAGAGGATTCATTGGTAAGTTAAAATAGAATCACTACAAATTCATACACTGTTTACCTAATATAGAATGTTTTATTAGGTATATCCTCCCTTTTTAATGTCAATTGAAGATATCCAGAATAATTGTTTTATTTGAAAAGTATTGATAACCATATTGTTTATCAAACAATCATCAATTCACGGTATATAATGCATACTATTGATCATAATATTCTAATGTTCTTGATTATATGTAAAACTTTTCATTGGACTATCATTATTATTTACCAAAATATCAAGTTCACCCATAGAGGACCACTAGTATATATTAATCCCTCTTCAATATTATCATGTAGTTTCTTATTTATTTAATTTTATAATTCCCCAGACCCCAGAATCTCAAAGCTATATAATCAAATTATTATATTATCATAAGATTTAGGTGGTCAAATACAATGAGAACAAATTGTTCTGTAGTATTTTTAAACTAGATTCATATTAAAAATTAAAATTACATTTTAAATATATAATAAAAAAATTATTTTGTTTAATAATTCCATTATTATCCTAGATTAACTCAATATATCAGTCATAATTCACTTCTTGGAATCATAGAGAAAAATAAAATACTAGAAAGGGGTGTTCTCAAATACCCATCAATGGTAGTATAAAATAGAAATGAACATGAATTAATATTGACTAATAAATGTGGTAAGAAATAAATATTACCCAATAATTCCATATAAAAAATAACATGATATTAAAACTTGACCATGAATATTTCAACTCATCAAATAACCACATTGAATAATAATAATGATGGAATGCCTAATTTTGGAAGTATGAACTATCAAGATCCGTCCTCAATTAAGTTACTATCAAGATGAATCCATAATACATTTTATGTTTTGGTAGAATCCTATCTTATTTTTGACATGATCTATCTTCTTGAAAAATTAAAACTACTTGAAAAATTACATGATAGGGTTTTTCCAAACTGATTTCACCTCAAGAGGCATCTAATGCATCAAGTGGGTTTTCTCTATATTGTACCATCAATTTAATCAGGCCTTACTAGTTCCTCACATTAATAAATAATATAATTGAATCAGTATTTATAGAAAATATAAATTACTAGTCAAATAGTATATAAATAATTCCCTAATGAAACATTCCATAAACCATTTAATAATATATGTATGATCGTATAATAAGAGATACTGCTCAACAAATTAAAAGAATCAACAAAGGATATTGACATTTTTGAAAATAATCCAAAAAAAAAACATAACTGAAAAATTACTGAGGAAGAACTCTTATAAAAAACATATGAAAACACTTCTTAATTAAAATAAATTTTTTCCTTTAAGAACCAAATTTCCATACCAAAACACACTTTTCCTTTAAACCCCATTTCCAATACCAAAAATACCACATTAGATTAATATGCATTTTCATTTAAGGAATTCAGAAATATTGATAAGGAAGATGAAAATAAAATAATTTCCACAGTATGTGAAACATAATTTTCCCTATATACATTATGAGTAGAACAATACTTTTATTATTTTTCAAATTGATTACTATAAAACACAAAAAAATATTCTTGTTTGATAATCATTGAATTAAATTCAAAATAGACATAAAATATCCTTTATAATAATTTTATATAAATAAATATATAAAATATTATCATGAATATTACCATGGGGAAACGATTTGATAATTAAATATTTGAATATTCAAGGTGTCCCATACCACTATGAAAATTTATATCAAAATCCATATAATAGAATAAAATTTAACAGATCATTTAATACATCAATAATGATTAAATTGTTGAAATTATAAGTAAATGGGTTTCAAATACACCTTATTAAAGAATTTGGTTATATAAAATCAATCAAGGACTCAATGATGAAATATTTAGATGATTTCCCTTGCCTTAAATGTCCTTATTAGAAGATTCATTAACCTCCTCTTCTTCGTGAGAATTACTTTAGACATATTCTTAAAAGATCTAGTGGTGGTATTTTTTTGGAAGAAGTGGACCAATATAACTAGGAAGAGGATGTTCCTAGAAGGAATGGGTAAGGGTTGGTCAAGGTAGAAGGTTAATGGTTGTGTGAACAAATGAGGGAGGAAGTTCCTTTTTTATTTTAGGGTAGAGTAACATTCAACAAAAAACTCAAAATATTAAAATATAATTATGATATTATAGATCCAAAGTCATCCAAATAGACTATAAATAAATAGGAGAATAAATTTTAGATCATATCATATAATCTTTGTGATTATATAACAGTTTATGATATTAAAATAAATTAAAAATATATTATTTCTATAAAATAATATTATTGTCAAATTTGATAGTATTCATTTAATATTAATTGAAATTCACCAAGAAAACATGGTAATTTGTATATAATTCGTTCAGGCTTCTCTAATATATTCAATATGTCTATAATATTTTTTATACACATTAAGTCATCAAAAATATATCAAAAGTAATAATTTTAAATTATGTTATATTATTTTTCTTTAATTAATATAAACAATTTTTTATCATTGATGAATAATATAATTAAAATATATAATTTCTAAAGAGTAAAAATAAATTTATATAATGAATATAATTTCATTAATATCACAATAGATTGTTATTTTTTTCATATCCTAGTTTTAACCTTATATGGGAAACAGAAATATATTAAATAAAAAGATACTGGCATTTTGTAAATAACTTTTATTTAAATAATATATAGGTTATTTCATGGAAAATTGCTCGTTAAACAACTCAAACCTGATCGTAATGTGATATGGTTAAATTCTTGTTTGTATTTTAAATTTTATACATGTTTATGTGACATTAATACTATTTTCTTTTGGATTTAACCCTTATTTAATCATTTTAACTAATTTTGTAACAACATGTGCTTTTAATGTATAAGTGATAATATAGTTACTATAAAATCCCAAAACCATAACAAGATCATTGAGGCTATTTGAAAACACATCTCAACAATTTAGAGGGATTTTATATTCAATTTATCTCTAAATATTTAATAAAATAATTCTTATTTTATAACACCATTAATATCAATTCTGTAGAAACTAATTATTTAGACTTTTATAAAATAACAATACATAGTATAACATCAAATCAAAAACAATAATGAATCTATAATTTCTCTATGTAATCTATAAATTATTATATCACATTAATTATGTCAAATTATATTTATTTTAATATTTTAATAATATTTATATGACATTTCCATTAACTAAACAACTTAGAGATCATCATTATGAATGCATTTAATTAAATTATATATTAACATAAAAATAAAAATAAATATTCATGATGATGATAAAATTTTTATATTTAAAATTAATATTTATAGTTGAATCTATCTTTCGATTAAGAATATATTAAAATTTTAACACTTAATAAAACATGATTGTAACATAGTGTATTTTCATTGGAATAAAATACTAATGAGGGAATAATGTCATCCTACTGGATCCAAGATATTATAAAATCATCCCAAATAATATTTTGATCAACAATAATTCATCCAATGAAATTATGATAAATTTTAGTTTTTTTTATAATTAATATAAATTTAATTTTCTCCATAATTACCAGATATACACATAATTGTAGTATATAAACAAATACTAAAGTTACTATTAGTCATGTTCAAAAAATGATAGGGATCTACTATCTAAATTTTAAACATATGGAGAAAAAGTTTGTAATTATATTTTAAAATTAAATCCTCATAAAATGTAAAAATAAATTAAAAATTAATCTTGTTGACGAAATGAAAAAACTTGTTTTTAAAATTAAAATATTCGAAAGATTGAAATGTTATTATATCAAAATTCTCTTTGAATTTTATAATAATAGCCTAATTTATATTTAATGACAAATAATTTACCAAAAATATACTTCAACACAATTTTAAAACATTATTTAATACTATAAATTATTTAGATGAAATTTTCTTTTTCAATTAGAATGAAATATTTTATCTCTATTCATCACAATATTTATGTTATCTAAAAAATATAAAAATTATATCAAACTATATTTTTATATTCTTATTTATAATTAGAAAATTATTTTGTCATACATAATTTCTAAAAGTATCCAAATCTATATTTCAAACAAGTTAATCACAAAAAGGTGGTAAATGACCTTTAAATAAATATAAACTTTTAATGCATAAAATTAGATTCAATTTTATATTATGAATATAAAATCATTGGGATTAATTTATAACAAATTATTAAATATGTAATATATAAATTTCATAATTTTTTAATAATATTCTTTCTTTTGATTTTCATTGCCAAGCTATAATAATATTTCATTATTTTTTTAAGGTGGGTGTTGTGACCAACTTATGTTGTCAAAGAAACTAGATTTGATTTAGAAGAGGTATACCCAAACTTTTTTTGGTGTTAAAATCTCCACAAATTCAATAACATTTATCCTTTCAACTTCAAATTACACTGTAATAATCAATGGTCGATACATGAAAATTTATTTTTCGAAACCCACATCAGAAATAGGGGTAATAAATCATCCTCTTACTAAGTGGGAAACAGAAACGTACAGGTCACTACAATATTAGTTTTTGTAATATCACAAACATTTGTAAATATTGAAGATAGATACATATAATAACAATCAAACCATCAAGTTCTTATGGAGAGTGATAAAGAACACATTCATCAGAATACCTACCTACACTAGATTGTTAATTTATTACGGTTAAAGATGATATTGATTTCATTTAATAAAATTGAATGACTAAAATATTCATTTTTATTTTCCTTCTAATATATGTGTGATTATTTAACTATCTAGACAATAATAAAAGAAAACAAATCATACATTATTTCATTCCATGTTATTATCATGATCTTATCTATTGGTCATTCTTTGAACTATTTTACCATAATCTCTCACACCAGGAAATGGATATTGTAGATAAATTTCTCGTAATTGAATCTCTTGAATGAATCATAATACCAAAAAATAATTACATAATACTCTAACTATTTATTAAAACTAAAATGGTTATAATGTGTTATCCAATAAATCATACTTTGACCTGAAACAATAATATCCATTGATCAACATGAGGCATTACACATGTAGTTACCTTAAGAATATTTACAAATAATTATTTCAAAATTCAATGTCCCAAAATTATAAGGAATGTCACCAATTTACCAAATTTAATATAATATTATATCCACAAAACAACATAATGTTTATCTTATCATCACATACCAAATATTTGATCACTTTAAATACCATAATAAAAATTTCTGTGCTTTAAAATCCATAAATAAGAAGTACTAAATTAAAATTGAAATATATACAGATAATAATTGATGATGTAATTCTTGAATCCATCTACAGAAGAAAATTATCCATTCCACATAATTACTCAAATATTAAATATTCATAATCATCTTATTCCTTAATACATCCTTCCATTCATTTTTATTTTTTAGTCTCTTCATCGTCATCAAAATAACCACTACATGTATAACTCTGTTGATTTCAACTACATAAAAAATCCAAAATATCTATGTGACCAATAATAATAATTGATATATAGAAATATATATTAGTTTATATAATGTCTTAATAATGACATATTCTTCTAAATATATGATTCAACAGGTTTCACCACTATCATACTTTATATTAAAAAATCGATAGTATGATTTTTTATACATAGAATTATCCTCAATGTCATTAATAACGTTTTTTTTTTCAAATTCATTATTTTCTAAATGTAGTTTCCATGGTTTCTACTAAAATGGCCTTGATTCCATCTGTAAATCCTCATACCCATGAAGCCTCGAGTTGGGGAATTTCTTTATTATATTGGAAAGAGATTAGAGAGATAACATGCCAATAGAATGAATAGTTTATTAGTCTTGGAAAACCATATACATATTTTAAATCCAATATTACATGTCAAAAACAAATTATTCAATTTTTAAAAAAATTTATTCTCATAAATTAACCCAGCATAACAGTTATAATAAACTACTTGGAATCATGTGGGAATATAAAACATAAGAAATGGGTCAGATCAAATTCCCTATAAGGGTAAAATAGATTAGAATATAACATTAATTAACAATGGGTAATAAATGTGGAAATAATAAAATATGATTGAATAATGTAATATAAATAATAACATGAGTTAAGAACATGACCATAGAAATTCTATCCAATCAAATAACCACATGGAATAATAATAATAATGGAATTCATAATGGTGGATCACTAACCTATAAAGATATGTTCTCATAATAGTTACTATCATGATCAATCCAAATAAAGGCTTGGTTGGGTGGGTATAAACCCATCTTTTTGGTGTCATGATTTATCTTGTTGAAATTTTAAAGCATCATGGAAATAATTTTAATGAGACTGTCACAAACTAATTTTATGTCAAGAGACTACCATTGCATAGAAGGGATTTATTATATATGGTCCCAACCTTTTTATTCATGTCTATTTCTTTCAACATATGAATCAACAATACAACTCGATAAAAATTTAACAAAAAATCAATTACTAGTTATATCTTATATAAATACTTCCATAGTAAAACTGATCGTAAAACATCTAATAATGTTTGGAATATTTTACAATAAGAGTTAAATATCAGTAATGTGAAATATAGAACAAAGGATATTTTTATAGAATAAAATAGTTTAAATGAGATCTCTGAATGTTTAATGAGGAAGATCTCTTATTAAACACATATGAAAACACTTTCATATAAAAACTCCCTTATCTTTTAAAACCCCATTTTCGATACCAAAACACCCTTTTCATTGAAACACATTTTCCAACACCCAAAATAACAAAAAGAAGATTAATATTTTTTCGTTTAAAAGAACATGAAATCATGAAGAGAAAGAAGAAAATAAAATAATGGCCATAGCGGTGGAAATTTAATTTTCATCATATTAGTCAATTATATAAAATTGTTTTTGTTGATTGTCAAAACATTCTATATCAAACACATAAAAAGATTTAATTTTTCAAACTATTAAATGAATCTAAAAATAAATAACATTTTTCATTTATAATAATTTTATATAAATAAATATACATAATAATATTATCTATAATGACATGAATAAAAATATTTGACATTTAAATCCTTAACCATTCAAGGTGTCTCATATGATATTTGAAATTAAAATAAAAATCCCAATAAAATAATAAAATTTAAAAAATATTAAATAACATGATAATTATTAAATTAATGACATGAAAAGTCAATAGTCTGTATATTTACCTTATAAATTAACTATTGTATATAACATGAGAATTTACCTCAATTAAATGAGATTGATATGAATTATTTTAACTTACACATCATTTAGTAAAATTTTCTTCATCCTCCTCTTATTTGGCATGCATCATTTAGATCATTTCTTAAGGGATATAGGTATGTCCTTTTTGGTATTCTAGGACCTCCATAACATGGAAGAAGATGCTGGTATGATAAATGGGTAGGTTTTTATTGAGATATAATCCTTAATGTGGTGTGAATAAGTTAGGAATGAGACACCCTTCAATAATTGTTGTGAGGGGTACATTCCAAAATCCTCAAAATATTAAAATATAATTAGGAATTTCTAGAATGAAGGACTTAAAAATCATATAAGTGAATAGGGGAAGACTTTGGTGGCTATATCTCATCCTCTTAGTGATAATTTACAATTTTGTGATTTTTAAATAAATTAATAATATATTAATTCTATAAAATATCATTTTTGTCCAATATGATTCTATTTATTTAATTTGGCATAAAATACATCAATAAAAAGTGTAAATTAAAATAAATTACTTTAATTTTTTTAATATATCAAATAGATCTAAAAAACAAATTTTAAAATTTAATTGATCCCAATTATATCAAATGTAATACTTTTGAAATAAATTATTTTATTTTTCTGTTAAATAAATAAATATTATTTTAGCATTGAAGAATAATTAAAGAAAATAATATTATTTTAAAAAAGTAATAAAAATTATCCAATGAAACTAATTTCATTAATATCCAGATAGACATTTTAGTATGTTCACATCTTGAATTTACTCCTATGTGGATACATAAAAGATATTAATTATAAAGAGAGTCACATTTTGTAAATATCCTCATGTTAAATTATATATAATTTATATTCATGGAAAAATTTTCATTAAAAAACTCTAATTTTATAGAAAGATCGTAATGGTTTAAATTTATTCATAAAAAAATGATTTGAAAAATTTTGGTCACATTCTTGCCATTATATTTTGCCTTCAACTCTTATTTATTCTCATTAACTCTAACCGTGAAGACATGTTTTTATTGGTTAAGGGTAAATATAGTTACTAAAAATTACAAAAGAACCCCAAATATATCATTGATGAAATTTTCAACTGCATAATAATAAATTTTCAAATATTTATATATTTATAAATTTTATATAATATAATAAAATTTAATTTATTTTAAAATATCAATAATGAAAATTGAAACTATATTGATTATTTTGAATTTGAAAAAATGTTAACATGCAAGATAAATTAAATAAAAAATTATTTCATCTCTAATATGTCCAAGTATTCTATAATTCTTGTGGATCACATTAATTATACTAAATTATATTTATTTTAATATGATTAGTAACATGTAATTGATATTCCCATTAATTAATCACTTACTACATCCGAATTGTTAAAGGATTCAAATTAAAAAACATGTACTAAAAATTAAAAATAAATTATCATGATGAAGATAAAAATATTATATTTAAATATATTATTTCTCATTGAATTTATCTCCTAAATTACCACATATAAAAAATTTATCACTTAATAAATACATGAGTGTTACATAATGGTCTTCCCAATTAGTAAAATACTAAAAAAGACATAAACATAAAAATCTAGATCTATGATACCAAAAAATTGGCCAAAATACGATTAGGTCTACCAATATTCATCCAATAAAATTTAGACAAGTTTTATGGTAATTTGACAATACATAAAATATAACTTTTACATATAATTACCATGTTTATCCTTGAATGGTTTAATTTAAAAATACAAAATTTACTATTCATATTGTACAAATATAAAAGGTTCCTGTTTACCAAATTTTTACATTAGAATAAAAAATATAGAATTCATTTTTAAAAAATAAAAACACATAATAGGCTCAAAAATTTAATATTCATAACATTTACTGAATAAGAAAACTAGTTTTTAAAGAGAAAACATTCCAATTATTGAAATGATTTTATATCCAAATTCAATGTGAAATTTATTTGAATGACCTAAATTAAATAAAATGACTAAAAATTTATTTAATTATAATTTAGAATCTAGTAAAAAATAATTTAAGAATATAAATTAATTAGACTCGATGAATGTATTTAATTAAAATGATATATTTTATAACTATTCATCAAAACATGAATGTAATATGAAAAAAGAATCCAATTTAATTTTTTATACATCTCTTTAAAATATGAATTTTATATTGAAATGTAGAATTTATAATGGTTTAAAAAATGTTATTTAAAACTATTCATCCATTAGAAGGCTGTAAAAATCTATTTATAAAAATATAACCTTTTGATGCTGTAAATTAGATTGCTTTTTTCTTAACGAAATAAAATAATATGGATGAATATAAAAAATTATATAATATATTACATATAAATTTCAATATATTGATAATATTATTCATTAATGTCGGTTTAATGGTAAGGATATTATAATATTTTATTTATTTATTTAACTTTGATGAAGTGATCAATGTTAGATATTGAAGGAGAATATTTTATTAGAAAGGGAAAAGTATAAAATCTTAGGGTGTTACATTAATAAACAAATAAAATTATTCTATTAAAAATATTTGAGATTTTTATAATCCCATAAATGAGTCCTATTTTAGAATAATCATTACTCTTCCAGGATTTATTTTTAAAATATAATGTATATACATAATCATTTTCCATGAAAATAAAAACATCTTCAATGTTGAGTTTATCACAAACTATTTGAGAAAAATAATTAGAATTAATAGGAAGTAAAACCCATACAAGGGATTTAGTTTCTATTTTATTATCTTATTCATCAATACATCAATGAATGATCATTGGTTGAATCATAATAGTAATTGTGAATGACCTTCCATATAAATTGATATGGGATATTTGTTTACAGAGACCATAAATTCCAAAAATCAAAAAAAATTTGATGATAGGGAGAACAAAAATGTATATATGTAAAACAAATCCATAACTTCTAGTAAGAGAGGATATAAGAGTTGGGATGTAATGATTTTTCTTTTAATTGTTTTCTTTGATAAAAATATATCATACTGTTGTGGTGATGATGTAATAATCTTATTAAGTTATCCCAATATAAAATTGTAGGTATATAATGAATCAATTAATAATATTATAGGTCTAGAGTGGATGATAATTATACCTTTTAATGTGTTGTTTTCTTAAAATACTTCATCAAACGTGATTTCACAGGCTTTCCCATTTTCATTTTCTATAGAATGTTCTGGTGGCATGTTACCCTATTTAGCCCTATTTTTATGGTATATTATTTCATAATTCGAATAATAATTCTATATAAAACAATTAAATTAATTAATTTCAATCTTATTCTACCTTAGTGGTCTATTTGGATTTTTCATATTTCTTCAGCAATCATGATTAGATGGTCGAATCTCCCACATGTGAATCATTTTCATATACCAATAAGACATTTAAATATGTAATTCATTGTACATTTTTTCATGTATTTACATGGATTTTCATTACTTCTTGAGATATATTGATTGTGATCCCTTAAAAATCTATCATCATTTTCTTATCACCAATTTAATGGGATTATTTTCTGTTTCTATCTTTATTTTCCATCTTCATAATAGATAAAATAATTTATTCATATATATTAATTCCTATATTGAATATTACCTTTTAGAGTAATTGTTTTAAGCCAAAAATTAATGAATCATTTTTTATTCCATGTTAAATTGTAAAACATGATTCCATCATAAAAATTCTTGAAATGTTTTGTTTATAAGAGATGATGGATTTATCATCCAGAAATTAATATCAACAATGTACCTCTATACTTTGGTAGGAAGAGATTAAGGAAAATACCTAATGACATAAACACTCTTAAACATCTCCCATTCCATGGAATTGGTTCATCTTCCCTTCATGTTTCATTATGAGCACACAATTAACCTACATCAAATTCTAAGAGATAGATTACTAAAACAACCTAATCATTGTATCCGAACTAGATAATGGAAAATATGTTTTCCATTTCATTATAATTATTTTCATCAATTAATGGATTGAGGATAGATATAAGGAATGGTGATTTTACTATATAAATAACTAAATTGAGTGTTTCCCTTTTTTTGGGCATAAATAATATCAATATGGTTCATGTTATTATTAATAAAATGAGATATTTGTGCATGCATTGATAACAGTTTATGTATTCCATATCTCATTCCATTTGAGTTCTCATGAGGTAACTCATTTAATTTATGTAACAAATCAAATTTTACCTATGAATTTTTTATAAATTAATTACTAAAATCATGACACTAAGCGGTGACATGGCATGACATTCTAAGGTTGGGTGCGTCTGTAATGATTAAATGAAAAATGTTATGATTTTACTAAAGCGTGCACAATATTTCATCTTTAAATGGGAATGACATCTGAATGGGTTCTATAATTAGAAATCTATGGGAGCATCTGGGTATATATGAATAACCATACATTAGTCGAGGTCAAACATTGGCAGGCGTAATTTGATAGTGAATTCTCTATTTTTGACTAAAACATCCTTAGAATATTTTGACCAAAATTATATTATTTTACACATCTGAAATTTTCATTAAAAAATAATTTTTTAAAATTATATATCTATTTCTATAAACTAGGAGTCTCCCATTGGATGAGAGAAGAATTCTCTACAAGAATTTTGGTGATACAAGATCTATAATCTGATAGGAACATGGAAGATTAACAAATGTAATTAGATCAAGGATCACAGAAAACACGGACATATATTCTTCATCAAAGAATAATCCAACCTTGAGGTAGGATATTAATATCATCTTGATTTTCATTTCCCCTCTTGGATTTTAAAATATGAACATGGACCAACCCACAAACATGTTGATCCATGGTTCATCCATTCTTGTGGGATGGATAATTTCTAGTATGGTTCTGAATGGGGATAAGACTTTTTATTGGATAGTTCTTCATAATCCTTCTAACATGAATGGATTAAGGTAGATATGAAATAGGAAAAGACCCATTGTTTGGGCATTCACGTACAATATTTTTTCACAAAATCACTACACGTTTCTTTTTTTAGTGAAATACAATCCAAGTCTAGGGATATGACACCATTGTGAAATCATAATGATTATATGACAAAGTCATGGGATGAATCACCTAAGGTAATGGTTTATATTGGTGCACAAAAGTCACTGGAGTAGCAACTCCGGCCAGATCTAGGTGGAGGGTAGGATAAGAAGTAGGTTGCCGGAAAGGTGAATGGTTCTAGAGGTAGCACCTTCATGATAGGGTCGGACGGGCCAGAAGAGGTACGGTAGGAATAAGTTGTTGGTAGGGTGAATGATGGTGGTAGCAGGACATGGTCCTTGAGAGACCCTATCAGAGAGAGGTCCTGCAGTGGTGTAGGCTATGAGAGGAAACCTGGGGATATAGTAGGAGGTCGCAGAGGAATCATACAGGACACATCTTTTAGTCATGTTAGACAGAGGACCCCAAAGCGACAATGAGGCCACGAGACCTAGTAGAGGAGGATGTCTTGCCATGTGAATTGTGGTCCGGTGATGCTTTGATTGAGGGAGCTGGACGACCACACAGTTGGGTAACCATGTTAATCAGAGGGATGTGACCAGGGTTATCTACATATAGTGGAGAAATGTCAACCCGTGCGACATCAGTCGAGCAAGAGAACAGTGCCACTCTAGAAACCCACAACCCAACTTTCATGGCTAGCTGAACCAAACAATTTTTTCTAAATCGGTCGTATCATTCCAATAAAGAGTTTATTTGACGATCAATTTGAAATTTTGGAACCCTTGTGATAAGAAGAAACTTTTGAGATACTTTATGTGAGTTTACCAAGATCTTGATTTATGACCTAATGTCGTGAATATAATTTTCTCTTGAAACAAGTGTGCTATGCGTGGAATACTATGGAAGGATGTGGCTATGATATCATGGTGACTATGTGATCATGGTGACTATGTGAAATGGGGGGGGGGGATTTTTGAAACATTGATACTTCATATGAAATTGATTCCCCTTGTTCTATTGATGCTCTATATGCCATCAATGATTCGTGTCCCATTGACGCACCATGTACCATCTCCTCTCTAGGGAAAATAAAAAATCCATGAGCCATCGACGCTCCATGCACCATCAATGCTCCATTGTCCATCAATGCTTCATTCTCTCTCGATTCTACATGCACCATCCACACTTCTACTGTCATGGACACTGAGAGACATGTTGATTACAACTATATATACATAGCTTTATGATCTAGACTTAAACATATGTGAGCTAGCCATATTTAATATACTTTATGTGTTTCCTTTGTTGTATACTTCATTTTTTTCATTTTTTATATACTTCACGTATTTCTTACTGGTATTACCTTTGTTGTTTTAGGGTGTCCTACTATGTATTGTTTTACTCACACATGAATGTGATTTTCCAGCATGTGTCATGTCTTGTGCAGAAGATCGATACTTTGAAAATGTCCTAGGTGGACCAGGACCAAGTGGTTCATAGAGTGACCAGATATAGATTTGGTGCACCTACAACTTCATAAAACTATCCTTGACCTACCATTCACGTATTTGTTTCTAGATATGAGCATCATGAACCTATAAATTCACTTGATAGACTCTTTCTATTGGTAGACATGTATTCTGGCCATGTTTACATTACAGTTTTCCTACTGTCATACTCTGCGGTTGGTATCTTAGTTTATGCATGAATTTTTTACGTAGTGGTTTAAAATTTCAATATTTTGAACTTGTATATGTGTGTATTTGTATATATACTTAGTAAGTATTTTCCCATTTGTTGGATAGGGCTACTCGGTTCTAGTTTCAGCCCTGGGCCTATCAGAGGTAGGCACGGGCTAGTCAAGGAACATTACCCTCTTGGACCAGTCGTGACCGAGTGGTATCAACGGGATAATTTCTACTTAACGATCCAAGAGTGTGTGAGATTGGTTTAGGGAAATATTGTTATGTGTTTCTAGTTCGGAATTCAGACCAGGTGCTCCAATATTGGTGTGGTAGTTGACATATCCACAAACCATGTCTCTGAATTCTACTTCTTGACTCGGTACATGAGAAAACTTATTGAAAGGACAACAAATGGTAAATACATCAAATAGGATTTGAGTGTGTTCTCATGAACATATTGGGTCATCTCACTAGGTATACACAATTGTATATGGTACATCTTGATCTATTTCAGCATGCCTCCATGTTGGCAGCCATACATGATTATAATGTGTGGTCATGAGGAATATCCACTAAAAGATGAGTCATCTATAAAGGGACTGGTACTGGAGATAGCACCCCTGGGTGCTGTATGAGTGATACCATCACTCGGAGAGAAGTTGATACAACCATAACTATAGGTGTAGGATTCACGCAGGCTGAGTGCCTTGAATGAGTTCTAGAGGTTGTTATATTATTGGATTAGAGGTCAAATATACTTCCATTTTGCTCAGGGTTTGTTGGAGGTGGATACTCATTTCATCTACCTTGTGGGAATGCCTTAAAAAATTTTTACAGTTCTAGACAAAAACATTCCTCAGGGATCAGTGGGGAGATGGTGGAACTTAGCTATCTAAACACATGATGAGATGAATCTATATTGGGAATACATCAAGATAATTATTGGGAATGAGTTATTTTCTAGTGATGTAATTTTAGTGTAAATATATTAGCTCTTGCATCTACAACTTGGTTGTTAGATAGTAGCGGAGCACTCGGTGAAATTTATGGATCATTCTCGATACACTATATATATGGTGTGGGACCTATTATTCGGGTACTGAACATATGAGAAAGGGATATGACTAGAGATCATGGAATCCATGATATCATTTAACATCCCTAAATATGATGGGGAATTGGACCGAGCCCATTTAGTGGAGATATTTCTTGAAGTGAAGACGCAATCATTGGGAGATACCAACAAGCACCAAGAATCTATGTCTTTGGTGGTGGGAGGTCGACAGTAGATGTAGGGACAAAAGAAGTTCAAGCACTATATGGGACAACCCTAGGTAACATGATATGTGGTCTGGGGATCCCTGGGAAGATCTGGATAGATGAAGTAAATGTTGTGCTACTCTGTAGTAGTCAAGGGCAAATGGCACAAGATTTCCGAACTCGCCATGCAGACGATCAAAAGATGGTCAAGGGACCACCATTGTCGAGGAAGAAAAATATGGGTGGTTTATAGGTTGGAGGACAAGGAGGGGGAGTAGGTAGAGTTGGGGAGGTTCTAGGAGGTTCGATTTACAACCACCACCTCCTCCAGGTAGACCACCATAGGGTTAGGGAGCTGGTGGATAGGGATGAGGTTGACTTCAAGTGATTAAGGCATACAACCCCAATGCTATAATGAGGACTAGAGGTACAATATGTTGACTCGATACCAATTCTTAGAGACTCCCATAGAAGGATATTATATGATAACACATCATTGTGTAAATGGGTCCTTACTCTAGGGGATTATTTTTTAGTTTGGGTCTCTTGGTGGCAGCATTGAGGCCTTACAATGTCATTCTTGGTATGGACTAGTTTTCTACAGTTCATGACTAAATAGATTATTTTTGGCATAGAGTACGGTGTGTCCACAGAGATGGGAGATAGTTTTAAATTTTTGGAAAAAAAGGTAATGTATACAGTGATGGATGGACTTAATTAATAGATACTTTAGATGATTACTGACCAATTGTCTAGCCTCAACCTCAGTGATATGGATGATAGTAGTCGCACGTTTTGTACCGTGGTGGAGGAGAATGAGGATTTATTTCTAAGGGATGTACCTAGATTACCTCTATTAAGGGTGGTTGAATTCCAAATTGATATTTACCCTAGGACGACGTCAATATATACACCTTCAAATTGGATGGCTCCTATAGAGCTTCATGAGTTGAGATTATATATAGAGGACTTGAAGAAGAAGGGATTCATGAGGCATAGTGTTTCACACGTGATGACCCTAGTATTGTTTACCAAAAGAGAATATGTGAGATTGAGGTTATTTGTGGACTTCCAATGCCAGAACTTGGTTTCATAGAGGAATAAGTATCCACTATTGAGGATTGGAAACCACTTTGATAAGATGAAGGGATTGATGTGGTTAATAAAGATAAACCTCAGAACATTATCTCCCCAACTTCATGAAAGGGATGAGGACATCTTGGGGACATCATTCATATGTTGGTATAGACATTATGTGTACATAGTGATATTGTTTTCTGTGACGAACGCATTGAATGTGTTCATCAGACTCATGAAATAGATCCTCTATCCTTATATAGACTGGTTCATCATGGTCATCATTGATTTATTCCTTGTGTACTCGACATCTGAGGAGGAACACATGATATACTAGAGTACAGTCCTAGGGAGACTCTGAGAGCACTATATTTAGTGTATGGTCTCAATGTGTTAATTATGGATTTAAGAGGATCCCATTGAAGGAAACATCATTTCAGAGGCCGGAGGTGCAATATGCCCAGTGAAGATTGAAGCATATCATTCTTGGAATTCATTAAGTATTGTTACAGATGTGCAGTGTTTCGTAGGTTTTTATGGGTACTATTAGAGATTTCTATATAATATTTATAGTGTAACATCACCTTTTATGGACTTGACATGGAAAAGAAATTGTATTGTGTGGAAAGAGAAGTTTCATTATTACATTCAACTGTTGAGGAAGATATTGATTAGTGACCACATTTTTAGATTACTAGAGGTGGGTGTTGAGTACATGGTGTTATGGGATTCATCATGGATGAAGATATGTTGTGTCTTGATGCAGGGGAATCCATTGATTGCCTATGGTTCATGCATGATGAGGTAGCATGAGCAGAACTACATTACCCGTGATCTTGACCTAAAAGTGGTAGTATTTTCATTATATATGTGGCGACAACACCAGACGGGAGAGAGGTTTTCCATCTATATTGAACACAACAGTCTCAATTATAACTTCTCATTGAAGGATGTGAAATTGAGATAGAGACAATGGATAGATATCCTCTTGGAATATGACTTTGGGATTGTCTATACTCTTTTGAAGGGGAATGTATTAGAGGATGCATTCAACATGTGATCCATGTTCCAGTTACAGTGTGAGGAATCGAAGTATTTAGACACATTACAGATATAAATTGTTGATATAGATGGAGATAATACCTCTATTTATGGGTTTCACCAATCCACACTTATAGCGAGCTAGATTGGAACAACTCAGAAATACTGACTATCTGGATTTACATGCTCAGATTTTGATAAGGCAAGCCCTAGATGAATATTTAAAAGGATTTAAGCATGTCATTCTATTTATATGGATCATAGTAGTTCTAGTGACATTGAAGGAGGTGGTCCTTATAGAATTATATTTATCCCCATTGGTGGTCCATCTAGGAGTGGAAAGGATGTATTAGGACCTCTTATGTTATGTGTGGTGTTAAGGGATAAAGAAGGTGGTGGAAGATTACATTTCATGAAGCTTCACATTATATCAAGTTAGGGATGAGCATTAGGTTCAAGAGGCATTTGCACAACCACTAGATCATACAAAGTGGATGTCGGATGGAATATTTATGGAATTTTTGATGGGCTTACCACGCTTGTCATGGGGGAAAGTTACCATATTGGTGATTATTGAATAACTCACCATGTAGGACCACTTAATATATATCCATGAGAAGAGTTCAATATAGAGCATGGGTTGCCTAAATTTACATGAGATAGTTAGACTTCACAGAGACCCATCTATGATCATTTAAACCATGATGCTCATTTCACATCCCTACCATGGAAGTGATTTTAAGTGGTTTTTTGGGACTCATTTGCGCTTGATAATGACATTTCATACCTTGAAGATTGTCTAAATGAAGAGGACCATACACATTCTTGAGGAAATTATTAATGCATACATCATAGACTTTGGATATAGTTGGGAGCACCACCTACCTATGGTGGAAATTTACGAACACATACATGGATAAGAATGGTTCCTGACCAAATGAAGAGAACCCAGGTAAACTATTCCGAAAAAGTTATTTCAATATTAATAAGCACAAAAGTGAGGGAAAATAGAAATAATATATAAAATAACAAGAAATATATAGATAAAAAATAAATGGAAATTTTTTTTAGAGATAGGGAAGATATAATTTCCCACAACGGATATAGAAACCTTAAAAGTGATGATAAAAAGTTGGATTGTATCGTAAACCATGACCACATTCACCGAATTTCTTTATTCATGTTATAACATCATATATAATAAAATTATATTTATTTTTAAATATATATTGAATCCATATACACGTTTAAATTACCATATATGAGTTATTCCCAATTTCTAATCACAAATTTATTAATCATTTTCTCCTAAAAACAATATTCTGGGTGTTAAGAGTTTGTTTTCATGCTTGTATTAATTTTGAGATAAAATTACTTGTACCATGGTGATGGATTTATCATATAATAAATAATAATCATTTAAAAAGATCATATTTATTAATTATATTAATATTTATAAAAATAAATGTAAGGTGGTTTAAGAATTTTAATTACTTCACATTATGGAGAAGATATTATGTATGTATGCACAATTGATGTTTTCATTTTTCAATGATTAAGATAAAAGGAAGAAAAATAATATTTTAATAATATATTATCATAATTATGTCACATATATCATTTATATTCATTAAATAAAACAATATATCTATCCATGATATAATGTTATTAAAAATTACACATGTAGTTTTATGGAGACATTATTTCAAATGTATTCTTGAGATCCCATTGGATAGAAAGGAGGTAGAAAATTGTTGTACCATTAACATAAAAAATTAAAATTATTAAATATACTTATTTATGTAAATTAATATGTTTCTATAATATTATAATGATGTTTTAGAAGGAATGAAACTTGAAATAGGTATGTAAATACATTTACATATTATTTTAATTTCTTACTTATTATTAAACAAAAGACTACTTATGATGGTATTTTGGTGAGAGAAGTACCTATATAATGTGTGTAGGAAATTTTATATGATATTTTAGTAGGTTTTTCCTATTATAGAGTTCTCAAATTGTGTGAAGAAATTATGGGAGGGTGTTCTATTTTTTATTTAATTGGAGTGGAACCCTTACATACATTTAGAACAATTAAATATAATAAATGTAATTATCTTGGTAAATCAGCCCGAAATATAAAATATTTGAAGATAATGTCTGTGGAGTTCTCAATATATTAATTTGATTATATAAGTATAATTTATTTTTGATATTGTAAGACTTATCCATTAGTTTAAACCATTTTTAACATTAACATTATGAATTAGTTTTTTTCCATTGTATCTTTTTGTTATATATAAGAATAAAATATAATATATAAGAAATATGGAAATTATAATTCAAAATATGAAATCCATTATTATCGATTCAATTTATAATGTTGGAAGAAATAAATTGTAATATTTTCATGAAAATCTTGAAAACACCACTTTTTGAAAAAATGTATTTATTGCAATAAAATGATCTTATTTTCATTTCATTAGAACTAAGATTTATTAAATGAATTTTAATATATTTCATAGAATATATTATATAAAACAATCATAAAATTAATTTATCAACTATGACTATTAATAATTATTGAGATTAAATACATTTTCCACTATAATTGTTTTTGGAAAAATATCTTTTTTACCTCCAAATACAATTATTTTCATTTGAAACTGATAAAAAATAAATGAATAAATGAATATTTTTTTAAAACATATATATCAATATATTTCATCATTTTTTATTAGTGGTCAATATAAAATATTTATAAAATATAACTCTGGAAAAAATATTCCATTAATGATTTTATTCTTATCCGTAAAATTTGAATAGTTTATTACTAAGTATTAATAAAAAACAATTTATGAAGAAAAAAATTATTATATATATTATTCATTATGATTTTTCAGATTAAATCCCAATAAATTAACTACTAGACTATGATGGTTAGTTATAATAATAAAAAATAATCATTGTTCTTATAAAATCAATCTTATGTGTAATGAAACGTATAACATTTTTATGATTTAATTTAATTAGAATTATATTCCCAAATCACATGTTTTTTGCATTATGAACCATGGGTAAGACAAAAAATATGAAAAATAATATGAAAAAAATCTATAATAGTTATTCTAAATCAAAAAGTTATAACTTTAAATTTTTTCTCTATAAAAAAATTGTGTACTAAAAAATACAAATAAACCATAAAATTTTCAATCTATGAAATAATATTGAAGTGATCTTATGTCATTGATAATTAAAAACAAGTATGATTTTACAGTGTTCCTAACAAGACTCAATTATTTTATGGGATGTTAATGGTTTATTTATTATGTTTGATCCTCTCATGTGTATATAATGTAAAGGATATCAAACCTTCTAGTTCATGGGTTTCAGAAATACAAATTCTAATTCCAATAATGATATTATTAAATAGTAAATATTATATGATTTTTTATAGGGATAATGAGAAATTTAATTTCCCTTTAAATGGTAAATAGGGATGGTCATTTATCTAGTATATATGAGGGTGACATTAAAATGTCTGAAATCGTTCTCATTATGATGATAGTAAAAATCGGGACTTGTTTTTATATCCCAAATGGATGAACAATAATGGGATATGAATCAAAAAAGAAATATTTTCCTATAAAAACATCTCTGTTAATGATTTTTTGGCCAAGGTAGTGAGATGTGTTTAATTGAGGTTTAAAAATATATTTTTTAATGATTTAAAAAATGATATTATCTTTTGTGAGGATTGTACTTTATGAAAATCTAGAATGGTTTGTTTTTACATGATATAATCTGTTTAAAATAATTAAATTGTGCCCAGTCATATTTATAGGGTTTCAACATAGTTTCATCTCATTGAGGATAATTTATACCATAATTATTATTAATTAATTTTCACTAAATTTTTTGGTTTATTTTTTATAAAATAATTATTTGAAATTTAAATCAGTTATAATTTAAAAATATATTATAGAAAACTAATAATGAGTAATTTTAAATTAAATAAAAATTAATAGGATGTAGTAATTTTATAGAAAACATGTGAAATATACAATGATGGAAGGAATATTAAAAAATAGGGATATCATAAAGTCACCAAATAAATAGTTATAGTAGACCAAACATTCTACTCATAGATATTACATCCTTTTATAAGAATATTCATTACATAACATAACAATCTATAATAAATTCATATAGTTATCATATATTTAGATTCTCAGATACATAATAAATGAATTCATAGGTTAACTACATCATCTCCCACTATGTTCTTCATTACAATAACACTTCTTATACATTTTATAATTAATATATTTCATCAAAACTATGTAAAATGAATCATAAGAAACTATCAGATGAGATTCTCAATAAGGAAATTCTATGAAGATATCAATGTTCACATGAGCATATGTGTATGATAACATGATAATAACATTTCAAAATAATACCATGTATATCATAGATTATAATCATGAATAAGGGCATTAATATTGTTTTCTAATAAGACATGAATCAAAAATTAATCAAATAACATGGTCTTTGGCTTAATAATATTATCCTAAGACATATGCTTTTGAAATACACATAAGAATATAAAGCCATTTCCTTTGAATTCAAGGATCAGTAACAAGTATATCCTAGTGGATTAGGTTCACATCCTAAACAACCATAGTATTTAAGGTTCCCTCTTAGGACTGTCATAGTCAATAGAGTTGCTTAATAAATTGGGTTCACTTCCACTTAGGTCCTTTTTATCTCAAGAGATGCCGATATTTACCCAGTGGATTGGATAGATATATTATTATATTACCACCCATATCATTATGTAATGATAAATATTTGTTCAAAAAGGCCATTAAACATTATAGGCATCATAACCTGTTTAAAGGACACATTTTTTAAAAAACAAATCCATCATTGTATCATAAAATTACATGTGGAAAATAAATGGGTTTCATAGAGGATTCATTATATATTAATTATTCCATGATAACGAAACCTGATTAATAGAATTATACATAAATTGTCATTATAATAATTCATCCAAATAATGATAGAATAATGTATCAATGGATTAAATCCCTAGTATAGACAATGTATTATCAAATGATGTAATTATATACGAGATAATCCTTTAAAAGTTCATATGTACATTTATTAAAGAATAAAAAAAAATCACATTAAAATCACATTTTAAAACTATATAATTTTACTAATTAATATTGATAAAAGTTTAATTAAAAATAAACACAAACACTTTTAATGGAATATTAAATTCATTTAGCTCCCATGAAATTGGTGTATTCTATTCTTGTTGTGCGTTAAAACAAAGGCACATTTCACTTTCTCAGTATAAATTCAAAAGTGTCATGTTTGGAAAATTATAGATGAGTAATTATTAACAATTTATTAAAAAGTAAAATATTGGTATATGTGAATATAAAAAATCATAATTAAAATGTAAAATAATTCAAGGAAATATTTTTAGAAAATATTGACATTGGAAAAAGGATTATTGACTGAGGGTAGAAATTATGTTTATTTTACTAAAAATTGTTCACTATATCACATAATTTCACAAAGATATGAATATTAATGGAATACATTTATTATCTAATAAAATAGAACAAAAATAATGATACTATTTTGAGATAATTCATAAATTTTATCATTGTAAACTTAACCATAATCAATCCCAGCAAATAATGAGATTGTAACAAAATACCCTTACCTCATGTCACTATACAACATACATTTTCAAAAATACAATATAAAAAAATACTGAATTATTAAAAATATATTAAATAAATATATTTGTAGATATCATATCAAATTTTATTTTCTTATAACCCTTTATCACTAGTTTTTTAACCTTTCATTTTTTAAATCACTATTTAGTGTGAGAACTACATCATTTTTCATACATGTTTCAGTTTGGTAGTTTTTTTCCTTGTACATTGATCATGTTTATTTTCATATCTAAAATTTTAATTGTGATTTAAATTTCATATTTATTCAGTGTATATATGTTGTTTTACGCATAAAGTTAGTGATGGATAACTGAATTTCACCATTTATGGAGATGATAGGTCATACATACGCGTGATTACTGTTTTTACTTTTCAATATATGGAATGAAAAATGTATATAGGAATACACATTTATATAATAATTAATATATCATATATATTATATAAATATATACTTGTTACCATCAATGTAATATATAAAGGGATTAATTTATTATATCAGTTCATGTAGGTGGTAGTCCACAGGTATGCACATGCAACGTTATCATTTTCTATGGAATATAAGTTAAGAAGGCTGATATTATATTATAATTAAAAATAATAATTGTTCCATAAATATAATATATAAAAATTAAATCAATCATAATAACCATCCATGAATATTGTTGATTAAAAATGAATCATATCACTATGGGGAAACTATAAGCCACATGTATGCATGAGAATTATTTTCAAAAAACATTTGATTGAAAAGACGATGGATAAAAGAGGTTTTATAATAATAATAATAAATTTTAAGTGTATTTTGTCACGACCCATCCTCAGGGCCCATGTCGTGACTACCCCAAGCACGTCTTTCATAGGCCAGGGGATGGCGACTAGCACCAAGGCGTAATTCTTGGTAAAAAGGGAAGGCATTGCCTTTGTAAAGAAATAAAACACCACAGGGCAAGCAATCAGAAGTAAAAACTATGTAAAAACTGGGTACAATAGTAAGTGCGGAAAAGTAAGTGGGCCAGAATACAAACCCAAAACGAATGTAAAGTACAACAGAAAAAGGGAGTACAACAACTGAAAAATAAAGCCGCAGCGTCGAGCCGTCCACTGGAAGTACCACATGAAGAGTGGGTACAGATAGCCTCCATAGCTCCTCGGGTCCAGCCGACCACTCCGAGTACGCCCTGCCCAGTGGTCCACCTCTAGGTATCGACCTCTTCCGCAAGCCTCAACCACGATCAGCGTTGTTCGTCGTCTGCAACCAACACAACGTAGTGCGGGCATTTCCCGTGTAGGGGTGAGTATAAGCTACTCAGTAGGGACCCTGAGACCCCCGAAGGTCTCCCAGAATCCACAAAGGATAATCCAAAAAAGAAAGATACAATCACGAAGTAACATCCGACACTAATTAGGTATATTCCCATATATATACCTAAGTCATCAATTCACATTCGGCTCCAACATCCGAGCTCAAGTACAACCCAATCCACACAGGAAAGCATAACGTAATCCACACAGGATATCAAGTCAATCATATCTAAGATAAGGATTGAAATTCATGATTCATCTCACAAAGGTATACTTCTTCGTAAGATGATAGAGATTATCAGATGTAGACACTGATTCATCTAACCCGTCGGACCCACACATGATCGATAGGTACTAACCCCCGCAATGACCCATAAAGGATCGATAGGTAACTAACCCCCGCAATGACCCACACAGGATCGGAACCACACATGATATGTAGGTGATGGCCCAAACAGGACCGCTGAGTGCTAACCCACACAGGATCTGACCCACACCGGATCGGTAGCACTGATCCACGTAGGATCGCTGAGTGCTGTAGTCGTCGCCGTCGAATCCATGGAGGATTTCTGTACGGTGGTCATCGTCATTGCAGTCACAGCCACCTCTAGGTTTCCTGCACACATCAAGCTCGTTCGGGAGGGTCCGCTCCATGAGCCGAGGGGCATATATATCAACTGACACATAGTCTTGAGTTGATGTATCCAAAACTTCTGTATCGTCAACAGGAACTCAACGTTATAGACGGCTCGTCAATCGGACGCCCGGTCTGAGAGTTATTGGCTTTTTTCGTTCCAAGGTCCCGGTTGGTTTTTAAGTCAAAACCAACCTGACCGTACTCAAAATGTTTCCAATCCTAGATCGGATTATGCCAAAAAGTCCATTTCACTATGTTGAATCGATCAAAGTCGACGACACGTCAATCGGATGTCCGGAGCTCAAGTTATAAGTGTTTCCGCTCCGAGGGCCCAATTGGTTTCGTGTACGAACCATCCCGGCCGAATTCAAAGTACTCTGAAACAATGATTCCAATATACTGAAACCACCGTCTCGATCCAAGGATCACATCGCAACTGACGGTGCGTCGATCGGAGGTCTGAAACATATGTTAAGGGCAAAGGACCGTGAGGGGTCCGGTATTAGGGGGTTTGGGCCCGGTCCGACCAGGCCCGATACCCTCTGGGTCGGCCCGAACCGGGTCACCCGGACTCGGGTCTGGGTCCGGCCCACTTGGGCGCGGGCCGGACTGGCTGGCGTGGCCCGGTCGCCAGGTGGCTCGGCCATTTCGTCCGAGCGGATGGGGGGGCGCTACCCCCCTGTTTCATAACCGTGACTCCCAAGTGGGGGGCCGCACCTTCTGGCCAACAGGGGGTTACAGACCCTCGGTTTTCCCCCTGACCGGCCAGACCGCTCCTGTCGGCCGGCTACTGCCGCCATGGGACCAAAACGGGCCAGTCCCCCTACTCCGACACCGGCGGCCCGGAACCGGCCACAGGTCCTTGCTCCGCTGCGGCATAAGCTGCGGCCTGGTCCGTCTGGTGCGGTGTGACGGTGCCGCGCCCCTCCACCACGGCCCCGCTCTGGCCGCACTATCTTCAAGGTTCCTTCGAGGTTCATCGGGGCGGCGTGACGGCGCCGCAGATTAGTTTGTTTTCAAATGCGCGGCGTGACGACACCACTCTTATTCGCCCTTCCTTTAACATTTCCCGTGCGGTGCTTCAGCACCGCGCCGCCTTACACAAGCCGCAACAAAAATCAACCAACAAGGGGGAGGAGGGTCGGCCGTGTTTGTGCGGTCCGACCACCTCCTGTTATTGAGATATCAGGAGTCTCAAATTGAAAATAAGAAAGCGACAGAAGTAATCATGAACAAACAAATAATATAAACCCCTACCTCAAGCGTAGTCGTCGAACGAGGTTGTCGAGGAAAGGGACATTGCGGAAATGATCATCGCGGCAGATGGCAGATCATCGCATCGCAGAGGAACGTTGTCTCCATTCCTTTGATGCATAAAGGATGAATGAGGTGATGCGCGTCGGGCCGTCGATCTCCGAGGAAGGCGTCTCTCCCCGTCGTCCCGTCGTCGGAGGTCAGCGTTCTTCGCGTTCCTCGCGTTCTTCGTCGAGGAAAAATAACTTCAAGAACTTGAGCAAATTTTCACAAATCCTTCACGCACAACGAACCACTTAATAAAACAATACTTTTCATATTTTATTGACACACAAGCCAATGGCTTTGAAATTAAAAATTTAAACAATCAATTACTTTAATTAATAGAGAAGTTTTAAACTGCCCAATAAATGAGGCGTTTAATATCCAGATTAAACACAAGGGTTGACTTCATTAAAAGGGGGGTGTGGGTGCGTTACTTAATTTAAGGAGGCGGTTGAGAAAATGTGAGGCTCGTGTGCGCCCCAACCCACAAATATCCTATATAGTGGTTTAGGATATTGTGGGTCCCACTTTAACCTCTTAACTTAGGTTAAAAAACTTAAAATAAAATAAAATGGTCGCACCATTTTATTTTATTCATTTACATAACCCGAAAATTTAAAAACCACACCAGAGCAAACACAACTCCAGAAAAGGTGTTTCTATGAAACTACCGGCACTATGATTCCATCGGTGCCCTCGGAATTCGATTCCGGGCTCCGGTTTAAAAGTTAGAAAAACCCACTCGTTTGCTCACTGAACGTACCCGAGCTAAACTTCAGAAAATGATTCTGGTCACACCGGGCCTCGGAAGCAACTGACGTCAGTAACTGCGTTCTTGTAAAATCCCAAAGAAAATTAAGAAAAAAATTTCCTTGAATTTTATGGGTCTTTACATTAGTCCCACCTCAGGGCTTTACGTCCCTGTAAAGATATGTCATAAACAAGGGAAACAAATGTGGGTACTGAGAACGTATCTAAGCCTCCCGCTCCAAAGTGCTCTCCTGGAGGTTCTCGTGCTGCCATCTGCTGCGCACTAGAGGAATTGTCCTTCCATGTAGGACCCTCTCCTGTTGATCCTTGATCTCCACTAGGACCTCCGCAAAGTTCACCCCATCAGCAACGTCGATATCCCCATGGTTAATTATATGCATTGGGTCGTGAACGTATCTCGTCAGCTGAGATACATGAAAGACGTCGTGCACCCGGTGCAACTGAGGTGGTAGAGCTAGGCGATAAGCCACCTCGGCAATCCTGCTAAGGACCTAAAATGGTCCAATGAAGCACAAAGATAACTTTCCACCTCATCCAAATCTATGTAATCCACGTTGAGGTGAGACACGCAAGAAAACATGTCCGCCATCCTCGAACTCCAGTGGCCCCCGCCTCCTGTCAGTATAAGACTTCTTCCATCTCTGAGCTATCCATATCCACTCCTAGATGACCCGGGCCTTCTCCGTCGTGGCCTGGACCATCTCTGATCCCACAAATGCTGACTCCCCTGGGTCTTTCCAGCACAGAAGAGATCTGTAAGTTCGGTCGTACAACGCCTCGTATGGTGCCATCCCGATGGTGAAGTGGTAGTTGTTGTTGTACGCGAACTCCCCCAAGGGTAGGTGGTCCTCCCAACTGCGACCCAAGTCAAGGACACATGCGTGGAGCATTTCCATGAGAGTCTGAATGTTCCTCTCTATCTGACCATCTGTCTGGGGGTGAAAGGAAGTGCTCAAATGTAGCTTCGTCCCGAACGCCTCCTGAGACCCCTTCCAAAGTCAGGAATTAAGCTGAGCATCTCAATCAGAGACAATAGATGATGGAACAACATGAATCCATACAATCTCCTGAATATAGAGACATCACAAGCTCTCCACTGAGCCCTGCTCTCTGATGTGTAAGAAGTGAGATGACTTGGTGAGTCGGTCGACAATCACCCAAATTTAGTTGTGACCTTTGAAAGTGCATGGACATTCAGTCACGAAATCAATAGATATGTCGTCCCACTTCCACTCTGGGACCTCCAAGGGCTGTACCAAGCCTTCTGGTACCTGGTGCTCTGCCGTCACTTGCCGGCAGGTGACGCATCGAGAAATGAACTCAGCCACAACCTTCTTCATGCCCATCCACCAGTGGTATCTTCTGAGATCTTGTTACATCTTCACCACTACAGGATGTACCGCCAAAGGGGAAGTGTGAAACTCTCTCAGAACCTCCTCTTGTAAAGAAACTGGTACCAAAGTCCTTCCTCTTAAAAGGGTGTTGTGCTCTCCTCCTACAGAGAAACCATCAGGTTCCTGTCCTGAGGATATCTAAGCACGTCACGTCTCACAGTCAGTGTCCCCACGCGGTGCCTCTCTGACCCGCTGCAGTAGTGGAGGAGTGACTATGAGCGACTGAAGAAAGGATGCTCCATCTCTATCCACGAAGGATATCTGCAAAGTGGCTAGCTGCTCTGTCGCCTCCCCAAGTAGCTAAATGCCCGTCCTACTGCTGAGAGCATCAGCTACCACGTTCCCCTTTCCAGGAGTATAGACTATCTCAAATTCATAGTCCTGGAGGAACTCGATCCATCACCATTGTCTCAGGTTCAGGTCTTTCTGTGAGAAGATATACCTAAGACTCTGATGGTCAGAATAGACTGTAAAGCGCTCGCCCATCAGATAGTGTCACCACATCTTCAGAGAGAAGACCACTGCGGCTAACTCCAGGTCATGGGTAGCGTAGTTCTGCTCAAGATGCCTCCACGGATGTGATCCATAGGCAATCACGGACCTCTCCTAAATTAGGACACATCCGAGTCTGGTCCCTAATGCATCGCAGCAAACTACGTACCCAAATCCCTCCTCCGGCAGCCTCAAGATAGGCGCGCTGGTCAATCTCTATCTCAGCTCTTGGAAGCTCTGCTGACATCTTTCTGACCACACAAACGGTTTCCCCTTCTTCGTCAAAGCTGAGAGTGGTGCCGCAACTCTGTAGAAGTCTCGCACAAACCTCCGATAGTATCCGGTTAGTCCCAAGAAACTCCGCACCTCCATCACGCTCCTGGGTGGCTCCAAAGCTATCACTGCCTAGATCTTCACCGGATCCACCGCATCTCCCGCCTCAGAGATGACGTGTCCCAAGAAGTAGACCTCACATAGCTAGAATTGAAATTTCGAGAGCTTTCCTTAAATCTTGTGCTCTCAGAGTGTGTCTAGTACAACCAGCAAGTGGTAGGCATGCTCCTCCTCAGTCGTTGAGTATATCAAAATGTCATCAATGAAGACCATGACAAATAGATCGATGTATGGATGAAATATCCTGTTCATGAGGCCTATGAACACTTCTAGGGCATTGGTTATGTCGAATGGCATAACCTAGAATTCCTATTGGCCATACCGACATCTGATGGTCGTCTTCTGCACGTCCTCGTCCCAAACTCTGAGCTGATGATAGCCGGATCTAAGGTCTATCTTTGAGAACCTCCGTTCTCCCTTGAGCTGATCGAAGTGGTCATCAATCCTCGGTAACAGATACTTGTTCCTCGTGGTCACCTGGTTCAGGAGACGATAGTTGACACAAAGTCGCAAGCTCCCATCCGCCTTCTTGGCGAACAATATCGGGGAAGCCCAGGGTGAAACACTGGGTCGGATGAATCCCTTTCCCTGCAAGTCCTCCAGCTGTACCCGTAGCTCACAAAGCTCGGCGGGAGCCTTCCAATATGCTGGGGTGGATATCGGGGTTTTCCAAGGGTACATATCAATATAAAAGTCTACATCTCAGCGAGGAGGTAGTCCTTGAACATCGTCGGGAAAAATGTCCGCATACTGATCCACCACTGCAGGAAAACTAATACTCCGCACGTCAACTGATCCTAGGATGAGGCTAGCCAACTGATAAGTGATGGGCTGTCCTCTCCTCTGTGAGAGTCTGTCCTATGCTGCGAAGGCTCCCTTCTCACCGGTGAAGTTGAACCTGCTCCCTTCGGTGCGTACACACCGCACATTGCGCCTAATACAGTCAATCTGAGCATGGACTGTAGATAACCAATCCATGCCCAAAATGACATTGTAAGCCCTCGATGTCGCTAGAAGAAGATCCCAGCCGAAGATCTCACCTCCTAGAGTATGCTCACACTACCGACACCAGTGCGTAATCGTTGAGTCTGCTCCTTTAAGAGTCTCTTGCCGTAAGGATCGAGCCAGCGGCTCTGTCGGAATCTCCAAGCTCTGAACAAAGTCACCGACAATGGAATAATGACTCACACCTATGTCTATAAGAACTGCATCAAGGGTGTAATAGAAAAATATAGTACCTCGAATCATCTGGGGCGCGTCGTGGTCGTAGGCCTCCACTGCCTGGAGTTGTGCCTGTCTCTGCCCGCCAGCTCCCTGTGGTTGGGGTGGCCCTCCTGGTGGTGGTGGTGGTGGTAGAGCCTGAAAGAGTCTCCCACCACCTGCTGCTCTGCCAGATCCCCTTCCTCGTCTACCTACTCCCTATGGACTACCACGATCGACCCTCTGCCTCTGCCTGGGTGGTCCCTCACACATTTTCTGCTCCTCGGTACGGCGGTTCGGGTAGTCACGATCCATGTGGCCCTGCCCGCCGCATGAGTAGCACTATCTGACTCTCAAAAGACTGGCTCTGCGCTGAGTGCCCCACACCTCTGAGCCTGTGTCTTGAGGTCGTCTAGCTGATGGTCTGGTCTTCCTAGACCCATGAGTCATCAATCGACTACCTGCTGTAGAAGACTCTGCTACGTGTCGCCCAATGGTAGGTATTGCTGATGATATAGGATCAGCAAGAAATCTCTCGATGAGACGGGCTCGCTCCAGTACCCCTACCTGGGTTGTAATGTTGAGGGAGTTCAATGATGCCCTGATTTGCTGCCTCAATCCCTGCTCGAAGGTCTGGGCCTAGAAGAATGGGTCTCGTACCATGTCAATTGAATAGAGCGACATATTGGTAAATCTCACCGAGTACAAGGTGACCGTCAAGCTGCCCTGCCGCAGCTGTAGAATCTCCTGGATGCGCACTGCACAAAGGGTGGCTGGGATGATCTCTGAGTGGAAGAGTCTCTCAAAGTCCGTCCAGAGGAGTGATTCCTCGTCGTGCACCTGGAGCATCAAGATCCACCATCTGCTTGTTTCCGCGTGCAGGAGGCTCGCTGCGAGGATCACCATGAGGTCTGCTGGTGTCCTCACTAACCTGAAAACTCATACAACTGACTCCAGCCAATCCTCGGCTGCCTAAGAGTCTGTCTCCCCATGGAACCTGGGTGGTCGTTGATGCTGAAACTCGTGCAGTGCACTAAGGCATCGTGCATCGTCAGCGGTTGGGGCTGGTAGCATCGGTGGCTCGACGGGAAGAGGTACCACTGGTGCCTCTGCTGTCAAAGGGCCCTGTACTGAGGCCTCGTCGCTCGGTGGGATGTCGTCACGCACAACACTCGGAACACTAGCTGGCTGCCTTCGTGAGGCCATCCTGAAAAAAAAAATAGGTTCTCCACGGTTAAATTGTATACCTGGTGAGCTGAAACAACATAATCACAAAGAAAACATGTAACACACATGCAATCAATGTTTTTGTGCATTAAGTCAGAAATCAGAAGTTAGGGTCCTGGTGTACAGATATGTCGGCTGCCGCACCAACACTGTACTCCCTAGACTGATAACCACACTCAATACCCTTAACATTATTGCTTCACATAGAAGAAAGATCAGAGTCCAAAGTTCTGTGGTAGAACCTAACTCCTCTGATACCAATTTGTCACGACCCATCCTCGGGGCCCGTGCTGTGACTACCTTAAGCCCGCCTTCCATATGCCAGGGGCTGGAGACTAGCACCAAGGTGTAATTCCCGGTAAAAAGGGAAGACATTGCATTTGTAAAGTAAACAAACACCATAGATCAATCAAGCAGAAGTAAAAACATCGTAAAAATTGGGTACAATAGTAAGTGCGGAAATGTATGTGGGCCAGAATACAAACCCAAAACGAAAGTAAAATACAATAGAAAAAGGGAGTACAACAACTGAAAAGTAAAGCCGCAGCGTCGAGCCGTTCACTGGAAGTCTCACCTAAAGGGTGGGTACAGATAGCCTCCACAACTACTCGGGTCCAGCCGACCGCTCCGAGTACGCCCCGCCCAGTGGTCCACCTCCAGGTACCGACCTACTCTGCATGCCTCAACCATGATCGGCGTTGTCCGTCATCTATAACCAACACAACTTAGTTCGGGCATAACCGGTGCAGGGATGAGTATAAGCTACTCAGTAGGGACCCTGAGACCCCCGACGGTCTCCCAGAATCCACAAAGAATAATCCACAATGAAAAGATACAATCCTGATGTAACATCCAAAACTACTTAGGTATATGACCGTACATATACCTAAGTCATCAATTCTCATTCGGCTCCAACATCCGAGCTCATGTATAACCTAGTCCACACAGGAAAGCATAACGTAATCCAAACAGGATATCAAGTCAATCTTATCGAACATAAGGATTGAAAGTCAAGATTCAGGTCACAGAGGTATAGTTCTTTGTAAGATGATAGAGAAGATCAGATGTAGCCACTGATTCATCTAACCCATCGGACCTACACATGATCGATTGGTACTTACCCCTGCAATGACCCACAATGGATCGATAGGTAACTAACCCCCGCAATGACCCACACAAGATCGAACACACACATGATCTGTAAGCGCTGGACCACACAGGAACGCTGAGCACTGACCCACACAGGATCTGACCCACAAAGGATCGGTATCACGGATCCACGTAGGATCGGTGAGTGTTGTAGTCGTCGCTGTCGAATCCATGGAGGATTTCTGTACAGTCGTTATCGTCGTCGCAGTCGCAGCCCGCTCTAGGGTTCCCGCACACAGAAAGATCGTTCGGGTGGGTCCACTCCATGAGATGAGGGGCTGATACATCAACAGACATATAGTCCGGAGTTGATATATCCAAAAGTTCCGTATCGTCAACAGGAACTCAACGTCACAGACAACGCGTCAATCAGACGCCTGGTCTGAGAGTTATTGGCTTTTTCGTTCCAGGGGCCTGGTTGATTTTTAAGTCAAAACCAAAACAACCATACTCCAACTGCGTCCAAACATTGAGTGGAGTAAGCCAAAAGGTCCGTCACACTAAGAGGAATCCATCAATGTCGACGGTACGTCAATCGGACGTCCGAAGCTCAAGTTATAAATGTTTTCGCTCCGAGGGCCCGGTTGGTTTTGTGTATGATCCAACCCGGCCGAACCCAACGTCCTCAGAAACCTTGATTGCAATATACCGAAACGAACATATCGATCCAAGGATCGTATCGCAGCTGATGATGTGTCGATTAGAGGTCTGCAGCCCATGTTATGGGCAAAAAAACGTGTGCTGTCCGGTATTATGGGGTTCAGGCCCAGTCCGACCCAGCTCGATACCCTCTGGGTCGGCCCGAACCGGGTCGACCTGACCCGGTTCAGGGTCTCGCCCATTTGGGCATGGCCCGGACTGACTGGCATGGTTCGGCCCGGCTTGCGTAGCCCGGCCCAGCCTGGGCGCAGCCCGGCCCGGCGCGCCGGCGCGGCCCGGTCGCCAGGTGGCTCGGTCGTTTTGGCCGAGCGGATGGGGGCGGGGGGGGGGGGGGGGGGTGCCCCCCGGTTTCGTAATCGTGGCCCCCAAATGGGGGGCCGCACCTTCTGGACAACCGGGTGTAACGAACCCCCGGTTTTCCCCCTGGTCGGCCGGCTACTGCCGCCACGGGACCGGCACGGGCCGGTCTCACTGCTCCGACGCTGGCGGCTCAGAACCGGCCGCTGATCCTTTCTCCGCAGCGACCTAACCCGCAGCCTGGTCCGTCCTGCGCGGTGCGACAGTGCCACGCCCCTCTGTCGTGGACCCGCTCCGGCTGCGGTATCATTGAGGTTACTTTGAGGTTCTTCGGCGCGGTGCGACGGCGCCGCGCCTCTCCGCCATTCCTTTAACATTTCCCGCACGGTGCTTCGGCACGGCGCCGCCTTACACGAGCTGCAACAAAAATCAACCAACAAGGGGGAGGAGGGTCGGCCATGTTTGTGCGGTCCGACCAACACCTGTTATTGTGATATCATGCGGCTCAAATTGAAATGAAGAATGTGACGGAAGTAATCACGAAAAAAAATAAACCCCTACATCGAGCGTAGTCGTCGAACGAGGTTGTCGCGGAAAGGGACATCACAGAAATGATCTCCACGGAAGAAAGCGGATCGTCGCCTCACGGAGGAATGGTGTCTCCCTTCCATTGACACGGAAAGAGGGAACAAGGTGATGCGCCTCGAGTTGTCGATCTCTGAGGAAGGTGTCTCTCACCGTCGTCCGTCGTCGGAGGATGGTGTTTTTCGCGTTCTTCGTCGAGGAAGAAGAACTTCAAGAACTTGAGCAAATTCTCCCAAAGCCTTCACACACAATGAACCTCTTAATACAATAAGGCTTGCCTTATTTTATTAACACACAATCCAACGCCTTTGAAATTGAAAATTGAATCAATAAATTAATTGAATTAATATAGGAGTTTTAAACCACCCAATTAATGAGGCATTTAATATCCAGATTAAACGCAAGGGTTGACTTCATTAAAAGGGCGGTGCGGGTGCGTTACTTAATTAATGGAGGGGGTTGAGAAAATGTGGGGCTCGTGTGGTCCCCACCCCAAAAATATCCTACCTAGTGGTGTAGGATATTGTGGGTCCCACATTAACTTCTTAACATAGTTTAATCAACTTAAAATAAATTATATTGGTCGCACAATTTTATTTTATTCATTTACTTAACACGAAAATTTAAAAACCACACCTGAGCAAACACAACACCGGAAAAGGTGTTTCTAAGCAATTATCGGCACTGCAATTCCAATGGTGCCCTCATAATACGATTCCGAGCACCGATTGAAATGCTAGAAAAACCCGCTCATTCGTTCACTGAACATACCTGAGCTAAACTTCAGAAAATAATTCCGGGCACACCGGGCCTCGGAATCAGGTGTCGTCAGAAACTGCGTTCTTGTAAAATCCCAAAGAAAATTATGAAAAAACATTTCCTTAAATTTTACGGGTCTTTATATATTTTATTTTAAAAAACAATAATTTTACTAAAAATACATGTTATTTAGTGGAGGTAAAATAAATAGTAAAAAATTGTATCAATTAAGATGCGACACTCAACATTGAATGAACTCTTTTAGATATCCTCTTAAGGATCCCTGGGCTTGTATTTTTGGAAGAAAAAAACCTAAAAAATAATTCAAAGGATGTTTATAAGATAATTTTTTAGTTTTTGGTAATGATATAATGATAATGGTATTGTAAATAATAAAATTAGGGGTATCCTCTCATAAATTAAGGGTGGGGAACACTATGATGTTATTAAATGATTAAAATATTAAAAGTTAATTATATATTCAAATGATTAAAAATGGAAATATATTTGAACATAAAATAGGATTTGGTTGAAATAGCATTATCCATCCAAATTAGGATAGTATTATGTCTTTTTTTAACCATATGTTTTGGTTTAACACCTTAGTTAACGTATTTTAACCAAAACCGTAGTAATGTCTTTTTCACTCATAATGAGTTATAAGTTTAAAAATAATGTAATAGTTCAAAAATAAATTTAAAAGTGTTGAAATTTTATACCATATATTATCCAATTATTTCATATTTCTATATTTTAATTATTTAAAGTAATTACATATTATTCTATTATCATAAAATAACATTGAAATCATTTTTAACCCTACAAATTTAATTTTCCATTAAAGACTAAATGAAATAGAAAAAAATTGATTATAATTATTCAAAACACCCCTAATAAGTTATATTTATCTAAATATTTTTTAACACAATAAATCACTTAAATTATATTACTTTGAATATTTTTAATATGAATTATTATATTTTTATGTCAGTAAAATTATTATTCTATCAGATTATGTAACTAAATAAGGATTTTATTACATTACTATAAATATAAATAAATTTCCATTGTGAAATAACAATAAAAATGTCTATTTATGATCTAATATATCATTTTTTTATCCATGGTAGAAAATTTATACATTATTAAACAAAGGGAATGACATTTTTCAATTTTCATTACATAAAATAATATAAAAGACAAAATCCAAGAAATATGGAACTAGTATTCCAAAGTTTTGAATATTGGATTGAAATGGATGATATAGACTCATATAAAATGATAAATTCTATTTTTAGGATTATTTTTGTGTCCTTTTCATGTAATTTTTTAATAATATTTACTTAATTATACCTTACATTGGTGATAATTATTTTATTTGGTTAATATTTATAATTCCTAAAAATATTTATATTATATTAATATAATTTGAACCCATTATTTAAAACATTGAAATAAATTTATTAAATTTAAATTTATATAATGGACAATAATGTAATTTTAAAATACCGTGAAACCCAATATAAACACTATTTATTAGAAAAACAAATTTAATCATAAAACTAGATTTTTTTCGATTCCATTCCAAGAAAAAAAAGATTAATGTTAAATTATATTATTGAATGTATAATATATAAATTTTAGTAATAAAATATTCAGTAGTGACTAATTTAATTTATTATTTCAAGAACATATTTCATTAATTAAAATAATTTCTCAGAAAAATATCACCTAAATTTTGAAATGATTATTATTTTCATTTATAATTAAATAATAACTAAATAATTTATTATATATATGTGTAAACCATAAATTATTCAAAAATTAATTTTCTATATACATATATTCAGATATAATAACGAGGATATAACTATCAAATTAAATAATAAAATTTTAATATTATATTGGGGTTCATTTATAGTCGATGTTACAAGTAAAGTTCATTATCATTGAATTGACTATTTTTTTATAATGATTTATATTGGAAAATATCAGTGTGTTTCATTCTACCCATCATAAAATAAAATTTCAATAAATAATTTCCACTACTGATTCTAATAAATGAGGATATCTTTGATTCATTACATCCTTAATTTCCTAAGTATATTTTTAAAATTTATAATTCATCTATAGAATATTAAAAAAATTGTAATAATATTGAATAGAACATTATCTATATAAAAAATATATATGACGATATTCATTTATATAAAATACAATGAATTAGTAGTATGACCTCTGAGTTTAGTACATTTGATGGGCCTATTATTTTCTTATTTAGGACTGATACACGAATCATATTATGATCATGAGAGATGTTTTGGTGGAAGTGCCATGTGATAATCTTACATCATTACTTAATAAAGAGTTTTAAAAGGGAAAATATACCATATGCATTATTTTACCTAATTTATTAAATTACACAACCTACTTCGATTGACAAATTTCAAGAAAAACGTTCTCCCCAACATCAAATTCCTAATCATGCTGATTATTCTCACAATAACATTTATATCGAACATGAGTTTCCATCTAAATAGGTCTACAACTCTCTAACAATTCAATCCAATACCTAGTCCCAATATATTTCATTCTCCAACATCATTACAACATGTGGGATTTCTAAACCTCTTTACTTATATGAATTCAAGGATCGGTCTGAATTCTCGTGGGAAAGGTAGTGTTATAAGAATGATTGAATATCCTAGAAAGATAATTATAGTAGAAATATTTATTTATATTAATGATATCGGCAGAATTATTAAGGAGACCTACTATATCCTCTTATGAATAATGTCCCATATAAATGTTGGGATCCTAATGAAAATAATCATGGTGATGCTTTCCCATTCTCAATATGATATGTTTAATGGATTTATCATACCTTTATAATTATGTATCTTAGACTCAAACATTCTACATTCTAGGAAATGAGATATATACTTTGTAATACCTCTCTTCTTTTTTCCCCACCAAAAAAACTCATTCAGATATCAATTAATCTTTTTACTTGAATGGTGAATAGTTAATGATGAAATATAAGACTTTCTAAAAAAAGTCATTCATTAAATATGTTATGGATGTAATAGAAAAAATGGTCATAAAACATATTATTCCATAAAAATCTAGCTTCAACATGGGAACATTATCGACCTTATTCTACTATTCAATATAAACCATATATAAATTTTTAATCTATACATGAATAGATGATTAAACACTCATTTGATAAATATTAGATTAATACCCATACACTTATCCACTTTAGGTTAATGTATGAATAGGTGAGATGAAATATATATCATCTAGTTTATTGATTTTTATTCACATTCATCTATCCAAATGAACAAGGATCCTCATATATTAACAAAGATTGTGTATTTGATTGTCACGATAAATTCCCCAAAAATCCTTGATAATAATGTTATAAACCATGAAAAAATATAATCAATAACACACTGGTTATTCTAGAACAACATTCAATAACATTCAACTTTTACAGATCCACTATGTATCCTCATCAGGGTATTATATGAATGAAAAATGAATTTTTTTAATCCCAAATTCACAATTTGTAAACATTTTATAGAGACCATCCTTCCTTGCGGTCATAATTAAAATCATTTAGTGTTATTCATTATCTTCCTTCCTATTTAAATATATAATAATATCATCTATAAAGACTTGCACACTTTATTTAATGTTATATCTTTTGACTATATTCATTAAATCCATTAATATAGGGGGGTAATTAGTAAAACCAGATGTCATCACTATATATTAATAGTTGTTATAAATTGTAAGGAATTTAATCTTGTGTATACACTCCTTGGAAATTAATGGATGATATTCATAATAAAATAAAAGTTTGGATAAAATATGGCTATTTGTAGTTGATTAATGAACTCATAAATATAGTGTAGAGAATACATGTTCTTGATTTTGATCATGTTCATTTTAAATTAATCAATGTATATTCCCATGTGTCCTTAATTATTTATAACAAAAACCACTAGTATACACCAATGTCACATGATTAGATGAATATATACCTTTTAAATATTTTCAGGGTGTCTCATCTTAGATTCAAATAATTTATCAAATCCATTTTATGTGGAGTCATTCAAAAAGGAATATCACCTGATATGAGTTCTATTGATTACTCAATTTCGTAATTTTGTTGAAGAATATATAAATACATTTTTAATAAATATAATAATTGGAATATCATGTATGTTTATTTAATCCCCAATCATATGAGATAAACACCTATTTTGAATTGAAATATAGAGCAATATCATGAATTTCATTTCCATCAAATGTTAAAACTTATCGTATAAAAATCAAAGGTTACATAAGAAAATAAAATAGGGCTAACCATTTTTTTATTGATCTTGTATTTAGGTAAATATACCCAATAAATTCCCAATATGATATAAAATTCTATGAAATGGAGAACAATAAAATTTTATGTGACTATGTTCCTATAATCATTAATCAGAGAAGAATTAAATACATGAGATGAAGTAATAATTCCATTATGGGATTTTACTTCAAATTAAATATATAATCATTGTGGTGGGATTATGATACCATTATAAATTTCCTGAGGTATAAAAGATTTTGTGGATCATTAATTAAATAATACATTAGAAGTTTTTTAGTGCATAATAGGTGTATATTTAACCACATCATTAACAACATCATAAATTTTGATTGCATGAGATTTACCATTTTCATTAAATTTAATATGTTATATACATTTATCTTCATAATTGACCAATAGTTTTAGCACTAGTTATCATAATGTCAATATCCATGATTTGGGATAGTGGACTGTGGCCATTATATTCTGTGGGTTCTTTTACTCCATTATTAGATAACTAATTCCCATCATAAAACATTTTATTTCCCAATGTACCTATTTTTAACACATAAAAAATTATAATTTACCTTCAAAAAAATATACAATTTTTCCTTAAATACTTATATCATGAAGAAAATCACATCTTCCTCTTTTCATGAATTTTATAATTTAGTTTCAATGTCATGTTTCTTTTATTATCAAAACCTATGAGTTTTATGGGAACTCCAATATTCATTTCCATCTTGACAATACATAGAATTATTTCATCACATATAATAATGTTTATTTTGAATAACTTCCTTTTGGGAGTTGGTTTTAGGATATTAATTAATCGATCAACCTACCTATTAGGTTATGTTATTATTATAAAAGCACATATTAAATGTTTTGTAAAGCATTCTTTATATGTACTAATTGTAACGCCCTAAACCCTATTACCCCGAGTCGGTGCATTATTTTAATACATTGGCTTGGTTATAAGAAATAAAGTACTGAAGGACCGATTAGTTTAGTATTCTTGGAAAATAAATTACATACATGTCGTTCAACAATACAACATGAAATGAAAAAGAACAATAATTTATTCCATTAGAAATTTCCATGCCTCCTAAATAATGCCTTAAAGTCACTCATAACTATCTTCTTCATATCCTGGGAAAATAAAAAATGAGAAAGGGGTAAGCTCAGATGGTCATTAAGGGTAAATAAATTATTGGAATTTATAAACTTTTAAGGCCAGATGTGTAATAAAAACAACATCCTTTCAAACATAAAGTTGAACATGATATGCAAAAAATAAATCAAACATTACCATATAAATATGCACATGTATATTCTATTAGTCTAATAATCACATGTAATAACTATCATCATAATGAGTGAATGTATAGTACCAAACATTAATTTTTATGCTAAGGACTCATGCTAGGACCTAGGGGATAACTATAATCAGACCCCAACTCGGAGCTCCTCTCTAACTAGACTCCAACACGAAGAGCCTCTATAACAGGAATCCAACCCATAGAGCCTCTTTCATCGGACTCTAACCTAGAGTGTCTACTATAACCAGACCACAAAACGGAGGTCTTACTTTTACCGGTACCCAACTCAGAATATACTAGTAAAATACATTCATCTTAAGAAAAGGAAGAAATATAACATAAACATTTGTACTAAAATTATAAAATGAAATGTCAATACATTATCTATAAACCATGAATGGAATAAAAATAACTCATCCATAGTCAAAAATATCACAAAACCTTAAATAAAATATCGAATATTAGTATCATAATAACTAAACCTCAATCAAGAATAAAATCCTGTAAAGGATGTTGACATAGTTGAAAATTATGAGTTAAAATATTTGAGAGAAATATCCCTTTTTCGTGAAAACATTTAAAATTCAGATAATTTATAAATAAATTCTTTTAAAAGAATGTTTTTAATAAAAGTGTCCCATACCATTTTGAAACTTTTTTAATGAATTAACATTTTCAAACATTTATGTCCATATAAATGAATCCTTAAAACCATTTTAAAAAAATATACATTAATGAAAAAGGATTTGAAGATTAAATCTTTAAAACATTTGAAATGATGTTTTTGTAAAACATCCCCTTAAAAGTAATCACTTTGAAAATAATTTTATGAAAAATGGCCATGGATAATAAATATTTCCCAGTAAAAACTTACACATAAACAATCTTGAATAATAATGAGATTGAGAAATTAACCATTACCAATTTGGTAACTTATGAAACGTACACCCCATGAAAGATGAATAATACAATGAATATTTAAATACACATAAAATAAAGTTTATTACACAAATAATACAATTATTGGTAGTACATACACCACACAAATTCAAATTGTGGAAATATATCATGAATCTCACGGAAATACAGAGTGAGATGAAAACCCCTTACCTTGCACATTCCTTTGGTCGAGGGTATGTTTAACCTCATGTATAATGACCATTGTATGCTATTAGATTATACCAAAACCATCTTCATATTTATTATATCATACATGATTCATTTAAGACTTCATACTACCCATTTAATAATTATTTTCATGTAAAATTAATATTTCAGAAAATAATCGCTTATTTTATTGTACGTATTTTAACATGTTATTCTTGATCATATCATTGAGATCATGATTTAAATAATTCCAAAATAAAAACCTTGATTAATATATCAGATATATTTAGAATATAAATATTTTTAATAGATAGATATATGCAATGGAAAACACCGTTTATGGAGACAGTAGGTCGTATTTACGCATAGACGTTGTTTCTGTTTTAATATCGTTTTGAACAGATATAAGTGAATAAGATATATGTAAGTACATATATATATATATATATATCCAGTATCATTATTATTTCATATATTACATTCTTATTAGTAATACATATTTTTACAATCATTGATTAATTTTGAGCGTGAAAACTAATCTCATCGCGTCATGGAGATGGTAATCTGTATATACACAGAAGCGAAAATATAATTTCATAAAAGGTGTGGAATTAGATGGTATATTAATTTTACAAAGACATTATCATTTTATTTTCATTATTTATATACATATTACTCATCATTATATCTATCCAAATAACACAGTGTTGAATAAAAAATTACACCATGTCGTGGAGACATTAAGCCGTATGCACGCACGCATGATGACATTATCATTAATAGGATGGATAAAATAATGAATATGTTGGTGACATATTTATAATAACATTACAGTATATATAACGTACTGGATTTATTATTTAGGTATGGTAATAACAAAGAACGAATTAGTGGAACAATAAAAGAACCTAAAAAGGGTGGTGAAATCATTACATCTTCTTCGGGTTCTTCTGTTTGATTTTATGAAAAGGGCTCTTTAGGATGGCTATATAACCAAATTATGAAATGCCCTGACCCTATATACCCATAGTCGGTGAATTATTACATAAAATTGGCATGATCACTAAGGATCAGGTCTCGAAAGACCGATTAGTTTAGTAGTCTTGGAAACACTAGATATATTCATAAGTCTTACATTACATCATAAGGTAAAAAAACTAAAACAACATCTTGTCTTCATATCCCCTCATACTATCCTTGCAGCTCATTCATAAATTACTTCTTCTCATCCAGGGAAAAATAATACACTGAAAGGGATGAGCTCAGATGCTCAGTAAGGATAACAATATAGAAGAATCCTTTATAGATAAGCATAAAACACTTAAAGAAATTTATAACTAAAACAAAATCCTTTTAAACATGAACTTCAGCATAATATGGAAAATATAGAATGAAATAATGCCATTTACTTATTCACATGGATATTCTACTCGTCTAACAATCACATGAAATATCAATAACCACTTTTATAATGATGGAATGGATAATGCTAGACTATCATAACCACATAGCCAAGGCCTCGTGCCAAGACTACAAATAAGATTTTGCCAAGGCCTTATGCCAAGACCCTAGTTTGTTTCATGAGACCTACCGATGCATCGAAGAGCTATAGAGGGCTCCACCCATCACTTATTAAGTCCAATGCATTCCTCATATGAACAGGTTTAAGCATAACATAAACATTCGTATTAAAACTAGCATACGAATTGTCAATACTTTAACCACAAACCATGAATGGTATAAAAATAGCACATCCACAGTCAAACATAACTCATTCGATAAAATATGGAAGATTGTATTGTATCACATTATCCTCAATCAAGAATAATGAAGGACATTGACATAGATGAAAATAATCATCAAAACTATTTGAGAGAAATATCCCCCTTTTCCTTGAAATCATTTAAAAGTTACACTATTTGTAAAGAAGCCATTTAAAAGTAGATTTTTGAATCAAAGTATCCCATACCTCTTTGAAACTTTTTAAAAGGAGTTTTAATTTTAAAACTTTAATATCCATATAAATAAATCCTTATAACCATTTTTAAAACATGGACATTAATGAGAAATATTTAGATGAATAAGTCTTTAAAACATTAAAAAATGGTATTTTAGTTAAAGATTCTAACCAAAAGAGAGACAATTGAATACAAATAATTGAGGAAATAAAAACATTATAATATCATGAGAATAAAGGGATTCATGATACACTATGTCATTGTACATTATATACACCACATAAAAGTGATTTGGTGTATAACAACAAAAAAGTCTCAATGGAATTTTAGTTGAGATGAAATCTCTCATAAATGCTGTATCCTTAGGTTAAGGATAAATCAACGACATAGTTTTGTGTGACAAATATAAATACACAAATATGATTGGATATTCAGTGTAAAACAGTCAAAGGATATTCACACATAATCTTGTAAAAACAACACCAATGAATTGGATGTTTAACTCAACAAATGGAGAATGAGTTAAAATTACTCTTATCAAATTCATATCGATGACTTGAGAAATTATAAATGGAGTGATTATGTGTATAAAAATTATATCCATAGAAAATTGGAGTGGAAATTATGACATAAGAAAATGAATTGTTATTCCCCACATAATCTCGGAGTAAAATAATCAATGAAGTATTCCTAAAGCCGAATAAATGGAAATTGAAATTTCGAATTCCCCTATCGATTAGGTAACATACGAAACATACTCCCATGAAATCAGTATCATAAAATGAATATGTAAATACCCACAAATTAAATTATATTACACAATGAATACAATCATGGGCAGTACACATAAACCACATGAAATAAATAAGTGGTGAACAATGGAATTCTCATGAAATTAAGAGTGAGTTAAGAAACCCCTCACATTGTACTTCTTCCTTGGTCGACGGTAGGTTAACCTCCTGTATAATGGTGAAATAATTGTTATTGAATTATACAAGAATCATTTACATTAATATGATATCATATATGATCTTTTAACATTGATTTGTTAATAATATCTTAGTATTATCGTCATTTCGGGTGTTAACTTACTCGTTTTCCTTTATATTCTTTGTTACGTAACCCATGTTTTTTATGGATAGGTTGTTTCTTATTCATATCCAGAATTATATCAAGTCATTAAACATTATTTTTAAATAATCAAATGATAATTATACTTGAATGGATACGATGGAGAATGAATCTCATCGGTTTTGTGGAGACGGTAGTCCGTACGTACGCAAGAGCGACAATATCATTATTTTGATGCTAAAATAATATATAATTGGATGGTATAGCATATAGACAGAATAATTATCATGTTATATTTATTATTTACATGAATTGCACATCATTATTATACCCATCCAAATAATAATTTATTGAATAACAATTACACCACGACGTGGAGACGGTAAGTCGTACGTACGCACGTATGGTGACATGTTATTCCAAGGATGGATAGAATACTGAATATGGTTGTACCATATTTATAATAACACCACAGTATATATAATATACTGGAATTATTATTTTAGATTGGTAATAACAAATAAAGAAGAAGTGGATGAAGAAAGAAACTTGAAAACGGGTGGTAAAATCATTACCTCTTCTTCGAGTTCTTCCATTTGATTTGATCAAAAGGGAACTTAGGTTGGATTTCTGATCATACTAAGACCTCTACGTTTTAGTGATGGAAGTTTAGAGATTATTTGGGTAGTGTTTAGCTGATCCAAAATGATTTGAAAGTGTGAATTAAAAAGAAGGGCGAGTGCCCTTTTATAAGAGGGGTGAGGGGCACCTTTGGAAAAGCTAGAAATATTATAATAAATTCATATTCGGTTTCTAATGGGTCCAAAGTTGATTATTTAAATGTTAAGGTGAGTATAGGTCTAAAAACATTAATCCAAAAGAATTTAGACAGGTTTGGTCATTATATTAACCTTATCTTGTAGATTTAACTCTTAGTTAATTAGTTTGACATTTACCATGTCACTCTGTATTTTTATATTATATAGTTAATAAACATACTATATATATCCAAGAGACCCACAAGTGGTCCATTAATGTCCCACCTATCATGATATAAGTCTCTTGGAATATCCTTAGATTTTTATGAATTTAATATCAATTAATAATATAATATTTGTTTTAAAAACTCTTTTATTTTAATTCTTACACTATTCAATAGTTGATTTTTTTAAAACTCATAACAGAATTATTACTACAAAAATAGTTAATTAAATCATTACTAACATGTCATATTAACCTAGAAAATTAATTTAATTCATTAAAAGTCTCAAATTATATTTATTTGGGTTTTTATAATATCAATTATTTTAATTTTTCACTATTATGGAAATTAATGCATCATCATTGTGTCATAAATAAATTAACTTATTTAATGTCTAAAAATTATAAATAAAATATAATCATGTAGGAAATATTCTTATATTTCTAATTAATATGTACAATTGATAATCCAACATATATAACCCTATTTAAAAATTGTTTTTCTAAAGGATATATGCTTGTGTCATTTTTGTATTCATTTTAACATAATTAAAATAAAGTGTCCCTATCACTTACAAGTGGATCCATGGGGTCCCAAAATTGACCAAAATATGCCCAGGGTCGGAAATGTATCATAAAATAGGGTTAAGATACGTTTTAGGGTAATTTATTATTATTATAATATTATTTATTTACCCTTATTTACCTGATTTACCCTTTAACCATGGTAAATAAAATATTTATCAAAGTAATTATTCAAAATGTCTAAAAATAAAAGTTACCTATTTACACAATTTCTACATCCTGATTCCAAATATGGAATCCATTTTTCGAAATTCAATACACAGAAGTGGAAAAAATTAATTTAAAATTAATTCCCGTTGTTAAAACAAAAAGCGTGTTTTTAAGAAATAATAATTATCGAAAGATTGATATTTGTTTATGTTCGGTTTAAACCCGAAATTATGTTCAATGACCCACATTGTATTACATGGTAAAAATATATTTTAAATATAATTTAAAACCACTCAAATTCATAATTTATCACTATTAGTTATTTCGATTAAAAAAGTTGTTTTTAATTAAAATTCAGTAATTTTCACTATTCATCAAAATATAAAAGTTATCTGAAAAGTATCAAAATTTCACCCTAGGATAATTTTGTTATTCTGAATCCAAAAATTAAGTCATAATAGTTGCATTTATTTATTTAAAATTGATTCCCACTTTCGAAACCAAAAGGCGTATTTTTAAGAAATAATAACTATCAAAAGATTGACACTTGTTTATGTCTGATTTCAAGGTGAAATTACATAAAATGACCATCATTGGATCAAATAGTAAAAATACAATCTATTTATAATTCCAAACTATTAAAATGTATAATTTCTCAATATAAATTATTTTGATTAAAAAAGTTGTTTTCAGTTAAAATATTGTATTTTTCACTATTCACCAAAATAAGAAATTTATCAGAAAGACACCAAAACATTATTGATACTAAATTCATATGTCCCAATTCTAAAGAAGAATTTCATTTTGTCAAACTGAATATATAAAAGTTTCAAATATTGGTTTTAAAAAGGATTCTCCATTAAAAGGCGGTAAAATTTCATTTTTTAAAAAATACTTCATTTATCTGAAAAAATGAATTAGTTCATAAATCATGACTTAGAAACTCATAATATCAATTAAAATTATAAGGATAATATAATATTTAAAATTTAGTTAATACTATTCATAACCTCTTTTGAACAGCTAGTTTGGTAAGTCGCTGTGTACTTGAACTCAGTGTTGCGTACAACAAATGCTATTGTATTATTTAAAGAGTAGTGTACCGTGGATGATTGGGGTGTTACATTCACCCCTCCTTCAATAAATTGCATCCTCGCAATTTTAAAAATTGGTCATGAGAATGGGAAGTCCCACATCGAAAAAAGAGTCAATAAAACTATCACTTTAAAAGAAAGAAAGGGAGGTCTAAAGGTCACCCAAGATAACCGATACTAGGATTCCAGGTAGGAAAACATGGATGTGGATGATAAACTAAGTGTCAAGTTCTGATGGAGTGGGATAGAAATCATGATCAGGAGAAAATTAACAATAAGAAAACCAAAAACTTGTTTTGGAAAAAACGATCATTAGTCTCCTAGTAGGAAAAGTAAATGGACAACATTTTTTGTTTTAAGTTACATTACATAGGGATGAGGAATTCATTTATGATATTGACTAAGAATATAAGGATATATACTTACTTCTTATGTAGAGTTTCATTCATTAATAAATATCCACCACTAACTCTTTTTTTAAACGATGAGTATTCAAGAAGACTTGGTCACACTGGAAGAGGTAGAATAAACTTCTATAGAATCACAAGTTCCATGTAGGATAAACTATATATTTACATTGTCTTTAGAGATTAATCAAAACCAAAATGGTTAGTACAAGATCTAATGATCCCCAAAAAGGATATTCCTTGAGAGAAATAAACACTAATCTTAATTTCTAAAATTAAATCAATAATTCCCCAAAGTTAAATAAATACCATTCAACAATCAATTGTCCTTAAAATCCTTCAATATAATCCAAACTAATATTGAAACCCAAAAAATAGAAGAATTTGATTATGTAGTCTCCCATGTTAAATTTTATCTCCAAATGACATCAAATACTCTTAAAGTCACATACTTAAAAGTAATTAACCTCATCACATATTCTCTATTATTGGTTAATCATTTCCATAAATAACCCAAATCACTATAAATCCAAAATAAAAACGTAGATAAAAATCCACCATTACTCCACAAATGAAACCCCACAGTATTCTATTTTCCTTGGGCATATAGTGTTCCCAACAAAGCGAACATCTTCCAAAATAACATTTATCACTTAATCACCAAATCATTTTCCTATACCAAGGGTATTCATTTGATAAGACATAAGAACCCAAATCAACTTATTATTTATCAATAAAATCATTTAACTAAAAATAATTAGTCACACTATCCAGGGACTTCACATAGTCCAGTGGTAGGAGATAAATCCCAAAAGCACTTTGGTTGTGGGTTCGATTCCCATAGCTTTTTCCGACGCGACGGGTTGTCACACGGTCTGCGTGTTGTCCTTTTCAAATACTATGTTTTATAACATTACCAAAATGAGATAAATTCTTCAAAATAACCATAAAATAATTTAACCACAAATCTTATCTCTTACCTTGCATTTTCATCCCAAATTATAATAACTTATAATTGTCTCAAACCCAATGATCATATAAAACAAAATGGTTATTTATAACTATATCCACAAGAGAAGATATAATTCTTCCTCAAATATCATTATCACATGGAAAACTACAGGGTTACAAATACAAGAGAAAATTATTCCAAATTAAACCCATAAACAAGGAGCACTAAAACTTTTTAAACATTTCTCCAACCATTTATTTCCACATAGCTTCTTCTTTGACCAAGAAAATATCCTATAGAATAGGGCATTCACTTGGGTAATGACCAGGATTCCTACATTTATGGAAAATGACTGTAAATGGATTCTTGGGACCATTTTTATCTTCTTACATAGTACTCTTCATTTTTCATCGGAAATTCTACATTCTATGTCCTTCCTACCCACACGTAAAGCATTTCTTGGTCCCATTGAGACACTTTCCCGGGTGTCTCCTACCACATTTCTTGCATGATGGAAATTGAGGGTTCTTTTCTCCATGGTCTCCATTTTTGGGGCTCTTATCATTCATCACCTTTCTCTTCCTTGTTGAGTCCGAGAGTTGGTTAATATATATGTTGTTGATCATATTTTTGGAAAACTGATTTGGAATAAAGACGATATCTTTTACGCCTATCAACATTCCATTTTGATGCCCATTTCCACCACCGTTCTCACCTTGAACATCATTCTCAAAGTCACTATGACTTCCTTGGATTCTATCCATTGACTAAAACCAAAAAGGATTGTGTGAGTAACAGTAGTCATAAAATAATTTAGAGATTAACATGTCACCATATTCTCAATTTGAAATATATTAGGATTAACCAAGGTCATTTACTATCATCTTATATATTAATTACATCAAACTGGTTTGTAAATAAAATGTAAATTATCCTAAGCATATCCCCCGGGAGTTTCGTAACCAAGAGTGCGACAAGGCCCGTTGTCAGGCACCAGTTCCCGTTCGAGTCTAGCTCAAAGTGGTTTTTTCAGGTTTTACACCTAGGTAAATATATTCCAGAGCTACCTATACCTTCTCCTATCCAGACAGGGATGTATTGCTCGGAATACTCACAAAATCTCTAAAATTCCAAAATTTTAGGAAGTTATTCCATACCAATCCTCAATGTTCATCTTAGGTCTATGTGCTCTAATCAGAGTTTGTGTAAATCTAGCTTCCTTTGATTATACTAAACATCCTCTGATACCAACTATAACGCCCCGACCCTAGATGCCCAGAGTCAGTGCATTATTACATAACATTGGCATGATCACAAAGGATCCTGTAACACCCCAAGATTTCATAGTGTGTTATTTCTTCAAAATAATTCAATAACTTGCACTACACGCAACACTGAGTTCAATCACACCATGACATACAAAAAAAAAGCCATTCAAAAGAGGTTATGAATAGTATTATCTAAATTTTAAACTTTATATAATCCTTATAATTTTAGAATCCATATTATGAGTTTCATAGATATAATGCAAGAACAAATTCATTTTCAGTATTGCACTTTTATCAACTTTTAATAGTGAACCCTTTTTAAATACAATATTTTAAACTTTTTGACTAAATGGGGACATCAAAAATTTAAAATGAAACATCCCAAGCTTCCACGGTACACTTTCTTTGAATAATACAGTAGCGTGTGTTGTACGCAACCTTGAGTTTTAACACACACCACAACCAATCAAACTAGCCGTTATGAATAGTAATACCTACTTTTTAAAATTATATATATTTTATATTTTAAAATGGACTTCATCTTTGGATTCGGAATATCGAATTTAGCCTAAGGTGAAATTTTGGTACATTTCGGATAACTTTCATATTTTGATGAATAGTGAAAATTACAAAATTTTAATTAAAAACAACTTTTTTAATCAAAATAATTAATAGTGATAAATTATGTATTTTAGTGGTTTTAAAGTATATTTAGAATATATTTTTACCATTTAATATAATGTTGGTCATTGGACATAATTTTACAATTAAACCGAACAGAAACAAGTGTCAATCTTTTGATAGTTATTATCTCTTAAAAACACGCTTTTTGTTTTGACAGCGGGAATTAATTTTAAATTAATTTCTGCCACTTCTGTGTTTAGAATTTAGGAAAATGGATTCCATATTTGGAATTAGTATGTTCAAATTTTGTAAATAGGTAACTTTTATATTTAGACATTTTGAATAATTACTGCGGTAAATATTTTATTTACCATGGTTAAGGGTAAATCCGGTAAATAAGGGTTAAAAAAATAATATTATAATAATACTAAATTACCCTAAAACGTGTCTTAACCCTATTGGTTGATACATGGTCGACCATTAGCATCTTTGGGTCTATTTTGGGACCCCATGGATGCACTTGTAAGTGATAATGACACTTTATTTTAATTTAGTTAAAATGAATACAAAAATGACACAAGCATATATCCTTTAGAACAACAATTGTTACATAGGGTTATATATGTTGGATTTTAGATTATAAATATTCATTAGAAAGCTAAAAAGATTTCCTACATAATGATATTTTATTTATAATTTTTAGAAATTACATAATATATTTTATATATGACACAATGATGATGCAGTAATTACTATAATAGTGAAAAATTAAAATAATTGATATTATAAATACCAAAATAAATATAATATGAAACTTTTAATGAATTAAACTAATTTTCTAGGATAATATGATATATTAGGATTTATTTAATTGAATTTGTTCGAAGTAATCAATCTGTTATGAGTTTCACAAAAATCAACTATTGAATAGTGTCAAAATTGACATAAAAGAGTTCTTAAACAAATATTATATTATTAATTGATATTAAATTCCTAAAAATCTATGGTTCGGCAAAGAGACTTATATCAGGATAGGTTCATAATTAATGGACCACTTGGGGGTCGCTTGGATGTATATAGTAAGTTTATTAACCATATTATATAAAAATACAAAGAGACATTGTAAAAGTGAAACTAATTAATTTAGAGTTAATACATAAAGATAAGGTTAATATAAGTACCCAAACCAGTCTAAATTCTATTGGATGAGTGGTTTTCGACCTATCCCTACTTTAGCCTTTGAATAGTAAACTTTGGAGCCATTGGAAACCTAATATTAATTTATTATAAATTAATATTTCTAGCTTTTCCAAAGGTGCCCCTCACCCCTCTTATAAAAGGGCACTCCTCCTTCTCATTTCTTCACACCTTCAAAGCCTTTTTGTTCGGCCAAACTCTGCCCAAATACTCTCCCAACATCCCTCACTACAACCTAGAGGCCTTATTTTGATCAGAAAGCCAACCTAAGGAGCCCTTTTGATCAAATCAAAAGGAAGAACCCGAAGAAGAGGTAATGATTTCACCACCATTCTCCATGTTCATTTCTTCTTCCACTTCTTCTTCCTTTGTTCTTACCATTATAAAATAATAACTCCAGTATCTCACATATAATGTGATGTTATTATAAATATGGTACAACCATATTCAGTATTCTATCCACCCTTTGAATAACATGTCACCATACGTGCGTACGTACGGACTACTGTCTCCACGTCATGGTGTAATTGTTATTAAATATAATATTATTTGGATGGGTATAATAATGATGTGTAACTCATGTAAATAATAAATATAACATGTTAATGATTCTGTATATATGATATACCATCCATTTATATATTATTTTAATATCAAAAGAATGATATTGTCGCTCGTGCGTACGTACGGACTACCGTCTCCACGAACGCGATGAGATTCATTCTCCATCGTATCCATTCAACTATAATTATCATTTGATGATTTAAAAATGATGTTTAAGGACTAGATATAATTTTTCATATGAATAAGATACAACAACCATGGCTTATGTAACAAAACATATAAAAGAAAATGAGTAAGTTAACTCCCGAAACGATGATAATTCTAAGATATTATTAACAAATCAATGTTAAAAGATCATATATGATATCATATTATTATATATGATTCTTGTATAATTTAATAACAACGATTTCACCATTATACAGGAGGTTAACCTACCCCAACCAAGGAAAAGTACAAGGTAAGGGGTTTTCATCTCACTCCTTATTTCCGTGAGATTCATGCCATATTGCCACCATCACCTTTTGTGTGGTGTATGTACTGCCCATAATTATATTCTTTGTGTAATACACTCTAATTTATGTGTATTTACATATTAATTGTATGATACCTCTTTTATGGGTTGTATATTTCATAATTTACCAAATTGGTAAGGGTTATTTCACAATCTCTTCATTATCCGAGGTTGTTTATTTGTAATAATCTACTGGGATCTCTTTATCATCCACATCTATGTTTCTTCAAAATGTATTTCAAAACATTTTTATTATTTACAAGAATATGGGTTAAAGTCATTTATACCCTTGTTTGACTTTTTATAAGAGGTTTATAAAGGAATCTTTCCGTCGTTTTCAAAACAAGGTCATTTTTAACCTTTTCGACAGAATTAAGGTAAGAATGTTTTTTTAACTTATACGGCGGGTGCGGATATTTTCTGCCGTTATAAAATATTCAAAGCTTCCCTTACAAGCTTATAAGAATATTTTCAAAGAAAATGTTTTAATTTATATGGATCTTAAATTATTTCAAAATAAAAGGAGATATTTTTTTAAAAAGAATTTTGATTTCATCTATGTCAACATCCTTTGATGGATTTTAAGATTATTTGAAGTTGATTTATTATGATAAAAAACTTATATATTGTATGGATGGTTTTGTGATATGTTTGACTGTGGATGTGCTATTTTTATACCATTCATAGTTTATAGTGAAAGTATTGACATTTCATATGCTAGTTTTAATATGAATGTTTATGTTATGTTTAAACCTTTTCATATGGGAATGCATTGGACTTAATATGTGACGGGTGGTGCCCGCTATAGCTCCTCGATGCATCGGTAGGTCTCATGAGACAAATTAGTGTCTTGGCACAAGACCTTGACAAAATCTTGTTTGTAGTCTTGGCACGAGGCTTTGGCTATGTGGTTATGATAGTCTGGCATTATGCATTCCAACATTATGAAAGTGGTTATTGACTTTTGCATATGATTATTCGATTAGTAGAATATCCATGTGAATAAGTAAATGGAATTATTTCATTTTATTTATGCCATACCATGTTGAAAGTTCATATTTAAAAGGCTTTTGTTTTAGTTATACATTGCCTTAAATGTTTATTCTTATTTATGAAAGTTTCCGCTATATTGTTATCCTTACTGGGCATTTGAGCTCACCCCTTTTCTATGTTTTATTTTTCCCAGGATGTGAAGAAGTAAGTTATGAATGACCTGAAGATATTTTATGAGGGGTTAATAGTGTGGATTGTAGAAACACTATGTTGTAGTAGTAGTTCTTCATTTTATGATGTAATGTAAAACTTATGAATATATCTAGTGTTTCCAAGGCTACTAAACCAATCGGTCTTTCGAGATTTGATCTTTCTTGCGATCATGCCAATGTTATGTAATAATGCACCGACTATAGGCAACTAGGGTCGGGGCGTTACAGTTGGTATCAGAGGAAGTTTAGTACAAACCTTGGATGCTAGATTTAGATAAACTCTGATTAGAGCACGTAGACCTAAGATGAACTTTGAGGATTAGTATAGAAGAACTTCCTAGAATTTTGGTATTGTAGAGATTTTGTGAGTTTTCCGAGCAATAAATCCCTGTCTGGATACGAGCAGGTAGAGGCGGCTCTGGCACAGATGTACCTAGGGGTAAAACCCGAAAACACCGCTTTGAGCTAGACTCGAACGGGAACTGGTGCACGACAACGGGCCTTGCTGCACTCTTGGTTACGACACTCCCGGGGGATATGCTTAGGATAACTCTCATTTTCTTTACAAATCATTATGAAGGGTTTATGAGTATATACTTCCTAAAAGAAAACATTTTTAGGATTATGGATTATATCCATAAATAGTTCAATTTATGTTAAGTGTTTTATAAGTATGGGATTATGTGTTTTGATTCATAAACTGATCTAGTTTATGCCATGGTATAGAAATGGCGCCCAGTAGAAGGAATGAGAACTCCAGAAATACACATGATTCAAAGAGAAGGAAGGATCATATCTTTCATGGTCTTAAGCTAGAATTTATAAGAGAAATAGTCTCCCATGTATTATCATCATATGAAGAAATAATATCATGTGTTGATAAGATAAGTAAAGAGTTTACTGAGTCCTATGGCTTTGAAGGGAAGCAAGAGAAGAAAAGGATGGAAGAGAGAAAGATGGATAAAGGGGAGAGGGAAAAGAAGAATTTTCTCATATGTGGTAACTGTGGAAAGAAACACCCTGGAACTTGCCTGAAAGGAATGGGAGTTTGTTATAAGTGTGGAGGAAAAGGGCACAATGTACGTGACTGCAAGGGTAAGAAAATTGTTTCAAATGTACAATGCTTCATTTGCAAGGAGTTTGGACACTACGCGAGCCTATGTCCCAGTCATCAGACTATGCCGCAAATGATGTTATTGGATAATAATCAAGTTATGATACTACCACAGATGAAGAGGAATGATTAGAGTTCTTATGTTGATTATGTCAATTGAGTGTTGTATCAACAATGTACTTGTTATAATAATTATGGAGTATATAAGGATTGTAATGCAGTACTATTTCATTAAGGACTTGAGATGGTGTGGAACAAAGAAAAGTGACTCAGTAGCAGGTTAAATGTTTGGAAAATATATGGTTGAGAGAAAGATAAACCATAATATGGTTCAGATACCGAGGTGGTGATTTTAGAATAATACATGATTGATTTGGATAAATTATATTGGATATTATTGACTACCTTGAAGCTGATTAATGATTTGTATATTCCATCATTGTTGGGTTTTAAAACATTTTCTGATTAATGATGTATATCCAGCATTCTATATGGAATAGGGGAGCATGAATGTAATCAATAAGGAATATGGTAATTCAAGATGTTTCAGTTTATTAAAAGAATACAAGATGATGGTATTCATATGCTATTGCGGGGTAAAAAGGATCTATATTATGTTTACCTTCCTTATAAATGTTGGACTGTGAGTTTGGACAGAAGTATTTTGGATAGTTCTATTTTGGATTATTTTGGATTACCATAAAAGGAAAACCCGGAGGTTGGGCGGCAACCCGTCGCGTCCGGCAAGGCTACGAGACTTGAACCCGCAACTGAAGGGCGACAAGGGTGTATCACCTACCACTGGCCCATGAGATGTCCTGGATTAAATAATGTTGTTTTTTTAAAGATCTGGTAGATGAATTATAAATTCATTTATTTTGGAACCCTGTACGAATAGTATAAATAAATAAAAAATTACATTCTATTATCATTTAGAGTGAAAGATGAGTTTGTGGTAGAAACTTATTAATGGATAAAACTCTGATTATAAAGTAAGTATATCTCCTTATGATCTTAGCCAATCTCATAAATAAATTCCTCAATATTAATAAACGGAACTTAGAACAAAAATTTTTCCCTAGATGGTACCTTAAATCATCACTAATTTATGGCTTTGGGATTGTTGGCCTTTTCATAGCCATGTTATCTACCACTCTCCATCAGATAATTGATGGTTAGATTTCTCCTCCATATCCATATTTTCCTACATGGAACCCTAGTATGTGTTATTTTCGGTAATCTTCATACTTTCCACTCTTTATTTTAAATAGAGGCCTCATTAATTCATTTTTCGATGTGGGATTTCAACTAAGATATTTTGAAACGTCAAAAATGTGTTATCCCAATACCCTATATTTTGTTGAACCGATGGTACTTCAAATCATCATAGATTGATGAGTTTAAGGACCTAAATTTTATACATTTTTGTGATTGATAACCTCAATCACTACCTATAAATATTTACGTTTATCCTCCAATTATATGTCTCTAATTGCCACCAATGTTCTCCTAATCAAGATCATAATTTGGTGGTGACCCTTTCATTTCTCTTTTCCTCATATTAAGGCTAAATTTTAGTAACCCAATTTCCGATGTGGGTTTTCCAACAAATATACTTTCTATTTTCAACCTTTTATTTTCGAATAACAATTTCAAATTGCGAGGACGCAATTTATTGAAGGAGGGGAGAATGTAACACCCCAAGATTTCATAGTGTGTTATTTTTTCAAAATAATTCAATAACTTGCACTACAGGCAACACTGAGTTCAATCACACCATGACATAAAAAAAAGCCATTCAAAAGAGGTTATGAATAGTATTATCTAAATTTTAAACTTTATATAATCCTTATAATTTTAGAATCCATATTATGAGTTTCTTAGATATAATGCAAGAACAAATTCATTTTCAGTATTGCACTTTTATCAACTTTTAATAGTGAACCCTTTTTAAATACAATATTTTAAACTTTTTGACTAAATGGGGACATCAAAAATTTAAAATGAAACATCCCAAGCTTCCATGGTACACTTTCTTTGAATAATACAGTAGCGTGTGTTGTACGCAACCTTGAGTTTTAACACACACCACAACCAATCAAACTAGCCGTTATGAATAGTAATACCTACTTTTTAAAATTATATATATTTTATATTTTAAAATGGACTTCATCTTTGGATTCAGAATATCGAATTTAGCCTAAGGTGAAATTTTGGTACATTTCGGATAACTTTCATATTTTGATGAATAGTGAAAATTACTAAATTTTAATTAAAAACAACTTTTTTAATCAAAATAATTAATAGTGATAAATTATGAATTTTAGTGGTTTTAAAGTATATTTAGAATATAGTTTTACCATTTAATATAATTTTGGTCATTGGACATAATTTTACAATTAAACCGAACATAAACAAGTGTCAATCTTTTGATAGTTATTATCTCTTAAAAACACGCTTTTTGTTTTGACAGCGGGAATTAATTTTAAATTAATTTCTGACACTTCTGTGTTTAGAATTTAGGAAAATGGATTCCATATTTGGAATCAGGATGTTCAAATTGTGTAAATAGGTAACTTTTATTTTTAGACATTTTGAATAATTACTGCGGTAAATATTTTATTTACCATGGTTAAGGGTAAATCCGGTAAATAAGGGTTAAAAAAATAATATTATAATAATACTAAATTACCCTAAAACGTGTCTTAACCCTATTGGTTGATACATGGTAGACCATGAGCATCTTTGGGTCTATTTTGGGACCCCATGGATCCACTTGTAAGTGATAATGACACTTTATTTTAATTTAGTTAAAATGAATACAAAAATGACACAAGCATATATCTTTTAGAACAACAATTTTTACATAGGGTTATATATGTTGGATTTTAGATTATAAATAATCATTATAAAGATAAAAAGATTTCCTACAAAATGATATTTTGTTTATAATTTTTAGAAATTAAATAATTTATTTTATGTATGACACAATGATGATGCAGTAATTACTATAATAGTGAAAAATTAAAATAATTGATATTATAAATACCCAAATAAATATAATATGAAACTTTTAATGAATTAAACTAATTTTCTAGGATAATATGATATATTAGGATTTATTTAATTGACTTTGTTAGAAGTAATCAATCTGTTATGAGTTTCACAAAAATCAACTATTGAATAGTGTCAAAATTGACATAAAAGAGTTCTTAAACAAATATTATATTATTAATTGATATTAAATTCCTAAAAATCTAATGTTCGTCCAATAGACTTATATCAGGATATTTTCATAATTAATGGACCACTTGGGGGTCCCTTGGATGTATATAATAAGTTTATTAACCATATTATATAAAAATACAAAGAGACATTGTAAAAGTGAAACTAATTAACTTAGAGATAATACTTAAAGATAAGGTTAATATAAGTACCCAAACATGTCTAAATTCTATTGTTTGAGTGGTTTTCGACCTATCCCCACCTTATCCTTTGAATAGTCAACTTTGGAGCCGTTGGAAACCTAATATGAATTTATTATAAATTAATATTTCTAGCTTTTCCAAAGGTGCCCCTCACCCCTCTTATAAAAGGGCACTCCTCCTTCTCATTTCTTCACACCTTCAAAGCCTTTTGGTTCGGCCAAACTCTGCCCAAATACTCTCCCAACATCCCTCACTACATCCTAGAGGCCTTAGTTTGATCAGAAAGCCAACCTAAGGAGCCCTTTTGATCAAATCAAAAGGAAGAACCCGAAGAAGGGGTAATGATTTCACCACCTTTCACCAAGTTCATTTCTTCTTCCACTTCTTCTTCCTTTGTTCTTACCATTCTAAAATAATAACTCCAGTATCTCACATATACTGTGATTTTATTATAAATATGGTACAACCATATTCAGTATTCTATCCACCCTTTGAATAACATGTCACCATACGTGCGTACGTACGGACTGCCGTCTCCACGTCGTGGTGTAATTGTTATTCAATATAATATTATTTGGATGGGTATAATAATGATGTGTAACTCATGTAAATAATAAATATAACATGTTAATGATTCTGTATATATGATATACCATCCATTTATATATTATTTTAATATCAAAAGAATGATATTGTCGCTCATGCGTACGTACGGACTACCGTCTCCACGAACGCGATGAGATTCATTCTCCATCGTATCCATTCAAGTATAATTATCATTTGATGATTTAAAAATGATTTTTAAGGACTAGATATCATTCTGGATATGAATAAGATACAACAACCATGTCTTATGTAACAAAACATATAAAAGAAAATTAGTAAGTTAACTCCCGAAACGACGATAATTCTAAGATATTATTAACAAATCAATGTTAAAAGATCATATATGATATCATATTATTATATATGATTCTTGTATAATTTAATAACAACTATTTCACCATTATACAGGAGGTTAACCTACCCCAACCAAGGAAAAGTACAAGGTAAGGGGTTTTCATCTCACTCCTTATTTCCGTGAGATTCATGCCATATTGCCACCATCACCTTTTGTGTGGTGTATGTACTGCCCATAATTATATTCTTTGTGTAATACACTCTAATTTATGTGTATTTACATATTAATTGTATGATACCTCTTTTATGGGTTGTATTTTTCATAATTTACCAAATTGGTAAGGGTTATTTCACAATCTCTTCATTATCCGAGGTTGTTTATTTGTAATAATCTACTGGGATCTCTTTATCATCCACATCCATGTTTCTTCAAAATGTATTTCAAAACATTTTTATTATTTACAAGAATATGGGTTAAAGTCATTTATACCCTTGTTTGATTTTTTATAAGAGGTTTATAAAGGAATCTTTCCGTCGTTTTCAAAACAAGGTCATTTTTAACCTTTTCGACAGAATTAAGGTAAGAATGTTTTTTTTAACTTATACGGCGGGTGCGGCTATTTTCCGCCGTTATAAAATCTTCAAAGCTTCCCTTACAAGCTTAAAAGAATATTTTCAAAGAAAATGTTTTATTTTATATGGATCTTAAATTATTTCAAAATAAAAGGAGATATTTCTTTAAAAAGAATTTTGATTTCATCTATGTCAACATCCTTTGATGGATTTTAAGATTATTAGAAGTTGATTTATTATGATACAAAACTTCTATATTGTATTGAAGGTTTTGTGATATGTTTGACTGTGGATGTGCTATTTTTATACCATTCATAGTTTATGGTGAAAGTATTGACATTTCATATGCTAGTTTTAATATGAATGTTTATGTTATGTTTAAACCTTTTCTAATGGGAATGCATTGGACTTAATATGTGACGGGTGGAGCCTGCTATAGCTCCTCGATGCATCGGTAGGTCACATGAGACAAAGTAGTGTCTTGGCACAAGGCCTTGACAAAATCTTATTTGTAGTCTTGGCACGAGGCCTTGGCTATGTGGTTATGATAGTCTGGCATTATGCATTCCAACATTATGAAAGTGGTTATTGATTTTTGCATGTTATTATTTGATTAGTAGAATATCCATGTGAATAAGTAAATGGCATTATTTCATTTTATTTATGACATACCATGTTGAAAGTTCATATTTAAAAGGATTTTGTTTTAGTTATACATTGCCTTAAATGTTTATTCTTATTTATGAAAGTTTCCGCTATATTGTTATCCTTACTGGGCATTTGAGCTCACCCCTTTTATATGTTTTATTTTTCCCAGGATGTGAAGAAGTAAGTTATGAATGACCTGCAGAGATTTTATGAGGGGTTAATAGTGTGGATTGTAGAAACACTATGTTGTTGTAGTATTTTTTCATTTTATGATGTAATGTAAAACTTATGAATATATATAGTGTTTCCAAGGCTACTAAACCAATCGGTCTTTCGAGATTTGATCTTTCTTGCGATCATGCCAATGTTATGTAATAATGCACCGACTATAGGCAACTAGGGTCGGGGCGTTACAGATCCGGTCTCGAAGGACCGATTAGTTTAGTAGTCTTGGAAACACTAGATATATTCATAAGTCTAACATTACAACATAAGAAAAAAAAACTAAAAAAAATCTTGTCTTCAAATACCTTCATACTATCCTTGCAGGTCACTCATAAATTACTTTTTCTCATCCTGAGAAAAATAAAACACTTAAAGGGATGATCTCAGATGCTCAGTAAGGATAACAATATAGAAGATGTTTTCATAGATAAGCATAAAACACTTAAAGCAATTTATAACTAAAACAAAAGCCTGTTAAAATTGAACTTTAGCATTATATGGCAATGATAAATGAAATAATTCCATTTACTTATTCACATGGATATTATACTAGTTGAACAATCACATGAAATATTAATAACCACTTTCATAATGATGGAATGCATAATGCCAGACTATCATAACCACATAGCCAAGGCCTCGTGCCAAGACTACAAATATGATTTTTCCATGGCCTTGTTCCAAGACAGTGGTTTGTCTTATGCGACCTACCGATGCATCGAGGAGCTATAGCAGGCTCCACCCATCACTTATTAAGTCCAATGCATTCCTTATATAAAATGTTTTAAGCATAACATAGACATTCGTATTAAAACAAGCATACGAAATGTCAATACTTTAACAACAAACCATGAATGGTAAAAAAACAGCACATCCACAGTCAAACATAACTCATTTGATAAAATATGGAAGATTTTATTGTATCACATTATCCTCAATAAAGAATAATTAAGGACGTTGACATAGATGAAAATAATCATCAAAACTATTTGAGAGAAATATCCCCCTTTTTCTTGAAATCATTTAAAAGTCACACTATTTGTCAAGAAGCCATTTAAAAGTAGATTTTTGAATCAAAGTGTCGCATACCACTTTGAAACTTTTTAAAATGAGTTTTAATTTTAAAACGTTAATGTCCATATAAATAAATACTTAAAAACATTTTTAATACAAGGACATTAATGAGAAATATTTAGATGAATAAGTCTTTAAATCATTTAAAAATGGTATTTTAGTTAGAGATTCTATCCAAAAGAGAGACACTTGAATAAAAATAATTGATGTAATAAAACCATTGTAATATCATGAGAATAAAGGGATTATTGATATATATGTCAAAGTACATTATATACACCACATAAATGTGATTTGGTGTATAACAACAAAGAAGTCTCAATGGAATTTAAGTTGAGATGAAATCTCTCATAAAGGCCGTATCCTTAGGTTAAGGATAAATCAATGACATAGTTATGTGTGAAAAATATAAATACACTAAACATGATTCGAGATGCAGTGTAAAACAATCAATGTATATTCACACATAATCTTGTAAAAACAACACCAATGATTTGGATGTTTAACTCAACAAATGGAGAATGAGTTAAAATTACTCTTATCAAATTCATATCGATGACTTGAGAAATTATCAATGGAGTGATTATGTGTATCAAAAGTATATCCACAGAAAATTGGAGTGGAAATTATGACATAAGCAAATGAATAGTTATTCCACACATAATCTCGGAGTAAAATAATCAATGATGTTTCCGTAAAGCCGAATAAATGGAAATTGAAATTTCGAATTCCCCTATCGATTATGTAACATACGAAACATACTCCCAGGAAAGAAGGATCATAAAATGAAGATTTTAATACCCATAAATTAAAGTATATTACACAATGAATACAATCATGGGAATTACACATACACCACATGGAATAATTAAGTGGTGAACAATGGAATTCTCACGGAATTAAGAGTGAGTTAAGAAACCCCTTACATTGCACATTTTCCTTGGTCGACGGTAGATTAACCACCTATATAATGGTGAAATAATTTTTATTGAATTATACATGAATCATTTACATTAATATGATATCATATATGATCTTCTAACATTGATTTGTTAATAATATCTTAGTATTATTGTCACTTCGGGTGTTAACTTACTCGTTTTACTTTATATTCATTGTTACGTATGCCACGTTTGTAATGGATAGGATTTTTATTCTTCATATAAAGAATTATATCAAGTCCTTAAACATTATTTTTAAATCATAAAATGATAATTATACTTGAATGGATACGATGGAGAATTAATGTCATCGGTTTTGTGGAGATGGTAGTCTGTACGTACGCACGAGCGACAATATCATTCTTTTCATGAAAAAATAATATATAATTGGATGGTATATCATATAGACAGAATAATTATCATGTTATATTTATTATTTACATGAATCACACATCATTATTATACCCATCCAAATAATAATTTATTGAATAACAATTACACCACGACGTGGAGACGGTAAGTCGTACGCACACACGTATGGTGACATGTTATTCCAAAGATGGATAGAATACTGAATATGGATGTAACATATTTATAATAACATAAAATTATATATAAGATACTGGAGTTCTTGTTTTATACTGGTAATAACAAATAAAAAAGAAGTGGATGAAGAAAGGAACTTGAAAAAGGGTGGTAAAATCATTACCTCTTGTTCGAGTTCTTCCTTTTGATTTGATCAAAAGGGATCTTAGGTTGTATTTATGATCAATCTAAGGCCTGTAGTATGTAGTGAGGTAAGTATAGAGAGTATTTTGGTAGAGTTGTTCTGATCCAAAAGGCATTGAAGGTGTGATTTAATAAGAAGGGGGAGTTCCCTTTTATAAGAGGGGTGATGGGCACCTTTGGAAAAGCTAGAAATATTATAATAAATTCATATTCGGTTATTAATGGCTTAAAAGTTGATTATTTAAAGGTTAAGGTGGATATAGGTCTAAAAAAATTCAACAAATAGAATTTAGATAGGTTTGGGGCATTATATAAACCTTATCTTTTAGTTTTAACTCTTAGTTAATTAGTTTGACATTTACCATGTCACATGGTATTTTTATATTATATAGTTAATAAACATACTATATACATCCAAGAGACCCCCAAGTGGTCCATTAATGATAAACCTATCATGATATAAGTCTCTTGTCCGATCCTTTGATTTTTATAAATTTAAAATCAATTAATAATATAACATTTGTTTTAAAAACTCTTTTATGTCAATTCTGACACTATTCAATAGATGATTTTTGTATAACTCATAAAAGAATTATTAATACTAAAAAAGTTATTTAAATCATTAATAACATGTCATATTAACCTATAAAATTAGTTTAATTCATTAAAAGTCTCAAATTATATTTATTTGGGTATTTATATTATCAATTATTTTAATTTTTCACTATTATGGTAATTACTGCATCATTATTGTGTCATAAATAAATTAAATTATTTAATGTCTAAAAATTATAAATAAAATATCATCATGTATGAAATCATTTTATATTTATAAATAATATTTACAATAGAAATTCCAACATATATAACCCTATGTAAAAATTGTTTTTCTAAAATATATATACTTGTGTCATTTTTGTATTCATTTTAACTTAATTAAAATAAAGTGTCCTTATCACTTACAAGTGGATCCATGGGGTCCCAAAATCGACCCAATGATGCCCATGGTTGGCCATGTATCAAAAAATAGGTTTAAGACACATTTTAGGGTAATTTAATATTATTATAATTTTATTTATTTACCCTTATTTACCGGATTTACCCTTTAACCATGGTAAATAAAATATTTACCGAAGTAATTATTCAAAATGTATAAAAACAAAAGATTCCTATTTACACAATTTGGTCATCTTTATTCCTAATATGGAATCAATTTTTTTAAATTCAATACTCAGAAGTGGAAGAAATTAATTTAAAATTAATTCTCGTTGTTAAAACAAAAACCGTGTTTTTAGGAAATAATAATTATTAAAAGATTGACAGTTGTTTATGTTCGGTTTAAATGTGAAATTATGTTCAATGAACCAAATTTTATTACATGGTAAAAATATATTTTAAATATAATTTAAAACCACTCAAATTCATAATTTATCTCTATTAATTATTTCGATTAAAAAAGTTGTTTTTAATTAAAATTTAGTAATTTTCACTATTAATCAAAATATAAAAGTTATCCGAAAAGTATCAAAATTTCACCCTAGGCTAATTTCTTTATTCCGAATCCAAAAAATGAATTCATAAAAGTTTCATTTATTAATTTAAAATTGATTCTGGCTTTCGAAACCAAAAGGCTTATTTTTAATAAGTTATATCTATCAAAAGTTTGACACTTGTTTATGTCCAATTTCAAGGTGAAATTACATAAAATGAGCATCATTGGATCAAATAGTAAAAATATAATCTATTTATAATTCCAAACCATTAAAATGTATAATTTAACAGTATAAATTATTTTAATTAAAAAAGTTGTTTTCAGTAAAAAAATAGTATTTTTCACTATTCACCCAAATATGAAAGTTATCAGAAAGACACCAAAACATTATTGATACTAAATTCTTATGTCTCGATTCTAAATAAGAAATTAATTTTTTCAAATTTAATATATAAATGTTTCAAATATTGGTTTTAAAAAGAATTCTCCATTAAAAGGTGGTAAAATTTCATTTTTGAAAAATACTTCTTTTATCTTAAAAAATGATTGTGTTCATAAATCATGTCTTAGAAACTCATAATATGGATTAAAATTATAAGGATAATATAATACTTAAAAATTAGTTAATACTATTCATAACATCTTTTTAATGGCTAGTTTGGTAAGTCATGGTGTAATTGAACTCAGTGTTGTGTACAACACACGCTATTGTATTATTCAAAGAGAAGTGTACAGTGGAAGATTGGGGTGTTACAAATAAAGTCCTATCAGACGAATTTAGGATAGCTGGGAGGATATTTGGGTAGGTTTTGGCTGAGCCAAATGGTTTTGGAGGTGTAAATTAGATAAAAGGGGATGTGCCCTTTTATAAGAGTCTTGAGGGGAACCTTGGAAAAATCATAAAATATTATTTTATAATAAATTAATTTTCGGTTTATATTGGATAAAAATGCATTATTTAAAGGATATGGTGGTTATGGGTCCTAAACCACTCAACCAATAGGTTTTAGACATGTTTGGGTCACTATATTAACCTTATCTTTTATATTTAACTCTTACTCAAATAGATTGACATTACCATGTATCTTTGTATTTTTATATTATATGGTTCATAAAAATACTATAAACATCCAAGAGAACTCCAAGTGGTTTATTAATGACATATATAATAGTATTTATGCTCTTTGGCAGAACCTCAGATTTTTAATAATAGAATACCAATTAATAAGATATTTTTTTTAAACTCTTTTATGTCAATTTTGAGACTATTGGATATTTTGTTTTTTCTAAATTCATAACAGCATTATTACTTCAAAAAATATTCATTTAATCAACCCTAATATTTCATATTAACCTATAAAATTATTTTAATTCATAAAAGGACTTAAATAACATTTATTTTTGGTATTTATAGTATATATTATTTTAATATTTCTTTAATAAAGTATTTATTGTATCGTCATTGTGTCACAAATAAATTAAATTATTAAATGTCTCAAAATTATAAATAAAATAAAACTATGTAGGAAATCATTTTATCTTACTAATTAATATTTGTTGTCGAATTTATCTTCTCTGTAACACTATATTAAAAATGTTTTACTTATTAAACATTGAATTTAACACTTTAACTCTTCTTAGAAATACATTATAATAAATGTCCTAATCTAATCCATGCGGACCTAAAGGATCATAGTTTATTCCATATATTTTTTGGTCGAATTAAACTTATCCAATAGAATTAAAACATGTTTTAGGTTAATAATAATAAAATTTTTACCTTTAATTACATAATTTACATTTAACTATGGTAAATAAAAGTCAAAAGATACTATTCACCAAAAATTATTTTCATCTTATTGAAGCCCATTTTTCATACTGATATCAACCATGTCTTTGGGATTTTTGAAATTCAATTTATAGAAGCGGTAAAATTATGTTTTATGCAAATTTTCAAATGCACCATGGAGGTGGGAAAAAGACGGTAAAATTTCAATAAATTTTTTATATATCTAAACTTATTATAAAATGAATCAATTGAATTAAAATGAACTTATATAGGTATTATTTGTCTATTTTGACATAAAATAAATTTAAATGAAATAAATAATTAATTATATGAAAAGTCGGTTTTAACCAATAACGCAGTGTTGTTCATTATTCATAAAAAGTTTTTATTTTTTAAAAAAATACCCAAATTCAACCTAAACTAATTTTGATATTCAGAATTCAAAATTGAACTCTATTTTACAAAATTCAAAACATAAAAATTTAATTAAATTATTTGAAATTAATTCCCCTTGTAAAAACCAATAAGTGTATTTTTAAGAAATAGTAACTATCAAAGGATTGACATTTTTTATATCCAATTTCAAAGTAAAATTAATTATAATGACCAGAATTGGAATAAATAGTAAAAATATAATCTCATTATAATTCCAAACAGCTAAAATATATAATTTAACACTATAAATTATTTTGATTAAAAAATTTGTTTTCAGTTAAAATATAGTATTTTTCACTATTCAACGAAATATGAAAGTTATCTGAAAAACAAAAAATATTTATTGAAACTAAACTATTATGTCATGATTATGAAGAAGAAGTTTATTTTGTCAAATTGAATATATTAAAGTTTCAAATATTGGATTTAAAAATGGTTCACCTTTAAAAGTCGGTAAAATTTCAATTTTTGAAAAATACTTCTTTTATCTGAAAAAATTGAATTTGTTCTTACATTATGTCTATGAAACTCATAATATAGATTCTAAAAATACAAGGATTATATAAAGTTCAAAATTTAGTTAGTACTATTCATAGCCGCTTTTGAACAGCTAGTTTGGTAAGTCGTGGTGCGCTAGAACTCGTTGTTGTGTGTAGTGCAAGTTATTGGATTATTTCGAAAAAAAATAACGTACTATGAAATATTGGGGTGTTACACTAATGTATTCATCATATTTCTTTATTTTCTCAACAATGATTCTTATTTTATAACAAAGGATATGAGGAATTTTCCTCTTGAAAAATATGTTCTTGAACTCATCCCTCTCTATGGAGTAATTTTCATCACTTTATCGCATGTTCTTAATATGATTCCTCAAAAAACATTCTTCTCATTCCAAACAATAAACAAAAAAATCACTTTTTCAATTTTAAAAAAACTAGAGAATTGAAATTACTTTTTTCAGTCATACTGATCATATTATCAATAACTAATAGATTAGTGAACTCAAAAAAAGATGGTGGATATTTCCCCATGTTGGAATCATGATAATTTGTTCCCTCTATTTTTCTTTTCGAATCACAAAATGACTCGTTGATTGGGAAAGTTTCATAATCTTAGGAATGAAAATTAACATTCTTATACCCTTAAAATTTGGTTCCTCATGAGAACAATAACAAAAATCTAAATTGATTTCGACATTAATATTATTCTTCTAGGCTCTATCAATTAATTTAAATGAAAAATAATAAATTAAAAATTAAAAAATATAGTCCACAAAACATAATCATGATAAATAATTTATAATATATCTAAATCATGATTACTTATTTTCCATCTATGGACTTCCTAGGTCATTCATGGTGAATATATATTTAAAACCATCATAATGGTTAGTAAAAAATGTGAATTAACACAAACATTTCCTCTCTAAGTGTCAAACTAGGTGAACTGTAGGGGAACACTCACTGTGAACCTGAATGGTGGATGAGATATACTTGACCAACTCTTTTTAGTGTTATTTAAACTAGAATTTTCTATCATAATATCATATCCAGGTGTTGTATACATATAAAGATGTATTATAAGAAAATCGATCTCTTTAATTTTTCATAATAGATAAATTTCACCTATAATAAAGATTAACCCAAGGGATCTCACAAATTTTTTCTCATTCTTGTTTTCATTACCCGGATACTATTGGGAATAGAGAAGTAACTACTCTAAGCTCACCTCCGTTGGCTTGGGGTTAGTGAAATTTTTTTAAGGTATTAAAAACACATTCATACCTTTTCTTAGTTACCTATATGCATACAAACATCCATCTCAATAAAATGGTGTGGAGAGAAAGTCTAAATGATGAGAAAATAATATAATTTAAACCAAGAATCCATGAACCTCTATATTGTACCATAGTAAAAAAGTTTACTCTGAAAAATAATGGTTAAAATTACTCACACAACTAGAAATATGTCTCTAACACCTTATGATTTTGTGAATTATATTTTTTGAAATAATTAATTTTTTTTGATATTTTGAATATCACCCAACACTGATTATTTTTATTATTATTATGTAATAGAACTATGTTTTTATTATATTATACACCACACCATGTTAATCATGCTGTACATGCAACACCAACTTGGTTTTCATTACATGAAACACTAAGATTCTACAAAACAACACATTACTATTATAATTATTTAAATGAGATTGTTATAAAATATTCACTTAAAATAGTAATACTTATTTTAATAAGTAATTTTTTTAAAAAATCACAGAAATAAAACATGTATATAATATAATTTAATACTTTTGATAAAATATTTATATGTTAAGAAAAAAAAATTTTCTAATGAAACATATTTTTATGTCCTTTTGCGAAAAATAATGAATTTTTTTTTACACTCTTAGAAAATAAATTTGGAAATAAATAATTTTGAAATTCTAAATGTCAAAATTTTATTTGGGTGATTTTTTAGAATTTTCATTAGAGGTTTTATTTTTTGGTGAATGGTAAAGAATACATCATTTTAGCTAAAAAAATTATTTAATTATTTATTATATTAGAAATTTATTTTAAAGTAAAAAAATATCATTTATACATATATAGTTATCTAATTTGGTCATAGAAATAATATTTATTATAAAATTAGATATAAAATGTTATTTAACTCTTGAACATTTTTTTCACTCCATTCTTGCTACGTTTTCTAGATTAACATTAAACATAATTTTTTAATATCTATGAAAAGGAATTAGAAAAAATTTAATTCACCATTTTAAACATTATGTTATTAATAATATAATATCTTAAAAATAATTTTGGGTGAATATTAACCTAGATATTTGTTAAAATGTTTAATGATAAATCAGGAAATTAAGGGAAAAAATAACAATATAAGGATTATAAATTTACCCTACACTTGTCCAAAATTTATTGGATGAGTGGTTTTTGACCAATATAAATAATAGGATGAAATTATAACTTGTTTATCCTACTTGGTTTAGATGATGAAATATAGTATATTTTATTTAATAGTTATTAAAAAATAGGATTCTCATAATTTTAATACGTAAATCATTTTTAATATTGGGTTCTATATAAAAAACACAAATATAAATAGTCATATGGAGGAAAATAAATTTATCTTCATCATCATAATTTATTTTTAGTTTTTTGATAATAAAACAGTTAATTAAAGAATTTATAATGATGATGTAGTAATTTTTTAAAAATTTTAAATATCCAATAAATTGTTACTCGAGATTTTGTGAAATATTTTATCAAATTAATTTCACCGTTTTGATATTTTTCATTTCAAACAACACAAAAAATATATTTTTATATTAAACAAAAAAGTTTGAATTTATTTATACACACCACCATGTTATCATGCACTATATGGGTCAGACATTTTGACATGATCTATATGGAACACTGCAGTTAGCATACATTACACCCAAGATTGGATTTCTACAATAGCTTATGTAACATGCATGCACGAATGTTACAAAACTGTTATATATTATTAAAAATATTTTTATTTAATATAATATGATATAAAATATCCATTATGTCAATTATTATGAATATGAATGAATATCTAATCAAAATACATGGTTGAATTCATTAGGTACAAAAAAAACTAGATATGAATATACAGACCAGTTGAATATAAACAGAATGATTTTATAGAAAATTATTTTTATTATCACAATGATATATTATCATGATTAATTATATTCATTAAAATTTTTGTATTTTATTATTTTAATATATTTATTATATCTATAACAGAATATTTTTTATGTTCATCTAATAGATTTGATAAACATAAGATATGAACAAACCCAATTTCAAACATAAAATCATATATTTTTAATAAGGCACTTTTTCCACATTTTAATAGAGAAACTATTTTAGAATATAAAATTAGTAATTTCTATTAAGACTAATGTCTAAATAATATGAATTCATAAAAGAGGATAATAAAAGTTTATTTATGGTGAATTAATTTAATTTTTATATAATTTTTATTATTTTGACCAGTAGTGAGATTTACTGAATTTTAATTCAAAAATACAATTTCATCTAATTTATTTTTTTGGTAAAATTATATTTTTAATTTTTTTTAATGACTAGTTAAATTAATTTTTTAACAATTATCCAATTTCAGTAATTAGAATCAAATTCACTTTGAAATTGAATATAAAAACCTAAAAAGCATTTGAACATTATTACTTTAAAAACTGACGTTGGCTTCTCGTATATGATATTAATTTTCAATTAAGGTCTTCCACATATGGTTTTAGAAAAATGGATTCAATATTTGGAATCAGAATAATTTATAATTTTTAATATTGTTAGCTTTTGTTGATCCAGAAATATTATTGAATGCAGCTACAAATAATTACAGGGATTAAGGTAAAATTTGGAATAGTATGGGAATAAATTAATATTAAGAACCAAAATGTCCCATAAACTTTTCCAAGAACAATTTAATAAATATATTTCTTCAATTCACCATCCATACTTTTATATTAGTTTTTCATGAAATTTTTTAAATATGAATGTGGACACACTTAACTTATTTTCAAAAATGTCATGTGTGCCCTTTCTCTTCCCCATAAATGCCAAAACATATCCCACTTTCTCACACCTATAAAACCAATTATTCTCATCTTTAATCTTCCCAATACCCTTCTAAATAAACATAAAATCATCCTTGAAGCCTTTATTTTTGAATAACTAGTTAGAATGAATCCCTTTGGTGAAAACCAAATGAAGTTGCCTGATTAAGAGGTAACCCCACAAATCAAGCTTTATTCTTTTATTTCTATTATACACTCCCTAAAACTTTATTATTCCATTATTTTATAAAAAAAATATTCTAAAAATACTGTTTTTTTATTATATGTTTTTCTCTACACTTACACACACTTCCATATAATTGGAAATGATCATATTATTTACGTGTACGAAAAACTACCACCTCAAAAAATGATGATTGATCATTTTTCAATTACAGACTCTCATGGTGGAAATTATAATGGAAAATATATTTATATATGATATTTATAATTTATTTAATATTTTTTATAATTTTTATTTATTTCCTATCCTTATTCATTCTATATTGTGTAATTATGATAATTTGGTTTGAGGAAGTGTGGACTACCGTACCCTCAAAATGATGTGATTCATTCACACACTACATGGAACATATAAATGATATATTTAGTGAATATATATGATTTATATGTGAAAATAATAAAACTTTAATGATATAATATATATATATATATATACATATATTTCATTTACAATCTTTCATTCAATAAGGCAATAAAATGAAATCAACATTCAAGCATATGTTTGACCTATCGTTTCTACGAATTGTGAATTCCATTTCATACTTCAATATTAAATTAATTATAATAGTAATAATAAAATAAATATTAATTATAATTTATCATTTTTTCATTATTCTGGAGGTTTTAATGAGTTTGAGGCTAGTCAAGACATATTGTAAGATAATTTCTCCTCATTTTTATTTTTGGGAGATTCATGCTTTATTCACCACCCATTCTTACTATGGCGTGTGTATAATGACCATGGATGAGTTATATGATTATATGATTAAATTTATGGTTATTTAAATATCAAATTTATGGAATTTATTTCATGGGGTTTATGTTTCAAAATTTACCAAATTGGTAATGTAGGTTTGTCTCAATCTACCTTCTTTGAGACACATTCCTTATCATGCACCAATATTATTCTTTGAGTTTTATATACTCACTTTGGAAATTTATATCATGAATACCAATATTTTAATTATATTTTATTATTCATGTAATATCATTGTCTTTGATAGGGTTCATTGTTCAATGTTACCATGTAGTGAAATATTATTGAAATAATCTCATCACATTCCATGTATATTTTTTATTATGATTCCTTGGAGGAAATATTATTATCCATATCTCTAGAACACATAAGAATTTTATTATCATAAAGTTATTCATGTTATATTCATTAATTGATACCATTTTTCCACTACATGGAACATAATATAGTTAACAATGTTTTTAAAGAAAGTCCAACATTTCCCACTATTCAGTCAGAAATATCTATTCCACCAAACCATGTTTAAAAAAAAGTTTCTGAAAAAATATAATATTATCCTTGTTATTTAAAATACTTTTCCACCCATGTTATAAATATTACAAAAATATTTATTTAAATAATTTTCTATTTGTTTTCTAATTTAGACACGTTTCGAATCTTTTACAGTGAAAAAGTTATGATCACTATGTACATATTTACTTTCCTTAAGGGATATAATTTCTTTCAATATTCTATTAAAAATGTAACTCCCCCATCATGGGATCCATTAAATTGTTTCCCCGAGCCGGGTCATTAAATGACTTCAGGGGTTCTTACCTGTACACTAGTGGTTCCCAACTAATAGGGATGGTATAATTAGTGATGTGGTGAGACTATACCAACTTTAACTGAGTATGACACAATAGAGCAGAAAATAAAATGTGGGAAAAATATAAACTATCAACCAACATGCATAACCATGTTTCATCCAAATAGTTTACAGACCACAAATCATATATAACAATGCCATGTTATTCTATTTGTGCCAAAAGTAAAGGGAACCCCAAAATAAAGAAAAAAATTAAATTCAAAAAATAATACCGAATCTATGTTTTGAAACTGATCATTGAACATACCAAGCCAAAATCATATCATTAGCACTGGCACATGCCCTTATCTAAACATACAGTAATGAAATATGCTAAGGTACCCAATGGTTTCCCAAGTAGTGTTTTCAGTACTATTTAGTATCCCCCAACCAACGACGTCTAAAAATATCCAGTGTAATATATAGTGAATGAAAGTATATATAAATAACAAGTAACGTAAAGAAAAGTCGGGGTCTACTAGATAAAAATCTCTATTTTTCTATACATAATGAGTTTTTAATTCATAATGTTTCTTTCATTATTATTTTCATAATCAATCACAGAAGTTTCATGGAAAAAATTTCATAAGGGAATAAGTTTTTCCCTAACTCACTAAGGATAACATATCACAATAGTACAATATCCTCACCTAAAAGCATCAGTCCATGTTGAATGGAACCATTAGAGGAATAATGCATATTCCCCTTCCCAAACCCATGCATTACGGGTGGAGTTGGAATATCAGTCCAACACAACTAGTTGGAGGAACCTCATTTATTTATAACTCAACTCAATCCTTGTGAAAATGCTTATCCATCCACTCATCTCACAGAAACCATATCAAAACCAAAACACAAACAATAAATATAGAAATCATAATCCATAACAAGAAACATTGTAAATCATATTGTTTTGTAATCCATTAACAAATTTCCATTTATAATTCATGGACACATAGCCAAATCCCCATACTCATGCCTTAACCCATTAATTATATTAAACAACTGCCATGTATTATCCAATATTCTTCAATTACCATTAATTATCCCACTTAGACCATTTATCATTTAACATGTAATTTCCTATAAATTCATTCAAGTATAATTTTTATATCACATAACACATCCACTTTATTACATTCAACCCATTAGTTATAACCCATAATTCCCATGTACTAACCCATTTAATATATTCAACATTTACCTTCTGAAACCCATTTACATAATAATAAATTCACAAGCCATTTCAAAAATAGAATGAAAAACATTTAATATATACTAATTCTTTTGTTCATATCAGAATAATTCTTAACCCCGTTGACACAATCTCAATTAACTCAATTGACCCATTACTAATCCATTATATGAAACCCCTTATGCCATAAAAATCCTAGGAAAAAATATAAACATTCTTAATTTTACTCAACTAACCACATTATCATGTTTCATAATACTCAATGTTATCATGAATTTGCTCCACCCTTGACATTGTCAATTCCCAGGTTTGGGAAAGTCGGCGCGCCCATGGGAGGCCATATAAAACTATATTCATCATACACATATACCACGAGGACCACGAGGGGTCAAACACCTCATTTAGACACCCCAAATCACCATATCCCATTATTGTATCGAATGCACAATAAGGGGTAACAATGAAATAAACCCAACCACACAAAAATATCAAACAAAACTATGTGATATAACTTGTAGACCACTTACCTTGATTCCATTGATGAACACTCCCTCAATTGAATGCATGGATCCAGATTCCACTAACCCATGAAGCACCAACCTATATCTCCCTAGAAAAAGAGGGTTTTAGAGATTTAGAAGAAGACAATAGAAAGATGAAAACCCTATTAAAGAATAGAAACTATGGATGTGATTAGACATACATGTGCCTCCGATCAAAAAACAATGATTATTCAAACGACCATGGATTAAAGGACATCAACCTCATTGAAACATGTGTCATCGAAGTTTGACACTATGGTTTCAAGAAGAATAGAGGAGGAAATTCCCAACTTGTTGTTAGAAATCCCGTAATGGAATTTTTTTGTAATTATTACAAATTTAATCGATTGCAAAGTTTACCCCCATGATTTGGAAAACTGTGCAAAAAACTAATGTTATACAGTAACCCAAAATCACCCATTCACATTGTTCTCTGTATATTCCACATGGTTAGGATAATGTGTGGTAACTATTTTCATCCTCTGTCCAAGTCTACATTGTTACCTAGGATGATTCGCACAGTATTCTCTTGATGTGTCCAAACCTTGAAACATGCTCTGAAAACTCCTTTTCCTCCTACTTCATGCCCCAAACTGCTAAAACACCCCGATACCTTCCCATAATCTTTGGGAAACACTTATCTGAAAAATATAAGGCAATTATGCTTATTAATAACAAAAACAATACCTGTCTAAATAAATATAGGATCTTTTAACACCCCCACCTTACAACAGATCACCATCGAGTCATTCTCTGAAGCACAAATGGGATTTTGCAACCAAGAGACTAGGTGACATGGACAATCTATCTATCCCCCCATTTTGATGTTTCTCATTGAACATGACTACATTAAAAAAAAATTGAACCAATGGCATGGTATTTCCTCACTGGACTCCCTCACCATAAACCACAACAGGAACCATATTCCCCTTAAAGAAAACTTAAACTTAAATCCAACATCAACCACTAGAAATTCATAGCGAAAACAAAGGCAACAGTACCTAATTAAGAACATATGAAAACATCACATAAAACATCATATGCTCAAAGGGAAACCATTAGGCACCCCAACAACCCAATTCTCTTCACAACTCATGACCAAAAACACTTCCCTTTATTTTTCAACATTTTTCAAACTCTAGGAGGGACCAGACCCCATATCAACTAACAGAAACACATACCGTCCTTCCAATCCCATTTTCCAACTTATGTCAATACCTCACTCATATCATAGCAATCCCATTATATAATCATGCATCTGAACACAACCAAATTTTTCAGGTGACACAATCCTTCTAATTTGGTCAAATGCTCACCATCAGGGTCACTCTCCTAAATGGTGATCAATTTAGTTCCTCCATTCCAGATATTAAATGATGTCATTAACCTGCCTATTTTCCCTAATGGTTTTATCAACAATAATCACTTGTTTTTCAACCCCACCATTGAATAAAAAACCCCCATAATCTCAACTCATCATCTTCATCACCTAACATTTCTAATCTCACCATTCCTTAGTGTCCATAGGGACATTACCCTGCATTGGCATCCAACCTCAATGTTGAATCTATCTAGGAGGACATTCCAACCCCAGCCATTCAAGGATTAAGATCAACCTGACCTTACCCAAGTATGACCTCAGTTCCACATAACACTATCCATTACGATATCAATCTAGTGGTGGGTCACTCCCACCACACCCATTCGTATTCAACATAATGTGTCAGAACATACAAAATTAGATGGCTCCAGGGAAACGAAGACACTTACCCTGGTATACTCCCAATATTTTTTAAAGTATAGATAATAATATTTTTCTCGAATGTTGTGACATCATTCCACCCCTTTCAATTTCTTGACGAAATCTTCTTGGGTGAATTGAGAACTACCCTGAGACCAACACCAATGGTTTCCTCAATCATCCATCATAATCATAGCCCATCTGGCCTTACTAAGAGACCTGATGTGGACATCTCAATTTTCTCATCGACATCCTAGTTCCACTATATCAATTCAAAATTATACTCTCCACATCAAGGGAAAATTTATCTCTCCACACCTTATGAGTGGAGATACCATTACTCAAAATTACGATTCAAATCACCACTACTCATACTAGATCACAAGTCGAATCCCAGGTCATATACATGGGTGTCTAGTTTTTTTCAGAAACATTATAATGAACATCACCTCACGACCATTCCGAGCTAATGTAAACTACACCAACTATATTCTTCTACATTCAGTCCATCCTAAGGATTTCACCTGAAACCATCGAGGGTGTAAATCCCATCATCGAGTTCCACATATTCTCTCCCACGAGCAGAAACTATAAGATGTCCCTCAACCAACCAAAACAACATCAAGTATCATGGAATAAATTCACAGATTCTCAATGTACCTGGGATGATGTAAAAATGTAGGGAAAAATTATCTCCAGCTAATGTATGCTAAAATGTTTTCTAAGAAACCAACTCTTTCTTATCCATTACCGATGTCACCTCCCACTATGGGACACTATGGCCGTCCTAGATCTCGGGCATCCATGCCGCACCCTTCTCATAACATCCCAAAAACACTTAACCATCAACAATTAGTCTTGGTTTCTGATGAATCCTTTCCTCTGCTCCATGACCGTCCTCTAAGCTATTGTGAACCAGCTTTACTTTAATAGAAATACCACCATTCCACTTCTGGACCACATTAGGGCCATCATGTTCTCACTTTCTTATGACCAAACATAGCTGAATTTTGCCTCCACAAGTCACGATTACCTGAGAATAACCCAATGGCCACTCACATACCCCTTCCATGCTTCTTGGTCAATTATCCTCTTCATCCATGATAAATTCTCAGTAATTCACCCAACATCCAAAAAATTCTCACAAAAAGACCATCTATGTTACCAACCTCACCTCAATGCCACCTTTGGAACAAAAGAATCTAACTACACTTCAGTCACCCTTGTCTCTCCCACATAGAAAAACATTGATCCATCCATTGATCATCGTCCAAGTAGATGGTCCATTCATTCTTATGATACAACCCTTTCTAAAAAGTCCCACAACCCTCTTATAGCAGTCAGGATCCCCCTTAATGGACTACAATACAACCATACCATTCACCAAAGAAATACAATACTCATTATTCCATGATTCAAAATATAAAGAATCTCAAATGCTTTATATTCCATGGAAAATGCACCGCGGGAAAGCCTCCAGTGATGTTTACCGTTATTTTCCTCAAACTGTCAACACATAACCACAAATGGAGTTGAATCATCCACTATCAATCCCACACTAACCCTTTATTCAAAACCTAAACTTCCTGACATCTTCTACATTCCACTATCAAAGTATTAGCATTAAACCGTATGAAATACACCCAAAATAACTAGCTATCTTTTCTGACCACTCTCATAACTCTCTTTGGAGGTTGAATGATATTAATTTACCAAATGAAGTCCTGAAATAAAAAATCCATTTCTCCTTTCTCCAACCATAGAACTGTTCTTATTACAAAAATAATGCTCTTGAATAGAACACTCACCAAAGTTCCAATACACACTATGCCAAGCACACCAACGACCATTTACACTAGGTATAATATAAACGGATATTTCACACATCGGTCTACAATACAAGACTAACACTCTATATTGGATTAAAAACACAACTTGTGTAGTCCCTATGCAAAAGATAAAAAATACATGGCACCATCCTAAAGGTTCTTCCAATAATATTAGTGGTCACGAACCATGAGAGTTTCCGTGGACACATTATAGGATAATTCCTCATAACCAAAAGACCAAAACTTACCACATTTTCCGGAAGAAGAAATCTTATGACATAACATAACCAAAAAGTCCTCACAAATAATAAACAAGGTATCAAACTAGAGAAATCTCACTACCCAAACCATGCATACAAAGTGCCAAATTTACAACACAAGGAATACCCATTACCTGGTTCTCACCAAAGTTCCACCATTAAAAATCCTTTATAATTAAATTATCCATTTTAAAAATTCACATTTTAAATTCCATTTTCCAAAACGTGTTACAATCATAAATTTAACATCTATAAAACTTTTATAATGAAAATTGTATGAACCATTTTACCATCACTATTAAAATCGTTCACTATTAATTACCGCTAAATATTTACAATGTATCACCACCTAACATTTTATCTTGGGAATACCACTTCTTTATGCCAACTATTCTATACTATTTATTTATATTACATTCATCTACCCACTTGCATCACATTTATTAGACATCTTTTTCTTTATATTTTCAATGAAATAATATACATTCTACAATCTATACCTCACACACCCATACCTTGTGTGCCTATCTTGATGCATGTCACACACACACACACACACACACACATATATATATAAGTTCCTATAATGATGAATGAAAAAAAATACATATGCAATTCTATCCATTAAAAAAATATCATAATACTATCACATCACACAACATGTGCATCACCCAAAGGTGAAGTACCATCAAATTTAACAACATATTACAAGAACAACAATTCCCTTCCCAGATAACTTTTTATTTCCCCATACAATGGTCAGATAATCCTTGGAATGAGCTCATTACCTAGGCCCAAAAAATTACTAATATCTTTTCTACCATCCCAAAATATTAATAAAGTTAAAAAAACTCATCTAATACCACTTTGTAAGGTATCTAACCTAAGACCCACTAATCTTGTTCCCTAATCAGGGTCGTCACAATACCTCAAGCATGCCTCCCCATACTCTATAGGTTTCCAACTATCAGTGATGGGTCAAATTAGTTACATGGGGGAGTATACCATATTTACTAAAGTAATCCATTGTATAAAAAAATATAAATAGAGGGAACAATATGATATAACCAATGAACATTCATAACCAATAATCCCCTAAATAGGGTTTAATACAGAAATCAAATATAACAATTCTATGTCGTACTAGTAGTGTTAGGATTGTAGGGAACAAAAAAATAAATAAAATAGTGGAAATCCACAAATATTCTTGACTTAATGTCTAAAATCTAATCCATTAATATCCGAAGCCTAAATCAACTCTCGATCACCATCCCATGCCCATATCTAAATAGAAAATTATGAAATATGTTCAGGTACCCAACGGTGGCCTGAGTCGTGTGTGAGTACTACTCAGTAGGGCACCACCAACAATCTCTAAAAATTAATAGTATAACATATATTGTATTCAGTTATAAATAGATAAAAATAAAATTAACAAAAAATGGGGGACATGAGGTAACATTCTCTACATAGCTATACTATCCAAGGTGCCACTTAATTAATTCTCATTAATTACTAGTTCATCATAAATCACCCAAGGTTCATGGAAAAAATAATTTTCACAAGGAAAAAAATAAGACCCTGAGTCCCTGTAGAAAAAAATATCAGTACATCAAAATATCCTCACCCTAATGCCTCATTTTGGGTGGAATTCAACCATTAGGGGAATAGTGCTTTGTCCCCTTTCCTAACACGTACATTCTAGGTGGAGTTCGAGCATTCATCCAACTCGACTCATGAGGGAATCCTCAGTCCTTTATCACTCACCTTAAGCCATGTGCACATAATTATCCATACATTTATCACACACAAACCATATCATAAATAAAACACTTCCAATACATATAGAAATCGTAATCTAGAATAAGAAACATGGTAAATCATATTGTTCCATAACCCATTAAAACATATCCATTTAACATTCATAACCATTTAGAAAAATCCCAATCATTATTCCTAAACCCATTAGGTATATTAAAAAAACTCCAATACATTAGTTTATATTCATTAATTACCATAAATTATCCAAATTAACACATTTATAATTTATCAATAATTTTCCTTCTTTTTCATTCATGTAAAATTCATATAACACATAAGACAACAACTTTATTACATTAATATCATTAGGTATACAACATAATTGCCATGAAAAAACCCAAAAAAATATTTAATTAAATTATGAAACTCATTTACATTCCCTTTAATTCGTAAGCCATTTCCAACTTAGCATGCACTACATTTCATATATACTAAATATTTTTAGAATCTGATCATAATTCATAAAACCTTTGAACAATCTATATTAACTAAATTTACTCATTACTAAGCCCCTACAAGAACCCCTTCATCCATCATCAACCTAGGTAAAACTATCAATATTTCTCATTTAATTCAACTAACCATTTTATAATTTTCTACAATGCTCTATATTATTATACACCAACTACACTCTTCACTTTGTCAATTGTTAGGATCGGGAATGTCAGTGCACCCCATGGGTGGCCCTAGAACATTATATTCATTCTCAACATATCCTATTGGGATATTGAGGGTCCTAAATCCTCATTTATACACCCAAATCACCAAATATCATCAACGGATCCAAATCACAACAAGGGGTAACTAGGAAATAAACCCAACCATGTGAAAATCTCAAATGAAACTATGGAATATAACTTATAGACCACAAAACCTGAATCCATCAAAAAAGTATCCCTCAATTTATGCCTTTGTTCCCAACTCAACCATACCTTGAATCCACAACATGGATTTCCCAGGAAAAAGGGCAGTTTAGAGCTTCAAAATGATATTAGAGAAAGATTCAAACCCTAATCGAGAAGATGGAGCACGGAGGAGATTAGACATAGTCAAGGCTTCTATCTGCAACCAAATACACTCCAAAAGGACTACAGTCAATGGAAAATAACTTTTGCGCTTCTTGGGTAATCTAATTTGATCCCAAGGGTTTCAAAAGGAATATTGTTGGAAACTCTAGAGTTGGGGTCAAAAATCCTGGGATTTCATTTTTGTAATTTTTTCATCTATACTGGGCTTCCCGGTTTACCTGTACAGTTTTCTAAACCATGTGCAAACTGTTCATGGGTCACTATCCCAAAATCTTCGACTGGCATGGTTTCCTGGGTGTTCTTCATATTTAGAATAACCATGTGGTAACTATGGGCATGCCTCTATCAATGTCTGCATGGATACCTAAAATTCATTTCACAGTATTCCCTAACCATGTGCAAATCGTGAATGATGTCCAAAAAACTCCTCCCCCACACATTCTTTCCCCAAACCCCCAAAACACCTCTAATACTTCTCAAGTACTTTGGGAAACACATATCTTACAAAAATTGGGGACCTAAATTTAATCATAAAAAATGCATAACATTTGAAAAATAATCAGGGATATAATTACAAGATACAAAAGTTATTTTTAAAAATTGATGTTTTTCATAATATATATTAAAACTTTTTTAATGTTCCTTTTAATGAAAATGTTTTTCAATAGTGTTTTATTATTTTGATTTAATTTCAAATATTATTTTATATTTAATTAATGTATTTTCCATCAAATGGTTTTTATAACATTTTTAATATTTCTTCATAATTATGAATTATATTTTCAAATAAATGGTTATCAAAATAATTTCAACACTTAATTATAAATTGTTTATTCATTTTCAAGTATATTTTTTTGAAAATGTTTTCAATATTTCTTTATATGTTATCAATGTGTTTTACAATAAAATGTTTTTAAAATATTTTGAATCTTATCATATGATTTAATGGTTAAAAATGATATTCAAAGTCATTTATATCCTTATTTATTAGTTTAAATTTTATTTTAAATGAAATTGGATTTCAAAAGGATTTATGTTTTTAAAATAATTATTCAATGAAGAAAATATATTCTCATACGAATTTTTTTTTTAAATTATATCTAAAAATTATTTTTCATTTTTGAAAAAATCCATTGATTTTAATCAATCTTTTTCTAGGGAACGATTCAATGGTTCCGATCATAATATTTCACTAAATTGTTTATGATTTTAAAGAATGAAATTTATGAAAACCCATTTCAATTTCCAGTTTACATGTTTATGAAACTTATTCCCATCATGTTTTTATATAATTATAATTTTTTTATCTTTATTGGGTTATAACATTTTAAATTCTTATGTTACATGCTTCTTTAAATGGACTATTATAGGATGAAATTATTATGAAACCAATATATTTCCCACTAGTTATGATATGATTAAATGTTTATGATACCAATTTCATGTGTTATGATATGATCAATTTTTTGGGGTAATTGTATAATTCAATTTTTATTGCCTTTTTGAACAAGTATGTATAAGCTATTATGTGATGGGTAGGACCTATATCTTTCTCTAATGAATTTGGTAATGATGGAATAATCAAGATTAATATTTATTTGTTAACCTAATTACATGTTCACACAATTATTCAAGGAATTGATTGAATATCCATAAGTTTATGTGTGAACCTGATTACATGTTCGAAATTCTATTATTGAACCTTACTATGTGCACACAATGTTATACATGAACCTAATTACATGTTCAAAATGTTATAAATAGACCTAGTTTCATGTCCATATTTTTATTCATTAACTCGATTACAATGTCACAAAGTTATTAATGTACCTTATTTCATGTTAAAAATGTTATGTGTCAATATTTTTTCCTATCTATAATTCTATGTGTGGCAGTGACTTCATTTCCTTCACATAATGAGTTTACATGTTTCTATATATACAAGTTCTTGATGTTATGCGCTGACATTTATTCCATAGTTCAATGATTTAATCATATATTGTACATTCATGGAATATGATTCACATTTTCTTATGATTCATGAATTATGAGATGCTAATATTTATTCCATTATTCATGTTTATGATCATTTATAGATACGGTGAGATATTATAAGGATTCAATCATGTTATCATACCCTTTTTTTCATGTTGTACTTACATATTCTCATTAATTACCCTTATTGATAATTTGATAGGACTGTTTTCCTATGTTTACTTTCCCCGTGTAATGAAGAATAGATTTTAAGTAAAATTACAATGTTAAAAAAATAATGTGAAACATTTAAGATAATTAATTATGTTAAAATATTTTTGTTCTATATTTCCAACGGAACTAAACTAATACATTTTTTGGAGTCATTTCCTGTAATGTATGAAGAATTCAAAAAAGTTATGTAACATCTATGAAAATTAAGATACATTTTTTATAGTTGGTATCAGAAAAACGAAAGTCATTTAACCCTTGGGAACTAATACATGTGATTATTGGATGAAGAACAACTCACTAATCAAGGTCTTCATGAAGAAAGTAATGTCATTGGGGTAGCTGGTGTCTCTCACCTAAGTGGTGTATCCAACCATGAAGTGCATTTATATGTATCAATTATTTCCCGTGTTAATAATTCCAGACTATTGTAGTTGGTATTAGTCAAATGGTTTATTAAATGTTTGAAAACTAGGATGAGAAGACCTTACCAATATGGCTATATTTATTTCCATGGATATGTACAGGGTTGCCTCTACAGATATGTATAAGGATTAGTTAATGTTTATGAAAATATATTATAATTTTTGTAATTTATTGAGTCAATGACCTCCTAGTAACACATCCATGTATGGATTCAACAAGATGATATGTTTCAGGCACAGATGTACCTAGGAGTAACAAATCTAACAAGGTGGGTAGGGCCTAACTCAACATAACCTGGTACACAAAAACGAGTCTTATCGAACACCTATTTGACACTCCCAGGGGATATTATTTTTAAATTCATTGTTTATTAACCATCAATCAAACATGATTTTAATAATAGGATAATATGAATAATCTAGTATAAACATATGTTTTCATGGATTAAAAAGATAGTTTATTGATGTAGACATCCTATCAAAAAAATTTCATGATTATATGATTTTCTTCGATGATATTTAATTCTCCCCATGTTCTTTCTGTTTTATGTAAAAGTATTTAACTATAAAAAACGTGATTAATATTGAATGATTTATATTTGGATAGTATGGAAATTATGAAATTCAATTTCCCATGTGGAAATCAAATAATTAGAATCTGCAAGGTGGTATGAGTATTTGTTATACTTTAGAAAATAAGGAGAATGCCAACGACATGTGAAAGTTATATAATCTTCTTCAAGTATAGTTTAAGTGTAACATTATAAACATGATTATACTAAGGTTAAGTAAATTTAATTGATGATTCATATTTAATATTATTAGATATATGTATTAAGGAATAATTTGATGAATCCAAAGTAATGGTTTAAGAATAATGTTTGTTAAGTTAATTATTTACTTTTTTAAATTAAAATCTTATGTTTTTTGAATCATGAAATATATAAGAATCTTTATTATAAGTTTTCATTAATGATTGAAATGCATATGTTGAATGGTGATGAATAATTATAAAAGTGATATTTTGATTAAGGGAAGGGAACCCTTAATGTGATCAATATGTAGGGAAAATTGTGTTTTTCTTGGATAATGTGATGATTGTTTTGTATAAGGGAAACTGTATTGAACTAATTACCTGGGATCTGATTACTAATTTGTTAAAAAATAGTTCTTTTCCACCATTTTTCAAGTTTAACAAATTTTTTATTTATGTAATATATCTAGATACATTTGGAATAGAGGTTCTCCCAATGTATTTTTGTTAATTCAGGATATAACCATGATTCAAGAGAATATAAAATGAGAAAAATCACATGTTAGGAATGTGACAACAAAGAAATTTTTTTGATATACGAGAGATCAATGTTATGAATATTTACTGTCATTATTTCGAATGATTTTTATTTTCATTGTTCTGATGTGTTACAAGGTTAACTATTTATGGAATGTTTATGTTAAAATTTAGATGATTTTTTTGAGCATAAAGTATTATCTCACAGTAAGAGGATTTATGCATATTGGATAACCATCTCTATAAATTTTGTGTTTATGGTAACTAGATATAGATTAGATAACTTATCATGGATCTCATGATCTATTGGTACTTCAGGAATAGAAAATTCACATTCTTTTTAAAATAAAGAGGTGATGTTGAAATTGGTCAAGACGTGACCAAAGTGTGTGATTCTAGTGGTGAAAGATAATGAAATAAGGTAAGTATAAATTCTCAATAAAATTCTTCAACCATAAGGACAGAATATTCAACCCGAAAAGGTTATCATAGTACCATTTATTGTGATGAATCATATTGTTCTTCAAAAAATCACAGATTTAATGAGTTTGGATTACTATATTTATCCTAAAAATTTTCTATATCACTCTCCTGGAGAACATGATCTTAAAATTTGTCTTCTATCTAAATTTTTTCACTTAACACCCATTTTATCCTTCTTTGAAACCCAAATATGTGTTAAATTGGGTAACTATTCTTGTCTAACTATCTTTTTCTGAAGGAAATCATCAAAATAACATTTATGATGTAGGATAATATTAACTGAATATAAAATAATTAGACCATTGATAGAAAAGGATAATTTCAAAACTAAAATTATTTTTAAGTTGTGTATAATGTAACACATAGAGATTTTGTGAAATATATACTTTTTTAAATTTATATAACTTGTTGATATTTTTCATTTCAATCATCATTAATATTTTTTTAGATTAAAGAAGTATATTTATATTGAGTTATACAATACATCAAGTCATCATGCACACCATGAAACATAATGTTTAACATTATCTACATAGAATAATGAGGATAGTGTACATTACACACAAGGTTTCATTTCTTTGATGGCCCACCTAATACGCAAGACCGAGTGTCAGGAAAATAAATTATATTATTAAAAATATTTTCATTTAATGTAATAAGAAATAACCTAGTGTTTATGATGATTTTTAAAAATAGGATTATCTATGTAATAAAAATAAATATTTTAATTAATTTGTTAGAAATGAGTTATAACTTAATATAGGAACTAATTGAATATAAATGGAATGTTTTTGTAGAAAAATATTTTTATTCACTGAAATAAATTTTATCCTAATAAATTAATATAATTAAAACTGGTGAGTGATAATAACTAAATATATATATTATATATCCATTTAAATAATTTTTATAGTAATCTGATATATTTGATAAAAATAAGTAAGGAAAAAACCCAATTTCACACATAAAAACCTTGATTTCTATAGAATCTTTTGCCGTCTTTTAATGGAGTATCTATTTTTTAATCCAATGTTTGGATCAATTATAAATTTTATATGTCATAATAACATTAATATTTGATATAAAAACATAAAAATTATGTCATGGTGAATTTTCTGGTATTTTTTGTGATTTTTCATATTTTGAAGAATAGTTAAAAATACTGCATTTTAATTCAAAAATGATTTATTATCTATTTAATTTAAATGCGTGTGTCATATTTTATGTGGTTTTAAAGTTTAATTGAATTAAATTTTTTCCAATTAATCAACTTTAGATCATTATAATCACTTTTAATTTGAAATTAAATATAAAAACATATCAATATTTTATATATTTTTACATTAAAAACCACCATTGGTATCTCGTATACGGTGTTAATTTTAAATTAATTTATACATCCTGTGTTATTTTAATCTGGAAAAATGCATTCAATAATTTGAATCAACATAATTTATTATTTTAAAATGGTTATCTTATATTTTGAAAAATAAATATTAGTGAATGTAATTACAAATAATTACTATGATTCAAATAAAATTATGTTTAATAAGGGAATAAACCATAAACATAAGGGTCCATTACACATATCCACTAGTCTAAAACCCATTTTTGAACATTTTTTTTCCAAAAAAAATTATTTATTTTTTTATTTATATGTTTTTGAAGAATTTTTTATATGAAAATACATGTGTTCACCTAACAGTTTTACAAAAACAAAATGTGTCATTTCCCCTGCATATAAAAGTACACCACCTCTCCCATTCCTTATAACTAAGAGACCACCGATTTTTAGACAAGTTATCCACAATAAACATTCAAAAAAACCCTCACATACTAAATTATTCCCCATATTTGGTTGTAAGTCTTTAATAGAATCCTTTTGGTGAAAACCAAATTGAATTAATTGATTAATAAGTAACATCCTCCCTCATGTCCCTTTTATTTATTTCCACCAGACAGTCCCTAAACAATTATTATTCCAAGCTTTTATTAAAATGTATAATCAATATAATAGGAATTTTTATTAAATTTATTTACATATAAATACAAACACCACCATCTAATTGGTAATTAACATACTTTTTATGTGTTCTGCGGATTTTTGCCTCACAAAATGATGATTGATCATTTTTCATTTTCTGGCACTTAGGGTGGGAATTATGATGAAAATTATATTTATATGAAATATATATGATTTTTATAAATTCATTATTATTCATTCATTTTTATTTATAAAATACCCATAGGTTTTACATCTTCTTTAAATATAGTAATTTTGTTTGAGGAAGTGTGAACTACCACCCCCTCAAAGAGAGGTCATTCATTGACACACTACTTGGAATTTATTAAGGATATTATTAATAATACTATTTCATATATGTGATAAATTAAAGATAATTTAATGATATTATATTCTTATATACAATATTTCTTTTATTTATATTCTTTCAATACAATAATAAAATGGAAACAACATTTATGTGTACATACAGCTTAAAGAATTAATGAACACTGTATTCCATTTATTACATTTATATTATATATTTTATTATAATACAAATATAGTTTTTTTTAATGTGTTTTATTCCATAGTTTAAATTATGGATATCTTGTTATTAGTATAAGGAATAAAGGTATAACAAATTAAGGCACAAGCAAAAAAGGTGAATATTACCCAAAGCATGTACTTAACTTGGAATTATTTACAAGCGGTTAATATAAATACATAAAATTCCCATATATGTTAATAGATATATTAATATTGTTATTTTAGTGATTAATAACAAATCAAATTTATTATATAGTTTGTTTGAATGTGTATGAAGGGAGTCAAGACACAAGGTAATGGAATCTTATCTAACTTTTTATTTCATTGAGATATTTGATTTATGCACCACCCATTCCTTATTTGTGGTGTGTATACATAAAATTAATGAATTATATGATTCTTATAATTTAATGTATTGGTATTTATATTTAAATATTATGGCCTTTTTTCATAGGGATAATGATTCAAATGTTACCGAATTGGTCAATAATTTTGTCTCAATATTACCTCTTTGAGAGACATGAAAAGTCATGCACCTATATTATTCCATGTGGTTAATATGATAAATTTTAAATGGTATATCATGAATATCATTATTTCCATGATATTTTAATCTTATTTTGTTTTCATTTCCATAAATGGGATGTGTGGTTCAATGTTACATAGTGGTAAGTTTTTATTGAAATAATTTCATCATGTTTGGAGATTGCTTATGATTATTCTTATTAGATGAAAAATTATGACCAATATCTCAAGAAAAACAATGTTTTTTTTCAAATATATATTTATATAATATTAACTTATTAGAAAATTTATTTACCCTTTATTATAAAATATTTTTAATAATGTGTGTTTATGTAATCTTGACTGTATCCCCTCCGTGTTCCAAAATATGTGGTCTTTCAAACAACATTTTCTAAAAATAAGAGTCCTAAAGTATTCTAATATTATACTTAAATATTTAAAATACATATCTTCATTGGTTGTATCTTTAAAAAAGGTATTTATAATGAAATATTGTTGTTATCTTCTAGTTGAGGCACTTTTATAATCCCATATGGTGCAAAAGGAATTATTAGAATGTAATGGTTTACCTTCCATCATGATCATCATTTCGTTGAACTATCATTTACAAGATAAAAAGCTATTTCTAAAACAATTTTTCCACTATTATCAGTAAAAATATTTTTTTTAAATGTTATTATAAATGAAAAGGGTTTTAAACAATGTTTTTTATTTAAATTGATTCTCAAGTGTTTTTTATAAGATTTCAATGTATTTTCAATGAAATGGGTTTCAAAATGTTTGGAAGATTTATTTATAATTTTTCAAAGTATTACCAATGAAATTGTTTTCTAAATGATTTCAAGATTTCGTTATATATTTTTAATGTATTTTCAATGAAATGGATTTCAAAATATTTTCAAGCAATCTTTATAAGTTATCATAATATTTCAAAATAAGAATACATTTCAATTGTTTTAAATATTATCTTATATGTTATCAACGAAAAATTATTTCATGCCTTTTTTCAATGTACTAATATTATCTTAAATGAAAATATTTTTCAATGGTTTTTTGTTATCAAAATTTTTTCCAAGATGATTAGAATTTTTCACAAGATATTTTTTAAATGATATATCAAAATTATTATACATCTTTGATGACATCCATTGATTTTACTCAAGACTTTATGGGAAATGATCCAAGTGTAATATTCATATTCTTTCATTGAATGGGTTTTGTTTTGAATACATAAAATTTATGAAAACCCATTTTCCATTAATAGGTTATATATTTATGATACTCATTCCTCTTCCACGTGTTAGTTAATTATGAAATCCATATCTTTTCAACAGGATATAACAAAAAAATGCTTCTGAAACATTCTTCCTTTCATAGTTTATTCTTGGAATAAATGATTTTTATAACTAAATATATCCAACATGTTATTATGTGATTAAATATTTACGATACCGATTACATGGGTTATGATATGATATATATTTAAGGTTAATGTTATAATGAAAGTTATATTATCTTATGACACATGTATGTTTGAGTTTTAATGTGATTGGTTGGGCCTATATCTTCATCAAATGAATTGGGTAAATGTGGATCACATATTTGAGTAAATGTTATGCATGAATATGATTACCTGTTCACAATGTCATCTGAGGACTAGGTTTCTTGTCCAAATTTTTTTGCATGAACCTCATTAAAAATTGAACATTTTATTAGGGAACCATATTATGTGTTCATAATTATATTTATGAACCTGATTTAATGTTGAAGAGGATATTATTGGACTTGGTTTAATATCAACAAGACTATGTGTAATCTTGATTACATGTTTACGATATTTTGTGTGGACCTGATTTCATGTTCAAAATGAAATTAATTGACCTTGTTGTATGTCTTTATGTTTATGAGAGGGCATAGTTTCAAGTATATAACAGAATGAGTGAACTTATTTCTAATAATACAAGTTCACATTGTTAGACAGTACTATGTCTACAATAATTCTTTATCTTAATCATTTGTTATTATTTCATGGCTTATGTTCCTGAATATCTTATTATTAATGTCTTATGAACTAATAATCTTTACGCCAAGATTCATGATTATGATCTTCTCTATGAAGGGTATGATCATATAAGGATACAATCATATTCTCATACAATTATTTTCATGTTATGTTTATATATTTTCTTTATTTACCCTAAATGATCATTCGAGCTCACCCATTTTTAATGTTTCCTTTCCCCAGGTTATGTAGAATGTTTTTAAGAAAAATTATCCTTGGGGATGAACTTTGGGGAGAACATTGAAGATCTATCACAATGTTAGAATATATTTTTACCATGTTTTCAATAAAACTAAACTAGTATAGAGTTTTGGTGTATGTTTGTCGAATGTATTTAGTATTATGAAAAATTGATGTAATGTTAATATACGTCAAGAATGGGAAGTGGTATAAATGATATTATTTTTTAAAAAATAAATACAATTTGACATAATTAATGACATCTATGACTTTTATTTACAAATTATACAAGTTATTGATATATTACAACTTTTGATTTTAAGTTATCATGTTGTTATGATAATTTTAAAAATACCAAAAATGAATTATATCTCAATTGAAATAAATGATATTTCAAAATAAATATTATTTAAAATATATATATTAAATTAATAAAATTATGAATTGAGGCCAAATGAATGTAATAATGTTTAATAGGGTATCAATGATCCAATTGGGGTTCATTTTATATTTTATAAATATTATATGAACCCATAATATATAGATAACATGAAATTATAGAAAGAGTTAAATGGGTAAAATTATGTTAAAAATGATAAAAACAAAAAAACAAAAAAATATGGAAAAAATTATTGGTTGACGAATATTAAATGCTTAATATATTATTATATAATTTTATTCTTTTAATAGACATTTTCCGATAAAAATAAATTACATATTATTTTAATCAAATATAATAACATAATATCTCATAATTTGTTTTTAATATATTTTACGTGTCCAAATAGGTATAGAAACATGATATATACAAACCAAATTGTCTATTCTGATCCTAAAAAAATTATTTCATTATAGGAATTTATTTTTAATTTTTAGAAATAATATATTGACATTAAAAAATTAATTGATAATAAAATAACAATTATTTAATCAAGAGAAAAATAAAATAATTGAATTTAAAAATATTAATTTTGATATATTTGGGATTATATAACATGTATAGTTAATTGTTTATACATAAAATATATATTATATTTTTTAAAATTATTAGACTTAAATACCAAATTTTCTTGAGGTTTTAAAATTAATATTTAAATAATTGTATCAAATTTGGAATAAAATGATATTCTTTTGAATTAATTTATTAATAGATTATTTGTTAATAAATAATGTTAAATAGTCTCAAGGGGATAGAATATGGCCATAAATGTATTTAAATTTTAATTATTGGTCCATTTTTATTAATCAGGATTTATAATAATCTTATTATATATTGTTATATTGAGTATTTCCATCAGTTCCCCTCCACTTAATTATAAAACATAAACTCCTCCCTCACTTCCTCAAATTGCGTTAGGCCTTCTAGCTCGACCATACCATGAACATATATCCTCCAAAAATTATTAGTTAATTATCTGAGGTCATATTTATACAAAAACAACATCCCCTGTGACCCTATTAGGAGATCCATTAGAAGTCCACTGATAAAGAGGTAGTAGTTTTATCCATTAATTTTATTTATTTTATTCGTCTTCTTCATATTACTATTTTGTTTTCTTAATAATGTAATAAATGAAGTATCATATATAAAATGGTAATTTATTATGATATTAGGAAAATTGTATTCCTTGTTTTATCCGTCCAATTAAAAAAATATCACATTGGGTGTCTACGTACAGGATACCATCTCCATGCTGTAGTGTATTTTGTTTTCATCACATATTTTTTGGATGGGTTTGAAGATGGATATAAGGGATAAAAATAATAAATATTAAATGATATTTATTCTTTATAATTAATATACAGTCGAATTCATCACCCATTTACCAATAAGGAAATGATTTCATCACTCGTTCATAAGAATTTATTACCATCACCGAGATGCGATGTGATTCATATTCCATATTTACCATTCAAAAATGATTATAAAATTGATATAATGAAAAAATAGGAAATATATGGGAAAATAAATATTCTGGAATAATATATATATATATATATATACACAACCACACACATATATTTCACTTACTTTCATTCATAAATTACGATATGAAAACAAAAATAGAGTTCATGTGTATGTATTACATACCATCTCCATAAATGATGTATTACATTTCATATATCTATCATATATATTTATTTATATACTAAATATATATTATATTTAAATAATTTTTTAAACTATAGAAGTACATAAATGATTATATGATTAATTGGATTGTGAATAACATGTCAAATGACGTATGATAAACAAGGTTTTTATTACCCAAAACGTTACAATAACATTGATTTGTTAAATAAATATTAATATAAAGTCTTAAATAAATAATAAATGACATAATAAATACAATTATTATCCTAGTATATGTTAAATTGCTTTCCAAAATCACTATAAATAACGATCATACTTGTACAGTGGGGATCAGACCTAAGGTAAGTTATTTTTGCCTCACAATTAATTTCATGAGACACGTGCCTTATACACTCCATCATTCATCTATGTGGTGTATATACTTCCCATGATTTTTTATGAGTGTTATCCATAAGAATATGGTATTTATAAATCCATATAAATTTATTAAATTCATAGTGAATATGATTCTTCTGATTATAACGTTTTAATGGAATTTCATCATAATAGTTATTTATGTAATATACAAACCATATTCCATGAATATTTATATTGTGTGGTGTATATACAACCTATTAATGTATTCTATGATTTTATACCTAAATTTTTAGCAATTTACATATCGTGTGGATGATATATATTTAATGGTGTGTTACGGTTCAACAATTATCATATATGTAAGCTAGTTTGGTCTCAAATTTCCTTCATTGAGACACATGTTTTGTTATGATCCAAATAAGGTGTGTATATGTAAATTATCCATGTTATATTAGTAGTATAATTCATTTCAGGAAAATTAATGCTTCTATTATAGTTATTATTTCATGGGTGTTACGATTCAAATATTTCTAAGTGGTAAGGAACACTTTGAAATGATTAATGATTATTTTACTCGATAAATTCATTTAGAATAAATCATATGCTCATTTTAAATCAAAACAAATTTAAATTAATTTCTATACTACTTTATATTTTTACCATGAAAATAGTTTTAAAAATATTTTCAAGAATTATTTATAATAATTCTTGTTTATTTTAAAAAATATGGTTTTTCGAAAAGATTTTTGTTTGAAAATGTATTTTTAAAAGATGAAACTATATTTTCATAAAAAAAATTGAAATAATTTTCAATGATTAATTTATAATTAATAAAATTGGTTTAAATAAAAATGGTTTTGATAATGTTTTATGTTTGAAAATGTGATTTTATTGGAAATTTATTATCAATGTGAACATTCAAAATCCTTCAAAATCCATTATATCATACATTGTTATAATTAAAAAATATTGTTCACATTCATTCTTTGAATGGTTTATGTTTGGATTGGAATAAGGTTTATGAAACCCAGATCTTTTCTCATGTTTTGATTTTGAAGAAATTTTTATGAAACCTATATTTTTTCCATAGGATTTGATATTATTACATATTTATAACAACCAATCCATTTCACTTGTTATGATATAATTGTTTATGATCTTATTACCAATGTATATATGATTATATTAAGAGACCTGTGAGACCAATATAGAAATCCAATGGATTGGGTAAATATTTCTTCTTCATGAGATAATGAAGAGAATCAAGTCGAGAGGCTTGATCAAATATGGGATGATAGGGAAACCCTATCCACTATGGGAAGATGTTAAAAAAGGATACAATAAGGAAATATGGGAAAATATATCACTTATAAGGGAAGGAATATGAGTTGGGATGGTAGTGTGTCCTGCCCAGTAGGTGTAGTCCCAATGAATTTCCCTGATAAATTCTAGAAAACATTCATTACTTCTAGGGAATGATATTACATGTTTGTGTGTATTCCACAATTCCATGTCTTACTCATTTTTTATACTTTCATGGATTGAGTAATTTATATTAATATGATTAATGTCTTATGATTTGATAATAGTTATTCCAGGATTCTATTTATCATCATTAAAACATAGGGTATGATCATATATTATCATGGTCATGTTCTAATACACTTATGATCATGATTATGATTACATGTCTCTCTTGTTTACCCATACTAAGCATCTAATATCACCCTTTTTCTTATGATTTCCATTCCCTGGGTTGTAATTAATGGTCTTAGAGAGGGGTACTAAGAGGGAAGTTCATCATGGTAGATGTTTAAGATCATTCACCAAATTAGAATAACGTGTTCCATGTTTCAATGTCTCTAAAATAACATGGTCATTATGTGTGTAACTGTGTAATGAATTAATTTTTACACAAAACAGATGTAAAATAATTGTATGTCAATCCTAGGTTGTTATATATTGTATCAGATAAATGAATTAGTCCTCCATTTAAAACAATAATGAGAAAACTGTACTGGCATCCCAAGTGATATTTATAAGGATATTTATCAGGATTTCTCTGATGATATGTATATGGATGAGGAATAGTATAGGAAGATGTCCTGGAATTTTGGTATTAAAGATAACATGGGGTTTCCAAGAATTATATCGATGTTTAGATACTAGATGTTTATTTTTCTTTGGAATAGATTTACCTAGGAGTACAAACACCAACATGGTGAATCCTACATCACTCGGCGTAACCTGGTATATAAAAATGGGGCTCACTGCAAATCTAGTTTTACACTTCTAGGGGATATCCATTGAAAATTAAAAAACACATTATGCATTATAAAGAATTATTTATATTGAATATGATTAATAGTAACATAGGATAAACATTATGTGTCATATAATAAGGAATTAGTTATCATTTTTAGGTATCCAATATGAAAATTTCTATGGTTATGATTTTTTAGCTATGATAATTGTTTCTCACATGGTGTTAGTAAATAGTGGTAACTAGATGGAATTATGATAACATTAAATGTTTTAGATGTTTAAAGTAAAAAAATTAAGAAAATATATTTCCAAATTTTAAATATCATGAACATAATAAAGAATGTGGTACGAGTATTGGTTTTACTGTTGAGGATAAACAGACCACAACTGACATGTGAAAGGCATGGGATATTTTAATTTTATTGTTTACATTAAACATAAGATGTAGAATTAGATTCTAATTGAGGAACCTTATACAAGACTCATATGTCATATTTTAGGAATTATTTTATATTTAATAAGATGATTAATCCTTAGTAATGGTTTAAGAATAATTTTGGATGATTTTGGTGTATATGTTTTGGAATTCAACTACTATACTATATAAATCATGAATAGATATGTATTTTTAATATATATTTTTATTGAGGAATGTAAAATATATGGTGAAATTTTCTAGAGACTTTGAAAAATGATCAACATGGTAATTTTATATTTCATGTACAAATGAATAAGGGAATGTTAACGCTTAATATTCACATGTAGTTAGGATAATTTGATAAAGATTTTTTATAAATGTGATAATATTTATAAACATGTTGCTGATATGATGTAAAGATATGTTTTATAGTATCATTGATAAGTTTAAATGAATTATTTTTTTGATGGAATGAGTAAATAGTTAATTTACAGAATCTTGAATGTTTTCACTGATGTTTGTCGGTAATTTTTCTATTTTACAGGTTTTAGGAGAATATATTATTATGGTATTCACATGTTTGGAATCTAGAAAAAAAGAACATCCTTATGTTATATGGGAGATCAATATTATTCTGATTTATTTCACCTATTTATAATGTTTTTATTTTCAATATTTAAAAGGAATGTACGGTTATCTAATTATGGAGTTTATAAGTTCACCATCAGATTAATTTTGTAATATTAAATTATTATCTGACTATAGTTTTACATATTCATATTTAATAACTTGTTCTATCCATTTTTTGTGATAAGGATAGATGGATTCACCTATAATTTTATTTATTGATCTTAGGTTCTGCTAACATTTTAGGAGTGATATATTCAACTTCATTTCTTGGAATAACAAACTATGTGGTAATTAATTAAGGAATAGAAAATGGACTAATAATAATCAAATTATGTAATAATACATTTTCATTGAAATTCTTCATGTTTAAGAAATCGATCTCCAAAAACTGTAGTTCAAATACCTTTATTAACTTTTAACCAATAGCCATTTAAATGTTAATTTATTTATGAATTTGATGTCATCAAAATTATAATAATCAATCACTTTTTTTAAGAGATGACATCAATCACTCCCTAAAAAGTTTTATGCTTTTCCTCTTAGTCCATATTTTCTCTTCCAATCTATTTTCTCATATGTGGAATCCCAATTTTCATTTATACTAGTTAAATATTAATTTAGATACGTTAATTTCCAATAGTTAAGTTCTAGTGTTCATTTTTATGATGTGGGTTTTGATGAAATTTTTTTTTCATGTATTATACCAGTAATAAACCATATGAATTTCGACAGTGAAATTCATTTTTAAGGGGGTGGAATATAATAATATAAGATTTTGTGAATTATTTTTTTCATATTAGTTTAACATTTTTAAAATATTTTTAATTAACGCAATACAAAATATATATTTTTATTATTATATAAAATAATAATGTTCGGATTAAGTTATACACCACAAAATGTTAATCATTCACTACACCCAACACAGACCTTGCATGAGTTACATGAAACACATAATTTCTTTGAAACAACACTTTTATATTAGATGTTTTTATATGAGATGGTTAAAACATATCAATTAAATATATTATTATAAATTATAAAGACTAATTTATAAGTTTTTGAAATAAATGAAAAATATTTTGAATGAAATGGATTTGTTTTCGGGAAAATATGTATATGTTTACAAAAAGAATTTTTTTAATGGTTGTTATTTTTATGCCATTTTGCGAAAAAGAAAAATAATTTTAGACATTATCAAAAATTATTTTTTAAAATATAGAATTTTTTTTTGAATTCTTATTCTCTAAATTAAATTTTTTAAAATATTTATTTTTTTTCTCAGAATTTTCATTTTTTGATGACTATTAAAAAATAGTGCAATATTGTTAACTTTTTTAAAATGTTTTCAATAATTAATATATTTTAAAGTGTTTTAATGTCACAATTGATCAATTATAGATATATTAATCCAATAAAGATCAATGTATTAATTTTTTAATAAAAATTAGATATAAAATCTTATTTAACTTTTGAACATTATTTTTTCAACATTCTTATTATGTTTACTGGATTTGCATTGAATTTATTTTTTTTCACTTCTGGGAATTTATTATAAAAAGTCAGACATAAATAGCTATAATTAGTATGATGTTTATTATATAATAGGATCAAATTAAATTTTTTAATAGTAATTTTAGTATTTTTTACCACGACTAAATGTAAATTGTGTAATTAAGGGTAAAAATAAAATTATAAGCAATATAAACTAACTATAAAAAAAGTACAAATTTCATTTTATGATTTTTTTGTCCAAAATCAACCTTATACTCGAATTATAATATTATAAAGCTACATGTGTATTAATAAGACGTTAAATATATTTTACGTAAAGATAAGTTAAAAATATCATACTCATAATTTTAATAAGTAAATAATTTTAAATATCAATTTATATAGAAGTTAAATTCAAATATAATAATAATTTGAATGAAAAAAATTTATATTAAACATAATAATTTATTTTTCATTTTTAGAGAAGAAAGAAATTAATTAAAGGATCCAATAATGAAGATTCAGAAATTGTTTAATCAATGGAATTATCAAATAAATGATATTAAAAATATTAAAATAAATATAATTTGACATAATTAATGAAAATAAAGAATTTTTTATATAAATTATACATTTTATTGATTTATTATTAGTGTTTAGATGATGTTATCATGATCTGATGATATTTTAAAAACATAAATAATGATTATTAAAAAAATTACAAAAGTTATAATATTTTTACAAAATATTTTTAAAAATGATATAAAAGTCCTAAAAATATAATACTTGGACAAATAAAAATAATATACTTAAATATGTGAAAATGGATCTATATGGGGTTAATTTGGCATTTTATAGTAACAATATTAACCCATAATGTATAAATATCATGATATTATAGTAATATTTATATGTGTTATCTAATGGATAAAACAAAATATTAAGGATCAAAACCAAAACAAAATCATGTCGAAATATTATTGGATGATGAATATTATAAAATATTCACATATTTATCTATTTTTATATTTTTAATAGATATATTTTCCATGAAAATAAATTATATACTATTTCAATAAAATATAGTTACAAAATTTCACATTCTTTTTTAATATATTATATGTGTTCCCATTGGAATAATTCATTATAGGAACAGAACTAAATTTTTATTAATATCATATTGAATTTAGTTTCATGTTATAATTTGTTTAAAATTTATTTATAAATAGTACAATTACCTAAAAATATTCTTCAATATTGAAACAATATTTATTTAAACTATAAAAAAATAAAATAATGTATTTTTATAATATTTATTTTTAAATTTTTTTGATGATTTAATGTGTCTAGTTACTTTTACAGACAAATATGATATATTTTCAGTGAGTGAAATCAGTATATTCAAATTCACACATGTCTTGATAAATTTAATGTTAAATTACAAGAATAATATCAAATTTGAAAATAATGATAAATTAATGAATTAATTTATTATTAAATAATTTAGAAATTAGAAAAACGTTAAATAATCACAATTGAATTGGATATGGCTGATATGTTCTTTTAATTTTCATTTATGAGACATTTTTAACTATTTATATCTGGAATATACTTATTATATTTCAATATTTTGATAATTTCTATAATTACCCCGCACCTCAATTACAAAATGGCACCACCTCACTCACTTACTCAAACCACCTTTTGCCTTCCATCTATACCAACCCATTCCAAATTTTCCTCTAAACATACGTAATTATGTTTGGGAGGTTTCTTTCTTCCAAAAATACAACCATAGTTTCCCTAAGAGGAGATCCAAATGAACTCCACCATATAAGAGGTAATTGTTTTAAAATTTCATTTATGTTATTGCCCTCTTATACATCATCATCCTATATTGATTCATTACTAAATTTATTGATACATATTCATAAATATTTTATTATATTATTTAATTTTGTTCTAACCATATTTATCCTTTTATCCATCCTATGATGAATAATAGCATCATGTGTGTGTGTGTACGATTTACCATCTCCACGAAGTGATGTAATTTTATTTCAATAACACATTATTTGGATGGGTGAAATGATTGAATTAATATATATAAATAATTAATATAACATTATATTGATTCATTATAATAATTATTCAATCAAAATTCTCACCATTTCAACAATAATGAAATGATATCGTAGCTTGTGCGCACTTAAGGCTTACCCTCTCCACGATGCAGTGAGATTTATTTTCCAAGTTTTCCATTCAAAAATGATTATAAAAATGTATATAATTAAAAAATATGAACCATATTACATAATTAATTATAATTTTTGAATACATAATCCACTTACATCATTTATTCAATACAGTAAGAAAATTTAAATATCATTCATGCCTACTTAGGACCTTCCATCTCCATGACTGCTGTATTTCATTTCATATACATATAAATATAATTTATGTATTTTTTATACTAAGTAAATATGATATATAAATCATGTTTTTAAATATTGATTTAATTAAATCATTATCTATATAATAGGATCACGAATAATTTGTCAAAACCTGTACAATAAACAAAGAGGTTATTACCTGAAACATTTTGTTAACATGGAATTATTAATAAAATTTGTAATAAAAAGTCATAATTGATTAATATAAGATATAATGAATATTCTTCAGATTTTATTATAAGTTAATATTATGTTTTTAACCACAATAAAGGATTTCTAGACATGCACGAAGGGAATGAAACCTATGGTAATGGATTTTTGTCTCATCATTAATTCTGTGAGACACATGCCTCATACGCAACATGTTTCTTCAATGTGGTGTATATAATTCCCATTAATGTATTTTATGAGTCATGACCATAATATTATGGTATTTTTATAACCAGATAATTTTATTACCTTTATGTGGTATTTGATTATACTTATTATGTTGTTGTAATGTAACCTCCAGTAACTTGTTTTTTCCTTGAGACACATGCAATATTCACTACTCAATTCATTTGTTTGGTGTAAATAATACACATGAATGTATTCTATTAATTTTATACGTAAATTTATGGTTATTTTAATACATTTTATGATATCCTTTTCAAGGTATTTTACGGTACAATAGTTACAAAATATGTAAGGTAGTTCAATTCTAATTCTCATCCAAGGAGGTGCATGTTTTTTATGCACCTATGTTACTTTACGAGGAATATATTCTTCTATTTTCCATGTTATATCATGAATATCAATATTTTCATGATATTTTAATCATATTTTGATGTTTTTATTTCATGGGGGTTATGATTCAAATGTTTCAAAATGTTATTTGACATTATGAGATGGTTAATGATTATTTACCACTAGAAATGTTTTTAAAAAGTTCTCCTAAGATCACTTAAATAGAAAAAGGATTTAAAAATTATTTCAATTTTCCTTCATATGATTTCGTGTAAAAAAAATTCAAGCATTTTTCAATCATTTTTTAAATTTTTTTGTGTTCATTTTTAGTGAAAGGGTTTTTCAAAATTTTTTATATTTAAAAATTAATTTTATAATGAAGAAAATACATTTTCCTTATTAAAATATTTTAAATTTATTTTTTCAAGATTCATTTATAGGTTTTCAACTTAATTTCAATTATAATGGTTTTGAATATTTTTTATGATTTAAAAAGTTAATTTTAATGATAATTTAAGTTCTACATAATCGTACAAAATTCTTCCCCAACTATTAAGAAATAATTATTTTAGTTCAATAATACCATTCATATTATTTGTCGTAATGGTTTATATTTTGAAGGAATTATTTTTAAGAAACCCTTTTGATTTCATGTATTTTTATTTTTATTAAATGAATATGAAACCCATATCATTTTAATAGTTTACGAAATGATTACATGTTAATTATAGTCATTCAATTTCATTTGTTATGATATGATTATTTAAGATATTATTTAAAATTTATGTATAATTTATTTATGATATGGGTGGGACCAATATCTCGCTCAAATGAATTCGGAAATTATTTCTGTATCAAGATATAATGATGGGAATCATGTCTACGATCTTGATGCAATATGGGAGTATGGGAAATCCTGATCCATTATGGTAAGATGGGGAATGCCTATCTAATATGGAATGAATGGAAAAATAACACCTTAAAAGGATGGAATTATGATGGTGGATGGTGGTGTCTCCTTTCCAGCAAGAGTAGTCCCCATGATGTTCCATAATAAGTTCTATAAATGAATCTTGACTTATAAGGATTGATATTAAATGTTTATATATATTTCATAATTCCATATCATTCTCCTCTATTATACTTCTTTGGATTATATTTTTATTTCCATATTATTTATGTCTTATGACCTACAAATTTTCATTCTAGAATTCATATTTTTGATCATTGACCATTAAGGTTTGATATTCTATTATCATGATAATGTTCTCACACCATGATTATCATGGTTATTTTTACATGTATCCATTATTAATAATTACTTCTCATTTAACACCACCCTTTTTATTATGTTTTATTTTCCATAGGTTATAAAAAAATTCTTGTTTTAGAGGTACTAAAGGATAAAATCATTATGGAAGATGTTGAAGATCATTCACCAAATTAGAATAATTTGTTCCATGTTTCCAAAGGCAGTAAACTAATATAGTCTTTGGGTGTGTTCATGTGTAATGTATTATGTGTTTCTCAAAAAGTGATGTGATATTCAAGAACATAAATTGTGGGATGTTATAATGTCCCAAATGTAAATAACTAGAAAATTATACAGTTTAGAGTATTGATCTATTAAATCCCAGGAAAAGACCACCACATGAGATCCAAGAAACCAGTATCAATAAGCTATTATTTATTCATGTATGAACATTATTTCATCTATAAAAGATTCAACATGTCTGGGAAAATCCCATGAAAGGGTGATTAAATAACCACTCAATAGGTCACTCTGAATGATGATGTGGGAGAAGTAAGATATACAAGAGGAATTGAATGAATGTAGATACACATTACAATCCATGGGAATAGGTCAACCCAATCCGGAGTGAAATTAAACTCATCCAATTATAAGGGGAAACACAGTATGAGTAGATAAACTACAAGTCGAGCCCTTACCACAAAAAACACATGAGTAGAATCATCCATCCATGATAAGAAAATCACATAAATCATGTGGTATACAAAACTCATATTCAACTATCCGAGAAAACGTGTAACAAAATCAAATCCAAGGATACAAATGATTATATATATATATATGCACATTAAAAAGAAACTCTAATGAGACAGTAAGGGGAAATCTATATTGCAGATCATACCTTGAGGAAGAGTACCCAAAAGCTCAAAAATTCCACCAGTAATTTCCATCATCAGATGTTTCTTACCGAAATAGTACCCATCCATGTCTAACCATGACCCATAATTATGTTGCACAATCAAGGGTCCACATACTCTAATTAGAGGACCTGCACCCCAATTTTTCAATGGGGTTCCACTATGAATATTATTCATATAGGACCAATTCCAATGATGATGATGGGATCCAAATATACGTTCATGAGGATCTAAACACAATGCTAGTAGGCGCTCCACATTGTATAGTAGAGGACCCGCACCCTGGTGCTGATAAGGGTATTCAACTCTGGTCATCGAGGACCCACTCTATAACCTGTGCGGGGGTACCTTTTTGATGTTGAGGACATATTACATACAAAAAATATAGGTCTTTTATTCGAGACATCGAAGGCCATCACACTACCCAGTAGGTTGGTTACACTCTAAATGCAGTTATAGAGGACCTGTGCCCATTTTGATGGGATGTTCCACTATAATTTTCGTGGACTCCACTACCCATATCTACTAAACGGTACATCTCGGAATTCTATATGATCATGGCTAATTAGTATCCTCATCGAGAACCGACTATATAAGAACAATTCATATAAAATTTCACATCATATCTCCATGGGTGCATCTTTTTGAGCAGTCATGTTCTACGTAGAAAAGACTCATGATAGGATGATTGCACTCCAATAATTGAGTTCAAATGAATGAGATATGTAGGATAGATGTTTCTTGAAAAGGAATAAGGGGGTACATGGCCTATGAGGGGTCCCATGTGACATGTGCTCCCACTCCAAACCATACTGATGTTTGGGGATAATATAAGAATCCATGATTTTCAAGAACTACACACTATATAGGTGGACTACATGACATGTCCTGGCTAACTAAGATCATGTTATGTTATGTGGTCTATGTCTGTGTACCGGACACCATGTCTACGTACTCGAGTATATGACTATATAGTCGATTACATGGTCATGTGGCTAGCCATGCACACCACATGGTTTCCCTCATGGGGGATCATTCCAATTGGATCACATCCATGTAATGGGTACCCTCTGTGTAGAAGAACAACAAGGCATGTCATCCATATCTTTTTTTAATAACTATTCACTACCACTATGGTGGTTACACACAGTCTTCTTATCCCATTGAATGGTGTGCAGTCATTTTTTCACCAGAATCATTAGATCCAATTTATATGCCTCAAATATGTATATATGTTTCAATTTCAACATCCAATAAACCTAAAATATCTGATATTGGATGAATCTTGTGTTTCCTGTCGTCGTTCGCCAAGCATTACCACTGCGGGTTCATTGGTATTTTACCATTTAAAATGTATGAACCACACCACTATGCCTTAGATTTCTCAATGTAAACCCATAAAAACATACAAATCTGCCACAAAATCTAGTATTAAATCACAAATATGGGCCTTTTTCATTTTTTTTGTCAATGTAATAAGGAAATGATCAAGCTCGATACCATCTAAAATTTGGATCCCAAATTGTAGGGTCCTTCAGGTAATGAACATGAATCAACAATGGTACTAATCACAATAAAAAAAATAATGATTGATTCTAAAAAATCATTTTTAATCGACCAAGAATGGAGATCCTGAGGCTAGAAATCAAATGAGATTAATCAACATTTCAGTACTCAAGAACATGAAAATGCTGAAACATGAGGAATATTGATGTATAATTATTGATCTACTCGTTATTCCTAAACATATGGAGTAAATAAAAGAAATAATTAGTTTCACCTTTATTATGGATATCAATGTTGATGAATAACATGTACTCCAACCAATTGGAGGAGTTATTATGTTTATTTCGTCCGGATTAGATCTGATCCAACTTTTCATCATCATCTGATTAAACTAATAGGAATTGGGGAAATAAAAATGGACATATACCAACGGTTTCGAAAACTGTTGGTATATGAAAACTATACCAATAGATTGGAGAAAATGGTTGGTATAGGTACCTTAGAGATAACATTTACCAATGGTTTTGGAAAACATCTTGGAATAGGTACCAGGGAGAGACCAAATACCAATGGTTTTGTCCACAATCATTGGTATAGTTCCATTGTAGACACCTCATACTAGCAGTTTGTCAATAATTATTGTTATAGGTCACTTATATAGAACTATACTAATGGTTATGGGGATAAAATTAGTATTGGTCTATTATAGAGACCATATACTAATGGGTTATCAAAAACCATTAGTATTGTTAAAACCTATAAAAAAAGTTTTGAAAAAAATATTGTCATTGCTCAAGAAATTAGGGTACATACACCATAATTTCTAAAAATTATTGATATAGATACACATATATTTTATGAATTATTTTATAAAATTAAATTAAATAAATAAAAATATCTTATTTTATATATAAAAATATATATTTATGAAATTTTGACTAAAAAATACATGTATGTTTATTTTCAAACTTGTTTGATTGTAAACAAGAGGTTCAAGGATTCAAACCATGTTGACTTTTCTAACATTATCTATAAGAATGGTTTTGAAAACTCATTGGTATAAACTTTTCATATAACGTAAACCGACACCATTACAACCAAAACCACTCCTAACCATTGGTAAAAGCTATACCAATAATTAAAATCCATTGATACATGGTTTTCACTATTAAGGTGAGATTCACTAATAAAGGAGGGAGGAAGTGATTTGAATTTCTCCTGGGGTTTATGAATCTAAATCTTTAAAAATATATCTAGATGTGATATTATAGTTTTTTCCTTTTTATTTAAATAAATTAATTTAATTAATAAATTAATTAATCAACTCACTGAACATATAGCTGATGAGAGAGGAGTCTGAACTCCCCATTATGGCTCATTTTAATTTCACACCTATGGTAGACACCATGTTCTTGACTCAATTCTTGTCTCATATTTTTTTACATATATATCTATTAATTACTTATCCCTTTTCATTAAGAATATTTTTTATTGAAATATAAAATATTTATATAACATTAATCTCGGTCACACTGGTACTCGGAATCACACACTATCCTAGTGCCCATATCTGGAAATATATTTTTAATTTTGGAAGTCTAATAGGGAGAAAAACTAAATCTATACATCATTATATCCTTCAATTATTTTTCAACCCATAAATGATCAATATAACAAAAAATAGGATAATATGACTACACTTGGATCTCCTGTTCCAAGGAATAATTCTGCATGTTTCCATGCTTCCCTAGAATAAAAACAAAGGGGATGATCCGTCCAAACATGGTCCTATGTAAATGATACTAAATCTCCACCTGGTACTCTATAATGGTTCCCCCATCCTTGATTTTCATGTTTACTCTAGTAAATGATGTGCATTGGGTCATGGTTATATCACCTCATCTATGACACATGGAAGACTTTGTGCACTTGCAATTGTTGTGGGGGTAAGGTGAGGTTGTAAGTAACATTTATAACCCTAATCAAGATCTTGATAATCCTGATGGACCTTAAGGAACGTTTTCATTAGATTTTTAGCCTCTTAATTTTTCAACATGGAGAGGAACTTAGGAAAACATAGTTTCCCTACTCAATATCAAAGGGCCTATGATGGTGATATGTGTATGATTTCTATTTTCCCTCGATTGTCATCATCGGCAAATGGATAATCTAAACACTCTCAGTTTTCACCTGTGCTATCATTAAGTTGATAATAAATGACTCACTAACCTCTTTTGATCATAAGGGTGACCTACAGGGTCTCCCATATAGTGAATCAAATGGTACCACACCAATAGTAAAGTGGTAGCTATTATTAGATATAGAATCACCAAGGGAAGGTCCTCCTCCTAACTCCAGATGAAGTATAAAATACATCCCCTTAGTATATCAACCAAAAAATGGATTGTTTAACTTTTATTACCATTAGTATGAGGTGAACAGTTGTACTCATCCCAATTTGGATCCCCAATTCTTCCTCCAGGACTCTAAAAAATTATGAAGTAAACTATGCATCATGATCAAACACAAATGTCATGCACACCCTAGGAAGGCCAATGATATCCCATACATACAACTTCCAAAATCAATCCATTGAACTTGCATCCTTGATATAAGTTTGTTGATATTGGGTGTTAGTAAAATATCGCCTTGATGGAGTCATGGATATTTTCTATGTGTCGAAGCCCAATGAAAATGTCCATGTATATTCCATCCAACATCAATTTTTTTCTCAAGTGGTTGAAAAAATCATACCAGAACATGGTTGTAACCATTAATCTATTGATATGAATGGAATAGAGGTATAATATTATCTATGCCTAGTCTCATTATAGACCTAAAAAAATGTTTTTTACAGTCTTTCTAAATCCGCCCCACTCCATGATTTAGAGCTTGGAGAGAGGTGTTTATCTCTAGAATAAAATCCTCCCACAATGTGTCTGGAACTATATTCAACCCCAGGAATAAGATAACATGATTACCTCCTATATAATATCTATCTTGTAGGTCTCTTGTGGATATTTGATAGCATAATACATCGTTGTTGATGTATACCAACTGGGAATCTCACTCACACTCAAGTAGTGGAGTATTCGACACTATGAACTACATAATGGTTGTACCCTTGTGCTCCACCAAGTTAAGCTACAAAGAGGATGATTACTATAAAGACTCTTATACTAATTGACCCTAATAATTCATCTTATGGTATGATTCTACTATGTTTCACTATTATAGAGTATATACTATCTCGATGCCATAGTCTTTGAGTAAAACCAACAAAAACTGTTGTCTTTGGTTCATGTATCTCTACATGAACACATACCTGAGACTCTAATGATATGATTAAACCAGAAAGAACTCTCGTAAAATGTAGTGCATAAATATCCTAAGATATAATACTACCACATCCCAGTCAAGGTCATGAGTCATGTAGTTCTTCTCATGGGATAATAACATCCTTGAACAATATGTAATAAATTCCTACCACTACATCAACATGTGGATGATCACAACAACTTGGGCATCATAATACACTATGAAATCCACTTACTCCTATTGTAGTCTCCACAATTAATCACTCATAAACCTTAGACTCAACTTATCAAATACCTTGGAACTAATCATTCCAATTAAAAGGAATCACTTTCTATACGAGGGTGGTCAAATGGTATGTGATTTTAAAGAATTATATTGAAATCCACCTATAGTACCGTGATAAGACAATAATTCTTAGTTACTATGAGATGATATTGGTGGATCCTAGGAAATTATTTCCTTTATTTTAACTGAATCTATTTATAAACCAGGATCATAAATGAAATTACCTATAATGTTAACCTCATGATTCAAGAGTTGTAACTTCATGTGTTTTCCTTAAATCTAGTGATGTCTAAGAATTTATAGGGTCGTAATCAAGTGTTATGTACTATCCAAATATGATATAGATTAGATGAGTATATCTTCATTGATGTCAAAAAAACTGGTCTATGTATGTATAGAAAACATATTTTATCAAATCCACAATCATGGAAAGGGATTTTTTCTCACCAAAGTTAATAACTATGAACTCAGAGTGTTTGTATGAACATCAAAAACCCAAAATTGGAATATCTACATTTGGACCCCCAATATCGAGGTAAGTAGTCCTAAGATTCATCTTCATGAACTATATATGACAACAAATCATGAAAAAATAGATCATCAATCATAGGAAGGAGGTACGTTATCATTATTGTGGCCCCATTCAGGAATTGATATCCCATGAAAATCCACTATCTACCATCCACCATTTTCATGAAAAACACTGGATCATCCAATGGGGGCACACCAAGTTTTAAATAACCTTTTCATGAAGGTTTTGAAACAATAATTGTTGTTTTTAGGGATCAATATTGTCCATATGAAATTATACAGAATATATTAGAACAGTTTTGATATGAATGTCTACAAAAAAATTCATTTGTTTCTTTAGAGGTAGTCTAATAACATCCCCGTGGAATCCGTCCATATAATCCTCTACAACTGATGAAACCCTGATTCATGTAGGGTCCATTACATTAAGGGACATACTAACTATCAGATGGGTGATGTGATGTATCCTCCTTCTCACAGATCCAATTTTCCATAAAACGAGATCTATCCCTCTAGAAATAGTGAATCTTATTACACTAGTGTATATGCATTTGACTTGTCTATGGTGACAGATGATCTGGGATTGGACCATGGAAATCCAATATATAACCAAGATGACATCCTAAGGTTTTATAATGATGAAAAAATGGTACCACAAGAATCCTATCTTCAAAAGGAGATATCATTCCCAATCGGTAGATGAGAGATATAGAAGACCTGTTCCCTATAAAAAAATCTCGACAAAGTAGATGGGGGTAGAACGTCAACTGGGAGCTACAAATCTTACAATATGTTTATATGAAAAAATAATTAATGGAATATCTGTCTAATAATACTTATGTAAGAGTACATTACACACGTATTATATATATAATCTTCTCGTGTGAAACAAGATCTAAATCATAAATATCCTGAAGCTATCCATAGCCACATTGTTTAGCTCCCTAGACTAGATGTGGGACACCATCTGGTTGTGGTGGATGTATGTCATAGAAGCATCAGGCACCCATAGATCTTCATCATCCTGATCCAACTCCACCTCCATGTAGAACACCCTATTATCTAATGGTAGATCCATAATCACTACCCTTCCTTTTTAATGGATGTCTATTAGTTATACACCTATAATCCTCAACATATTTGTTTAGTCATTGTTGTTACATGTGACCTCACCCATCAAAATAAAATCACCAAACCCCTCTAGGCTACCCAGGTGTTCTACACTACCTCTCACTACATGATTCAGCATGATGGAAGGGATTTCCCCCATGCTGAGATCATAAAACCTTGAATTTTATAACTAATACAGATTAATAATCTAGGTGGAACCCACAATAATCTCCATCTATCTAGAATCACTATGATAGTAATCTATATTTTACTTTTACATAATCAAACAACCTGATATAAGTGGGGTTGCAAATGGGTACAATGATGGAAAACATATTTATGCAATGTCCCTACTCAATCTTTTTTTCACAGATGAAGTCATCCCAGATATATCATAAGAGTATCATTTAAGGTTGGTGAACCTCACAACATATTCATCCAATGAAATATATCCCTAATGTAGCTCTAGAAGCATCAATGTCTGGATTGAGTGAATGTAGTAGGGGTGGTACTACACATAGAAAAGTTGTTTGATGTCATCCCATGAGAGTACCGACTCATCATGAATCTAATTAACAAGGCTCCACCAGCACCCAGTGGTACGTGGAAAAGGATAGCCCTCAGTATAACCATATGATTCATTAGGTTTTGAATGTGGATAAATATACATAACACTGAATCTATCCAATCCTCTTCTTCTTAAGGACATATCTCTCTATAGATCCTCAGTGACCACTAACATTGGAACTCATAGATCATGATAAGAATGCTCACATCCTTTTCATATTCTATAGGAATGATCTAATGTTCGATAGGTGGAGGTGTTACTATATATCCATTTGGAGGAATGGAATCATGAGCTGGACCCTAAACTGGGGGCTCATTTCTCATTAGAAGATCGTCAAAAACATGACCATGTATCCTAGTTGTCAATCTTCGTAGAGGAATTTCAGGACTCATCCTCCTGGGCCCATGTCGTGACTACCCCAATATTGCCTTCCATAGGCCAGGGGCTGGCGAATAGCACCGAAATGCGTATTCTTCCAAAAAAACTGAGAACAATTTTCCTTTATATATTGTAAACACACATGACCATGCACATAATAAGATACAAACACAAGTAAACTAAATAGTATAAAGAGTGTTTAAAGTAAGTAAATGGGGCCAGAAATCAAGCCCAGCTGGAAAGTACAAGAAAACTGGAATGTACATGTAAACTGAAATAGATCCTGTGGACACCCACCAAGGATCCTTCCTGAAGGGTATGTACAGCTCTCAAACATTCATCTCTACGATATGTCGCGTATAAGGTCCACCTCCAATCTACCTCCAGTCATGGTACTCCCGTCCACATTCTGCGATGTGTGTTGTCTTGACCAAACAAAACAAGGTGCGGGCATAGACCATGTTAGGGTGAATATAACTATACTCACATGGGACCCCGAGACCCTCAAAGGTCTCACAAAATCCAAAAAGGATAAACCAAAATGATTGAAAAAAACTATCAACCCTACATAGGTATATTCCCATACATATACCTATGTAATCATGTATAACCAACTCATTCATGAAGAAACACAAGGCCCAACTCATTATCACAAATCTCAATAGTTCCTCAAAGGAAAGAACACCCTGAAGGTAACACCACAAAGGTAAGTACCAAAAAGCTAACGCCACACAGAATAATACCACAGAGGAATCCCCACAAAGTAATTTACCACACAGGTTCGCCAGACAGATGAATTCCTCCATGATATTACCATGAAGGAAAGTGCCTCACATGTAAGCCACATAGAAGAAGACCACAAAGGTATTACCACTAAGGTAACTACAACACATGTACACCACATATAATAATACCACAAAGGTATCACCATGAAGTAAAGTACCACACATGTATGCCACACAGAATAATACCACCATGGTTTCACCATGAAGAACAGTACGACATAGGTATGCCAGATAGAGTAATACCACCAAGGAATCACCCCGAAGGAAAGTACCATACCGGTGTGCCACACAAGAAGATTACCAAAAATGCATCACCAAGATGGTAAGGCATCATCTCACACCATGTATAACATAGGTATGGAAGTAAAAATTATTATATGTAACTACAGAATCATCTTACTCTGTTAAGAGGCAGACCCACGTAGGATCCTAAATCATCAGACCAACAATGAATCCATCTTCAACTGACCCACATAAGATCCTATTATTGTAGCCCCACATAGGATCCTAGAGTTTTCTATTTTGGATTCATTGAGTGGATCCAAGTGTTACACTTGGACATAGACCAACGTAGGATCCCATAGCATAGACCCACATAGGATCCAAAAGCACAAACCCACATAGGATCCCTTTTCTCATGTTATAGATATCTACTAGTTCCTGCCATAAGATTTCATGATTTCAGGAGGGTTGACTCTTCAAGACACATTTTGATACTCCTACTCCAATGAAGTCCCATGAAGATGTATCCCAAATGATCTCTATCTGATTGGGGACTCAATACAATAGATGTTGCGTTAATCAAATTCTCGGTTTGTAATTTATTTTCCTTTTAGTCCTGAGGGCCCGGTTGGCTTCATGTATGATCAAACCCAGCCATACCCCAACTTTATCAAATACTCATGTCGGTATACCAAAAGTACAATATCAATCCAAGGTTTCTGTAATCATAGACTATTCATCAAACGGATTCCCGTAGCTCAAGATATAGCCGAAATAATTAAAATTGTTGAAGTTGGTCAGAGTCCGGTCCGACCCGGTCGGACCGACCCAGCACGACCTAACCTGGGCCAATCCAAGTCCATCCCTGGGTCCGACCGGCCTACTGGGCGGCACACGGTGGGGCTTCAGAAGGGTATAATGATGGAAAAAACCCACATGCAATGTCCCTACTCAAACTTTCTTTCTTAGTTGATTCCATCCCAGATATATCCGAAGAGTATCATGTAAGGTTGGTGAAACTCTAAACATATTCTTCCAATGTAATATAACCCTAACGTTGCTATAGAAGCATCAATGTCTAGATTGAGTGAATGTAATAGGGGTATTAATCCACAAATAAACGTTGTTTAATTTCATCCCGTGAGAGTAACGAATCTTCATGAATCTAATTAACAAGCCTCCACTAGAACCTAGCTAGTACGTGGAAAAGGATAGCTCTCAGTATAACCATATGATTCATTAGGTTCCTAACAGCGATAAATATATATAACACAGAATCTATCCAATCAACTTATTCTTAAGGATCTGTCTCTCTATGGATTCTTAGTGACCACTGACATTGGAACTCATAGAGCACGATAAGAATGCACGCATCCTTATCCTATTCTATAGGAATGAACTAATTATCGATAGGTGGAGGTGTCACTATCTATCCAATTGGATGAATGGAATCATGAGCTGGACCGTAAACTGGGGGCTCATTTCTCATTAGAACGTCACCAAGAACATAAACTAGTATCCAAGATGGCAATCGTCATAGAGGTATGTCCGCCCCATATAAGGACCCGGCCTTAAAACATTAAATAATCGTGAATTAAACAAAGAATTCACATTGAGGATCTTTTAAGGTATAGAGTTTTATATAATTATGCCATAACTAATTCATAAAAACATGAATATTATATGTATACAATACTACTCAGTATACATTTTATCATAAAATAAAAACTATTGAAAATAAACACGTCTAGTTCCATGTTTTAGACAACACGACTTTTCCTTGATCCATTTCTTGACCCTAATAATTGTTAAGTCCTATGTAAACATTTAGAAAACATGGAATGAGCATAAAAATCTCAGTAAGGGTTATAATATATGGAAAGAAAACATTATCCCTTCAAAAATTACAAATCAATGAAACCAATACTTTTCAATAATAACATACCTTAATAAATCATTTGATTTATGAATAACATATAGAAATCATAAATCAGAAAGGTAACTTATGGAATTCATAACATACTTAAATTGTATCTATCACAACTACATAGGGAGTTAAATTTGGAATACCCATTACAATATATTCCCTAAATCTCTTAGGAGAAACATTCAGGTTTACCTCTATCACATTACCCAATGCATTGGAGAGCTATCTCGGGCTCACACGCCCTAGGTTTATCACAGAACCACCCATATACGTAAACAATTACCGATAACCATAACATAACACATAAAATAGTCATAATGGAATGATAACATTTCCACATTCCAATCACAATATATAATATCCAGATATTGAAATAAATAATACTTTATCAAACCATTTTCATAACCATTTAATACATTTAATAAATATATTTTTGAATAAACTTTTCCCATACCATTTTGAAGATTTTAAAACATTAATGTCCATATAAATTAATCCCAAAACCATTTTGAAAACATGGACATTGATGATAAATATTTAGAAGAATAAATCTTTAAAACATTTAAAATGATATTTTAGTTAAAGAATTTTTAACAAAATAAAAGATGTTTCAATACAAATAATTGAAGAATATATTTTAATCAGAACATTATAATATCATGAGAATAAAGGGATTCATGATATAATATTTCAAAGATAGTATATACACCATATAAGAGTGAATTGGTGGATAACAACAATGATGTCTCAATGGAAATGTAAATTGAGATAAAATCCATTATAAAGATGGTATCATTAAATTAAGGACAAATCAATCACATAATTATGTGTGACCAATATAAATACACAGAATATAAGTGTATATTTAGTGTAAAACAATCAGAGTTCATTCACACATATTCATAGGATGACATATTCAAGAAGTACAAGTTGAACCCGAAGAATTGATATTGGGTTAAGAGGTTCCCTTGTAAAAATTTGACAGTCTGAAGGCGTCACTTTAAAATTCGGAAAATGAGTTTATGAGATTAAAAATGGAATATCATCAATTGTATATACATTTTACATCAATAATTATATATAAGAACATATCCAAACATAATTAGATTTAAATTAAAAGACATAACAATAAGAAGTCTTTTAAAAAGAGGAGGGTGAAAGGTTCCCTTACCGATTTGGAATCTTTTGAAACATACACCACATGAAAGATGGTTCATAAAATGAAGATTTAGTTACCAATAAATTAACGTGTATTAAATAGGTAATACATTCATGGCCAGTACATACATCAAATGAAATAAATACGTGGTGAACAATGGAAATATCACGGAATTGAAAGTGAGATAAGAAATCCCTTACGAAAATTTGGAAGCCTAACGGCACCACTTAAATCATCCAAAAATGGATTGATGAGATCAAGTAGGGTCTCTCATCATATGAAAATAATAATTATATTAAGGGGAATATAAAATAACATCCCCTAACATAAGAAATATGTTCTTAAAAGAAGTGACAAAAATGAGATTACTCAAAAAAGAGAGAGAGGTAGGATCCCTTACCTCTTGTCTGACTTGACTCGATCGTTCTTTAATATCCTGAATAATAAACTAAAGTTAATTTATACTTTCTTAAGAACCTTTTTCAAGTTTATTATTCCTTTTATATCACTTATTACCATGTTATAAACATTATGTAATCATTTAAGTTAATAATGTTTGTTTTGTTGATATTTGGTACTTTAGTCAAAATGGACTTCTTATAATTATATTTTGTTCATGTGGTCAAAGGTTCATAATATCCAGAAATATATTCATGATTTATATATCATATATATCATATATATCCAGTATATACATGTATTTATAATAGTACATAACATTTATAGGTAGGAAATGAAATACACCGTTCATGGAGATGGTAAGCCGTACGTACGCAAGAACGCTACGTTCATTTCAATTTCTTATTTTAATGGAAATAAAACATAATGATACATAGGTATATTATAATTCCATTATAATATCATATATAATACTGTTAACTCCATCCTTTATACATCCCACATAAGGAATCAACGAATCAAATCACTTTAAGGGGGTAGTAGTCCTCACTTCCTCAAATGAGATTATCGTATTTACCCACTATGGAAACCATAAAGGAATAATATAAATGGGATGTACAGAAGAATAAGGAAATCATAAAAATAATATATATCATATATAAATAATGTTCCATCATAATGGCCTCCATGAGAGGCGGTGAGATGTAATTGATTAGTCATCATTTCGTGAGGCGTTAGTTTTCCATCCACAGAAACATTATGTTTTTCATCCATTTTATGGATGAGTGTGTAAGTGTAGTTAGAATCCATATAATAAAAATATCCTAGAATACTTATGATATTGGTTTTGTTACAAAATAAAGGAAATAAAAAGAGTTTTGGGGTTGGAGAATTTAAATAAAAGAAAACAATTTAAGAGAAACCATTACCTTTAATTTGGGTAACTCCCTTTGGTTTAAACCAAAGGACTTCATGAAGTGTCATCTGCCTACGGTGAGGCTTTTAAGAGGAGTATAGGGCTATAGGGAGCCTAATTGGGTAGATTTTGGATGAGACAAATGGCTTGAGAGGTGTGAGGAATTGCATTGAAGTGGTATTATTTTATAAGGGAGAGGAGGGGCTCTTTAGGAAAGTGTGAAACTATTATTTTATTATAAACTTATATTCAATTTAAAGAGGTCCAAAACACATTAATGACATAGCTAAGATGAATCATATTTGAAATAAAATCGTACAATAGGAATTGTACAGGTTTTGGATAATATTTTAATCATTATAATCTTATTTATTTATATCATTTATCAATGAGGTAAATACTGCATTATTATTGTGTCCTAAATAATTTAATTTATATGATGACTAAAAATTATAAAAAAAATAACATGATGTATAAAATATTCATATATTTCCAATTAATATTTATAGTCAAAAATATAATTTATATAACCCCTTATAAAAAATAATTTACTAAAAGATATTTGCTTTTGTCATTTTTGCCTTTACTTTATGTTAATTAAAATAAAGTGTCATAATCACTTTTATGTGGCTCCATGGGGTACCCAAATCGCCCCAAGGATGCCAATGGTCGGCTATGACTCAAACAATAAGATTAGGACACCTGTTAGGGTAAATAAATATTCTTTGTTTACCCTTATTTACCTGATTTACCCTTTAACCACGGTAAATAAAATATTTACTGAGGTAAATATTTAAAATGACTAAAAATAAAAGTTGCGTATTTACACGATTTCAACCTCCTGATTCAAAATAAGGAATCGAATTCTCCAAATTCAAAATACAGAATTGGTAGAAATTAATTTGAAATTAATTCCTGCTGTCAAAAAAAGGCATGTTTTTAAGAAATATTAACTATCAAAAGATTGAAAGTTTATTATATACAATTTAAATGTGAGATTGCTTATAATGACCAAAATTAGATTAAATGGTAAAAATTTATTTTAATTTAAATTTAAAACCAACTAAAAAGATAATGTAACCATATAGAAAAATTATATTAAAAGTCACATTTGAATTAAAATACAATATTTTCACTATTCATTAAAATATTGACTTTATCAGAAAAATACCAAAAAATTACCCAAAGTAAATTTTGATATCCCATTTATAAAGAAGGATTTTATATGGTCATATATAATGTATTAATATGACCAAAACTATATTTAAAAATGGTCCGCCGTTAAAAGATGATAAATCGGCCTTTTAATGTAAATTATGCTTAAAATTAGATTTATTCACATATTAAGCCTATAACTTTTATTTGATAAATGTAAATACATTTAACAAACATGTATAATCAAATTTTAGTTACTTTTTTTCATTCCCACCAATACAATGACTAGGAGTTAACTACCATTTAAAATAATAATATTATATTATTACTGTGCAACGTAAGATTTCAAAGAAACCCGTTGTTGCGTATCCGGTATGCTATCGAACATAGAAACCCTTTTAAAGTAAAATTAATATTTAATTCAAAAATATTAATAAATATGAAATATTTTTTATTCATTAGTTACCTGAGATGTTACATCCTTCCCCCCTTTTTGGGAATTGCGTCCTCACAATTTAAAAAAAGGGCTCGGAAACATCATTGAAAGTCCCACATCGGAAAAAGTGTCAGTAAAACTATCACTTTAAAAGAATGAAAGAGAAGAACAAAGGTCACATGAGACAAAAAATACTAATATTCAATGAAATCATGGATATGGAAGAGAAATTAACTCTCATAGATTAATAGGGAGTGATAGAGAACATGATCACAAAAGGTTAACCACCATAATACCATAAATTTGTGGTTGGGTAAACTTCTGATGACAAAAGAGGGCTTATATCATTTTTTCTTCAAGATACTTTTCTTAGAGTTGATGAATTTTATTAAAAACAAGTCTTTTATCATAACTAAATATATTTAATCGTTATGTAGAGTGTCATCCTTTAATAAAGTTCTACCACAAACTCATCTTTTCTTCAAACGGTAAGTATTCAAGATGACATGTTCACATTGAAAGAACTATAATCAACTTCTAGATAATAACATGATCTACAAAATGTGAACTATATATTTCCCCTATCATTATAAATTAACAAAAACCAAAATTGGTTAGTACTTGATTAGATAATCCCCAAAAGGATAATCCTTTATAAAAAAAATTACTACTTTTAATCTCCAAAATTTGTCAAACAATACCAAAAGTTCAACCAAGACCATTCAATAAATAGTTTTCCATAAAATTCTTCAAATTAATCAAAACTATGATTTAAACCCAAATCTCTAAAGGATTTAATCACATAGTCTTCCAAGATAAATCATAACATTTATCTCCAAATAACATCAGTTACTCTTAAAGTCTCATATTGAAAAGTAATTAACCTAATCACATATCCTCCCTAACAGGTTAATCATTTCCATAGATAACCAAAGATAAAAGTTTCTTAATTTATAAAATAATATAACTAAAAAATTAGTAAAACTAACCAGGGAATTCACGTAGCCCAGTGGTAGGCAATAAATACCAGTCACACATTGGTTGTCGGTTCGATTCTCGTAGCTTCGTCCGACGCAACGGGTTGTCACACAGTCTGCGTGTTGTCCCCTTTCAAAAACTATATAATTTTATAACATTCCCAAGAAGAGATAAATTTATCAATAATAACCATATAATATTTTAACCATGAAATTTTTCTAATAACAGTCATTTTTCATCCCAAAAAATTATTAACCAATAATTTCCTCAAATTCAAGGATCATATAAACCCAAATGGTTCAATATAACTACATCCAAAAAAGAAAATATAATTATTCGTTCAATAATATATTCATATATAAAACTTTAGGGTTACACATACTATAAAAGGTCTTATAATGTAATTCCCATAATCAAAAGAGACCTAATTCTTTTAAGAATTTAACCATCTTAAATATATCATAACTCTTGAATCCCTTATATGTTGACATCTTACACATTAAACCTTTTTCATGTTCCATTAACCATTCCTTTCTAACATATTCTGAAATACTTCATTCCTACAAACAAAATCATGAATCATATCCTAATATTTCAATAATATGAAAACATATGTTAAGAAATAAACCATACCTTTCATTAGTCATTGTTAGTTTCTTCATCCTCCATCGAAATGGAATTAGGTATTGGTAAATGAATGTTTGTAGGATCCTGGTGATCCCATTCCCAAAACTACATTGTTGGACATGTGTTTTCATAATGACCATGCACACCACATTTAAAACAATCAATTGATCCCTCGGAAAGGACTTCATTCCCTTTCCTAGAGTCAACTAGATGCTTCCTTTTTCCATGGAAGGTTCTTGCTTTATGACCTTAATTTTAACATCTATAGCATCTTTTTGTCCCTTTGAAACTTTTTCCTAGGTGTTTCTTTCCACATCTTTGACACATGGGTTTTTGAATATACTTACCTTTATGATTATTAACTGAACATCCGTAGGGATTTGTTTCTCGGATATATGATGCCTTATAAAGATTACAAAAGTTTAGGTGGTCAATCATGACTCCAGATATCTGGTTGAGAATGACCACAAGTGTTATCATTGATGCTCCCATATCATTCATTTGCTCGTCCAGAAAGTCGTCACAGTTTTTTTCACATCCACAATTACTTTGGTGCCTGCTAGATCCATCCATTTACTAAAACCAAAAAGGTCAGTGTGAGTATATCAGTAAAATCATCATGTAAAATATTATGAGGAGGTAAAACACTATGATATACTTATTCTTATTATCTTAAACTCATTCACTTTATCTAAAAAATCTATGACTCATTCTAAAATCCTAACCATTATGGTAATGTCACTCATGCTTAAATAATTTCCTAACCTCTATAGTTATCTAAACCGATGTATGATACCAACTATAAGGACACAACCATAAAAAATTATATAATATTGATTTAAATGAATAATTCACATTGGGTATCTTTTCAGGTTTACAGTTTTAGAGGATTAGGCCATAAATAATACATAAAAACATGAATATTACAGGTAGACAATACTACTCAGTATCTATTTTATCATAAACAAATATTATTAAAAAGAAACACATCTAGTTCCATGTTTTAGACATCTCAATTATTCCTTGATCCATTTCATGACATTATTCATCTTTAAGTCCTATGAAAATCATTTCAAAAACATGAGATGAGCATAAAAAGATCAGTAAGGGTTATAAAATAAGGAAAGAAAACATTATCCCATTAATAATTACAAATCAATGAAACCAATACTTCTCAATCACAACATACCTTAATAAATCATATGATTTATGAATAACACTTAGAAATAATAAATCATAAAGGTAACTTATGGAATTGATAACATACTTACATTGTAGAAATCACAGCTACATAGGGAGTCACAATTGGAATACCCATCACAGTATATTCCCTAAATCTCTTCAGAAAAACATTCACGTTTACCTCCGTCATGTTACCCAATGCATTGGAGAGCTATCTCAGGCTCACCCGCCCTAGGTTTATCATAAAACCACACATATAGGTAAATAATTCCTAATAACCATAACAGAACACATAAAAAAAACATAAAGGAAATATAACATTTCCACATTCCAATCATAATATATCATATCAAGATATTGAAATAAACAATGCATTATCAAACCATTTTCATAACCATTTAAAACATTTTATAAATAGATTTTTGAATCAAAGTGTCTCATACCACTTTGAATATTTTAAAGAAATTAACATTTTAAAACATGAATGTCCATATAAATAAATCCCAAACCCATTTTTATAACATGGACATTTATGATAAATATTTATAAGAATAAATCTTTAAAACATTTAAAACGATATTTTTGTTGAAGAGTTTTTTACAAAATGAGAGAAGTTTCAATACAAATAATTGAAGAATAAATTTTAATCAGAACATTATAATATCATGAGAATAAAGGGATTCATGATATAATATTTCAAAGGACAGTACATACACTATATAAGAGTGAATTGGTGCATAACAACAATGAAGTCTCAATGGAAATGTAAATTGAGATAAAATCCCTTATAAAAATGGTATCCTTAAATTAAGGATAAATAAATCACATAATTATGCGTGATAAATATAAATACACCCAATATAAGTGGATATTATGTGTAAAAAAATCAGAGGACAGTCACACATATTAATAGGATGACATATTCGATAAGTACAAGTTGAACCCGAAGAATTGAAATTGGGTTAAGAGGTTCCCTTGTAAAAATCGACAGTCTAACGACGTCACTTTAAAATTCAAGAAGTATACTCATGAGTATTACATTCACTACATGCATTAAAAAAGTCGCGAACAATGGAAATCTCACGGATTCGAAAGTGAGATAAGAAATCCATTACGAAACTTTGGCAGCCTAACGACACCTCTTAAAACACCCAAAAATGGATTTATGAGATAAAATAGGGTCTATAATCTTATGAACATAAAAATTACTATAATAGGAATATAAAATAACATCCCCCAACATAATAAAGAGGTTCTTAAAGTAAGTGACAGAAAAGAGATTACTTAAAAGAAACAGAGATGTAGGATCCCTTACCTCGTGTCTGACTTGAATCGATCGTTCTTTAATATCCTGAATAATAAACTAAAGATAATTTATACATTCTTAAGAACCTTATTCAAGTTTATTATTCCTTTTATACATCTTATTGCCATGTTATAAACTGTATTTAATCATTTAAGTTAATAATGTTCGATTTGTCGATATTTGTTACTTGAGTCAAAAATGGACTTCTTATAATTACATGTTGTTCATGTGGTAAAAGGTTCACTATATCCAGAATTATATTCATGATTTATATATCACATATATCATATATATCAAGTATATACATTTATTTATAATGTTACATAACATTTAGAGGTAACAAATGAAATGCACCGTTCAGGGAGACGGTAAGCCGTACGTACGCATGAACGCTACATTCGTTTCTATTTCTTATTTTAATGGATATAAACCAGAATGATTCATAGGTATATTATAATTCCAGTACAATATCATATATAATATCATTAAATCCAACCTTTATACATCCCATATAAGTCATAAAGGAATCGAATCACTTTGAGGGGCGGTAGTCCGCACTTCCTCAAATTAGATTATCGTATTTACCCACTATGGAAACCATAAAGGCATAATATAAATAGGAAGCACAGAAAAATAAGGACATCTTAAAAATAATATATATCATATATAAATACAGTGTCATCATAATTTCCACCATTAAAGGCGGTAAAATGTAATTGAAAAATCATCGTTTCGTGAGGCGTTAGTTTTCCATCCACGGAAACATTATGTTCTTAATCCATTAGATGAAGGTGTGTGTAATTTTAGTTAGAATATTTATTATAAAAACATCCTACTATATTTATGATACTGTTGTTGTTACAAAATAAAGTAAATAAAAAGAGTTTTTGGGTTCGATAAGTAGAATAAAAGAAAACAATTTTACTGAAACTGTTACCTTTAATTTGGTTAACTCGCTTTGGTTTGAACCAAAGGAATTCTTGAAGTGCCTTCTGCCTAAGGTAAGAATTATAGGAGTAGGAGAGGGATATAGGGAGCCTAATTGGGAAGTGTTTGGATGATCCAAATGGCTTGAGAGGTGTGGGGAATTGCATTGAAGTGGTATCCTTTTATAAGGGAGAGGAGGGGATATTTAGGAATGTGTGAAACTATTATTTTATTATAAACATATATTCGGTTTCAAGTGGTCCATAACAAATTAATGTCAAAGATGAGATGACTCCTATTCGAAATAAATTCATCCAATAGGTGTTGTACAGGTTTTGGATGATATTGTAAACATTATAATCTTATTTATTTAAATCATTTATTTATGAGGTAAATACTGCATCATTATTGTGTCATAAAGATTATAATGTATTTGTTGTATAAAAATTATTAAAAAAATTCCATGATGTAGGAAATCTTTTTATATTTCCATTTAATATTTATAATTTAAAATATAATTTATATATCCCCTTCTAAAAATTAATTTACTAAAAGATATTTGCTTATTTCATTTTTTCCTTTACTTTATGTTAATTAAAATAAAGTGTCATAATAACTTTTAAGTGGCTCCGTGGGGTCCCCAAATCGACCCCCGGATGCCAATGGTCGGATATGACTCAACCAATATGATTAAGACACCTGTTAGGGTAAATAAATAATATTTTTTTACCCTTATTTATCTGATTTACCCTTTAACCATGGTAAATAAAATATTTACCGAGGTATATATTTAAAATGACTAAAAATAAAAGTTACCTATTTAAACTATTTGAACCTCCTGATTCCAAATATGGAATCCATTTCTCCATATTCAAAACATAGAAGTGGCGGAAAATAATTTTAAATTAATTCCCGTTGTCAAAACAAAATGCGTGTTTTTAAGAAATATCAACTATTAAAAGATTGACAATTGATTATATACAATTTAAATGTGAGATTTCTTCTAATAAACAAAATTAGATTAAATGGTAAAAATATATTTTAATTTCACTTTAAAAAATACTAAAAATATAATCTATGCATATAAATAAATTAGATTAAAAGGCACATTCGAATTAAAATACAATGTTTTTCAATATTCATTAAAAAAATGTACTTTAAAGGAAAAATACCAAAAAATTACCCAAAGTAAATTTTGATATCCCCATTATAAAGAAGGATTATATTTGGTCATATAAAATATATTAATGTGACCGAAACTAGATTTAAGAAAGCATCCCCCATTAAAAGACAATAAATCGGCCTTTTAATGTAAATTATGCTTAAAATTAGATTTATTCACATTTTAATCCTATTACTTTTATTGGATAAACGAAAATATATTCAAAAAACATGTATAATCATATTGTAATTAATTTTGTTCATTCCCACCAATACAACGTCTAGGAGTTAACTAACATTTAAAATAATAATATTATATTATTAGTGTGCAAAGTAAGATTTCAAAGAAACTCGTTGTTGTGTATCAGGTATGCTATCAAACATAGCAACACTTTTAAAGTAAAAATAATTTTTAATTCAAATATATTAATAAATATAAAATATGTATTATTGTTTATTTACATGGGATGTTACACCCCGTCCCCCAGGGACCGTGCCATGTCTACCAGAAGCCCGCCTTCCATAGGCTAGGGGCTGGCGACTAGCACCGAAAGGATTTTCCCCAAAAAAGTTGGGAAGTCATTGCCTTTATATCCTATAAACACACATGTCCAAGAACACAAAAAGATACGAACACAAGTAAACTGAATTTTAATAACAGTGTGTACAGTAAGTAAAAGGGGCCAAAATAGAAGCCCAATTAGAAAGTACTAGAAAACTAGAAAGTACAAGTAGGCTGAAATTGATCTTTTGAACACCCGCCAAGGATCCTACCTGATGGGTAGGAATAGATCTCAAACGGTCATCTCTACGGTATGCCACGTCTAAGTTCCACCTCTAAAATACCTCCAGTCCTGGTACTCTCATCCTCAGTCAACATTTTTTGTCGTCTGCACCAAACACAACAAGGTGTGGGCATAGCCCATGAAGGGGTGGGTATAACGATACTCAATAGAGACACAGAGACCCTCAAAGGTCTCCAAAAATCCACAAATGATAAAACAAAGAGCTTGAAAACAACTATAAAACATAATTAGGTATATGCCCATACATATACCTAAGTTATCATGCGTACCCATATCATTATTGAGGAAGAACAAGGCCCAACTCATAGCTCAAAGCTCAACTGTTCCACGAAGGAAAAAATACCATGATGTTAACATCACCAAAGTAAGTACCAAAAATGTAACTCTGCATAGAAGAATACCACATAGGTATCACCACAAAGGAAATTCCAATACATGTTCTCCACATAGATGAATACTACAAAGATATCACGACGAAGGAAAGTACCACACATGTACGTCACACAGAAGAATACCAAAAAGGTATTACCATGATGGTATGTACCATAAAGGTATGCCACACAGAAGAATACCACAAAGGTATCACTAAGAAGTAAAGTCCCTCACGGGTATGCCGCACAGAAAGATACCACCAAGGATTCACAATGAAATAAAGTACCACATAGGTATTCCACACATAAGAATACCACCAAGGTATCACCACAAAGGAAAGTACCACATAGGTGGAACACACAGAATAATACCACAAAGGTATCACCATTAAGGTAAGGACTCACCTAACACCAAGTATAACTTAGGTATAGAAGTAAAGATGATTTGATGTAACAACTGAATCATCTTACTCTGTTAAGAGGCAGATCCACGTAGGATCCTAAATCATTAGATCCAAAAAGGATCCCATTACAACAGACCCACGTAGGATCCTAGTATATCAGACCCACACAGGATTATAGAGTGGTCTCATGTGGATTCCTAGAGTGCATACAAGTGAGACTCTCGATCACAGACCCACGTAGGATCCCAAATCATAGACCCACATTGGATCCAAAATCACAGACCCACATAGGATCCCTAATATCATGTTACAGCTATCTACAGGGTTCTCCAACAAACTTTTCTTCATTTCGGGAGGGTCCTCTCCTCAAGCCATAGTTCGATACTCCAACTTCCATGATGAACCATGAAAAAGAATACTAAAGGTTTTTCAGGTGATAAAGGTCTCAATGAAACCGACAATGCGTCAATCGGACAATCGATATGTATGTTATTGGCCTTTTAGTCCTGAGGGACCTATTGGATTTCTATCTGATCCAACCCGGATGTGTCCCAACGTTCTCCCAAACTCATGTGGGTATACCAGAAGGACTGTCTCAATCCACGGTTTTTGGCACCTTATATGGATCGTCTAATTGACACCTGTAGCTCAAGATATGGCCGAAAGATCAAAAAGTGTCTAAGTTGGTCCAGGTCCGTTCCGACCTGGCCTGCTGTGTGGCCCGAGGTGCGGTGGCCCGAGGTGTGGTAGAAAAAGGGTAAGATGATGGAAAAAATCTATATGCAAAATGCCTACTCAAACATCCTTTTTCATACGAAGCCGGCCCAGATAATGTATCTCTAGAAGAATCAATTTCAAGATTGAATGAATTTAGTAGGTGTATTATTCCTCATATAAATGTTGATTTATGTCATCCCATGAAAGTATAGGCTCTTCAAGAATCCAATTAATAAGGCTCCACTAACACCAAGCTGGTACGTGGAAAATGCTAGCTCTCAGTATGACCATATGATTCATTAGGTTCCAAACATAGATAAATATACATAAAACTGATTCTATCCCATCCTTTTCTTCTTATGTGTAACACCCCAAGCTTCCACAGTACGCTTCACATTGAATAATATAGTAGCGTGTGTTGTATGCAACTTTGAGTTCTAAAACACACCACAACCAATCAAACTAGTCGTTATGAACAGTAATACCCACTTTTTGAAATATTATACATTTTATCATACAAAATCGACTTCATTTTTGGATTCAGAATATCAAAATTATCTTAGGGTAAATTTTTGGTACTTTTCTTTATAACTTTTATATTTGGATGAATAGTGAAAATTACAAAATTTTAATTAAAAACAACTTTTTTAATCAAAATAATTAATAATGATAAATTTTGAATTTTAGTGGTTTTAAATTATATTTAGTATATATTTTTACCATTAAATAAAATTTTGGTCATTGGACATTATTTCACAATTAAACCGGACATAAACATGTGTCCATCTTTTGATAGTTATTTTATCTTAAAAACACGCTTTTTATTTTGACAGCGGGATTTAATTTTAAATTAATTTCTGCCACTTCTATGTTTTGAATATGAAAAAATGGATTTCATATATGGAATCATGATTTCCAAATTGTGTAAATACGTAACTTTTATTTTTAAACATTTTGAATAATATTTTCGGTAAATATTTCATTTACCATGGTTAAAGGGTAAATCCAGTAAATAAGAGGTAAAAAATTATATTATAATAATAATAAATTGCCATAAAACGTGTCCTAACATTATATTTGGATACATGTCCGACCATGGACATCTTTGGATCGATTTTGGGACCCCATGGAGCCAATTTAAGGTGATACAGACACTTTATATTAATTAAGTTTAAGTAAATACAAAAATGACATAAACCTATATCTTTTAGAAAAAAAATTTGTACATAGGGTTATATATGTTATATTTTAGATTATAAATATTAATTATAAATATAAAAATATTTCCTACATAATGGTATTTTATTTATAATTTTTAGACTTTGAAAAAGTAAAAATATATATGACACAATAATGATGCAGTATTTTTCATATTAATGAATAAATCGAATAATTGATATTATGAATGTTAAAATAAATATAATTTAAAGTTTTTATGACATACATAAATTTTATTAGTTAATATGACATGTTAGGATTGCGTAAGTGAATTTTGTTCTAAATAATAATGTTTTTAAGTCTTTATCAAAAATTAATTATTGAGTAGTGTCGAAATTGACATAAATTAGTTTTTAAAACAAATATTATATTATTAATTTATATTCTATTCATAAAAATCTATGGATGGGAAAAGAGACTTATATCATTATAGATGTATCTTTAATGGACCACTTGGGGGTCTCTTGGAGGTATATAGTAAATTTGTTAACTATATAATAATATGATACAAAGTGACATGGAAAGTGTCAAACTAATTAACTAAGAGTTAAAACTAAATGATAAGGTTAATATAATGACACAAAACAATCTATATTATATTAATTTATTGATTTTAGACCCATAAAAACCTTAACCTTTCAGGCCATTATAAATGGAATATTTATTTTTTATAAAATAATATTTCTATATTTTCCTAAAGAGCCCCTCCTCCATCGTATAAAAGAACACCACTTCTAACCAATTACTCACACCTCTCAATCCTTTTGTCTCCTAAAATATCTTCCAAATTAAGCTACCTACATCCCTCTACTCCTCTTAGAAGCCTTACATTAGGAATAAGTCACTTCAAGAGTCCTTTTTTCTTCATACCAAAGGGAGTTACCCAAATTAATGGTAACGATTTCTCTTAGCTTATTTTCTTTTATTTTACATCTCCAACCCCTAAAATCTTCTTATTATTTTCTTTTGTAACTAAACAAGTATCCTAAATATACTAGTATATTTTAATTAGAATTATTGTAACTACACTTACAAACACATCCATCTAATGGGTCAAGAACATAATATTTCTTTGGATAGAAACCAAACACCTCATGAAGCGATGATTGTTCAATTATATCCTACCACCTCTCATGGTGGAAATTATGATGGAACTATAATTAAATATGATATTAATTATATTTATTTTATATATAAGCTTCTGTAATTCCATTTTATATCATTACATTATTCGTTTCATGTTGTATATATATATATATGATAATTTCATTTGAGGAAGTGCGGACTACTGCCACCTCAAAGTGATATGACTCGTTCATACCATAAATAGAACGTATAAAGGATGGTGTCAGTGTACATAAGTAACAAATATAAGATATTATATTATACTGTAATAATTATATACCTATGTATCATTTGGTTTTGATTCATTTTAAAATAAAAAATGAAATGGAAGTTGTGTTCGTTGGTACGTACGGATTATCGTCACCATGAACACGATGAGATTCATTCCCCATCGTATCCATTCAAAAATAATTCTCATTTGATGATTAAAATTAATGTTTAATAAATTTATATCATTCTAGATATTAATAAGATACAACCAATCCATAACAAACACGAAATATGTTACAAAACATATAAAAGAAAACAAGTAAGTTATCACCCGAAACGACGATAATACTAATGTATTTTTAACAATGCATTATTAGAAGATCATAAATGATATCATAATTATGTATATGGTGCATGAATAATTTAATAACAATGTTTTAACTATTACATAGCAGGTTAACATACCATCGACTAAGTAAAAGTTCAAGGTAAGGTGTTTTCAACTCACTCCTTATTCCCATGAGATTCATGCCATTTTTACACTATTACCTTTTGTGTGGTGTATTTACTTCCCATAACATTATTATTTATGAAATACACATTAATTTATGTGTATTTACATATTCATTGTATGATACATATTTCAAGGGGTGCATGTTTCGTAATTTACCAAATTGGTAAGGTTTAATTTCACAATCTCTTTATTATCTGAGATTGTTTTTACATAAGTATCTACTGGGAAATATTTATTATCCATGTCCATGTTTTATGAAATAGTTTTCAAAGGGATTATTTTAAGGTAATTTTTAATAAAAAAACATTTAAAATGATTTAAATATTTATTCTTCTAAATCTTTCTCATTAATGTTTATTTCTTCCAAATGGTTTTTAAAGATTTATTTATATGGACATGAAAGTTTTTAAAATGTTAATTCCTTTCAAAAGTTTCAAAGTGGTATGGGACACTTTGATTCAAAAATGTATTTAAATTACATCTTTTCCAAATTATGTGACTTTTAAATGTTTTCATGAAAAAGGGGTATTTCTCTCAAGGAATTTTACAAATCATTTTCATCATCGTCAAAATACTTTAATGGATTTTAAACATGTTTTGAAGTTGATTTATCATGAAAAAAATCTTTCATATTGTGTTGAAGTTTTTGTGATATGTTTTACTGTGGATGTGTTATTTTTATACCATTCATGGTTTATGGGTAAGGTATTTACATTTCGTATGCTAGTTTTAATACGAAGTATTATTTTATGATTAAAACTTTTCGTATCAGGAATGCATTGACCTTATTTAGTGACGGGTGGAGCCCGCTATAGCTCCTCGATGCATCGGTAGGTCTCATGAGACAAACTAGTTTCTTGGCATGAGGCCTTGACAAAAATAGTATTTGTAATCTTGGCACGAGGCCTTGGAAACGTGGTGATGATAGTCTGACATTATGCATTCCGTCATTATAAAAGTGGTTATTGATATTGCATGAGATTATTAGACAGTAGAATATCCATGCGAATAAATAAATGGAATTATTTCATTTTATCCATGCCATATTATGTTGAGGTTGATGTTTAAAAGGCTTTTGTTTTAGTTATACATTTCCTTAAATGTTTATGTTTATTTAGGAATGTTTCCTCTTTATTTTTTTCCTTACTGAAAATCTAAGCTCACCCCTTTCTATGTTTTATTTTTCCCAGGATGTAAAGATGTAATTTATGAATGACCTACATGGATAGTATGAGTGTGGACTATGGAGACTATTTTGTTGATGTTTTCATTTTATGATGTAATGTAAACATTATGAATGTATCTAGTGTTTCTAAGACTGCTTAACTGATTGGTCCTTCGGGACGTGATTCCATGTAATCATGCCAATTTATTAAAATAATGCACCCACTCTGGGAAACTGGAGTCAGGGCGAAACAGTTGGTATCAGAGAAGTTTAGCAATAACCTTGGAAGATTGATTTAGAGAAACTCTTATTAGAGCACATAGACCTAAGAAAGACTTTGAGGATTAGTAGAGAAGAACTTCCTAGAATTTTGATATTGTAGATATTTTGTGAGTTTTTCGAGAAATACATCCCTATCTTGACACGAGCAGGTAGTGGTAGCTCTGGAACAGATGTAACTAGGGGTAAAAACCTAAAACACCTCTTTGAGCTAAACTCGAACGGGAACTGGTGAACGAAAATGGGCATTTCTTCACTCTTGGTTACGACACTCCTAGGGGATATGCTTAGGATAATTATCATTTTCTTAACGAACAAATATGAAGGGTTTATGAATATATACTTCCTTAAAGAAAACATTTTTATGATTATGGATTATATCCATAAACTGTTTAATTTATGTTAATTGCTTCACAAGTATGGAATTATGTATTTTGATTCATAAACTAATCTAGTTTATGCCATTGTTTACAAATGGCACCCTGTAGAATGAATGTGAACTCCAGTAATATGCATGATCCAAAGAGTAAGGAAGATCATATCTTACATGGTCATAAGATGGAATTTAGAAGGTAAATAGTCTCCCATGTATTATCATCATACGAAAAAAATAGTATCGTGTTTTGATATGATATGTAAAGAAATCTCGAAGTCTTATTGCTTTGAAGTGAAGCCGGAGAAGGAATGGATGGTAGAGAGAAGGACAGATAAAGGGAATAATGTAAAGAAGGATTTACCCATTTGTGATAACTGTAGAAAGAATCACCTTGGAATATTCATTAAGGGAATGGGAGTATGTTACATGTGTGGAGAAAAAGGACACTATGTAGGTGACTAGACGGGAAAGAAAAAGGTTCAAATGTACAATGCTTCATCTGCAAAGAGGTTGGACACTACACAATCCGATGTCCAAATCATCAGACTATGCCACAAATGATTCTATTGGATAATAATCAAGTTATGATACTACCACATATGAAGAGGAATGAATAGTGTTATTATGTTTTTATTTTGTAATTATTTCATTGAAGTGTTGTATCAAGGATGTACTGGAAATAAATAAGGATTGTACTGTAGTACTATTTCATTGAAGATTTGAGATCATATGGTACTAAGAAGAGTGAATCTACAGCGAGTTAAACATTTTGGAAATTACATGGTTGAAGGAAATATAAACCTTAACATGGTCCTAATATTAAGGTACAAATTTTGGAAAAAGATATGGTTTATTTGGGTAAATTATATTGGATATTCTTGAATGCCTTGAAACTGATTAAATATTTATATATTCCATCGTTGTTGGAGTTTACAACATTTTTGGATGGATGAAGTATATCCAGAATTTTATAAGTAACGAGGGAGCATGAATGTAATCAATAAGGTTTTATGGTAATTCAGGATGTTTCAGTGTTTTAAAATACTAAATGATAAAGGTATTCACATGCTATTACGGGGTAAAAAGAATCTACATTATGTTTACCATTCATATAAATTTTCGATTGAGAGTTCTTAGAATTATTTTGGATAAGTATAAAGGTTGGAATGGATTTAGTTTGAAATGATATTTTTGGATTTTTATAAAAGGAAAACCTGGAGGTTGGGCGGCAACCCGTCGCGTCCGGCAAGGCCGGAAGACTTGAACCCACAACCGAAGGGCGACAAGGGTTTATCACCTACCACTAGCCCACGTGATGTCCGGGATTGAATAATGTAGTTTTTCTAAAGGTTCTGATATTTTAGTTATAAATTCATTGTTTTTGGAACACTATATGATTATGATAAATATAATATATATATATATATATATATTAAATCATTTAGAGTAAAAGCTTAGTACGTAGTAGGAATTAGTTGAAGGATGAAACTCTAATTTTCAAGTATATATATATATATATATATATTTCCTCTTATGTTACGGATAAATGAATTATTAATCTTTAGCGAAGGCATATTAAAACCAAAATGGGTTATCCTAATACCTTATGTTTTGTTGATCCGATGGTATTTTAAATCATCCTAAATTGGTGGCTTTGAGGCCCACAATTCTACAATTTTTTCTGATTGATGACCTCAATCACTCCCTATAAATATTTACATTTGTCCTCTAATTACATGTTTCTAATTTCAACCAATTTTCTCCTAATCGAGATCATAATTTGGTGGTGACCCTTTCATTTCTCTTTTCCTCTTATTAAGACTAAATTTTATTATCCCAATTTCCGATTTGGGTTTTCCCACAAAGATACTCTCTATATTCAACCTTTTATTTTCAAAAAACAATTTCAAATTGTGAGGATGAAATTTATTAATTGAGGGGATAATGTAACACACCAAGCTTCCATATTACACTTCACTTTGAATAATACAGTAGCGTGTGTTGTATGCAACTTCGAGTTCTAACACACACCACAACCAATCAAACTAGCCGTTATGAATAGTAATACCCACTTTTTGAAATTTTATATATTTTATCTATTAAAATGATCTTCATTTTTGTATTTGGAATATCGAAATTAGCTTACGGTGGATTTTTGGTACTTTTCTGAAAACTTTTATATTTTAATGAATAGTGAAAATTACTAAATTTTAATTAAAAACTACTTTTTTAATCAAATAATTAATAATGATAAATTATGAATTTGAGTGTTTTTAAAGTATATTTACAATATATTTTTACCATTTAATACAATTCTGGTCATTGGACAGAATTTCATAATTAAACCGCACATAAACAAGTGTCAATCTTTTGGTAGTTATTATATCTTAAAAACACGGTTTTTGTTTTAACAGAAGGAATTAATTTTAAATTAATTTCTTCCACTTCTGTTTTTTGAATTTGGAAAAAAGGATTCCATATTTGGAATCAGGATGTCCAAATTGTGTAAATAGGTAACTTTTTTTTGACATTTCGAATAATTACTTTGGTAAATATTTTATTTAACATGGTTAAAGGGTAAATCTGGTAAATAAGGGTTAAAATATAACATTATAATAATAATAAATTACCCTAAAACGTGTCCTAACCTTATTGGTGGATACATGTCCGACCATTGTCATTTTTTATCGATTTTGAGACCTCATGGAGCCACTTGTAGGTGATCGGGACACTTTATATTAATTAAGTTAAAGTAAATACAAAAATTACAAAAGCCTATATCTTTTAGAAAACAAATTTTAACATAGGGTTATATATATTATATTTTCGATTATGAATATTAATTAGAAATATAAACCTATTTCCTACATAGTGGTATTTTATTTATAATTTTTAGACATTGAAAAAGTAAAAATATATATAACACAATAATGATGCAGTATTTCCCTTATTAATGAAAGAATCGAATAATTGATATTATAAATGTTAAAATAAATATAATTTGAATGTTTTGATGACATAAAATAATTTTATTTCATTATATTACATGTTAGGATTTCGTAAACGAATTTGGTTATAAGTAATAATGTTTTTATGAATCTAACAAAAATTTATTATTGGGTACTGTCAAAATTGACATAAATGAGTTTTTAAAACATATATTATATTATTAATTTATATTATATTGATAAAAATATAGGGTTCGGCCAAAAGACTTATATAATGATAGGTGTATCATTAATTGACCACTTGGGTGTCTCTTAGAGGTATATAGTATATTTATTAACTATATAATATAAAGATACAAAGTGACATGGTAAGTGACAAACTAATTAACTAAGAGTTAAAACTAAAAGATAAGGTTAATATAATGACCCAAACCTATCTAAATTCTATTATTTGAGTAATTTGAAGCCGATAACCACCTTAACCTTTAAATAATCTGCTTTTGATCCATTATTAACCGAATAAGAATTTATTATAAAATAATATATCTAGATTTTCCTAAAGATCCCCTCCTCCCCCTATACAAAAAACACCACTTCTAACCAATTTCTCATACATCTCAAGCCTTTTGGATCATCCAATCTCTTCCACATTAAGCTCCCTACATCCATATCCTCCTTTTATAAGCATTACCATATGCATAATGCACTTAAAGAGTCCTTTTTGTTTCAAACCAAAGGGAGTTACCCAAATTAAAGGTAACGATTTCTCTTAACTTCTTTTCATTTATTTTACATCTCCAACCCCTAAACTCTTCTTGTTATTTTTTTGTAACAAAACCAGTATGATAAATATACTAAGATATTGTAATTATATGTTTTATAACTACACTTACACACACATCCATCTAATGTGTGAAGAACAGAATGTTTCTGTGGATGGCAACTAAACGCCTCATGAAGCGATGATTGTTAAATTATCTCCTACCACCTCTCATGGTGGCCATTATGATGAAACTATAATTAAATATGATATTAATTATATTTAATTTATATATAAGATTCTGTAATTCCATTTTATATCATAACATTATTTGTAACATGTTGTATATATATATGATAATTTCATTTGAGGAAGTGCGGACTACCGCCACCTTAAAGTGATTTGACTCGTTCATACCATACATGGAACATATAACGGATGGGGTTAATGAACATAAGTAACACATATAAGATATTATATTATACTGTAATAATTATGTACCTATGTATCATTTGGTTTTGATTCCTTTTAAAATGAAAAATGAAATGGAAGTAGCGTTCGTGTGTATGTACGGATTACCATCTGCACAAACGCGATGAGAATCATTCCCCTCGTATCCATTCAAGACTAATTATCATTTGATGATTAAAATTAATTTTTAAAAACTTTATATCATTTTGAATATGAATAAGATACAACCTATCTATAACAAACACGACTTATGTAAAAAAAACATATAAGAGAAAACGAGTAAGTTATCACCCGAAATGATGATAATAATAAAGTATTATTAACAAAGCATTATTAGAAGATCATATATGATATCATAATTATTTATATGGTTCTTTAATAATTTAATAAAAAAGTTTAACTAATATACAGGAGGTTAACATACCATCGACTAAGGAAAACTTCAATGTAAGGGGTTTTCATCTCACTCATTATTCCCGTGAGATTCATGCCATATTGCCACTATTACCTTTTGTGTGGTGTATGTACTTCCCATAATTGTATTATTCATGTAATACACTTTAATTTATGTGTATTTACATATTCATTGAATTATACCTCTTTCAAGGGGTGTATGATTCGTATGTCACCAAATTGGTAAGGGTTAATTTCAAAATCTCTTTATTATACAAGGTTGTTTTTACGAAAGTATCTACTTGGACATATTTATTATACATGTACATGTTTTATGAAAGAGTTTTCAAAGGGATTTTTTAAGGTACCTTTTAATAAAACACCATTTCAAATTTTTTAAATATTTATTATTCTAAATCATTCTCATTAATTTCCATTTCATAAAAATGGTTTATAAAGATTTATTTATATGGACATTATTGTTTTTAAAATGTTAATTCCATTAAAATTTTTCAATGTTGTATGGGACACTTTGATTCAAAAATGTATTTAAATTACTTCTTTTCAAAATTGTGTGACTTTTAAATGTTTTCATGAAAAAGGAGTATTTCTCTCGATGAGTTTTACAAATCATTTCCATCAACGTCAAAATCCTTTAATGGATTTTAAACTTGTTTTGATGTTGATTTATCATGATAAAAATATTCCATATTGTGTTGAAGGGTTTGTGATATGTATTAATGTGGATGTGTTATTTTTATACCATTCATGGTTTATGGGTAAAGTGTTGAAATTTCATATGCTAGTTTTAATACGAATGTTTATGTTATGATTTGACCTTTTTATATGAGGAATGCATTGGACTTAGTAAGTGACGGGTGGAGCCCGCTATAGCTTCTCGATGCATCAATAGGTCTCATGAGAAAAACTAGTGTCTTGGCACGAGGCCTTGGAAAAAATCTTATTTGTAGTCTTTCCACGAGGCCTTGGCTACGTGGTGATGATAGTCTAGCATTATGCATTATGTCATTATAAAAGTGGTTATTGATATTGCATGTGATTATTCGACTAGTAGAATTTCCATGTGAATAAGTAAATGTCATTATTTCATTTTATCTATGTCATATTATTATTAAGTGGAAGTTTAAAAGGCTTTTGTTTTAGTTATACATTGCCTTAAATGTTTATGTTTATTTATGAATGTTTTCTATTTATTGTTATACTTACTGAGCATCTGAGCTCACCCCTCTCTATGTTTTATTTTTCCCAGGATGTGAAGATGTAATTTATGAATGACCTGCAAAGATAGTATGAGTGTGGACTATGGAGACTATGTTGTTGACGTTTTCATTTTATGATGTAATGTAAACATTATGAATGTATATAGTGTTTCCAAGACCGCTAAACTGATCGATCCTCGGGACGAGATTCTTTGTAATTATTCCAATGTATTAAAATAATGCACCGACTCTGGGAATCTGGGGTCGGGGTGTTAAATTAAGGATGTGTATCTCTATGGATCCTCAGTGACTATAGAAATTGGAACTCATAGATCATGATAAGAATTAACACATCCTCATCCTATTATATAGGAACTATCTAATGCTTGATAGGTGGAGTTGTTAATATATATCCATATAGAGAAATGGAATCATGATTTGAACCCTAAACTATGGGTTCATTTATCATTAGAACATCATCAAAAACATGAACTAGTATCCTAGCTGCCAATCGACATAGAGCCATGTCACGACCCGTCCCCCTGGGCCCTGTGCCATGACTACCCTAAGCCTGTCATCTATAGGCCAGGGGCCGGTGACTAACACCGAAAGGCGTATTCCCCCAAAAAAACCGGAAATGCTTTGCTTTTATATTCTGTAAACACAAATGACCAACCACACAACGAGATACGAAAACAAGTAAACTGAATAGTAAAAAGAGTGTGTACAGTAAGTAAAATGGGCCAGAATACAAGCCCAAGTTAAAGTACTAGAAAACTGGAAAGTAAAAGTAAACAGATACAGCTCCTATGAACACCGGCTATAGATCCCACCTTATGGGTAGGTACACCTCTCGAATGGTCGTCTCTATGGTACATATCATCTAAGGTACACCTCTAATCTACCTCCAATCGTAGTAATCTCATCCTAAGTCAGAGATGTCTTTCGGCTGCACCAAACACAACAAGGTACAGGCGTAGCCCATGCAGGGGTGAGTATAATGATACTCAGTAGGGACCCTGAGACCCTCAATGGTCTCATAAAATCCACAAAGGTTAAACCTCAAATATTGAAAACAACTGTCAACCCTACATAGGTATATGCACATACATATTCCTAAGTTATGAAGTATACCCATCTCATTCGTGAAAAAACACAAGGCCCAAATCATTAGCTCAAAGCTCAACTATTACACGAAGGAAAGAATACAGCGGAGGTAACACCCAAAAGGTAATTACCACAAAGGTAATTCCACACAGAAGAATACCAAAGATGTATCACCACAAAGGAATGTACCACAATGGTGCATCAACCAAATGGATATCTCCACTGTATCACCACGAAGGAAAGTACCACACTGGTTTGCCACACCGAAGAATACCACAAATGTGTTACCATGAACGTAAGTACCACACAGGTACACCACACTGATGAATACAAAAAATGTATCACCACGAAAGAATATACCACACATGTACGCCACATAGAAGAATATAACTATGGAATCACCATGAAATAATGTAACACATGGGTATGCTACATAGAATAATACCACAAAGGTATCACCATTAAGGAAAGAACCACACAGGTGTGCCACACAGAGGAATACCACAAAGGTATGACCATGAAGGTAAAGACTCATCTCACACTAGGTATAACATTGGTATGGAAGTAAAGATTATTATATGTAACTACTGAATCAACTTACTCTGTTAAGAGGAAGAACCACGTGGGATCCTAAATCATCAGACCCACAATGGATCCTTGTACAATAGAAACATGTAGGATCCTAGTATAGCAGATCCACTTAGGATCCTAGAGTGGTCTCATGTGGATTCCTAGAGTGGATCCAATTGATAATCTTGAACACATACCCACGTAGGTCCCCAAAGCACAGAGACACATAGGATCCAAAAGCACATACCCACATAGGATCCATTTTCTCATGTAACTTTTATCTACAGGGTTCCCCCAATAAGCTTTCTTGATTCATAGAGGGTTTGCTCCAAAATCTTTAGTTCAATAATCCCACTACCTTGAAGTCCCACAAAGAAGTATTCCAAAGGGCCATTGTGTGATATGGGTCTCAATGAAATAGACGATGCATCAATCAGATTCCCAGTCTCTAATTTATTGACCTTTTTGTCCCAAGGTCCCGGTAGGATTTGTGTCTGATCCAACCCAGTCGTACCCCAAATATATTCAAAACTAACATGGTTATACCAAAAGAACCATCTCGATCCATGGTTTCCGGAAGCACACACGGTTCATCTAACAGATGCTCGTAGCTCATGATATAGCCAAAATAATGAAAGGTGTCGAAGTTAGTGTGGGTACGGTCTGACCTAGTAGGACCGACCCAGCCTAACACGGCCTAGGCCAACCTGAGTCCAGCCATGGGTCTGACTTATTCAGATAGGCGGCCCGCGGTGTGGCGGCCCACAGTGGGGTTGAAAAAGGTTACAATGATGGTAAGAATTTATATGCAAAGTCCCTACTTGATCATCCTTTTCTAAGACAAAGCCATCCCAGATATATCAGAAGAGTATCACGTAAAGTTGGTGAATGTCACAACATATTCATCCAATGTAATCAATCCATAATGTTGCTCTAGAAGCATAAATTTCTGGATTGAGATAATGTAGTAAGGGTAGTACTCCTCATAGAATAGTTGTTCGATGTCATCCCATGAGAGTATCGACTCATCATGAATCTAATTAACAAGGCTCCACCAGAACCCCACTGGTACGTGGAAAAGGGTAGATCTTAGTTAAACCATATGATTATTTAGGTTCTGAACATGTATAAATATTCGTAACATCGAATCTATTCAATCCTCTTCATCTTAGGGATCTATCTCTTTATGGATCCTCAGTGACCACTGGAATTGGAACTCATAGAGCATGATTGGCATGAAAACATCCTTAACATATTCTATAGAAATGATCTAATCATTGATAGTTCAAGGTGTTACTATATATTCATTTAGAGGAATGGAATAATGAGTTGGACCCTAAACTAGGGGCTCATTTCTCATTAGAACATCGTTAAAAGCTTGAACTAGTATCCTAGCTGGAAATCTTCATAGAAGCATGTCATGAACCATCCCCCTTGGCACATGTCGTGACTACCCCAAGCCCACCTTCCATAGGCCAGGGGCTGGAGACTAGCACCGAAAGGAATATTCCACAAAGAAAACATGGAAGGCATTGCCTTTATATACTATAAACACACACGAACAAGAACACAACATGATATGAACACAAGTAAACTGAATAGTAAAACATGTGTGTTCATTAAGTAAAATGGGCCATAATACAAGCCCAACTGGAAAGTACAATAATACTAGAAAGTACAAGTAAACTGAAACATCTCTATGAACACCTGGCTAGGATCCTACCTGAAGGGTAGGTACAACACTTGAACTATCTTCTCGGTGATATTCATCGTTTAAGGTCCAAATCTAAGCTACCACCAGTCCTGATACTCTCATCCTCAGTCAGCGATGTCTGTCATCTGCACTAAACACAACAAGGTGGGGGTGAAGCCCGTGAAGGGGTCGGTCTAATGATACTCAGTAGGGTCCCCGATACCCTCAAAGGTCTCATAATATCGACAATGGATAAACCAAATTCTTCAAAAAAAACAATCAACCCTACTTAGGTATATAACCATACGTATACCTAAGTTATCAAGTATACCCGTCTCATTCATGAGGAAACACAAGTCCCAACTCATTAGCTTAAAGTGAAACTATACCACGAAGGAAATAATACCACTAAGGTAACACGAAAAAGGTATATACGACAAAGGTAACGTCACATAGAAGAATACCACAGAGGTATCACCACAAAAGATAGTACCCCAAAGGTTCTCCACAAAGATGAATAACACCAAGATATCACCGTGAAGGAAAGTACCTCATAGGCACGCCACACAGAAGAATACCACAAAGGTGTTATTGTGAAGGTATGTACCACAACGGTAGGAAACATAGAAGAGTACCAAAAAGGCGTCACCATGAAAGAAAAGTAACGCACAGTAAATCCACATAGAATAATACCCCAAAGGTTTCACCATGAAGGAAAGTACCACACAAGTATGCCGCATAGAAGAATACCACCAAGGTATCACCACGAATGAAAGTACCACAGAAGTGCACCACACAAGAAAAATACCACAAAGGTATCACCACGAAGGTATGGAGTCAGCTCACAACAGGTATAAATTAGGTATGGATGTGAAGGTGATTAGATGTAACTAATTTATCATTTTACTCTGTTAATAGTAAGACCCACGTAGGATCCTAAATCATCAGACCCACAAAAGATCCTAGTACAGTATACCCACATAGGATCCTAATATTTCATTCCCATGAATGATCATAGAGTGGTATCATGTTGATTCTGAGAGTGGATCCTAATGAGACTCTCTAACACAGTCCCACTTATGATCCCACAACATATACCCACATAGGATCCAAAAGCACATACCCACATAGTATCCCTTTTCTCTTGTTACAGCTATCTATAGGGTTCCCTTATTAATCTCACTTGATTATGGGAGGTTGTGCTCTTCAATCCTTTGTTCGACAATACATATACCATGAATTCCCATAAAATAAGTGTCCCAAAGGAACACCACATGATATGGTTCTCAATGCAACAGACTGTGGTCAATCGGACACCCGGTCTGTAAATTATTGGCCTTTTAGTTCCGAGGGCCTGGTTGGGTTCATGTTTGATCCTTCCCATCCATAACCCGAGTTTATCCGACACACATGTGGGTATACAAAAAAGACCTTATCGATCCATGGTTTATGGCACCATTGAAAGTTCGTATAATGGACGCTCGTAGCTCAAGATATGGGAGAAATAACGAAAAGTGTCGAAGTTGGATTGAGTGAATGTTGTAGGGGTAATACTCTTGATAGAAAAGTTTTTTGATGTCATCCCATGATTGTATCGACTCATCATGAATCTAATTAACTAACCTCCACCAGCACAAAGCTGGTAAGTGGAAAAGGCTAAATATCATTATATCTATATGATTCGTTAGGTTATGAACATGGATAAATATACACAACACCAAATGTATCCAATCCTCTTCTTCTTAAGAATATGTCTCTCTATGGATCCTTAGTGACCAATAACATTGGATCTCACATATCACGATAATAATTACAACATCCTTATCATATTCTATAGGAATGGTCTAATGCTCGATAGGTGGAGGTGATACTATCTATCAAATCGGAGGAATGGAATCATTAGATGGAACGTGAACTGAGGGATCATTTCTTATTAAAATTTTGTCAAAAACATGAACTAGTATCCATACTAGAAATCATCATAGAGGAATTTCATGACCGATCCTTTGGGGCCCATGTCGTGACAACCCCAAACCCACCTTCCATATGCCAGGGGCTGGCGACTAGCACAGAAAGGTTTATTCCCCAAAACAATCAGGAATGTGTTTCCTTTATATCCTATAAACCCACACCTCCAATCACACAACAAGATACAAAAAAAAGTAAACTAAATTGTAAAAACTATGTGTACAGTAATTAAATGGGTCCAGAATACAATCCCAACTGGAAAGTATGAGAAAACTGGAAAGTTCAAGTAAACTAAAACAGATCCAATGAATAGCCGCAAAGGATCCTACCTGAAGCGAAGCTACAACTCTTGAATGGACGTCTCTATGGTACGCCACATCTATTGTCCACCTTCATGCTACCACCAGTCCTGGTGGTCTCGTCCTCAGTCAGAAATGTCTTTCATCTTCACCAAACATAACAAGGTGCGGGCGTATCCCGTGTAGGGGTGAGTATAAAGATACTCAATAGGGTCCCCAAGACCCTCAATGGTCTCACCAAATACACAAAGTATAAACCACAAATCTTGAAAAAAACTGTCAACCCTACTTATGTATATGCCTATAAATATACCTATGTTATCAAGTATACCCATCTCAATTATGAGGAAACACAATGCCCATCTTATTAGCTCAAAGCTCAACTATTCCACAAAGGATAGAATAGAACGAAGGTAACACAACAAAGGTAAGTACCAAAAAGGTAACACCACACAGATGAATACTATAGGGGTATCACGACAAAGGAAATTACCAAACAGGTTCTCCACAAAGATTAATACCACCAAGATATCACCCTAAATAATGTAACACACTGCTACGCCACACAGAATAATACTAAAAAGTTATTACCACGAATATAAGTACCACACAGGTACGCTGTAAAGAATATTACCACAAAGGAATCACTGTGAATGAATGTTCCACAGAGGTATTCCACATAGAAGAATACCACCATGTTTTAACCATTAAGGAAAGAACCACATAAGTAATCCACATAGAAGAATACCACCATGGTATCACCATCATGGAAAGTACTACATAGGTGTGCCCCATAGATGAATACCACAAAGGTATCACCACCAAGGTAAGGAAACATCTCACACTAGGTATAACTTAGTAATGGAGGTAAAGATGATTAGATGTAACTACTAAATCATCTTACTCTGTTTTGAGGTAGACACACGTAGGATCCAAATCATCAGACCCACAAAGGATCCTAGTATAGTAGACCCACGTAGGATCCAAGTATAGCATACCCACGTAGGATCGTAGAGTGGTATCACGTGGATTCCTAGAGTGGATCTAAGTGATAATCTCAAACAAATATCTACATAGGATCCCAAATCATAGACCCACATAGGATCCAAAAGCATAGACCAACATAAGATCCCTTTCCTCTTGTTACAGTTATCTACAGGGTTCCCGTACTATGCATTCTTGATTCTGGGAGGGTCCACTCCACAATCCATTGATTGATACATAAAATTCCATGATGTCCCACGAAAAAGTATCCCATGGTCCGTCATGTGATAGTGGTCTTAATGCAACAGACAATGTGTCAATCAGACGCCCAGTCATTATGTTATTTTCCTTTTAGTCCCGAGGGCCTGATTCGATTCGTGTCTGATCCATCCCAAACGTACCATAAAATTATCCAAAACTCAAGTAGGTATACAAAAAGGACCATCTAGATCCATGGATTCTGTCACCATAGACAGTTTGTCTAACAGATGACTATTGCTCAAGATATGGCTGAAAGAACAAAAAGGGTCGAAGTTGATCAGGGTTCTGTCCGACCTGACCCGACCCGACGAAGGATGACTATGTTCCGGACCTAGGTATGACTGGACCGCTGGGTGGCCCATGCTGCGTTGGTCCGTGGTGCGGCGGCCCATGATGTGGCAGCCCGCAGGGCGGTGTCCCGCGGTACGGCGGCCCGCGGGGCTCCCTATCTGGCTGGATGGTCAGCCTCATCCGCATTGTGCGATTGCGCGCTGCGCCTTCCCAGGCGGTCGACATCGATCCGACTTCCCCTCTATCACCACCGCAGCATCGTGTTGCGACCCTTCTCTGCCTGGCAGTGCGGACGCGCACTGCTTCCTCATTCACGCATCTAGTCGTTTGTCGGTCTCCGCCCTCGCTCCGTCACGGCCATTGGGTCGTGGCCCTTCTCGGGCGGCATAGTTCGGCCACCGCCATCTTTGTGGTCAGATGGTGTGCTAGTTGACACTTCCAAGACCATTTGGTGTCGATATTTGGCCCATGTTGTCAGCGACATTCCTCGGGTCACCGAGCGCGCCCCGATGGCCCACTCTTCATTCCTTTGATTCATGCACTCGTATTAGGATGTCACTGTCATTTGAAGACCACTATTGATTCCACAATGCTTTCAATGGGGTCAGGTCATGTTCATATGACCCTCACCCTCTGCGTTTGAATGGTAGAAAGCAGCAATAATGTTCTTGGATCAATAGGGTCCACAAGAACGGGGCAAGGGGTATAAATCAATAACAAACCCTACAAGATACCCCACAACAACATCCCATGATGAAGAAATAATTGTGGGTCAACCCATTAGTCGGTTGACCAATGTTCATCGTATAAATTGAAAAATGTGGAGGAGGAAAATAAAAAATGCTCAAACTAAATAACCCCCTACCTCATGTTCTTTGGAGAGAATCCGTGTATGAGGAAGTGTAAGTGTTTGTCGTTCAACGTAACTAGCCTCCAATGACATCACTCGTTCATCGATATCCAGTTCAGGGATTTACTTTTGGTCGTAACCTTCTGCTGGTATCAGCTCTATCCTCCAAGGGTTAGGAATCACGGTACTTTGTCAGCACTTTGTTGCTTGGAGAAATAGTGCCAACACCTCTCCCCAAACACTATATAAATAGGATAGGTGAATGGTGTGAAACATTCCCTGGATTAATGGAGGCCCATTAATTAGGAACCTTCCAAATTCCCCAGTGGTATGGTTAAATATAATTGAAATGTCAAGCCATTTATTGGCCTGACACGTTGTCAGTCCCACCTTACCGGTCGTTTGTTGGAGGGTTAGAATAAAAATAAAATAATAATGTAATTTTTTTTATTCTATTAAAATGTCCCAAAAAATAACTTTTTCTCCCAACCTACTATTGTCGAAGTGATGGTCTCCTTAAGTGAATATCGGTGCTCTGAGTTCAATGGTGCCCTCATATTTCAATTCAGATCACTAGTTGAGAATTTATATAGTGCCCCTAGCGTGTTTACAGAACGTACCTGAAAAAATGTTTGGAAAATTTATAACAGTCACCCTTGACCCACAATAGTCGAGGTTAGGCTCTGCCTTTGTGAAACACGCCCCAACGGACACAATGATACTCTCATATTTTTAATCCAAGTTATAGTTTAGATGTTATGAATTTTAGAATAAAATATTTATCACTTAATTATTTTATTTACGGCAAAAAACTAACTTTCCCTGGTGGCCCATGCCGGCCAAAGTTAGTATCTGCTTAAATAAGGCATGCCTCCCAAGTTCAGCAGTGGTCTCAGATTTTTAATCTGAGTTACCATTTTTGAGTTATAAGCATTTTAAAAATAAAATAATTTATTTAATTATTTTATTTACAGTTATGCCATTTTTGGGTTTTCTCCTAGGAGGCATGCACCGACTAAACTTAAGTCGATCCTAGGGTAAACCCGTCATCCTGAGTGCAACAGTGCCCTCAGATTTTTTATCAGAGTAATCGTTTTAGATTTATTCCACTTTTTTAGGAAAATTTCTTACACGCGCTATTTAATGTTTAACAAAACTTCTACAAACAATTCCGAGCACTCTGGGACTCGGAATCGTGCACCGTCATATTATTTGTTCTCAAAATAATTCCATATAATTAAAATAAATATAATGAATCTCTGAGACATTAAATTCCTCCCACCTTAGGGATTTTCGTCCCCAAAAATAAAAAACAAAGGAAAAACAACCAAAAGAGGGTACTGAGAATGAATCTGAGCCTTCTACTCCCATGTGCTCTCCTAGATGTTCATGTGCTACCAGCGTATGCGCACTAGAGTTATATAATGCTTATATAGGACCCACTTTTGTTGATCCTCAATCTATAATGGAACCTCTGTAAAACGACACCCCATCGTCTAAGTCCATCTCAATGTGGTCGATGATGTGAGATGGGTCATGTACATATCCCCTTAGCTGGGATATGTGGAAGATGTTTCACACCCTCTCCAACTGTGGTGGAAGAGCCAAGTGGTATGCTACGTCGCCTACCCTCCAAATGATCAAAAATGGACTGATAAACTTCAGTGATAACTTGCCCCCTTGGCCAAATCTCAGTATTTCGCATCGAGGAGAGACTCAAAAGAAAACATGGTCCCCCTCCTAGGACTCCATGTGTCTCTATATTCTATCGGGATAAGACGACTTATAACTCTGTGTAGTCTTCACTTACTGGAATGTGAGGAATCATGACACCAACTCTACCTCTACTTTATTCATCTCTAGCCACCAGTACTGATGCCAGAGGTCCGAGTTTATCTTCACCACACTAGGATGTACCTCTATGAGGGACTTATGGAACTCCCTCAACACCTCATCCCGATGCTTCACCGGTTCCATGGTATATTTTTAGAAGAGGAGGGCGTTCTCTCCACCTTCAGAAAATAAATCATTTGTCTGCCCTGGGGATATTTGAGCACATCGAGCCTCGTAGTCAATACCCCCATGATGTGCCTCCCCAATTTACTGATGGATTGGGGGAGTGACATCCATAGACTGAAGGTAAACTACTTCATCTCTATCCACAAAGGATATCTGCAGTGGGACGATCTGCTCTAATGGCTCACTCAGCAGCTGCTGACCAAACCTCCTAGTGAGTGCGTCTGCTATCACTTGTGCCTTCCCTGAAGTAAATATTATCTCAATGTCATGTTCCTAAAGAACCTCTATCCATCGTCAGTGTCTAAACATCTAAAATCTATGCTGACACTTCTCTGTCCATAGGAAGGGCTCGCCCTTCATTGTCAGAGAAGACAAGCACGCCGCTACCAAGGAGAAATCTAGTCCAAAACACTTGTAGTACCCATCCAAACCCGCAGTCCCTCCCCTTAAAGGGAGGTAATCCTGGAAATAATATTTGGAACGATGTCTCCATGCTCTGCCACTCTAATTTGGAACTAAAAACTGAAAACTCCTGCTCCCACAAGGGCATGTCTTTCCATCTCAAGATTGATTGGTTACACCCTCCTATATATGATTTTATCATGTGCTGCTTGGGATTCCTTTTTCTCCGAACATGGGAAACCTCATCCCAATGTTATATAGAAACCAATTTCTTTTTTCCTAACACAATCAATCTACGAATGAGTTGTGGATGTTCTGTCATACAAAAACTAACGCCGTAAGGCCTCAACACTTCCACCAATAGGTTTCAACCAAAAATCTCACCTCTAGTGTCAGATCACACTGTCAAGATAAGTGTTATTATCGAGTTTCCTCTAAATGGTATCTCTAGACGTGAGGGTCAAGTCAATGGTTTATCCAGAAACTCTAGGTCTTGGACAAGATCCGTGGAAGGAAGGAATGATTGGTTCCTTTGTCAATTAATACAGCAGCTAGTAGTAGACACAGACCATTAATCAAATAAATACTAGAGCCCTTGGGTCACACTCCTTGATCGTATGCAGCTACTCCCTTCCCCTATCCTCCACCTCTCTGAGCCTGATGGGGAAAAAAAGGGGGGGGGGAGGGGTTGTAACATGTCAGAATTTACACCACCTCATGTTGCTCTCCACGATCTACATCCACATCTATAGACCTATAGATTCATCATTCCCTAACACTTCTTCTTTCCGAAACATTCGTTTCACACACCCATGTCTCCGAGACTAGCACTAGTTTCTTGGATTCCCAATACTGATATTCACTATTTGTATCCACTCCTCCAAACAATATTCAATCACTAATGTTCTCTCTATCACCCTAACAGAGGTAGGAATTCATAGAGGAATACCCCTGTCTCATATGTTCTTATAGACACCTCGCTTGGATGTATGAGCACTAAAGCATTTAATTCTGGTAAGTATACTGGGGAATTTATTTTGAATTCTAGTAAGTGAAACTAATGTGAAAAAAAGGGACATAAGACCCATAATTGCACTGAAAAAGATCAAGGTAATGGTAATACAAAATATGATTTACAGTAAGTAAAATGTTTTAAGTGAAATGAAAATGGTCATTATGAAAATGAGTGTCCAATGAAGAACTCAAATGAGCGAAAGCAGCCGGACTGCAAGCAGAAAGGGGTGGTTATGTCTTTTGCAACTACTTTGTTAGATGTTGGGACATCAAATGAAGTAGTATCAGGTACACTGTTTGTTTGTTCAAATTATTCCAATGTGTTGTATGATTGGGGATCTACATATTTTTCATTTCTGAGTATTTTTCTAGTAAATTGGGAATTCCATCTCAAGATATTAATCCTAAAAATATTGTAAAAACACATGGAGAAAATTTTGAGACTAAAATAAAACCTAAGAACCTCATTGTCCTTGTGTGCGGGAAGAATATACCAGAAAACCATATTGTTTTTCCTATAGTAGTGTTTGATGTTATTTTAGATATGGATTGGATTTTTTTTATCAAGGTAAGATTAACTGCAGATATAAAGTTGTTTCTTTTTCAAAAGACTTTCAGTTTGGGTACAAGAATGAACCATTTTTTGATGACAAATCAGGATGATGAAAAAACTATTGAAAGACAGAAATGAATGTTACCTTGCACATATTGTTGTAAACAAAGGAACTATTGAAATTAATGTTGTGCCAGTGGAAAATGTGTACCTTGATATTTATCTAATGAATTGCCTAGTATTATACTTGATGGGGAAGTTGAATTTATCTTTGACATTGTTCCTGATGCTAAACCAATTTCAAAACCCCCTTATCGAATGGCTCAAATTGAACTCTTAGAGTTAATGAAGCAATTACAGGAGTAATTAGATAAAGTTTTCATTCGACCTAGTACATCACCATGGGGTGATCCTATCTTGTTTGTTAAAATGAAAGATGGTTTAATAAGACTTTTCATAGATTATAGAGCATTAAATATCATCTCTGTTAATAAAAAGTATCATTTTTCTCATATCGATGATTTGTTTGATCAGCTCCAGTGAGCCCAGCATATTTCAAAGATTGATTTGTGGTCGGGGTAAAATTAGTTGAATGTAAAGGAACAAAAAATTCTGAATAACGCATTTTGTACTAGATATGGCTATTATGAATTTGTAGTTATGAATTTTTATTTAACCAATGCACCTGTTGTATTCATGGATATTATGAATAGAATTTTCCGTTAGTTCATAGATAAATTTGTGGTTGTGTTCATTGATGATATTTCAGTTTATTCCAAAAGTAAATAGGAACATGAAAGTCATTTAAGGGTTGTCTTTCACACTTTAAAAAAATAATTTTTTTGAGAAAAATCAGTAATTATGAGTTTTGGTTATAACAAATTTATTTCCTTAGTCTCATTGTTTAAAAAAATTGTATAACTATTGATCCTACTAAAGAAAAATATGTTAGAGAATGTCCATGACTACCAAATATAACTGAGATTTGTAGTTTTCTTGGTTTGGCATGTTATTACAGAAGTGTTTTTTAAAAAATTTCACATTTATCTAGTCCAATGACTTTTTTAACTCGAAAAGGTGTTATGTTCGTTTGGAAAAAAGAATTTGATGATTGATTTCATGAATTGAAGAGAAGATTGTTGAATGATTCAGTTTTGTCCCTACCTTCCAAAAATGGTGAGTTTGTTATTTACAGTGATGCTTCATTGAAAGGAATAGGTTGTCTCCTTATGAAGAATTATTAGGTAAATGCTTACGCATCATGTCAGTTTAAAACCTCATGAGTTAAATTACCCTACACATTATTTGGAATTATCTTCTCTTGTTTTTGCATTAAAATTTTGGAGGCATCATTTGTATGGAGTAAAATGTGAAATATATTCTGACCACAAATTTTCGAAGTATATATTCACTCATAAATAATTGAACCTGAGACATTGTAGATAGTTGGAATTAATCAAGGATTGTTATTACATGATCCTTTACCATTCTGAAAAATAAAATAAATTGTATGATTCTTTGAGTTGAAAAAGTAATGATTCATTAACTATGCAATGTTTAGAATGAGATCCTTTGGTTTGTGATATGATAAAATTTGTAAGAGGAGTTGTTGGTGTAGGAAATTCATCTATTTTTCTTCAGGTGTCAATGAAATCATCACTATCAGACAAAAATAAGAAATCACAGAAGATGGGTGATGAGTTGAAGAAAAAGGTAGAGTTGTTTCAAAAGGCTATGTTTCTTGAATTTAACATTGAAAATGATTTTGTTTTGAGGTTTGGGAAAAGATTTTGTGTGCCTTATGATTCATAGTTGAAGAATGAGTTGTTATGTGAAGCTCATAGTTCCCTATTTTCAGTTAATCCCAATAGTACTAAGATGTATAGAGAACTTCGTGAGTATTACAGGTGGGATGGAATGAAAAGAGATATTGCATATTTTACAATGATGTTTTTGACATTTCAGCAGGTTAAAGATGAGAGATGATTAGCTAGAGGGATGCTTCAGTCTTTACCGGTGCCAGAGTGGAAATTGAAAAATATATCCATGGACTTCGTTGTGGGATTATCAAAGGAATATCGAAAGGGGGGTTATCAAAAATCAATAAAAATGAAGGCCTTCAGGCCATTCAGGTTATTGATTTAGTGGTTGAAAAAATCTGATCATTTTCTTCATATTCAATATATTGTTTCACTAGATGAACTTTCTCGGTATTATGTTAATGAGATAGTCATGTTTCATGGTGTTCCCCTATCCATTATATCTGATCATGATCTCAGGTTTACTTCTAACTTTTGGAAAGACCTTCAGAAGTCATTGGGTGTTGAATTAAATTTTAGTACAGCTTTTCATCAACAATCAGATTGGCAGTCAAAACAAACAATTCAGACCTTGGAGGATAGTCTACGTGAATGTTGACTAGATTACTAGGGAATATGAGACCAACACCTTTCATTGGTTGAATTTTCATATAATATTAGTTTTCATTCAGTATAAAGATGGATCCATTTGAGGAATTATATGGAAAGCGGTGTCGAACTCCATCATTTTTGGATGAAGTAGGTGAAAGGAATTTGATGGGACAAGAATTGGTACAAGAGATGGATGAAAAAGTTTTATTGATTTAGAAACACATGAAAACACCTTTGACCAGGAAGAAAATTTATACAGATAATCAAATGAAATATCCCACTTTTTAGGTAGGTAATCATGTCTTTCACAATGATTCTCCATGGAAAAGTGTAATGCGTTTTGCTAAGAAGGGATAGTTGAGTGTGAGGTTCATTGAACCTTATGAAATCCTGGATAAAGATGGATTAGTTGCAAATAGAGTGGAATTACCTCCATGTATATCCCAGGTACACAATGTTTTTCATGATACAATGTGGAGAGAGTATATTCTAGATCCATATCATGTTTTAAATCTATATATAGCTCAGTTGGAAGAGAATCTTTCTTATGAGGAACAACCAGTCCAGATTCATGACCATAGAGAGAAAGTGTTGCAGAGTAAGGTAATTTACCAGGTAATGGTTTTGTGTAAAACCTATATGGTTGAAGAGGCAACGTGGAAATCTGAAAATTCTATAAAATGTAAATACCCCCATATATGTGATAAGTGAATAAAATTGCGAGGACACAATTTCAAAAATGGTGGAATGATGCAACTTTCCTGGTAAATAAAGAAATAATAAATTTTTTTAATTAATATTTTATGAATTAATTATTATTTTTACTTAAAAGGGGATGATATGCTTGATGACATACCTGATACACAATAACAGGTTACTTGGAAATCATACATTACGCACTAATAATATAATAATATATTTTAAAATGTAGTTAGTGCCTAGCTGTTGTATTGGCGGAAATGAATAAAACTAACTACAATATGATTATACTTGTTTGTAAAATGTTTTTACATTTATCCAATAAATTTTAAAGGCTTGAAATGTGATTTAATGTAATTTTAAGCTTAAATACTCTAATAATATTTAAATGGTCGATTTACAGCCTTCTAATGGAGAACCCTCCTTAAATATACATTGGGTAACATTTATTTGTTTTATTTGACCAACTGAAATTCTTCTTTAGAAATATGACATCAAAATTTACTTTGGGTAAATTTATGGTATTTTTCTGGTAAAATTCATTTTTAATGAATAGGGAAAAATACAATATTTTAACACAAAATTGCATTTTAATCTAATTTATTTATATAGAGAGATTATATTTTTAATTGGTTTTATAGTGTAATTATATTATGTTTTTACCATTTAATCCAATGTTGGTCATTAGAATTAATTTCACTATGAATTCATACATAAACAAGTATCAATATTTTGATAGTTATTATTTTTTAAAAACAAGCTATTTGTTTTGATAATGGGAATTGATTTTATATTAATTAATCCAACGTATATGTTTTAAATTTGGTAAAATAGAAATCATTTTTGAATTCATAATATCAAATATATCTTAGGCTGATTTTATTTATTTTTCTTAAATACTTCAATTTTTGATGAATAGTGAAACCACTAAGTCGTAGTTAAAAAACTGATCTTTCATTTATATGAAATTTTACTGCTTTTTTGGATAGAATTTAAAAAATAAAACATACATTGTTGTTATTAGTTAGTAAAATTTGGTTCAATAAGATAAAAATAATTTATAGTGAATAGTAACATTTGACTTTTATTTACTGTAGATAAAGGTAAATAGGGAATTCATGGTAAAAATAATATTATAATAATACAAAATTACATTAACACTTGTCCTATGATTATTGGTTGAGTCATTTATGACCATGGTCATCTATGAGTCGATTTTGGGACCCCATTGAGCCACTTGGGAGTGATAATGACACTTTAGATTTATTTACTTAAAATAAAGGAAAAATGTAAAAAACCAATATATTTTAGTAAATTAATTTTTACAAGTGGGAATCTATATTATTTATTGGACTATAAATATTAATTACATATCTAAATGAATTTCCTAAATCATGGTATTTTTTTATAATTTTTGGACATCATATAAATTAAATTATTTATGATATAATAATGATGTAGTATTTACCTCATTAATAAATGATTTAAATAAATAAGATTATAAATATTAATAAAATACCCAAAACGTTTCCAATTAATAATAGATGATTTAATTTCGACCATTAGTCATCTTATCATCGACTTTAACTATGTTTGGATCTTTAGAAACCATATATAATTAAATAATAAATTAATATATTCACACATTGCTAAAGAGCCCCTCCTCCCCCTTATAAAAAGGCTAATATTTAACTCATTCCTCATATCTCTCCATCCACTAGTCTCGTCCAAACCTGGACCAAATATGATCTCATGGTCCAACTAGTTTTTCTAGAAGTCATACCTTAAGCATAAGGAACTTCAAGAAGTCTTTTTGGTTCAAACCAAAGATAGTTACCCGAATTAACGGTAACAGTTTCTCAAAACTTATTTTCATTTATTTTACTTCTCCAACCCCTAAATTATTTTTATTCCTTTTTTATAATAACTAAAATATCCTTAATATACTTGGATTTTTATAACAGAAGGAATCTAACTACACTTACACACACCACCATCTAATTGTGAAAAACATAAGGTCTTTGTCAATGGCAATCTAACGCCTTACAAAATGTTGATTGTTTGCTTATCTCCTATCGCCCCTCAGGGTGGCCATTAATATGAAACTATAATTATATATGATATTTATTATGTTTATTTTTTCTTTATGATTCTGTATTTTCCTTTTACAGCAAATCATTATGGTTCCATTATCGGTAAATGTGATAATTTCATTTGAGGAAGTGCGGACTACCGCCCCCTCAATGTGATATGACTCGATAATTCATTATGTGGGATGTATAAAGAATTGAATTAATGATATTATATATGATATAATAATGGAATTATAATATAATTATGTATTATTGTGTTTTAATTCCATTAAAATAGGAAATAGAAATGAAAGTAGTGTTCCTGCTTACGTACGACTTACCGTCTCCATGAATAGTGAATTTCATTTGTTACCTTCAAATGATATATACTATTATAAATATATTTATATAATGTATTTTTATGATATATATGATATCTAAATCATGAAAACCATTCTGGATATAATGAACTGTTGACCATGTCAACAACTTGTAATTATAAGAAGTCCATTTTGACTCAAGTACCAAATATCGAATAAACAAATTTTATTAACTTAAATGATTATGTAATGTTAATAACAAGAAAATAAGTGATATAAAAGGAATTTTAAATTTAAAAATGTTCTTAAGAATGTATAAATTAACTATAGTTTATTATTCATAATATTAAAGAATGAACGAGTCAAGCCGGACACGAGTTAAGGGACTTCGTCTCAATCTCCTTTCATTGAGGCATATTTTGTTTTCAGAAACGATTTTCTTTTATACACTGTATAAACACATTATACTTTTCATTTCATTTAAAGTGAATATATTTCTATGAATCATTTTACTAAATGAAAAAAAATTAATGTTTCTTCTTAATGTATTCCATGACGATGACCTTTCCCCCGCCGTGAGTATTATTTGATCTTTGGCTTCCTTAACAAGACGTAATGTCTTTAAAAGGAAAATAAATACCATATAATCTTTTAGGTATTTCGGTATTGAAAATGGTTTTTATAATGGATTTGTTATGTCCATATATTTAAATGATATATTGTGATTTATATGTGAAAATGTTATCGTTCCTTTAGGTTTCTTTAATATGTTAGGAATATGTTATGGGTCTTGGGCATTGTTTATGTGTATGGGTGGTTACATGATAAACTTAGGGCGGGTGATCCCAAGTTATCTCTCCAATGCATTCGGTAACGTGATAGAGGTAAACTTGAATGTTTTTACTAAAGATTTAGGTAATATACTATGATGGGTATTCTAAATGTAACACCTTAAGTAGCTATGATAACTACAATGTAAGTATGACATGATTGCCACAAGTTACCTTAATGATTTATGTTTTCTATGTGTTAATCATAAATCTTATGATTTCATGAGGTTTGTTAAAGAGATTATGTTTTGTATGAAATGATTAACTAATGTTTTCATTCTTTGTTTTATAACCCTCAATGAGATTTTTATGCTCATCCCTTGTTTTGAAATGTTTTTCACAGGTCCTAAAAATAAATTGTGACTAGGATGGGATCAAGGAAAAGTCATGCTATCTAAAACATGGGACTAGACATGACTCTTTTTTTCAAGAGTTTTTTATTTTATGAAATAAATGGAAACTGAGTAGAAATGTATACATTGCAATTTTTGAGATGTAATGTAATAGTTATGGCATAATTCAATAAAACTGTAAACCTGAAAAGATCCTAAATGTGAATTATTCATTTAATTCATGATTATGTATTGTTTAAGGATGGGTCCATATACATATAGTGCTTCATAAATATACAACTAAATTCTTGTGTTAATACAATTATTTTAAGACTGTTTTTCTATAGGATTATACTGACCATAACCACTTTTTAAATAAAAATTACAATATCTCAACATATCCTCAAGTGCTTTAATTTCTCTCTCATACTTTCCATATATTTGAGGATCGTAAAAAATGAGGAAAATTAACATTGTATCGAAAGATTAATGATGACCATTCTAGATCATTGAGGACAAAGAGGGATCCTAATTATATATAATAGAATTTCATAATTTATGAAACCATACCTATTATTATATATATATATACATATAATCTAATCTAGAGAGTTATATTCTCTAACTGATAAAAACTACCCTAACATAATAATAAATAAACAATGACTCATAATTAATTGTCTCATATATAAATTTGGGGGAGTCCAATGACAAAATCATTAGTGGTGTTTTCCGATTTCCAATTTGGTATGAGTAATGGTTGTAACTTACCCTTAATATTTTTTCTCTCATACATAACATTCTCGAATACTCAGCACTGAGATACGTACATTGAAAATATCTATCTACATGATATCCCAATAGAATACTCTTCCAAACCATTATAAATCATTATACATCGAGTATATATAGAGAATGAAAAAGTAAGAACTTCCTCTAACATCTCCATCTTCAATTTAGGAAAAGATGGAAAATGTAAACCACTATTGAACCTAATAATTGCTTCATTATTATGGTTAAATTTAGTAACATTTCAGTCCTTTCATCAATCTCTTTATCATCCTTCTCGACCTATGTAATATTCACATTGATACATTGTTAAAACATCATTTTAGAAAAAAATGATTCCATCCATTCCTTCAATATTTCTCGATCAATCATTTATTAATCAAAAAATATTATATTTTTTATCATCATCATCATGGATAATATAGAAGGATCATTTAAACTCAAATAATCTATCACCATGATTTCTCTCTAAGGGTGGTAGTATATAGAGAATTCATATTCATTAATTTTTTCTAACTACAATCTCTTCCACATATTCATATCCTTATATGGGAATATAAACTCTAATCATTAATGATTATTATATTTATCACATAATTATCTGTAGTTAATATTCCACCAAAGCATTCTGTAAAAAATTACAACATCTTAATAAATTTCATGAGTTGTGTAATTTTTCGCGCGAACCTTCAATTTTCACGAGGCCTAATAAATCCTCATATCATCTTGTAATTTTGTTGTTATCTCTATAATAAAACAAATATATCAAAAATCAACATTATATTTATCATACCCATCAATATTTATTGTCACAAACACACAATGTAGTTCTTTGGTGAATAGTGCACCCTTATCACCCTTTAGTTGTGGGTTCAAGACCTACGACATTGTTAGATGTGACATATTGTCCTGTATTAAAAAATAATATTAAATAATACTTATATGATTTTTAAAAACATGTTGAACATCATTAAAAATATCTTTACTCATAAAATTTTATATAAACCGTAATGTTTATTTTTACATTTAAATTTATAAAAGTATTATTCTTTCTCAAATAATATATAATGTTGTCTCTAAGAGAAACATATACATTATTCCAATCAGGCTTGTCCCTAAATTTCATTAATCAAATTAAAATATTATCACTTCAATCCTAATAGTGCGTGACTAGGACATTAAAATTATGATCAATAATAAAATCATAAACACATTATGTTTTTAATAATAATCACGTCCATCATACATGAAAATATATATTCATTAGAATTTAAACAGTTCATAGATGTTTAATTTTTCTTATAACAAAAATAACATTGGTAATAATAATTCTACAGTATAATTCCTGGAATCCAATATATATAAATATATATATTTAATCCCTTTTACATCCACTATTTTGTATTATATAATTACATCATTGATCTAAGGGATAATCGTTGTGTTAGTGCATTAACTCAGATAATTTCCATATATCCCACATTTGAGGAATAATATTTCTTGTCAATTAATTTCAATGTTTCCATAAATTTCACATACAAAACAACATACCCTCCATTTGAGATATTCTTCTAGGATTATATTCCCTTCTTATTGGCATTTATAAAGGTGAGTATTCATTATTATATGTTCATTACCCCATAAAATATCAAAAAATTCCATATTGCAATTATTTTATGTTCATGGAATCTCAATGATGTTAACATTTAATTCAAATATTTTGATAGAAAATTTTGTATATTACCAAATTTATCTCTCCATTAATCATCATATTCGGTTCATATAAAACTTGTAATTTTTATCACATTCAATTTTAACTTGAATCTAACTGGTCACAACCATGGACAAAAACAATAAAATATAAATTATGAAAAAATTATCATAGTGTAAAACAACATAATCCTAAAAAAACATTTATAATTTGTATAAATAAAGAAACATTTATCTAAATATTTAAAAGATTATATTTTTCTAAGCACATTCATATTCATTAAACAAATCCTTTATAATGATTCGTAGTGTTTTATTGAATTTCGAATGAATATTCATTAGGAGTATCAAACTATCATGGTAGTAAGGCATATTTTTTTCACCTAGGGATGACCATGTCCATCCCAATGTCCCCTTTTTAGAGTAAATAGCCTTAATTACAACTATTCCATAGCCACATACACTTATAGTATCAATGGAGTAATGAAATTTCCAGAAACCCACTCACACTATCCGTCCCCACAAATCCAATATATTTTCCTGTACATAAAGTTATCCATAGACATACCATTAGACACATCCCAAGGGATCAGAAAATGGTTTTCTCATCCCAATTTCTGAATGTTAACAAAAAATTACCAATAATAACAAATATAGTAAACGAGGATATACTTATATATATATATTAGGTAAAAAAGTTTGAATATTCATTACATTATAAAAAATATAAATTAGAGATATAATGGTTATGTTATATTAAAATTGGAATGAAAAAAAATTAGTTCAAATGTGAACTACACCATCTCTATTGATGTGACACATAAATATAACACCTATTATAATTATCATACACAATACATTTCCTAAGACACTTGGGAAATAAAACATTAAGAAGGTGAACTTATATGCTTAGTAAGTGTAAACTATGGATTTTGGAACATAAAATCATCCTACGGGAAAGATAACATGAGATTAAAATTTGAAATCCATACGATGTATATTATTGATCCTAAACATGAGTCAAGGAATACTTATTGGTAGCACAGAAGATACCAATCATAATGGAATCAAAGAACATATGAAATGAGAGCATAACTTTTGTATAAGAAAAATATTTGTGGTAGACATATAAGAATAGAAAATAATATGTTAATGATATCGAAATAAACATTAATAACAGATTAGGGTTGTGTCTAACAACCCTTGAAACTACTTTTGTCTTCGGATAATCGACGGTGTAGCCTCCTTAGGGATTGTGATAAACTCCCATGTAACCCCTTTTTTGGTCTCGGTATAACCTACCATGTATTCATTGAACTCATAGAACATTAATATTTATCCCATTCATTTGAGGGAAATATAGGTCCCACCCATAACAAAATAATTCAATTTTTATGCCACAGTATCATAAAACAATCATCATATCATATCCTATAGAAATTAATGTTAATTTGTAATTATTTCATCATAGCATAATCCATATAAACAAAATGGGTTTCATACTCAACTCATTAATTAATCATAGAATAACCCATGTAAAATGAAAATGGATTATAAAAATATCTTCATCATAATCATAAAACATACATACAACAAATATGTATAGTATAATTGGATCATATCATTAGTAAATATCAATAAACACCAACAATTTCTGTCATTGATGAATATAAATTCCATAAAAATATCATCAAAATAGTCTTGAAGAAACCACTACTTTTACTTTCAAAACACTTATATAAAATCTATAAATAATTGAAATATTAATGAAAATTTTAATTTTAATTTATCTTGGGAAAATATTAATTGAATCATTAAATCATCGAGGGGTCCAAATGGCGATAAATATTGTTTCTGTTTTACATGATAATGAATTGATAACATTAAAATTTTCAGTAATGGTCAACAACACCTCATTCAAAAAGGGATACGATGATTCTATTTTTGTAAATTTATTAAAATTATAATATGGGTAAAAATTAATTTAAACAATTATATGTAATATAAAAATAGTTGATATAGAATTGATATTATGTTGAACCGTTTATAGAAATAATGGCAGTTTTTCTTTAAAAATTATTTTATTTCCATGAGTATTTAAATATTATAGAAAGAAACTAAAAAAACATATAGATATAACTATAGTATAGTATAATTCATGTTTTTCATGAGTGATTTATCATAATATTTCATCATTTTAACTTAATCATAAACAACCCTGACAAATAATATGATAGTAATATAGTACCCTTACAACATTGGTATCTTTTTGTATCGTAACCTCTTAAAATGAATAAATGTATATGGATATTTATTTCCTATATATTTCATTATATGGATAGTAAAATACATTCAAATGAACTCTAAAGACAACATAATAGAAACTACAGGTGAGTATGGCATGTGTCCCAAAAAAAGTGATATTAAAATCCCTTATCTCTTTCATTAGAATTCAATAATATTCCCCTTTAAATAATAAGAAAATTATTAAATTTAATTATCATTAAAATATATTTATTCCTGATAGGATTTTCCAGTTGACCGTTATATAAACCATTAAATATAAGCGAGTGGTAAATATAGAATATGTCTCCAAGAAATAAAAGAGAGACTAGAAATCTATTACATTAATCCTTTACTTCCATAACCCCAATTTGAACCTACCATATAATAAATATAGTTTTATTATTAATATATTACATAACTATACTAATATGATTCACACCACATATGATATACTGTTGACTTTTTATTTCCGGTTAATTATCATTTCATTGTTAAAATAAAATTTTTGATAATGACAACTTCATTTTTCATGTAGGTTTTGGTTTGATACATTTGGTATTTCTAGTTTGATAATGTATAAATCATCTATATAATATTAGTAAGGGTATAAATATCATTTATATTAATAATATATTTGTTTAATGTAATAAATAAATCATATAATAAAAATATTCCTTACATAATTCTAGGAGACGATAGATCGTATGTATGTTTGAATGTTGATTTAATTATATCGATAAATGTAAAAAAAGAAAATTAATAATATATAACCATTTGAAGGAAAATATTATATAATATATTTCACAAATATTCATCAAATTTATCCTTATTAACGTCTATATAAATCCTATATGAATAAATTACATCGCTTAGTGAGGTTGTAGTGCGCCATACACATGAGTGAAACTTTCATATTCTAAAATAATGGAAGTTAATAAGGTATATGGGATATAATAATTCCATAAGTATACTTATTTTAATAATAACATATATAAAATACAAATCCATCATTATATCCTTTTGTGAGAGGGGGTAATTGAAAATTAATTAAATCAGTTCATGAGGCGGTAGTATGCTGTACACATGGTTGATGGATTCATTTCCCATTTAATGTAAGTGGAGATAGATATATTGAAATAGATGACCAATATAAATTCATAGTTTACAGTAGATAATTATATTATTATATTTTAATTATAATTTCATTAATGAACATTTTATTATAATTATTAATAACGGATGATCTTAGTGAAGAAAATTATCATTCCTTAGAAAAAACCCATTTGGATCACATTTTAATGTCGTAAGGATTGCTCTTATGGGAATATCATAAGATATATTAAGTGAATTATAAATTTTAGGAGATATTTTCTAAGGGATGGGTATATAAAAAACTATTTTAATTTTGAATAAGATGGGTAAGTTGGTGTACATTTATATTTCAGGTGGGATATTATTTTTTTTAAATACCAAAAACTATTCAATAAATGGTAGTCACACCCATGTCATGTGCCTCAAAAATTAAAAACATATATATTGGTGTTTTATATGGTTTTTTAAAACCATCACCATAATAAAATACACATTTTTTAATCATGTTATTGCCAAATCCTCTATGTTTTCACACATTTACCATTTCAGTTTTTTCACATTGGACCTAGTAACATTTTATTTACTTAGGAAAATTGCCTTTAAATACTAAAACAATTGAGACATATAAGATAATATTTAACCAATAATGATAAATATGAAATCCAGTTTATTAAAAATGGTTCTTCTTATGTATAAAAATAATTTTAAAAACCATGCTTGTAATACACAGACCCTCGTTTTAACATTAACCATAGTAATTAATTTTTATTTTTTTACTATTTTTTATGAAAAAAAATTTAAATTTATTATTTAATATAATTATTTTTATTCCTAAAATGGAATAAATTTTTTCAAAATTATTTCATAGTGGTGGAGAATTTAATTTAATAGAAAACCCATATTTATGATAAAATGTGGGTTTTTACCAAAAAGGATTTCATAAGTATAAAAAAATTTATATAGAAATTAACATTGAATTGAGTTACAGTGATTTAATTTTTTTTAATAAATATATATTTGATATAGCTATTCTTTTTAATGATTATTAATATAAAATTTCTATTTTAATTTCATTAAACATAATTATAGCTTTTAAAAAAATTATAATTTTTTACTAGTCATCAAATAATTTAACATTTTATAAAATTCTAAAAAATTCAATGAAACATAATTTTAACCTATGTATTTAATAAATAATTTTTTTTCCTATATATTCTCTAAAATTTTAAATAAAAAACTTTCCATTATTTTCATTAAATGAAAATAAAAGATTTTCTGAAAAAAGATATTTATGGAGTTTATAAAGATGATAAAAAAATTATTTATTACCTAACAATATTTTTTAATTATATAAATCCATTATTCAAAATTTTTGAAATGAGTTTATAACTTTTAAAAACAACAGGTTTACCATTATGGCTATAATTATATTTTTTTTATTAAAAATAATAATTGTATAAAATGGTTTATTTAAATAGGTTGATCTATGTAATGACTGCTAACTAAGAACATAAAATTATTTAAAAAAAATATTTCATAAAAACTCAACATGTTACACACATAATGAAATAACATGGTCCTGGAACACCTAGGTTTTAAAAATATATGTCTTTGGGTACATAATCATATAAATTAGGTTTAAATACAAATACTTCATCATCATAAAGTGGGAGATAACCCATGATATAACATATAGAATACAGAATCAATATGGTGTGCTTTTTGGGTATTCTGACTATAGTTTTAGTGGGGGACTACCATGACAATTTTTGTAAAAGAATGAGAGACATGTTTTATATTTATTAGGTTAGTCCCAAATAATTATTTTTCCAACGTGTTTCCTTTGATTGTTTTTAATCTTATTTTTTGCACTCTGATTAACTACTATTTTTTATTTTTCAAAATATATTTTTGATTAATTAGAAATTTTAAATTTCGCATTAATGAGATTCTCTATTTTCTCTATTACTTTTAAGGATTTTATTATTTTATGGAAAGTGAGGAGGATAATGGGATAGGTGGGAATATAATATGTGTTTATTATGTATTTACTTATTCTTCTTTGTAATTAAATTTAAATATATTTGAGATTATTACTAATATAAATTGGGTAATGGTTGTATGGAAGTTAGTAATTGAAAGAATGTGTTTTCCTGTATGAGTTGGGTATCAATAGTATGACTATTTAGGGTGTGTCTGTGTTGTATTAAAGTGGTAATTTATATAACAAGTATATATATTTTTTTCTAGGTGGATTATTTTTTTAACATGATGTTATTTTTTGAAATATTTCTCTTCACATTAATTTATTTACTTCTATAGCTTTCAATACTCATAAATCCTTTTCTATATGAAATGTAATATAGTATTATAATTTTAACCACAAATTAAAATAAAGGTATGAATATAAATAAGCACATATTAAAAAATATGTATAATGGTTTCAGATAAATTCAATATATTTATAACTAATTTCTAAATTTTTAGTATGTCATTATATATTTCAAAAATACATTTTTTATTTAAAATGGGATTTATATCATTTTGAAAGAAAATAATATTACTAATATCTACCAATTTTAGTGAATTGTTTTAAAAATATTTCCTTAATTTTTAAAAATATCATGTAAAAATTGTCTCATAGTTATTGATTATAATATTCTAAAAGGTAATATTCTCCAATGAATAGTTAAAATTAATAATTTTTATTGAAAACTATATTTTTTATTCAATAATTTTAACAAGAAAATGTTTACAATTAAAAGACTTAAAATTAAAATTAAATTATTTATAAAATTTATTTTCCATTTAGGATCATTTGAATAAATTTTATTTTGTATTTTTTTATAATGAATTTTTATACTGAATTATTATTTTCTTATAGGAAACTATTTTTCTTAATGATATAAAGTTTAATTTTAAATTATCTATTTCTATATATGTGAATTGAATTGGTAAAAATTTATTATATATTAATTATAAATAGAAATAATATTATTTAATACATTAAACCTAATTTTTTCGCTTAATGAATAATAAAAACTATAACAATATTTTATCCATGTAATTGTTTATATATATTTACTTTGGGGTTAAACTAAAATATAATGGTCATATTAACAAATAAAAATACTAAAAATCCTATTTTTAAGAAATATTTCTCCCATATATTATAAAAAAAATTAATCTGGGACTATTAGAAAGATTTTATCTAAAATAAAACCATATAATATTTCAATTTTTATGATATTATAAATGTATCCTCTCCCCACTTATAAAAGGATACCCCTTAATTATCTACCTTAATAATTATTAATCAAATTATCATTATAAAAATCATACCAATTATCATATAAACATCACTATAAATGATTTAAAGGTTAAATTATTCTTAAAAAACCCTTTTAAAGGGTCATTAAGAAGGGACAAAAGGATACCAATCGAATAAGAGGTAATCATCAACCCCAACCTATTTCAATTTATATCTTATTCTAACTCCTATAAATCTATATTATTATTCAAAAAATAATACATAAATTATTATAATAATTTTGAAATATTAGTATTATTATGGAATAAAATTATCCTCACTTCGTTCCAATAGATGTGAAGTGTAAGAATCAATTTTTTTATATCTGTGGACTATCGAATCCTCGTTGGGATACAATTTATTATCAATAACCATAATAAATGAATTTTTATTTTGATAGTTTTAATTTTTATATTTGATATTTATAGAATAATTATTACTCTTTAATTATAATATCATATCCACCTTTTCACAATCCAACTTTTTTTAAAATGATAATGTCACACACATTTATGTTTGGATTACGACATCCATGAAGTGATTTGATTCGTTTTTTATTTATTCAACAAATTTATTATAATAAGGATATTTTTAATGAAAATATATAGTATTTTAAATATATTTATTTTGATATAATGATAAAATAATCTATTCCTTTCGATAATTCTTTTTGTTTTGAAATGAAAATAGTATTAAAGTGTATATACGACCGACCATGTCCTAGAATGGTGTACATCATATTTATTAATATATGTTTTATGTATTATTATAAATATTTATATAATGAATAAATATGATATTTTATATAATGTTTAAAATTTTATATAAGGTTGACCAATTATAAAACTAAAAGGACTAGAACTAAAAAAAATTCCCTTCAAAATGAAAAATTATACAACTTGAACAACTATATTAATGAATAATTATGAATTAATTGGTCATTAAATGTTATAATATGTTCATTTTTGATCTTATAAGTAATTAAATGATTCTATTGTGGAATTATAATAAATTAATGTTTATTAGAGTGGAAATTTGGCTTATTTCTAATAAAGTCAAACAAGGGCTAATTGTTTATCCTATGAAATTTTATTCTTTGAGTTATATAATATGTTATTCCCAAATATTATCTTATGAGGTGTATATAAAACCAAATTTACAATCTATATGTTGAGTATAATTATTATCATGATATTTAATTTTAGATATGATGTAATTCTTTCATGGAGTATATGTTTCAAAATCTTTCAATCTATTGATGGATTGATGCTTAAATATTATTTTAATCAAGATTATTAATACATGAATTTATATTAGGGAGAATTATGTGATAATTATATTATAAAGACCATTAATATTTATATTATTATATTCTTCAAGTAATTTTTAATTAATATTTTAGTTTTTCAATATATAGTACATAAAAATTCATGGAATATGACATTATTAAAAATGAATCTTTTTAACTCATTTTTCATAAAATAATTTTTTATGTCCATGTATTATTTCAAATGTTTTAAATAATTTTATTACTATATTAATATTATTTTTTTAAAGACATTTATAAACTTGTTCTACATTGTATGAAAATATTTCAAATGTAACTTGTTTCCATTTCTAGATAAGGTAGCTCTGACCATTCAATGAAAACATAAATGGAATATTTTATAATGTACTAGGAATTATTGTATATTAATATTTAGATAATAGTTAAATTAATTGAAACATATAATACATCTTTTTTGGGGTTTTTTTTAAAATAAATTGTTTCCCATAATATTTAAATATTTATGATAATTTAAATGAATGATTTCTAAATGAAATTTTATTTTCCTAATAAAATTTTATATTGATAATTTAAAATAATTTTTCATCTATGATAATATTTATTGATATCAATTATGATTTAATATTTAGATGATGCAATGATATAATACTTATTATTTATCTCGATATTTTTTGATTATGATGATGATTTTTTTTTTGAAACCCATTAATTTTTATTGGGTTATGCTATTTTTAAATGATGAAATGATTATGAATCTGGTTTCCTTCACATGGGTTATAAAATGATGATTTTTTATAAACTTTTAATTAAAATTAATGGACTATGATTTTTGGATGAGTGATAACAGTGTGATATATCACTTTAATATATAGGGTAATAATGGATACCTCGTGATATAATAAAAACTACAATGTGTAGTGAACCCAGTTGACAATGAGGATATGTACACTATGAAAGTCTTGTGAGGGAATCCTAATAATGGATATGATGCAATGAGAAGTGATCCAAATACACTATGAAATCCTTAGTATAAATCCTTTACAAATTAACTAATTTTCTATTATCATGTCTATGTAAAAAACATATATCCTTGTTCATTGTTATGATCTCATTGATCATATTAAATTATATTTTTATTCATGTCATATGAGAATCCCTGATTTATTCCATAACTCATGATTACTATATTTTATATGTGGGAATGGTTTCAAAATAAAAATCCCACAACCTCACAGACATATTCTCATATTTGGATTATGTGATTTATGATATCTCCCATTACTACCCTAGTATACATCTTATTTTTACCTTTATTTTTTTCATTTTCCAATAGGTATGAATGTATTTAATTTTGATATGTCCATGTTGGGTGACATTTGTGAATATCTAAGTTGGAGATAATGAAGAACATTCATGTATTTGTTTTTAAGTATCCATGTTCCAAATACATGATAAAATATTTCATCTACTGTAGTTCATGATGTAATGTCATTAATATTTATCTAATAAGATGCAATATCTATGTATTGACATTATCGGTTGATGTAGTTTGTATCAGATAGATTTTTAGTAAATTTTGGAAATTGGGATGAGAAATGTTTTGTGAGAGACCATATTAGTACCATATGTATAATAAAACGTCCTATGTTATGGTTAACAATTCATTGTTGGTTACCTAAAAAATACACCCATGTTTAGAAACTAGAAAGAGGATGTAGATGTGGCACAAATGCACCTTGGGGTAACAGATTGGAATCGATTTGATTAGGTATTAAATACATCAATATTAATAAACTGATAGTGGTCTTAATAATGGGTACATATATAGAGACTCTATTGATATATGATTAGTTTAATTAATATTTTCTTTATGAATCGTTAAGAAGTATTTGAACAGATAATGACTATGGATGACATTAGTTAAACCAACGGTCTATTAGAATTACAAATGTGCATTTATTTGGATATAGTATGAATTGGTTTTTTGGTAGATCCCTTAGAGTAGTGATACATGATGGACATGTTATCCATTTTGTTTTAGTAAAAGAATGATGATAAAACCAGGACGTGGATGTTGTTATAGGTTTGATTAAATAATTATTTTTCATACTGAGATTAGTTATAAGAATTAATTTATATTACATAATGTATTTGGGGATATATATTAATTACTAAAATGATTTGATATTGAATTAACATTAAAAAATATGAATGTTGTGATGATCACATCTCAATTATATGATTCATATCAAATTTATATTTGGGATAACATGCATCCAAAAATTATTGTTAATATCCATGTACTATAATTTCATGTTATTTTATTCATGGAAACACATTATGTAAATAAATCCCATATCACTATCAAAAAAATATATTTAAAATTTTATTTGACAAACCAACCATTTATTGTATATCGATGTGACGATAAATAAGAAATTCCAATGTATTGCATCAATTTTCTAGGTCATGATTCCTATTCAAAAGATATATTTTTATATAAGATAACCAGGGAGAAATTAATCTTTGATAATATTCTTATTGTGAAATGGATTTTTGATTTATTTTCAGAAGGGATCGTAGTCTTCCTTTGTATTGGGAATATGATTTTTTAATAAAACACTTACCTGATGATACACCTATTTAAAAAATTCATTATAGAATTCGATGACTGATTTTTGAGAAATAAAATATGTAACTCCAAAATAATCGTGATAGGGGATTCATTTATCCAATTGATTACAATATAGAACACATTCTCTATTTTTAATAAAAAAACTGATAATTGTAAATTTATATTGATTACCATGAACTTGACAAGAACATGATAATGAATAATTATCATCTACCATATATTCCTTATTTGATAGATAAATTATGAGGAGGAAAATATTTTTTAAAGAATTGGTCTCATATATAGAAATAATCCTTTGAGTGTCAAAAGTGAATACATAATTATGATAGTATTCTGTATGAGGTATGGAAACATTGAATTTATAGTAATTTTATTTAGTCTATATAATTACCTTGACATTTTCATTTATTTAATGAATATAGTCTGTAGATATTTCCTTAATCAATCATCAGTTTCCTTTATAGATGAAATTATTATATATTCCTATAGTAAATTAGATCATGATGATCAATTGATAAATTCACTGAATACCCTATGAATGAGAATATATATGAATATTGTAAAAAGTGAGTTTTTAGCTATATAAAGGTTCACTTTTGTGTTATATAATCTATATATAGGGTATATAAGTGGGTCTATCAAATATGAATGTTTTTTAATATCATCACAGATCAACCACATTGACTAATATCCATTATATTATTGTATTGTAGCAATATTGTTGATTCATTTTGGAATGTCACAAAAATATATATCATCTAGTCAAAAAATTTACTCTGATGTGATTTATTTTCTTTTAGATAGTTTAAATTGAGTACAATGTCAACGAGATCAATGAAAGTCCAGTTAGTCAACCAATGCACACAATACCCTATATTGGATAGGGGTTTGTGATATATAGTAATGATTATATGAAGGTACTAAGAATCTTAATTATGAAAAATTTTATGATGATACTTTAAGCCACATGAAATTTGAAGGTTCGTGAGACAAATTACCCATCTACTGATTTTTAGTGAGATGTGATAATTATTGAATAAAAAATACAGTGGCCATATATTTTTAGAGAATGGTGTGAAATATATACTTTTCCGAAATGTTTTGACTATATATTCACTCAAAATGAGTTGAATATGTTCCATAAAATATGGTTGGGTTTGATTAAATATTAAGACTTCCCAATAAATTACAACCCTGTGAAAGTGAATAATGTTGTAGAATCTATGTATCAATATTTTTATAATAGCTTACTTATGGTGAAGTTCACAAAATATTCAATATTTATTGATTTTCATAATATGTGACATGAAATGTTATATAACATGGAGAGGTCCTACCTTTCCCAAATGTGTTTTCAACACTCTATCCATATGAGGATCAATGAGGTGAAAACTAAATATGTAGAGATGGAAATGATTGTGATAAATTTCCACATGGTTAAACCTTGAATGCGAAGGAATAATAATCTTTAGGAACTATATATGTGTTCCATAAATACTATAATCCAGGAAGAAACATTTTACTAAATCCCATAGTTCATCATTTTCATTACATCATAGAGTTTAGAATATGTATATAGATCCAAAAAAGAATTTATTAAGGGAAAACGTGAAGAGAGATATCAAAAATCAGCTATCTCAGTTCTTGGTATGTCAAAATTTAAAGGTTGATAGGAACAATCCTAAGGGGATGTTACATCAATTAACAATTCTATAATGAAATGATAAAACATTATCATGGATTTCATTTTTACACTCTCCATGAAATTTAACATCCCTAATTCCATTCAGATTATAGTCTATCTCCTAAGGATGTTATGAGAAATTCATTCCTATTTAAAAATATATTAATCTTGACCATATTAATAGTATATATATTAAAAAGTTTTGTATGGTTTTATTGACTTCCATATTTATTTGTATCTAATAATGATTTGAGGTTGACCTCGATGTCCCAGTGAATGTTTCATCAAGCATGTGATTTATATTTATTTTTTTTGTATTTCATACTATCCAAAGTAAGATGGTTTATCTTATAGAACCATCCATACCCTGGAGGATATGTTTAGATATTTTCCTATGGTTTTAAAATACAGTTTGAATAAACATGTTACTCTAGATGAGTTATTTGAACATAATATTTTTCACCCTTTCATTCATATGGATCCATATTAATACATATAAAGAAAGGTGGGTATAACTCCAACAAGATGATATGAAGGTGAAGAAAAAAATATTAGGACTTGATATGGATGTGTAAATGGTAGAGATTTTTAAAAACATTTATTTCCATGTCATTAAAGCTCATACAATTTACCTATATTGAATGATATCTCATATGTATATCAATAGTTATAAATCCTAGAGCATATATATACTGTGATACGGAACAAGACTGGTCATAAGGTCTATAATCTCAAGAGGAATATGAAATTCAATGAAGCTACATTGAAAACCAAAGATGTGAAATAATAAATATATATTAATTTTTTTTATCAAAGTGATGAATATTTTAGAGAGAAATTCATATTATGGGCGGTAGAATGTAACACCCTTAGATTTTATGATATATTTCTATCCAAATAAGTTTAATGTATTTAATAGGTTTTGAAATATTCAAGCCTATTACTCATTGATTGACACTATATTTAATAATTATAACATATCCATTGAATTTTTGGTATGAATTCAAATAAACAAATTTTAAAAAATAAGACCAGTGAGGTTTGATAAATAAAAGTTATTGGAAAAAATGATGTCAAAAAACAGTAATGTCACCATATATTTCAGGAATACATTTTTTTGTAAAATCTTTTAAATATAATTATTAATTACTAAAACATTTTTTATAATAAATTTTCTAAAATAAATTTCAACTTTTAAATAATTATGTATAAATTATATAGGAGTTATGTTTTATGAATTTTCTAAAAAATTTTCTTTTTCAATGAATAGTATAAAATAAAAAATATTATTGCAATATTTATTCTCAGTTTAAAATTTTATAGGGTCAACATTTATCGTAATGTTGATTCATAAAAAAATTATTTCATTTAAATTTTTTTATAATTAAATTTGGGTTATTTCAATAATTTTGATGATGGATTTTGGTATATAAATTGTTTATAATTATGAAAATAATTTTCTATAAAAAATATATTCATCACATTTTTGGGATTGAATTTTTATTTAATATACAAATTATGTGAATTCAATTTTACTAAATTTTTCTCATTTCTAGAGTTTTAATAATCTATGTTATATAACATTTTCAAAATTATCTTTTTTATTAAAAACTTGTTAAAACATTCAATATTTTATAGTTTTTTTAAGGATAATAGAGGCTTATCGGAGAGTAAACAATGATATATGGGTGATATTACCAATATTTTTTTTATAAATCCTATTTTACATGAATATTTAAACCCTATTTTATCCAAATATTAAATAAAAATCCATTTAGAAGAATAGTTCTTGAATAATACATTACTATTTTATTATCTTTTAACAAATTTCAATTGTTTCCTCCTGTCAATTATAAAACTACACCAATAATTTCAAATTTTGTCACCAAATTGAGCCTTGAAGGTCTTAAAAAACCAATCCTGTTATAGTATAAACTTCCCTAAACACTAATTTGGGGACTTTTTCTGCTTATATCTTCATTACGAGATTCCTTCCCAATGTATCTATTGGATGAATTCTGAAGAATCTGTAATCATCCTACCCGACCATTATATATTTATTTCCTCTAATTACTCCTATAAATATATAGTGTTAATCATAAAAAAATAATTCAAGTATCTTTGATATACACAAAATCTATTAGGATTATTTAAAACCATTATCCACCCTCTAGTTTTTAAAATGGGATGTGAAATTATTACTCATATATATGTGTGGACTACATCCTCCATGTAATAATGTAATTAGTTTTTCAACACAATCAGTCATGGATGTCAATAATTGTGGGTTTAAAATTTATATATTATATTTATTAAATAAATATTGTTTATAACAATAATATAATATTTACCTTCTTAAATTTATATCCATTTGAAAATGATAATGTCACTCATGCGTTTCTGTGGAGTACCACCTCCCTGAAGATATGTGATTATTTTCAGATTTCTTCTTTAAATGGATGGAAATAATAATATATTTAATGAATATATATTTCATTTATGTTATATTTATTTTTAGTATGTGAAAAAATAATATTTTGAATTCATTCTTTCATTCCATTAGAAAATGAAAACAATAATCATCTGCACATTTGACATACCACCTCCATGAAAAATGTTAATATATTTATTACCCATACCATTCATTGATGATTATAAATATAATAATTGTAAATATATTTGATATTTATATCATTATTAAAAATTTATAAATAATGTATCCTTAATAAATGTACATGGAATTGAATTGATGAACCGTAACATCCATGAAAAAGAAAAAATTAATAAGAGAAAATAACGATTTATTAAAGAATTATTGTTAAATTGGTGTTTAAATGTTACCAGTTCATCATATATTATATTATAAGTTCATAAATAACTCATTTATACAATTATAATATGATAAAATTTATTATGCATGAGTTCAGTTAACTTTTGATGGAAAGTCAACCTTTTAGTAATGGTTTATTGTCTCAAGTTGCCTATTTAGTGGAATATATTATGATTTGCAACTATCATCACATATTGTCTATTTATAAATCCCATTTCAGGTGTTATATAATGAGTACCAATATTATCATGATATTATAATTCTCATTTTTATTTATTCTTTCATTGGATAAAAAATTCCAATCATACCAATATGGTAAGGGATATATATTTCAATCTCATTTTAAACTAGATTGTTTATTATTGAATTACTATTGAGGTAAATTATATTATACTTATTTGATAAATACCTTTAATTTTATTCTTTTATGGTTATTTATGTAGTTTTCTGGTAATTATATCCTTTCCCTCAATTTTGAACCTAAAATGATTAATAAAATGTTTTTAATAAAAACATACATTATTTATTATATTTGGTAAGAATTTTTTTTCCTCCATGATTTTTTTCATTAAAATATTTCCATGAATATTCATATCATTGTCTTGTGATTGTTTCAATTAATCTTTAAGATTTAAGTGATCTATAATATTAATTAAAAGGAATTATCTGGTGGTTTTTTGAAAAATGTAAAAATTAATTATTATCGAAAATGCAGAATGGATTTTTTTAATATACATGGGATGAATGAAATTTCCAGCCATCATAACTGGTCAATTCCTTGAAAGTAATGTTAAATGTTTCCATGGATCTTTTCATATACATTGATTTTCATAATATTTTTTAAATTGTTTTCTTTTATATATTTTATTTCAAAATAAAAAAGTTATTTTCTCAAGAACTATTCCAAGCATCATTTAATGAATATTTTTATCTATTACAAAATTCATTGAGGTTAATTATTCATTAATTGAGATATAATTCAATTAGACAATACTTAATATTTAAATATATGGTTTAGTATTATGATGATTATATTTTTATGAATCCCCTTTTTTACTTATAATATGGTATGATGAAATGATCTAATTTGTATAAGAAATGTATATATTCCAGGGGTTGTGATATGATGATATGATCAATTTTTTCTTGAATCATTGTCAAACATATAAATATATTATGATTATGCTATTGGTGGAAAATAATTAGTTTTCCCTCTAATTTTTTTTGAATGATAACTTTTATTATAATAAGACATATAATGGAGAGTGAACCCAGTTTGGAAAGGGACTTTGTCCACTATGACAATGTTGAGAGTAAAAGATGAATAAAAATATAAAGGAATAGAGACTAAAGACTATCCACTATGATATTCTTGGGCATGATACTCTACTAAGGAAATTATTTTTACTACTTATGTGAATTCGATAAACATATGTGTTATGCCCATGTTATGTGATAATGAATCCTGTATTTTTATTCCCTTCTAATTCATGTCTTATGAATAACCATGGTTTATTCTATGACTCATGAGTACATCCTATGACATGTTTTTTTTTGTTTTCAAATGTTATTGTAATGTTCATATTAATATATGTGTGTGTTATGCTTAAACGAACATTAATATATCCCCTATTTACCCTTACTATGTGTCTGAGCTCTACTTTTATGTATTTACATTATCCCTAGGATATGACGAACAATTTAAAGTATGATATGAATATAAATGGTGTAATTTGTGAAGAAATATTTAGAGGATTTTAATTTAATGAATCTTGATTATTATCTATGATAGTTTGGGTTGGGTTTTCAAATATTATTCTCATGTTTATATACACTTATGTGCTTGTTATGCTCTAAAAAACATTGATATCTACCACATTTTTCCTTTCTGAGAATCTGATCTCTCCCAATATAATTTTTTTTTCTAGCATACATTGTAATGGTATGTAATGAATATTCATATAGTGAAATTTAATATTTATTTAAGAAATTTATGGGCCTATATAAATTGTAATGAGAATCGACTACTGCTCTATTCCAAAATTATCATTGACATCTACCTGATCAATGTAACTCTAAATAATTATATAGATAAACAATCTGATTTCAAATGACTTATCAACTGAATAACTTTTCCACAAGGACCAAAACATATTCTCGATATTCATGAGTTAGAAACTAGTTAATTTTCATTACTGAAATCTATTTGGGAATTATTTCATCATAAACATATATAAAAATATAATACAACATTAACATATAAGAAACAAAAAATTATAAATCATTCCAAATCGGACACAACTAACCACACATATCAAATATATTTCAATAAATACTAACCATTATCCATAAATAGAATGATACATCAAGGAATAAATGGAGAAAAACTAACCAAAAAATAAACCTCTATAAACCAACTAAATCCAAGACAAAATAAATATATACTCATCATATGGTTTCTTTATACCACCCAAATCAACACACATTAGCCTTAATGAAAGAAAAATTAATATAGGTAAATAGAAAATGGAATTATATATGCATCATCTAAATATATCTATAGGTCAACACATGATTCCGTGGAAATACAATTATTTACATTAATAAATTCGTACATTCTCATTTTAAATTAACAGTAATGATTAATTTTCATATATAACTAATTAAAAACAAAACATGTCAAAAAACATTTAAAAAATTCTACTTTTTTGACCTAAAAATGAAAATAAATTACATCACTGCATTTCCACCATCCTAAACCAATTCCTAAGAACCCACTATTTATTTATCATAAAAACAAAATTCACTTAATTTAAATAAATATATCCATATTATAAATTTTTTTCTCGTCGAAGACTTCTTTACACCTAAAACTACATTTTGAAAACAACACATATGGGTCAAATACAACAATACAAGAACCATATACCACCTAGAATATAGAAAACATAAAAAAATTAGATTCCACAACAATATATGTAAGGTTAAGTGTCAAAATCAAGAACCAGATCAAAACACCCTCCATAAAAAACTAATTAATAGACCAAATGCTCCATGGTCATTATCATTAATCCCTATCCTGATATACATATAATATTTTAAGTTTTTCTAACTCACATACTAGTCAATGGTCTTTTCTAAAATCCAATCCACACATAATCCAACCTATCCGATAGAAGAATCATTATAAGGATTTACCCTCTAATTCCGAGATTCAAACATGATATGAAAGACAATATCAGTTTTTAATGAACTAGTAAAATATGGATAATTATTTAACTCTTATATCTTAGGATCCCATGACTAATAAAGAATTAGTACAAACTAATATGGAATCCAAGATTAACGTGATATCTTACGTAACAACCCACCCTCATCCAAAAAAAATCCCAATGAATATCCAAACATATATCCCATGAACCTTTGTTATGGAAAAAATAAAATAATAGGGAATTAAAAGAAATCATCTATTGAAGAACAACATAAATGGGGGTAAACATGGTAAGGATGAATAAACTCGTGGTTTACACATCAACTATTTGAAACTATGGTTCTGAATAAGCATATAATGAAAAAAATGGCACCAAATGTTTATCCCGTTATCATGTTTCATCAAACACTACAATAATAATTTTTATTTGTTCAATGAAACTAATCATTACATTTTAGAATATGAAATAAATCAATAGTAAAATAGTGTTATTACATGAAATCTAAACCAAGTCCAAAGGCATAACATTTCTATAAAAATACTAAAAAGATCTATTAATTAATTTCCACAAGGGGTAACCCGTATATAAATTTAAAAAAAACATTGAAATACATTGAAAACCCTATTTTATGAAATATATAGTTCTTAAAACTCACATTAAATTAAAAATATATTTAAAAATAGTTTTAATCATTAAAATTGAAATCCATATAAATCTAAAATAATAACATATAAAAATATCAAAAATGACACCATTCACTTCAATAAACCATTACACATGAAAACATTAAATTTTAATCATAATGATAAAGAATTTATAATAAAATTCCTATGTGAAATTCTCAAAACACAATGATTTTTTTTAAATAATCATAAGGGTTTATCATATATTCATACCTTTAAAATATTATTTAATGAAGTTATAATAACATGTTCATTTCTAGAATAAAAAAATTCCCATAGTCAGAAAATATAAGAAGTGTTAAAAGTGATGAAATCATTAATATGGTATCACCGTTAATGAAGAGAACACCAATGATGATTGAGATAGAATAAAATAATTATAGAAAAAAATAGGAATCATTATATCCACTAAGAACCATAAAATTCATCAATAAAATTATTGGTTTTATGGGAAAAAAATTAAGGATGAGAGATAGGTAAGGGGAAATGATATAAATAAGGGGAATATTTGAATCCAAATATGTTGGACGTTACCAACGGTGGATTATGAAATTTGGAGGAAAGTGGTAAAAGATCCTCCTTGTGTCATAAGAAGTCATAAAAACATATATGGGGGAATTGGATCTAGATTATTTTTATTTAAATAAAGGTATTATGAAAAATTACCAAAGCATTAAAAAGTTTCCAATTCACCTCATTTGACCACACACGTTTTTAAACAATTCACATCTATTCACTACACTCTTCTAAGGATGTAGTGACCACATGGTTTTTGGGGAACTCTTCATGGTTTATAGTACCATGTGGAATCCATACAAAATAGGCCTATCTTTATGACATGTCTCTTCATGTAGAAAACAAAATATTTCACCTATCCTTGTTGGTAAACTGTGAAATCCCAAAAAAACCATCAAAGACTCGAATTTCTACATAAAAACTGATGGGAAAAGAATGATCCACTATAAAAAATATCCAGAAATCATATCATACCAATGACATGTGGGCATTACAGTTATCCCCACTTTTCCACATTTTTTCACTTAAAAATTTTCTAGTAGAAAATAAATGGTGAAATAAAATGGTTGAACCATGTAGAAGCTAACCAAAATATTGACACAACATGATTTTATCTCAAAGACCATCACTATAATCCTAAAAAACAATTAAAATGGTCAAGCAAAATTTATCCATACATCTCCTAGCATAATTAAAACATGATCCTCATGCATGAAGTCCTCAAAAAAATGGATTCCTTTAATGGTCTCAACATTATTAAAAATTAATAAAAAAGGTGGAAAAGGAAAAAATTTTGAGATAGAACTTTAAAACAACAATAAAATCCAAATAGAACTTCACACGGAGAAAAAAACTTACAAACCAAATAAATTAAGAACAATTATATGAAACCTTGAAATATTGACATAATATTTAGCCTCATGTCATGGGACACATGGATAACCTAGGGTAGAAACCAGTTCATCCTCACATGGTTGATGGAAAATTTATGATCATTAACTCCTAATAGTATACTATAACACCCCGAGAATTTGTGAAATATATTTTTTTGAATTAATTTATTAAATTTTTTATTTTTCATTTCACCCAACACTAAATTTATTTTATATAGAACTGGGTTTTGATTGAATTATATAAAAAACCAAGTTAATAATGCAGTATACACAACATAAATTTTATCATTCTCTTCATTGAACAATGATGTTAGCATATATTAAACACAATATTATATTTTCAGATAGGTTGCAATACATTTAAGAACAATTTATACCAAACAAAAGTATATTATTAGAAATATTATTATTTATTATAAAAGTATATAATATTCCTATAATGTTTTATCCAATGTATTAGATTAACTAACATTTTAAAATTCATGGTTGAATTCATTGGATAAAAATAAATTATAACTCTATAGAATCAACAATTGATCATAAATGGAATGTCTTTATAAAAACAACTTTTACCCTTACAAAATAATTTTAGCATTATATTATATATTAATTACTATTTTTGAAATATAATAATTAAAAATATTTATTAAAATTTCAATAAATTGTTTTTATATTTATCAAATATATTTTATAAATGTATGATACAAAAAACACATATTTTTTTAAAAAAAGGGTGACCAAATTTTAATGGCGTACCTATTTAAAAAAAAATTAAAACAGTTGTAATTTCTATTTCTAAAAATTAACATATTTTTTAATAAGAAAATTTTATATCAGTTTTGGTGAATTTTTTATATTTTTTATGATGTTTCATTTTCTAAATTAATAATGAAAAATATTTATTTTTATTTCGAAGAAACATATACATATAAATTATATACAATGACAAATAATATTTATAATATTTTTGAAATTATAATTTTTTAAATTATACTTAAATGAATCTATTTTTGGTCATTGGGATCAATTTTAATTTAAAATAGTTTTAAAAATATTCCAAAATTTTGAGGATTCTTACATTATAAACATGTATTGTCACCGCATCTCCCTGATTAATATTTTAATAATTTCTACCACATTTGTGAATAAGATTTAGAAAAATTGATACTATTTTTATAATCATAAAAATATATAATTTATATGAAGTTCAAGAAAAAATTTTACAGATAATTTTTTATGAATGTAATTAAAATTAATTACAATGCTTGAGAGGAAAATTAGCTAAACAAGGAAGCATTACACATATGTGAAAAATGGGCTATATTATTTTCAAAAAACCATTGGAGAAGAATATTTATAACCTGTCATTAATTTTCAAGATGTTTAATCATTTTTAAAGACATGTTTCAGAGGAAAACCCTGGTTTGAATTCCCTTTTATAAAATTAAAAAGAATGTCATTCCTCATCCCTAATAAAAAGGTACTCAACCCTCCCACTAATTCACACCTATGAAGAAAATTGGATCACAAAAAATCTATTCAATTATTCTCTAAATATCCTACCCTTCTTCCTTGAAGAGTAACTTTTTATAGGATACCCATCCAAGAAATCACTTTTTAAAAATGGAAAATGAGTAACACAGATGAAGTGGTAGCATCCTTACTCATGAACCATTAGATTATTTTATTTCCCCACTACCTCAATTACTAATATTATGTGATTATATAATATGAAAAATATCCTAATTATACTAATAATTCCTTATTCATATGTTTACACTTTTAATAATACACACATCCATCTAATGGGTAGTGAAAATTCCATTATTCTGTACAAAAAACTACCACATCACGAAATAATGTTGTTCGTTTTTTCCTTACCACCTCTCATGGTTGGGAATTATAGAGGAAAATAAATTATTATTTGTTAAAAAATATATATAGGATTTATATATTGTTATATAATTATTATATAACACATAAATGTATTATTTCAATTTTTTGCAAGTACGATAATTTTGTTTGGAAAAATTTGGACTACTGCCTCCACAAAGAGAAGTGATTATTTCACACCATATAAGGAATACATTAAGGATTTGTTTAGTGAAAATATATGATATATATTAAATAGTAATTCTACAATAATTAAAATATATATATACATATATTTGATTTACTTTCTTTCTATCAGTACAAAAATAAAATCAAAACAACATTCATGTGTACGTAAGACCTCTAAACTCCATGAATGGTGCAAAGAATTTCTTACATCAATATTATATATATGTATTAAAATAAGTATATTTTTTAATATATATTATATTTATACAATTTTTAAAGTATTAAAATAAGTAAATTGTCATCTAATTAACATGATCAATAATAGAATGTCATATTATACACGAAAAATAATGACAAAATTAACTGAAACATAACATTAACATGGGTTTGTTAATTTATATATAATATGAAGGCATAAAAATTCAAACATATTATTAAAATTTTAATATGGTTCATTTTTTTATTTATTGCAAACTTCTATTTATTTTACTTTTATTTTTAATGTGTACTAATTTTGTGAAGACTTATGTTAATGGAATTTCATATCACTTTTTATTTCCATTAGATTAATTATTTATTAACCACTCATTTCATTAATTTTGAATTCATACTAACCATGGATGTATTATATTAGTATTATAATACTAAAATTTAATTTTCTTTAAATACCAATTTTAATATAATTATTTCATGGTTTTGATGGGTAAAAATTAACCATGTTAGTAAAATAATTTTGACTCAACTTTCCTTCTTTGAGTCACATTCCATGATATGTACTTTTATATTTCTATGAGTTTTATTTACCTACCTTTGAAATTTAATATCATGAATAAACAAATTTTCATGATATGTTTTGACTAATTCAATGTCATTATTCCCATTGTATTATGATTCAATGTTACCATAATGGAAATAGTTTATTACTACAATCTCATTGATGATCATGATTGTTTTTTTCTTCCATTGAGGATTTATTATGATCTATCTCCTTTGAAAAATCATGAATTTGTTTATCCTCTATTTATCTATGAAATATTCATGTATATTTACCAATATAACACTCATTAGTACGTAATATAATTATGAAAATGTATTTATGGAAATATGACATAATTTCTCATTTCGGTTGAAGAAATATATTCTTAAAAAACCGTGTAACCATAAAAAGGTTTCAAAATTGTATTAAAATTATCCTATGATTTTTAATGAAAATATTTACCCATGTTTTACCTTTTTATGAAATGGTATAAAAAATAATCCTCTTTATGTTTTATTGATCAATGCACATATCTGAAATATTTATGTTGGAAAAGTGTTATTAACAAGCAAAAACATATATATCATCATAATCATCATTTACCTGAAAAATAATATGTAATATTATGAGTTTATTTTATTGAAAAGATCATTATAATATTTGGTAAATTTTTTATTTTAATTTGGTTTTCAAAAAAAATACTGTTCACAAAATGAATTACATTAAAAATGTGTTTTAAATTATTTTAAAATGACCATTTATATATTTTTAAAAGGGGTATTTTCAATGGAAATGATTTCATGTATTTATATATTTTAGAAAAAAAATTCTAGAAAATGATTTAATAAAATTCTTATATTCAATCTTCTTTTATTTTCATGGTGAATTTAAAGATTTTTTTCAAAACGATTCATGTTTTAAAAATAATTTTTAATGAATAAAAAATCACCAATAAAATTGTAAATAAAATTATAAATCCTTCATTATGGTAAATAGATTTTTGAAATTGTTTTATGGAAAATAGTTTTGAAAAAAATAATATTTTCGTTAAAAAATTATTCATGTTATCATTCAAATGATGTAATTTTTTATAGTTTACGAATACCATCAATATTTTTTAATGATTGGTTTATGTTACATTTGAATAATATTTAAGAAACATGTTTCTATTCAACAGGTTATATGATTTTGAAGCACACTTATTTTCTTGGTTTATTATTTGATGAAATTATTACAAAACAATCCATTATATATTTTTTATGAACTAATTTAAAGTTAATGATACCCATTAATTTTTATGGGTAGTGATATAAAGAATGTTTTTTATCTTTTCAAAACATGACAATTTGATTTGATTTTGTGATGGGTAGGACCTATATATCATTCTAATGAATTATGTAATGATAATTTTTTTATGAGATCATGAGGGTTCAAGTGAGGGAATCATAATACCAAAACAACGTGGAGTAATATCCCCAAAACATTAGTGTAAACATGAGGGAATCCCAAACCCAAAACAATAGGGTACACATGATGGAATACCAACACCAAAACAACTGATTACATGAAAGTAAATCCAAACCCTTAAATAAGAGGGTACACGAGATGGAGTCACAATACCAAATAAATTAAAATGTTTATTATCCTAGTCCTAACAACTTATGAATTTCATTATAGGTAGCCTTGAATTAAGATTTTATATGCGTTTTTTGCCACAAATTTCATGTCTTATTCCTATGTTATGTTTTTATAGATTATGCTATTTTTCACTTCTGATCCGTGTATTATGAACTTCTAATTTATTCCATCATTCATGTATATAATATTTCATGTATATGGTGTTATAATCAAATGTTATTCAAATGTTCTCTACCCATATTTTCATGCTATTTTTATGTACCTCCTCGGTTTACCCATAATGATCATCTAAACTCACCCCTTTCTTAAGTTTCATTTCACCAGGTTATAGTGAATTCTTATTAAGTATAACTATTAAGGGGAATATCATTATGGGAAACATTGAATATCTTTCAATGAGTTTTAATATTTTATTACATCATTCCAAAGAGATAATATATTATGGTCATTGTGAATTTATTTTTATAATGTGATGAATATTCATCTTAAATGATGTCATATCCATGTATGATAGACATGGGTCACTATAGTTGGTATAAAATAAATGTTTTTGTCATCATTTATATATTAGGATCACAAAACATTAGTGATATCCCTAGGCATTTTTCTTATTATATGTTTATATAAGTACCAAAGTATAAGACTAAAGATATGGAACATATAAGAATATTTCCAAGCATTTTTGTAAAAGATAGTGTGAGTGTTTTTCTAGTAATAAATCATTATATAGATACTTCAAGTGGTTTTGGATTTTAAATATATAAACCTAGTGGTAAAAACTCTAAAAGGGTACGTCGGGCCTTACTGAAGCATAACTCAATACACGACAACGATCCATGATGCACACCTAGTTTAACACTCATGGTTGATATGCATTGGGAATTCACAATCACATTATGAACTATCATGAATGATTTAAGTAGAATATAATTGTGTATAACAAAAGTTAAAACTAATTTGTCATAAATTAAATAAATATGATCAATTTTTTAGATATCATATATTTAGTTTTTTCAAAATTATATTATTCTCCACTTATTTTATTATTTCATAATGAATTTTTTTAGTCAATGGACATAACATAAAGGAACCATGTTATTGAGGAATAAAATGGAAAATAAATTTTTTTTACTACTAATATGGATAATTTAATAGGAGATGTAAAGAAAAACCTCATTTCTATCATCATACAAATTTCTCAAGATATCAAGGATGTCGAGCATCCAAACACAAAAACAAGAGAGAAATGTTTTGTTGAGTCCTTAATGACGAAACATAAACCTTCCTTTAGTGGGTTTTCTGATCCAAACGAGTATAAAAAAATGGATTTGTACCATTGTTAAGAGAATCTCCATCTTATAGTGTTCAGAAAATTATAATTTCATTCTGGTTATATATCATTTAAAAGGTGACGCTGACTAGTGGTGGAACCTAATAAATAATATGAGGAAGCAATATAAAATTTAATTCATCTACTAGCATGATTTGAAGAACTTATTATTCAATAAGTAAATTCATCATATTCATCATACATATATGACAAGATAATTCCTAGAGGATAAGAATAAGGATGATAAATTATTTAGTCAATATGAAGAATATTTTACAAGGATTTAGAGGTACACTTTGGGTATTATCATCCGACCTGCATGAAAAATTGATAGATTATTTGGTTTCCTGAATCATAATATTCAAATATTCATTTCTATAAATACATTAGTTGCTATGAGTAAGTTGTTATATGTGATGTTAATTTTGAAATGGTGGATGGGATTACATTTCAATCCCACAATTTGGATATGATAATGAATATATATTTCAAAAGAAAATCTTACAATCAAGTAGAAAGGATAATGAGCCTTCCATTATGCCGGAATTATGGGAAGAGACATGGAGGGAATTGTATTAATGGGACTAATAAATTAATTATGTATGGAAGGGAATTTCATAGAGTGTATGAATTTAAAACTAATGGGAAGAAGTTATCTAATTATTTGAATAATGAGAAATCTACATATAATTAATCTCCTAACCTTAAATGATTCAATTTCATAAAGGTTGGAAATTATGCTAAAACATGACCCAATATATGTAGTAATGTGGATGATAATCCAAAAAAAATAAATGACAAATAGAAAAATAGAATGATTATATAGTTAGAATAAATTATGTTAATCTAGATAATAATGGCACACTTATCCTCCCCTCCATAGATTGGAGTTTCATGTATCATTTTCTATGATTGGGCGCAATTAAAGTATTAATTTTCATCATTTGGAGAAGTTTCATGTTATTATCTCCCTGTACGTGGATTCTAGATTAATAAAATTGCAATTTAATTTATATCAATACCATGATGGACCCATGTATCTGAATAAAATTATTTCATATATGATAATATATTATATAATTAATAAGGATGAATTATATTTTCAATGGGATACAATGTTTACCTTTTTCAAAAATCTATACGAAAAATAACCGATGTGGTTTTATAAATTAATGTATTATCTCACCATATGAGGATTAGTGAATACTGGACAAGTAGTTCCATCATATTGTTGTGATAAAAATAGATATAATGACATGTCATTATATTTATGGATATTATGATAAGATACTTATTCTGTAATGAAAAATTCTCCTTCATTTCAAGGAATGAGATATGAAGTGGATGGCGATTAATGAATAAAAGGATAAAATTGTCCTGAAATCTTTTAAGAATATATTTTTATGAAAACACTTCAACATTATGAAAAATTGATACTGAAATGAAAAATGTTATCCATGTAAATTTATTTCTAATGAATTAAATGGACCAATTGTTCATCATATATTTTTTTCTTTTTTGATCATTAAAGATCCCCTGAGAATGTTCCCTATATGTCTCTATTAGAAGTCAATTGTTATTTTCTCTTCCATATCCATTTTACCATCTCCCTAATATGTTATCATATTTGGAAACCTATTTATGTATAACTATTGGTAGCCCATATGTTTCAATCTTTCCGTTTATTATGTATGTTTTAGGATTTAATTTTACTATATGGGTTTTAGTTTAAGGAACATTCAATTATTAAACCATTGAATAACAATAACAATTTTGATGAGGAATTTATTTTATGGGAGGTATAATGTAACAACCTAATATTTTTTTAAATATATTTTTTCAAAGTAATTTAACATTTTCGATAAATTGAATTTCCCGAAATACTGAAATTATTTCTTTTATAGCACATTGATTGAATAAAATCATATAATAAACCAAGTTAATAATGAACTACATAAAACATAATTTATAGCATGATTTACTTAAAAAACCAATTTTATATTACCTTACACAGAAGTCTGACATTCCTCGATATCTTGCATTACATGTAAGACAATGTTTTACCGAACAAAAGTATATTATTAAAAATATCATTATTTAATATAATAATTTATAAACAAACCATTATGTTGGTGGTCAGGAAATTGATTAACTAACATATAATAAATGGTGGAATACATGGGTTATAAATTAATAATAAATGAATATAAGAACCAATAGAATATTATGGGACTATTTTTGTAAAAAATAATTTTAAGCCTACAAAATAATTTTATCATAATATATTAAATAAAATACTATTGGTGAATGATTTAAATTAAATTTATATCTTAGAAACACAATAAAATATTTTTTTCATTCATCAAATATATTTTATATCTATAATATATGAACAATCCAAATATTAAACATAAAGACCTATTTGAATTACAAAACCCTGTTCACCACCTCTTAATAGAGAAACAATTTGATATTTTAATTATTACACTTTTAAAAGTTTTATGTATATAAATAATTTCATTATTTTTATATATGAACATAAATATTTGGTTGTGGTTAATTTTTTTATTTTTCATGTAAACATTCATTTTTGATGAATCATGAAAAATACAGAATTTTAGTCAACAAATTATATTTTGTCTAATATTTGTAGGGTTAAATTATATTTATAATTGGTTATAAAGTATAATTATATCAATTATGATGATGTTAATAAAATGAAAGTAATTTGGTTAAATTTTACATAGAAATTATATATATACACTTTGCAAATATCTGAACGTTTTTAGTTTAATAACAAGAATTGTCATCTCGTATGTGAGATTAATTTTAAATTAATTTTGGACATTTATTTGATTTTAATTTTTAAAAATGGATTCCAAATTTGGAAACATAATAATTTCTAATTTAAATTAAGTTTATATTTTTTTACAAAAATATTTTTGAATGTCATTAAAATTAATTACAAGGATTATGAAAGAAATTGGACTACCTTTGGATAAACCATACACTTAATGGGAAAATAACCTTGTAACTTGTCCAAAATACATTATATAGCGGTTTTTACACCCTAAAATCCCTTTTCTAGAATTTTTCCTAATATTGGAGCAACATGTTATAGGGGAAACGTGGGTGGAATTCCCTTTTTCAACAACTTAAAATATTTCTCATCATCATATACTATAAAAAGGTACAGAATTTTCACACCTATTAAAATATATCAATCCCTTTGGATCCCCAAAACGCTACACAAATATGATACAAAGATTCCTCCCTTACTCCATGAATACTCGTGATTGGATTAAATCCATTCAAGGAATTCCTATCGTGTAATGAAAAAATATTAACCAAATGATAACGTATCATCTTTCCTCATGATCCATTTTATTATTTTCTTTCTCCACCACCTCAATTTTTTATTTAAAGATTATATAAAACAAATAGTATCAATAATATACTGATATGATGTTATTATATGGTTTTCACCAGCACATACACACACTTCCATCAAATTTGTAATGAACATACCTTTCATGTGTATGGAGAACTACTGCATCATGAAATGATACTATTTTTTTTCCTTTACCACCAATCATGGTTGCGAATTATGATGGAAACTGGTTTTTTATATTTCATATCTAATATTTACGATTTATTAATTATTCTATAATTATTATATAACATTTGACTTTATCATTATTTACTGTAGTATGGTTACATTTAGTGAACACATATGATATATATGAAATAAAAAATATATTGAAATTTTAATATATATACACATATTTCATATAAATTCTTTTTGTAAGTATTAAAATCAAATGAAAAATGTTATCTTGCACACACAATTCTTACCATCACCATGAATGGTGTATTCCTTATCAAAAATATATCATATATAGGATATTATAATTACATATATACTGAATATATTTGATACTTATACCATTTTTACATTCATTAAATAAGAAAATCCTGATCTAATTAAGACTATCAGTAATTACAAGTCAAAACATATACAAATCATAAATCAGTTATTACTAAAAACATTACATAAATAATGAGTTTTTATTAAACGGGTTATATAAAATCATAACAATATAATATATTTTATTAGACATAATAATATAGTTATTTCACATATTTTTAATATAATTATATTTATTATATAGTAGAATTTAATATGTATGAAGAAATTCATATCATATGTTAAAGTAATTTCATCTTACATTTTATTTTCATGTGACACATGTCTTATTCACTAGTCATTTCATTTTTGTGGTGTATATATATGCCATTAATTTATTCACTAATTTTTATAAGTAAATGTATGGGTATTGTCATTTAAATTTTATTATATTTCATTCTTGATGTTTATGTTTCAAAAGTTACCAAATCAGTAAATTAATTTTTCTCAATTATCTTTATTTGAGATACATGACGTTTTGTGCACCTATATATTCCTATAATGTATATATACATACCTTTGAGATGTTATATCATGAATTTTATTCCATTCATGATATTTTTATCTTCAGTTATTATTATTGTTTCTGTAGTAATATGATTCAGTGTTACCATAGTTGTTATAGTTTATTGCTATAATCTCATATTTTATCTAAACTGTTTATGATTATCTCCAATTTATGAAATCATATGATCTATCTCATATAAACACTCCTGAAATTTCATATACTCTGGTTTTCTATGATATAAAATTGTGTTATTACCATTTTCACACTCTTTGTTACTTAATAACATTAGTAAATTTCTTTAATGAATATATGACTATATATCTTCATTCGGTAGAAAGTATTTTTTCTTTCAAAATTGTGTTCTCTAAAAAAATACCAAAATGGTTAAATATTACCTACAAATTTCAAAGGAAAATTTTTTCCACAATTTACAATATTTAATTTTTAAAAAGGAATACTCATTTTTTTTATCTAAGCCTTAACTAATGTTGATAAGGTGTAAAAGGAATGTTCAATATATATTGACTTCCTCTTTATCATAACCATGATAAAAATTATGATTAATTTATAATATTTCAAGTTTATTTGTAAGGAATTTTTTTCAAATTTTCTATAAATTTGTTTTATTCTAATGCAGCTTTCATTGAAAATGGTTATAATAAATTATATGAATAAAAATTATTTTAATTTATTTTAAAATAACCCTTTATAGGTTTTAAAAATTGATAATTTAAAATGTAATTATCTAAAGAATTTAATGTTTTTTTATATGTTTCATAAACCAATTTCAATAAATGGCATCCAAAAATGATTAGAAATCTTATTTTTATGTTGTTGTGGTTATTTCGAAAAAAAACATAGTCATAATGATTAATGTTTTATAATAATATTTTAAAGAAGATAAAATATTTTATTCAATAAATTTTTTAAATGAAAATTTGAAGCCTTATTTAAAATAAAATGATTTTTGAGAAGGTCTAATAAACAATATTTTTTAAGAATGTCAATTTTCATTATGAAATGTTCTATGTTTTCCTTAAAAATAATTATCCATTGAATATGAAATAGTTTTTTATAGTTTTTGAGTACCTTTCATATCATTTCATGAAGGGTTTATGTTTTTATGGAATAATTTTTATGTTATAAGTATAACTACAATGGGTTTTATGATTTTGAATCATAATTATTTTCACGGGTTATGCTTTGATGATGTTATTCTTATATATATCCATTCTCCATATATTATGATACGATTAAATATTAATTATGGCTATTTAATTTCATGGGTCGGGATATGATGAATCATTTTTTATCTTATGGAACATGACATTATGAATTCATTATATGGTGTCTGAGTCCTATATATTCCAATAATGCATTGGGTAATGATTAATGTATTATGAGATCAAGAGGATACCAGGGAGGGAATCCCAAGAACCAAACAAGAGATATGATTAATCCAGAAACTAGAGGGTGCATGGGAGGGAATCCCAAGACTAAAACAATAGGGTGCACAATAGGGGATCACAAGCCCGAAATAATAGGGTGCATGTTAGGGAATCTCAAGCCCCAAAAAAGGGGGCACATGAGAGGGTATCCCATTTCTAATGTAGGTACATGGGTTGATATACCTAGCCTATCATGTTCTGAATATCTTGGTTGGTAGCCTTGATATAGGAATTTCTTGGATTATGTGTTTTTCAAAAAATCAATGTCTTATTCCTATATTAATTTTTCATGTATTATTCATTTGTTTCCAGTATAATTCACGTCTTATAAACTCCTAATATTTATTCCATGAATCATGTAAATGATATTTGATATTGAGGGTATGATCTTTAAATGTTATTCTCATTTTCTCATACCCTTAAACTCAAGATATGCATATGTTTCACTTCTTTTTAATGATATAGATCATATGAGTTCAGCCCGTTATTATATATATTTTCCCCATGTAATGACAAAATATTTAAAATAGATCTACTAAAGAAAAATATTTTTATGGGTAACAGTAATGGTCTTTCACCACGGTAGAATATTTTTTCCACGTTTCCAATGTCACTACACAATTATGGTCATTGGGATTGTATATATGTAATGCGATCAATATTCATCTAAAATTATTTATTATCCATGTATGTTATGCCTAGGTCACTATATATTCCAGCTCAACTGGTAGATCACACACCCATGTTTCCCAATTATTCAGGAAAGCCCATTCTCATGTCCAAAAAATGAGATCCTCAATGGATTATCATGAACAATAATGCTACAAAAAATTCATAAGTATGGTTCACCCAGATAATGAGGCACAAAAAATCTGCACTCACAACCATCTGCATAAGATACCCACAAGGGTTATTCAAAATAAGAAATTTAGCGTGTTAATAAATGAAATAAAAAACACACATACCATAAAAATATCAAAACAGAATCATCCACAAGATTCTAAATTAAAATCAAAGAACCAAAAGCTAAAATAAAATTACAGATGTCAAAGGAAAGACCCCAAAATAACATGTCTAAAAAGGAATTAATCCAAATACATATTTTGTAAACCCGACATATAATACATATAAAGATGACTCAAATGGTCATAATGGAGGAAAACTGTGAGATTCATAAGTCATGAGGGACTTGAATTCAATTGATCCCCACACTATAAGTGAATGAGAGAACTTATATTCTCATAATAAAGACACTATCTTGTACAAAAACCATTTTTTACGTCGGTTGTGAACAGACGTGTTTGCGAGAAACATTAAAAATATTATTTTTAATGTCGGATATTTATTCACCGACGTTGTAAAATTTTTTTCATGATTTTTCACATCGGTTATTTAAAAACCGACGTGAAAGGCCATCTATTTTTCAAAAAAATGATGTTGAAACTCTATATTTCACATTGGTTTTGAAATAACCAATGTGAAAATAATGAAAAAAACTTTTTCACATCGGTTATTTAAAAAGAGACATGAATGACCATTCATTTTAAAAAAATGATGACAAAACTCTATTTTTCACGTCGGTTTTTAAACAATAGTCGTTAAAAGGTATTTTGTGCATCAGTTATTTAACAACCAACGTGAAAAATTCTACCCATATTGTAGATACTTTTTCGAGCTTTGATTTGATAGGTTGTAGAGCTAAAACGGAGTTACGGTTCGAATGTTATGACTATCAGATGATTCATATTTTTTTTTCAGATGAAACATCGAATGAGCCAACGAAAGCTTCGTCTTCAAAGTATCTTCTCAATACAAAGGAGGATTTTTAGCTTTACCATGATAAGGAACATTTTTACTCATTATAATAAAATAATAATCTTTAAATCGTATAATAATTAAGAAAACTAATCATAACAAACATAAATCATGTGAAAATAATAAAGAATGCCTTGTTGAGGTCGCCGAGTGAAGAACATCAACTTAATATTTTTTTTAATACGAAGGATGAATTGATGTTTTACCTTGATACAACGAATTATTATTCATTATAATAAAATAAAAACAATTAAATGGTATAACAATTAATGAAACTAATCATAAAAACATAAATCATGGAAAAATAAAAGAAAATTCTTTATAAGATCGCAAAAAGAAGAAATAATGGATCCGTGATGAAGATCAATCGAGTTGACATGGATGGATGGTGATGGTTGAATGAAATGATCGTAAAAAATGTTAATGATATGTGTATAATGAAATCATATAAATTATATGGTAAAGGAAAACGCAGTATTAAATGTTTTAGGCGACAATCAAAAATTTCGATTTCGCGCTGTAAAAAATTGAAATTCCGCATTGGTAGGATAAAGTACATATCATTAAAGACAGTTATAAAAAAACAGATGAGAAACATAAAATTTCAAATCGTGCCAATAATGAGATTGATTTTTTACAACGCGGCATTGAAATTTTCAATTAACGCCTAATATTTCTTATTTTTTTACAACATGACATTGAAATTTTCAATTGTCGCATAATAATTTGTATATTTAGAATTTGTTATCAAGTAATTTTCTCTGATTTTTTATTTCAGTAATATAATAACCATCCTGAAAAATAAATTCTTATGAATTTTTCATGTCAGTTATATACAAACGGACATGAAATATACATTTTTATGACTTTTTCACGTTGGTTATTAAATAACCGACGTGAAAAGTCAATAATGAAAATGTAGTTAATTTTCTAATATTATAGTTCACAAGTACTAGAGCTCAAATGGAGTTACAAATAATAATTTATAGCCAGAGAAATTTGATCACCTCTAAACAAATTCTTAAATAATGTTATCTTATGATGGCCATAACTTTTGAACCGTAACACAGTATGAGCTCCGCGACCACTCACAACGAATCTTGGAAAATTATTTACATATTTGTAAAAATTATCACATCAGTTATTTAGTAACTGATGCAAGAAATGTCTTTTAACATCAGTAATTTAATAACCAATGTTAAAAATCATCTTTCATTCGATTTTTCACGTCGTTTATTAAATAACCGACGTTAAAAGTCAATTTTCACGCCGTTTTTTTAATAACTGACATGAAAAATGTTTACAAACAAGTAAATATTTTCCGAGCTTCATTTTGACAGGTCGTGGAGCTCAAATGGAATTATGGATCAGATGTTAGGGCCATCTGATGTTAACATTTTTGAAGACTTCGTTTAGAGGTGATCAAATTTTGATGGCTATAAATTATGATCCGAAACTCCATTTGAGCTTTGATACCTATCAAATTTCTGATTAGGAAACTAACTACATATTTGTTATCATTTTTTCACGTCGGTTATTTAATAATCGACGTGAAAAATTCATAAAAATGTATTTTTAACGTCTGTTCATATATAATAGACATGAAAAAGTCATAAGAAATTGTTTTTCACATCGAATATATAATAACCGAAGTGAAAAATCAACAAAAATAACATGAAAATAAATTCGCAGTATACGAAATATTAAGCGGAAATTGAAAATTTCAATGACACATTGTAAAACTATTAATCTCATTATTGGCGCAATTCCAAATTTTAACTTTCACGTCGGTTTTCTTAAAACCGGCGTGATAAACTCTTTTATTATGTCGGTTATTATATAACTGGTGTAAAAAATTGTCTTTATCACATCGGTTATAAAATAACTGACGTGATAAAGTGATATATTTGATTTATCACGTGAGTTATAAAATAACTGACGTGATAAATCAAAATAATGCGTTTTTAATGTCTATTATATTATAACTGATGTTATAAATCAATTATATGACTTTTCACGTTGGTTATAAATAACCGACATCAAAAATGGTTTTTGTACTCGTGGATTTTCATATCCATTTGAAACATTATTCTATTTCCACTCACTATTCATGTTATATTTTTTCTAATAATATAGAATTGAAGAATCTCTTACCACTGGATACCTAGTTTGGCCAACATTCACTCAAATGGACTTGCTGCAAACCTCATTAGAAATGTCAGGCCATACATAATTATGGAAGGGCCAAAAGTAAGGTAAAAATCTCCTCCAATTTTTTTTATAAGTATTATTAATGACTATCCTATGAGAAAATATGATGAAATCTAAAAATGTATTGGAGTACTCCCTCAATGATCCATACCATGTTGACAGTTCACAAAGTCTTGTGTTCTCTTCACATTTCACAACCACATTAATGAAAAACCAAATAAAACAAATTCAAAAATTTTACCCTGAAATACATTCACAAAGTCTAAAGAGAATAGTAGAATCCCTCAAGAATTAGATAAAAATGATAGGTAAGATCATGATTTTTCTAGAACATGAATGTTATAGTTTCCTAATAGATTCATGTATCACCTTAATCACTTACAACAATATCACTTCTTCCAATGAAATTTTATCACCACCGAATTAATATAGATATTCATTCAATAAGGATATGATGAGGTCTAAAAAAAGAACTATAAACATCCACCAGTACACTCAATGTATTGAACGATATTGAAAACAATGAGACCTTTATGGCCATTTAGGTTGTTATATAAAAAACCACAATATACATGAACAAAATTTATTAATGTCTCAAATCGTAAACTGAATCGTTCCCCCATGATCTAAGAATCATGACAAAATCATAAGCCATCATGAATGAAACACAACATTTACTCTATTAAAAGTATCATTTATTATAAAATATCCATTTTCTCTAAAAATCAATATAAACCAAGGAGTATTCATGGAATCCAAACCATTATTCTCATTGAATTTAAAACATTATTAGTTGAATACACATCACCTTGAAAGGGTATGTAAAAAATATTCTTTTCAAAATTTCATTCAGTCATAAAATAATGAATACAAAAAACTATCATAAAAACATGAATTACTTTTCATATCAATTTCAAAAAATGTTTAAAAAATCATATTTTGGATCATGATGTTCATTCAAAACTCATTTTTCAAATCAATATATTTTGGAAAAGAAAAGGAATAAAATTTGAAACATCTCATCTTCTGAAAATCCCAATAGAAATATATAATTAATAAAAGGATTCATGAATACCAATGGAATATCCTATTCCAAATAATTCATAAATCCATTTATAAATAATAAATGTTTCATTATTTTTTTTATTTTACTAAATAATTAATTAAATTAAAGTGAACCTGGATAAAACCCAACCATTAAAGCATGGTATATAAGAACCATGTTAGAAAGGTCATTAAAACAATCCCCAATCAACTTTAAACAAGTGATAGTCACATTATGATAAATTTCAAACTGAGAAGAGTGAAAACAATTCAACTGAGTAATAAAAAAAATTAAATTGTTTGGCCACATTGGTTCGAAAACCATTCACCAATCATGAAAAATGCTCTATGAAATAGGTAAACTAAAGAATAATGTTTCCAAAAACATACAAGGATATCATGAATCTCAATTTATTATACTTTTTCACCCCAAAACTAACAAACAACACCCAATATAACATTCATAATCTATGGGGATCAAAAAATTAAAATTAAAACCACAATATTATCATAAACAAAAAAAATATAATCCTCAATTAAAAACCCAATATTATAGGGATTTCTAAGGCCTAGGATAAGAAATATAAAGCTATACTCTCCACACTCTTACATATCAATCTCCAAAACCCTTAATCTATTATTTCATTGAAATCCCCAAATAAAAATGAAAACTTAAGAAACATTAAAACTTACTAATGAATACCTTACCCCAATTATACTATTATTTGGTAGTTAAATGCTCTGGGTTTCCATCTATATGTCACTTCAATATTTTTAACCAAAGTCTCAAAGGGTTTTACCGATCCCCATGGTATGGGAAATTGTTTCTAGGAATCACATTAATCCCTATAGGATTTATTTCACCCAAATCATATATAAAAAAATTGTATATAATAAAAAAATAATAATCCAAGGGGAATTAACATACATAACAATTCATACCCATCAATGTTGATCTAACCCATTTTTATTAATAATTTACATAATCCATAAAAATTATTATATACCAAGGGATAATATGTATTTCACTAACCAAAAAGAATGTAACATCGACCAATTATATTTTTTTCCAACACCATCTCTATGTATCCTCTAGTTTCTCACCACCACATAACACACTATTTGAATAAATCAAGGAATGAAAAGAGAATCTATCTATAAACTTGTAATGTGGAAGATATAGGTGTGAAATAAATTAACCCAACAGGTCACCACATACCACTAATATTATGAAATTAATTTTAATAATAAAATTCATAAATTCCTATTTTAAAATGAACTATAAATCTGAATTTGAGATATTTCTCATTAAAACCCTAGAATATCATATAATCCTTTTGAAAAATATTATTCATTGTTTTTATAACTAAAAATACATTCCATGGAAACATTTCCCCCAACCATATCCATTTCCAAACTTCACACCCATTAAGTGTTATCTAGATAATTCATTTGTTTTATTTAAATAAATTTTTTTATTTTATAAGTACATAACCAACTAATTATTTCTTAAAATAAAAACACCAATTTTTAAATCCACATTAAAAACCCAGACATTCGTCTTAAAATTCAATATATATATCATATAAATATTTGCAAACTCATCATCTAAAGGAAATAAACAAACACACAAGGGTTAGACATAACAATGTAGAAACAATATATTAGAAAGTCTAAAAGAAACAAAATAATGATATATATTAAAACAAATATATAAACCAGGGGAAGTGATACAATTAGATTACTAGATTAAAATCCCGAAAATAAGCAACCAATTATGGAATCAAATTTTTCATGAACTATATTCTCGATCCATAACCAGATAGGTATAAAATATTTTAAGAGATTTATCAACCAGGGTGAAACACCTCGTCTATATTAAAATCAAAACCCAAATCCATCCAACTAAACCACACATGAATCACTATGATGACACCCCACCAATATCTACATCTCACCACGGCTGGATATCCACAGTTTTCATGTGAACCAACTAGTTTTGTAATTCCCCACCCCAGTTACCCATATTCGGTTCATTATAACATAACATTGTAATGATACAAGAAATCATGTCCCGAAAGACCAGTCAGTTTACCAGCATTGGAAGTACTAGATACATTCATAATTTTTACATTATATCATGAAATAAAAACATCAACAACAATTTTCCCCATTTTGAACACACTTATATCCTTATACAATCCATGTAGGTTAACCATAATATACTTCTTCACAACATGGGAGAAATAAAACTTAGAAAGGGGTGAGCTTAGATGTTCATTGAGGAAAACAATATAGTGGAAACTTTGCTAAATAAGCATAAATATTTAAGGCAATTTATAAGACTAAAACAAAAGCCATTAAAACATAAACTTCAGTATAATATGGAAAAGATAAAATCAAATTATTCCATTTACTTATTCACATGGATATTCTACTTGCCGTATAAGGACACACAATATAAATATCCACGTTCATAATGATGGAATGCATAATTCCAGACTTCATAACCACATAGTTAAGGTTTTGTGCCAACCCTACAAATAATATTTTTTCAAGGCCTTGTTCAAAGACACTAGTTTGTCTTGAGATATCTACCAATAATTCTTGGAGCTATAGCGGGATCTAACTGCCACTTACTATTTCCAATTCATTCCTCATAGGAAAAGGATTGATCATAACATAAACATTCGTATTAAAACTAGCAGATGAAATGTGAAAACTATATCCATAAAACATGAATGGTGTAAAAATTACACATCCAAAGTAAAAAATATCACAAAACCTTCAATACAATATGGAATATTTGTATCATAATAAATAAACTTAAAACATTTTTAAAATCCATCAATGGATGTTGACATAGATGAAATGAAAACTATTTTAAATAAATACGTATTTTTATTTTGAAATCATTTAAATTCACATAATTAAAAAAATATTTTGAAAGTATTCTTATCAGCTTGTTTGGGAATCTTAGATGATGATATAATGGCATAAATTAACCACACTGTTTGTATAATTTAAAAAATTATTTTACCTTAAATTTTTCGAAATGTTCATAATGTACATTGTTTGAAAAACGATGGAATGATTTCTTTCAAAACATTTTATAATAAGTAAAAAAAGTTTATAAATGAATTTAGCCAATAGTCTAGAAAATTTTAAAAATGTTATGAAATACATTTAAAGAATCATGAAAGGGGATGATAAAGAGGTCCAAATAGATACTTACGTAAAAACATTCTCAGATAACAAAGAGCTTGTGAAATTTACCATTACGTTGTACTATTCCATATTCTATGGTATTTTAACCTACTGTATACTAGTAAAAACAATTTTAATAAATTATACAAGATTAATATACAAAAAAATTATATCTTATATGATCTTATAATATTCCTTTGTTAATAATATTTTAGTAGTATCATCGTTTCAGGTGTTAACTGATTCATTTTCCATTATATGCTTGGTTACGTAAGTCCTGTTTTTTATGGATAGAATATATTTTTTATTCATATACAGAATGATATTATATTCATAAATATTATTTTTAATCATAAAATGAAAATTATTCTTGAATAATTATGATGGGGAACGAATCTCATCACGTTCGTGGAGACGGTAATCCGTACATATGCACGAGCGACGATATCATTATATTGATGGTGAAATTGTATTTAATTGGATGGTATATCATATATAATAAATAAATAACATGTTATATTTATTTTTTACATCATTTATACTAATTATAATACCCATCCATTTAATGAGGTTTTTGAATAACAAACTACACCACGACGTGGAGACGGTAAGCTGTACGTACGCACGTATGGTGACTTTGTCATTCATATGATGGATAAAATAATGAATATGGTTGTAAAATTTATATAATAAGATAATATTATATAGAAGATACTGGATTTATTATTTTAGAATGGAAACGACAATGAAATATGATGTGGAAGATGAAATTAACTTGAAAGAAGTGATGAAATATTAACCTCTTCTTCAGGTAATTTATTTTGATTGGATCGAAAGGGAACCATAGGTTGGCTTTTGGGCCAAAGGAATTCCTCTATGATGAAGGGTGTAATGTTAGTAGGATATTTGGGTCGGTTTTGGCTGAGAAAAATGGCATTGGAGTTGTGAAATTAATAGAAGGTGAAGTACCCTTTTATAGTAGAGGTGATGGTCACTTTTTGGAAAATCATGAAATATTATTTCATAATAAAAACTATTTCGGTTTCTAATGGCTCCAAAATGATTTATTTAGAAGATAATGTGGTTATGGGTCGAAAACCATTCAAAAAATAGGTTTTTTATATGTTTATATCACCATATTAACCTTATCCTATAAATTTAACTCTTAGTTAAATAGTTTGATACTGACCATGTCTCTTTGTATTATTATATTATATGGTTAATAAACAAACTATAAAAAGACAAGAGAACCCCGTGTGGTTAATTATTAAAATATATAACCTTATATAATCCCTTTGATAGAACCATGATTTTTTTGAATATTATACCAATTAATAATATAATTTTTTTTAAACACTCAATTATGTCAATTTTGACACTATTTAGTATTTTTTTTAAATCCATAAAAGCATTTTCACTTCTAATAAAATTTATTTAATCAACCCTAACATGTCATATTAATATAAAAAATTAGTGGAATTTATCATAAGTCTCAATTTACATTTATATGGATATTTTTAATATCAATTATTTTAATATTTCATTATTAATGTAATTATCACATCATTATTGTCAAAAATAAATTAAATTATTTAATGTATAAAGATTATAAATAAAATATCATTATTTAGGAAATATTGTTATATTTATAATAAATATTTTTAGTCTAATTAATATTGTGTTTATACATATATTAAAAATATTTTAGTAATTAAACATTGAATTTAACTCTTTTAACACTTCATTATATAAAATAATAATAACTGTCCTAATATAATCCAAGTGGACTAAAAGAATCATATTTTATTCCTAATTTTGGGTTTTTATAAATAAACTTATACAATTGAATTTGTACATGTTTTAGGGTAATTATAATATCATTTCTACCCTTAATTAACCAATTTAGTTTTAACCGTGGTAAACAAAAGTCCAAAGTGACTTTTCAGAAAATATTATTTTCATATTATTGAACTAAATTATACTTACTGATGTAAACTATGTATCTAAGATTTTTGAAATTCAACTCACAAAATCTTTCAAATTATATTTTATGCAACTTTGTTAATACCTCCATAAAGTGGTTAAAAGACGGTAAAAAGTTCGATAAAATTTTATATATCTAAACATATTAAAAAATGACTCTAATGAATTAAATTGAAAATATATAGGAATTTTGTATCTATTTTGAACTAAATTAAATTAATATAATACAACTAATTATTTAAATAAATATTTTGTTTTAAACAATATTGTAGTGTTTTTCACTATTCATTAAAAATTAATTTTTTTTAGAAAAGTCCAAAAAATTCACCCTAAGATAATTTTGATATTACAAATTCAAAAATGAAGTCCATTTTGAAAAATAAAATTTATATAATTTTAAAAAGTGGGTATTACTATTCATAACTGCTGGTCTGATAGGTCATGGTGTGTTAAAAAACCAAGTTGCATACAATGCAATCTATTGTATTATACCACAGGAAACGTACCGTAGAAGCTTGGGGTGTTACAAGTTATATATATATATTCATCTCCTACATGGTACTAAAGTTCCCCTATGTAATAAATAAGTGAATTGAATGATTATCCAAGACAATATTTACATTAAAGGAATAAACAATCACTTACTCTCAGGCCAACACCCTCAAAATAGATTTCCCCATATATATCCCTAAAAAGTGTGTTATAAATCAGAGAAATTAAAAAAAATGGGAGAAAAAATTTTCCCCTTGTGATAAAACCCCCAAAAAACGGCTAAAAATATGAAGCAGAAATCAATGGGTGTCATTCCCATATACCGTTTTATACCAAGGTTTCAAATTGTCCTGTAATAGAAAAACATGGCTCAGCATGCTAATCTCATTTTCACATTTCTTAAAAAACCACTTAAAAGAATTTAACAATTCTTTGAAACAACTCAACCCATTTAAAAATTTCAAATATACCCATCAAAAAATTATGTACTTCAAATAAAAAATAAAAAAATTTAAAGGCATACCATTTCCATGAAAACCCATTTATGAGACATTATTGAATTTCCGAAAATAGTAATGAAAGTACAAATTTCAATCCAATATTAAAATAATGTGATGAATCTATTTTATTGATCATATTATGGTTAAAACCATCATTTAAAATATTATTTTCTTCAAAACATATTTTCCCCTATTTAATTATAAAAAAGGATAGAAATCATTCCAAAACCTTTAAAATCATTTCATAAAGCCTCATCGGTGCTTTTAAGAAGAATAAATATTAAAAATATTCCATTTTAAGAATTTAAAAACTGGATTTATATGAGGTACTATTTATTTCAAGATTAATTCATATTGAAACTATTTTGAATAGTCATAATAATATCACTTTTTTTATACCATAATTTTTTTATTGATAATGAATATAATTAATTATAAATTTAATGAATTACATTGAAAAGTCTAATGAAAAGAGGTATTAAAAAAATGAATAACTTAGAAAATGTCACCTTCAACAGCGAGCATACAAAAAGGGATATAGATAGAATCTAATAAACAATGCTACCAAAAATTAAAACACTAAATAAACTCAGAACCCTATTATTGGCAAGAAGAGTTAAATGGTTTCTATGGGAAATTAAATCTAAGAGACATTAGATAGAGGGATGGAAAAATGATATTCTTCGAAAAGGATTTTCATAAAATCCTCTACAAATGAAAAAAAATGAAGAAATAGAATTGAGGTTGGTGGAGGTTGGAGATCCATCTTAGATTCCAAAGGTCCAATAAACATATATGGATAAATGATGAGTGAAAACAATTTTAATTTAACAAGGGTATTTTTGTTAAAATTCTAAAAAAATATCACCTCGGAAATACACATGGTTCTCCCATATAGTTTTCAAAACCACATTCCAATTATTATGTATCCTCTGCCAAGTCCCAAATGACAACATGAATTTTGGGTTGATGAGAAAAAATTTGAAAACTATATAGAAACTATAATAAATGGATCTATCTCCTTAATATCAAATTAAGTGGGGTCACTATGAAATTTATCTTCACTATGTCGATAATTGATGCTACAAAAAAATATTTAGAAACTCAAAATTCCATGTAGAAAATAGTGAATACTTCGAATAAAAGATGATAATCCAAAATAGATTAAATTGGATAATATAGTGAAATTTTTGTTGTCATATATTTATGTGATAAAGCGAATCCAACTTGGTTTTTGGAATCTCACATACCCATCTATATGACATTTGTTTCGATTATCATTGGTGTGCATTTCATATTGTTTGAAGTATATGAATCAATTTGGGGTTCAACCACTAGTTTAGGTTTAGCTAGCTATATAGATGATAATTAATCACTGTGAGAATAATAATTAAATTAGTAAAATTATATTTTATGTTTACTATTTAGTAGATCTATTCTATATTATATTATGTATGCCTTCTTGTTTTGGGTATCATATTTTCCAATTTTCTGTTATCTATTTATACATCATATGGATTTCATTACTAATTTATTTCTTTATTATAATTCCCCTAATGGTTCCTTGTTTTTTATCTTTTGTCATTCTTATTATATAAATGGGTTATTGATTTATTTTTCATATATTCATGCGTGATATTATCGCATTATTTTTAGGTAAAATTTTCTTCTGAATTTTTAGGACCTCACTACAGGCCATAAGATTTTTTTATATGGTGTGGTTCAGTTGATTTCATATTGATTTTTATTCTTTGGTTTTATTCATGAAATCCATTGTTGGGTGTTATACAGTGTTTTCAAATCATGTATTTTATTCAAAAATTACTATTAGAGGTAGAGAAAGTACACATGAACATGGAGAGAAAATGATAGTATTATTGTCTATTATGGACTTAGTTGAAGTATTATTTACCTAGATATTTCTACCATCGAGAGTAAGATATATTTATATGGGTGAGGTGTTTAACCAAGAACACCAATGTTGGGTGAGCGTGACTCAAAGTGTTTCAAAGGTATTTATTAATGATTTTTTTGTTCATTCCACATTTTATTAGTGTTATTAGGGCATGATACTTTTGTTTATTTATCATGGATGATTCAAAATGATTTAAAAATAAGTAACCTGATATGGATATGAGGATTATTAAAAAGGGTTCTAATTATTGTTAATTATTATAGTGGGTACTTTTTAAGGACCCAAATATTCAATTTTTTGTAAATTCATTAAATATATTTTTTTTGTGTTTGTAGGTAATCATGTTGTAAAAGGGGATGTTACAATGTGGCCTAGCAGCTATGTTAGAATAATTATCTATAAATAAATACAGGTTGTCAAGATGATTGGAGGGATCACACCATGATCTAATTATATATGATAATATTTTGGAATTTGGTTTAGCATCATGCCATAACACGGGGTGTTGTGTTGGGATTCCCTTTGGTCTTCCTAATATTTCGTTCTAGAGTTACAAGATTTGTAATTATCTAATGATGAGGGTTGTACCATAGATCCTTAGTTAATGTTTAAAATGTTTGACCATGATTTTTGGAATTCAATATATAATAGTTTTTTAAGGATTCATGTTTTTTTCATGCTACAATGTGAAAATGTGTTTAGGTCATTTTTAAATGACACCGATGGCTACACTATAATTTACCTTTTATGTAATTCTTTGAAGAGGGAGAAACCATAATATTATATTTTTTCCTATACCTATTATTTTTATAATATGAATATATTTAATCCATTTTGGCTATGATCTCAATCTCTTTTCCCCCATTTGGAATCCCATTGATGCTACCTTGATTACGTAATGGTCATAATTCATTTTCATCATATATACATATGATTTGGTCTCTTCTTCTCACTTTCCTTATTCACCTCAATTTTTAAAAAATTTGGATTGATGGTTGTAATGTTTAGTGCTTCCATTATATAAGATCAAATTGAAATCAGATATCAGTGATGACCATTTGGAATACTGTACATAGAGGAGGATTTAAAATCAATCATATTTATAAATCCATTACATTCATCATCTAATTTTTCTCAATATGTATTTCAATTATTTTTAGTTGTTTTAGGATATATTGGTTATTACTTATTGTTTTAGATTAAAGGAAACTACATGGAATATGATTGTAGAAATTTTTGTGGTATACCTAACCTTGTTTCACTTAGATTGACATTATTACACTTCCTAGTGACCTTATTATAAATTATTCCATTATTTATTTTCTGTTCTATGCAACCATAGATTAATCAATTGGTATTTATTATGACATTAATTCTTATAATATAAGAATATTTTTTATGGGATTAGATTATATTATGGATTAGGTTATTGAGATAGGTGATCCTTACATTTCTATGTCACTTGAAATTTTGTTTAATTTTTTAATAGGTTATATCATTAGGTTTATTTTTTTCATGTTTTCATGATACTACATGACTTTTCTCCATAATTTGGGATCCAAAAAAGTTTTCATAATTGGTAATAAGGACCTTATAACTTGTTAACTGGTTTATTTTTGAGACATTAGTTCAATGGGTGACAATGAGCCATATTATAGTTCATTTTGTGTTGTGGGTTGAATTTAAAAAATAAATTATATTTTCCCATACATGATATATTTATAAAGGGGCATGGGTTATAATGTAATATCAAAGGAAAAAATTTTAATTTTAAAAAATATATTTTAAATAGTATTTTCAATAATTCAGGTATTTTTTTAAGATTACATTCATTGCTATTTTTTCCAAAGCCCTAGTGTAATTAAATATAATATTTTGTTCATTTCATAAATTGGTTTTAAATGAATAATTTTAATTTCGAAGTATTAGTTTGTTGATTTTTTGTTAAAAATTTTGGTCTAATTGACCACATATTGATGTTTTCATTATTCTTCTACAAATTTGTATGTGTCCTTAAGTTGATTCTTTTTTCCACAACTCCTTTTTTTGTAAAAGTGTCTTTTTTTAATAAATTTTTTTGTATAAATTTAGTTAAATATGTCTTTATATTTTGTTTTTTTAAATTTAGTTAAATTAATTAATTTATTAATTAAATATTTTATTTTATTGCTTAAATTATCAACTATATAATTTTAATTTATTACCATATATTTATTAATATTTATTTAAATAATTTTTATATTAATTTTTTTGGTGTCTATTTAATAAATATCAAATAATTAATTAATGTTTAAAATTTAATTTTGTTTATTTTAAAAAATTATAGAAAATTTATTCATTTAATTATAATATAATTCTTCGATATTTTTTCCTATTATTCATCTTGTTAGTAAAATAATAAAATTTTTTAATGTTTCTACTTTGTAAGTTTTATTCAATTATTGTTATAAACATTTAATGTGTGTGAATTTATTTAATTTAAATTATTAGATTTTATTTATTATTAAAAAATTGAAATTTCAGTTTTACAATATTTTGAATCATTCTATTTTTTTCAATTTAAAATTTATATTTAACCATGTTTAGCTATATTGTATTAATCATGTTTTAGTTTTTATAGTAGAGAAGTGAAGCCATAATGCCATTTAATTTTCCTTATAAATCTATATAGTTAGGGTGACATGTATGTTATTTCCATATGGGTATACATTTCCAAATTTGAGGGATGTTTATAATCCATATTCGAATTATTGACATAGTCGAATCTATTTTTTGTGACCAAACACCTGAAATATGAGTCTCACATATCTATTTTTAAGGAATCCTAATATCAATATTAATCCCAATCTAAACAGAAGATAATGACTCTGATGGTATCCTGTGGGGAAAACTCCCAATATGGGAATTTATTGAGGGAAAGATATTTTGTAAAACAACATAGTGTGGGTATTCTGTAGTGTCTAACCAACGTAGTAGACGAGCAGCCAGTGGTGGGAGAGTTTTTAATGGTCGATGAACCATCCCAGACCATCCAATGAATGAATTGTATATATTATCTAGAATAAATGATCCACTTTCATGATTTTGTAACTATGAAAATATTATGTCCTCATTTGTTTAATATACAGTTTAATATAATTGGTACCAATATCGCATTGATGTAGTCAATCCATCATGAACCACATACTGTTTTGTGTTATTCTACATTTCTATTCATTTTGTGTATACATCATCATCTGGAACCACTTTTTCAACAAAAAAATCGTATTAATGGCATTTGGGTTAAAATAATGAAGGTGCATTAGGGTTTCCTATTTACTAAAAAATTGATGGTGGTCATATTTTTTTAATGCTAAATCCATGAATAGCTCATCACGAAAATTCCAATGGAATTTTTTTTACCGAAAATGAATCTATAATGAGGTTAGTATATGTTTTCATTCATTCAGTCAATAAGGTATGGGTACAATAGCCCCTTTATAGAGAAGATGATAATATTGATTTTCGTGGTTACATTTAGGTGGGAATTTTTGAATCATTTTTAGGAAGCCCAATCATCACCACCTAATCAATTGACAAAACATGGTGAAATTATTTAGGTAATATCTAGGAAAATCTGAGTCCATTTTAAGTGATACAATATTTGTTTCAATCTATTTCATCTATTCTAGAAGCATCTGTAATTTTAGTTATTCCTATATTCAAACTGAATCAATGTATGAAAAAATGGTAATATGATTAAGCTTACATGATTATATTTTTCCATATAGAAACCCAAAATTGAAGATATTTGGTATGTTAATCATTTGTAGAAACCTATAGTGGAGACCACAAAGACCATTGTAGTGAAAGTGGAGGAATACTCAAAAGGATTTTAATCTAGTGATAAGATGTCAACTAGTACACTGACAATTGATGTATAGTGGGTTGTGCCCAAAAGAATGTTTGTTTCCAAAATCAGAGAGTGGATCAATAAATAGATCTTCTATAATGCTGCAAAAGAACATTATACTTCTGTACTATAGAGAGAATATGATTTTTTGTAAGTAAAATCCCACATAATAAAGGAAAAAATATATGATGACTTGATAACTTTATTTCCAAATACAAAACCAATATATCATAGCACATAATTGAGTTAGAAGTTATTATTAATTAGTTAAATTCAATGAAAATAATGAATAGATATATTTTTCAGTCACTTTTGATGTTGAGTTCTTTAAAAATGTGTGGGGAACATAGTTTTTTTCATTATGAAATTAAACTCTATATTGATCCCTCGTAGTGGTCATGGAGGGATAAAAAAATATAGAATGAAGAGTCTCAATGAATGGATTATGGAATCACATCAGAGATAAAATATCTTTTTAAAAAAATGAAATGGAAGAAAAAATGGAAGTTATGAATTATTTTAAGAGAACCATGTGACCAAATTCATCAAATGAGAATTATAATGTAAGCCTAATCAAAATATTACATGTTGTTATAGTATTGTGGAAAGCCTGCAAACTTCATATGAGAATGTAAGAGGTTGAAGGAAGATAATAATTATCAGGAGGGTATGTTCAAAAATAATGATACTACATTTTTCAATGAATATATCATTATTATTTTGGTAGATAACCAAGTAACTCTTATAATATGAGAGTCAACTTGTTTCATTAATTTTTTATCCTCCTACCATTTCACTACCGGATGATATTTCATCTCATATTATACATCTTGGATATTCATACCAGTGACGATGAAAAATGATGGTGAATCCAAAAACAACAGTATTGGTAATATCCTTCAGGATATATATTCTTTATATATATTATTGTTGAAGTATGTGACGAATATTTCTATTATTCAACTTAATCTGATATTCATTGGAATACATAATGGTGACAGATATGTCTATTCATTTTGTGATAAGAAATAGAATCATACTAAAGGTAAAATTGTATTTGAGAAATTAAAGAAAAAAATCTCATTATCACAAAGATTACAGACAGTGTGGGGGATAAATCTAGGAATCCATAAAATATGTACCTGTAGAAGATTATAGAAAGTAGCATATTCAAATGAGTGAGAGAGAAATAATATTGATCTCTAGGAAGGATCTCCTTTTTGGACTAATTGTTACACATCTAGATATATGGGTTGATTTTATCATGGATAAATATATAGAATTTCATTTTGTGGTTATTTTAAATTTATAAAAGAAAACATTTTAGATTTTATTCAAATCGAGGACTTCATAATGACCACTAACTTATTTGGTGTTTCTATTTAATTTTTTTACATTATATATGATATTTAAAGAAAATTTTGGGACTTTTATTTCCAAAATAAAGATCGTGTTTTTTATGTTTTGATGTATTTTTATGTTAATGAGAAAATAGAAATAGATATAGCGTTAAATTCTGTGTGAGTTGAAAATAGAGATTATTATGGTCATTTTTGGAGTACTACATGAGTTTCAAAACATGTATAAAAAAATCATTACAAATGTTTCATTAATCTAATGGTGTTTCAAAGAGGATGAAACATAAAATTTGCGATAGATTCAGGGGTATTACCTCAAATACAATGCTATTAAAACTCTTTTGAGGGGAGAAAATTATAAATTAATTTGATCGTATAAACCTTTCTCTAAATGTTTCACTAAAATATGTTGTTAGAAAATATTTTATATGGGTGAATATGTTTTATAAAAATAGTTTATAGTACTTGGTAGTAAAGAATTTGTTGACATCATTAAATATAAATAGTAAAATATGGTTGTTAATGGAGAGAATTGTATATTTTTGGAATATTATCTTGATGACATTGGATAATAACACTGGGATCCTATTATAATGAGTACTTTCAAAACAAAATATCTACTTTTTCTTGAGTATTATATGCTTGATTATTTTGTTATACTAGAAAATGGAAATAATTTTCAGTCTAGGGAAATACTAGTCAATCTAGAAATAGTCTCTCAAACATCAGTTATATATATTGTAAAATAGATATTTTATACAAATTCTACATCAAGAAAATTTATTATTGATCCATTTTATCATATGTATCTTTTATATGATAAAACATAAAATATTCCCCTTGAATTGATGTTGAGGAAATCCACTAGAGAACTTAAAACATGTCATAGATACTCACCACATGAGAATGTTAATATCACTAATGGAGGAGTGTCAGATAGATATGAAAATGTAGTTAGGATACATCAAAAGTTATAATCGAAAAAGGTCCTGAAAAAGGATATGATATCATTTCAAATGTACCATACAAATGATTTTTTTGGAGTTAAAAAAATGGAAGGATGAAACTCAAGAACATATGGGAGTACAAAATCAAAGAAGTAAATGGACGATCACAATGATTATACAAATCTAGAATTATTGTGTATGGATTTGATCCGAATGAAGGTGTTGAAATTGAAGAAAATATATATCCTATGGTTAAAATTACCAATATTAGAAATTTTATTGAATTAGAGGCTCGACTAAATTCAACAACGTGATTTAATGATAGAGTTCTTACATATTAACCATGATGAGGATATATATAGGTAGAATCATTAGGGATTTCGGGTGAGGTATAATTAAAAAATTTGTATTTAAACTTAGGAATGAAGTATATGGTTGTAAATAGTAACCAAGGATATAGTACATGAAATTCGACACATTCATGGAGTGAATTGTGTATAATATGATGTCAACTAATCTTGGTCCTTTCATAAAAAAATTTCAAAAGGTTATTTTAATATATTATTTCATTATATTGATCATATATTGATTATTTGTAGAGATATCACATAGATTGAATGGTGAAAGAATGAGTTATACGTGTCTTTTGAAATGAAGTACATGGGTGATTCTATTCTGATTCTTAGTATGAAAATTACCATTGATCAGAGGAATCATAATATTTACATATCTATGTTTTGTTAAATCGATAAGGTTATATATATAATCAAAATTAGTATGGTTAATCAAGTTAGCAGTCCAGTTGATATCGATTTTAGGCTCAAAACAATTTAGATTCCATCTATTGAGGTGTAGCAAGAAGTGATGAAAAAGTTCTTTAGTAGTTAGTATTGGTTATCCTATGTATTCTATGACGTGAACCAGACCACACGTGTCTCTTCATTTTAGAATTTTGAGTATATACTTAGGAAATACATGAAAAAAAATTGGGCTATGCTCAAATAGATATTAATGTATCTCATAGGTACATCTAGTGATTTTTTATGTTTTGGAAGAGATAACCCAATTTTAAAAGGACAAATAGATTCATATGTTAATGTAGATATAGAAATGATGAAATCCATATCCTGGTATCAGGTATCATTTACTAGGAGATATTATTCATGTACATTTATACCTCTGAACTGTGTTTTCTTTTATATGAATGAAGAAGAGTATATCATAGTCACATAATGTTAGAAATTATTCAATATATAGATAATCCTTATATTGATATAGGGTAAATCCATGAGTATTATATTCTCTATTTCAATAGACATTTCACGATTCATCTTATCAAGAACCCAACATTTAATTTAGGGTCCAATCACATTGTTATAAGAGACCACTATATCTGAAATATGTTGGATTGAAGATTTGATGAATGTATATAAAAACATAATAATAATAATGGGGAAAACATGATGATGATGGTTATACCGACATAGAAGCTGGACACCAACAAGAAGTATATATTTTTATATTCTTCCTAAAATTGGTCATGAGTGGTGATATTTAAAGGGGACAATCCAATTTATGGATTATATTAAGGAGGAAATATTTTTTTGACAAAAAAATTAGTGATTGTCATTTTAGGACTAACCAATTTAGTTGATTAGTAACATGTGGTCAGATATTTTCCAAGGGTTGATCTACAAAACCCAACCATCCCTTGCCACCATTGAATTTATTATAAAATAGTTTTCATTCATTCGCATGATTTTGTAAACCATATTTTTTGTTATCCTCAATCAATTCATCAAAAGATTAATAAAATAACCCTCTTCTCATGTGGATATATGATACTCTAAACAAACCTTGTAAAATTTTTTGTTCTTATTATTTTCTTTTCTATTTATAATTATTTCATCTTCTAGAACAAAAAAATCCTATTCATTAACATGGTGATGGATCTAATATTCCCCAAATCCAATAAATTTGGATTGAAGAAGTCATCATGAGACGACCTTTCCCAAAATGAAGAATGAGTGACAATAATGGTTTCTCCAACATACCGATATTATAAACCTAACATTATCACTTAAGACATCCAAAATGAATATGTTGAAGAAAATAGAATATGGTGGTGGGATTATTTTCTTTTGAAATCACTAAATTCTTATATGTGACCAACCTTGATGAATATTGAAAAAATTATGATTGAGATTTCATTCCAAAATGTAGCTATGGTCGAAATTTAAGAACCTATCAATAGTGCCAAACATTGCAATACTGGGCCTGGAGTTAGAAGACCGATGAGGTTGAGATGTATTACACAACCATTGATGAAATTTATATTTGGTTGGATGGTTTAATAGAGAAAACTATTTACCAATATCACGGAAATCTATTTGTGCTATCAATGATGATTGCTGGAACCCGATGAGTGTGACTATCTCATTACATTAATATTTCTTTTCGAGGCTGGTCGTCGATGTTTTTATGACCGCAATATTCATCATATGAAGAATTTATTTCCATGATTATTATAACCAAATACCTAAGAGTATTACTTGAGTTTTCAACTCCCTATATTGATGAATATTATTGTGAATTCAATTTTGGGATTAAGAAAAGGTATTCATTCACTAGTTTTTCTTTTTGGAGGATAGAAAAGGTTATGTAGCTCCCCAATGTTGGAAATGCCAATATGAATTTTTTAATAGAATTCACTTGGGGTAATTTCTAGATTAATGCAATCATATGGATTTTATAGTGAATAAAATGATTTTGTTTTCTTTGACATACTAATTATATTAAAATATTATATACCTTATTATTCATAAAATTTAGTATGGCCCAAAAATTAAGGGTGACTTTTGAATGAAGCTAGATAACTAATAACTGACACTAGTTTATTAGATCATGTTTCCAAGAAACATAGTTTGGAGAAACATTTTCTTCATTTGTATACACTTTCAGAATGAGTTACTTCAATATAATTAAGCTATATAAATTGATCTAGCTTGATCTTAATGAATTTAATTCAAGGTTGTTTCAAACATAATGATTTCTTTCTAACATAATGTTTATTTGTATAAATTATTCTCCCATTAAACTGATTAGGTTTTAACTCATTATTAATGTAACACTGACTATTATTGAAGGAAATTGTTTATGACCTTAATTTCTATATGATTAAATTATGTCCATGGATGATAAATAAATTTTATAAAAATATAAATAATAATTTTGAGGATAAAATTGGGTGACATGGATAGAAATTCAATCCCTGACTGGGGGATAGTGTGAAGAGAATATACTAGTGTTATAGTGGGATAAGAATACAAAGCACCATTAATGTGGGAAATTCAGAAGAAAGAGATCCGGGATGGAGGTGACTATGATAGAGAATCCACTTTTATCCTATCCTTTTTAAGGTATTTCTCATTAGAGGTAAAATATAGTGAATATTTCCTTGTTAAATTTTTTGAGATCATACATATAAAATTATTACATGTGGTTTTGGAATGGAATGAATTGATTTCTCATTCAATCCCTAAAATTTCATTCTCATAATTCCATCAGTTCATTTATTTATAGTAATATTATTTTTATTCTTAATGAACATATTTTTAATGTTATGATATGTAACAATGAGTGATGATAGTGGATGTTTTCTCTATTGATAATCCTCCATTGTATATAAAATTAGAAAATATATATTTATTTCTTTTCCATTACATAATATCGATCTTCCAAAATTTTTAATTATTGATCATTTGTAGGAGAGTTTACTATAAATTTTATAAAAATTGAATGATCATTCTGTGATTCTACACATCTTCATTTCCATTGCTGGAATTTTTTTTTAATTTAAATCCTGATGATTAAACATTTTTAATGAAAATTATGACAGTTTTATTTCCCTTAATTTTTTATTTTTATTATATCTCTCATCTCTCTTGTGTCACTTTAATAATAAATTCTTCAAAACTATTTTTTTTGCACTGTTTGTTTTGTCCAAAAAATTAATTTATCCTTATTTTTGGATATGGTACTCATAAATAATAATTTAATAATATTTTCAAAGTTTTAAAATAATTAAAAATTTAATAATCTCAACAACATCATGATCACTTTTATTGTTGTTATGGAACATCATAATTATGTTTTCCCAATATGATATCTATTATTTCATAATGATTCATGATATCATAGGATGTATAGGAGTAACCATTCCTTAGGTGATGAATGTCATGATGTATAGTTTGGGTTTCCATTTGGTATAGTTATATAAGAACATTAAAATACAATTAGGTGGGTCTGAGTAATTGGAATACTATTGTTGTTGGAATGGGCAATTAATATTGACTGTTTTGTAGGTACAAGATTAATTGTTTTAATTTTGGTATTTATTTATGTTCCTAATGATTTATATGTCTTCATTTGTTCCCATTGTGAGAGACTCATGATATGACAATAATGGATGAGGTATGAGTTATTCCTTGTGTTCTACCATTGGTGAAATATTCCATGTTTATGTGGGGTGTCCCATGTTACATGACAGTTACTGGTATGGGTCTATATATTTATTAACAATATGTTATATACCTCATCTATGTTCTTTATGGTAGGAGGGAGAGTATCCCGCTTAATATACATTTTTTCATTCTAAATTTGAGCATGAATGTCTTGGCATGCAGCCTAAGGAGATGTGTGTCTTATATAATGGATAACTTATAGAATATTGATTTCAATTGGAGGTGATATATTGGATGAACGTAATGGAAAATGATCTCCTTCAATTTCAATGTTTTCTATCAATATTTGTGGTAAAATAAATTTTTCTTTTTCATAACATTTATATAGTTTGGTTTAGTAATTCTATACCTAAAGGACATCCAATCAAAATGTGATATATTATAAGGCACTTGGAGAGGTGTTCGTAGTCCCATTTGAGGTAATGGGTATAAATATAAATTAGAAATAAACATGATTCATCCAAGTACCCATCAAATATATGATCAACACTGTCATACACTTTTTTAATAGTTAAAGTGTACGGTTTTGGATAGACTATATATGATATTACGGGAAAACAATAGATAAATACTATTTTAATGTGTTATCCATAACCATTGAAAATATGTGATATATGTGATCGATTCGTTAGTTATCTATGGTTAGTTTGGAATATAGTCTTGATTAGGGAATGGGAGATATAATATGGTAGGTTGTGAGTGATGAGATTGTCATTTCATGATATCGTACCAAATTATTTATTTTGAATATTTTTTATCATAGTATTTATTTTCAATGATATTGATTATTTGGTACCTATTTGATTTACAATTTCTAGTTTTTAATTTAATTTGACATGTTATTTATGGTTCTCTCCTATTTGAGTACATGTTTTTTCGATTTTTAGGTTTTTTTATTTTTCCCATGATATTTAGTTGTTTAATGATTTTGTGGGAATAAATGATATTGATGGGTTATTTGTTATTGTAATATGTGAGTCTTATGGATTAAGAAAGGCTTACACTGACTATGTCTATTGATACATTAGATGTGTAGTATACCTCATTTGGTCATAGTGATGTATGTGTTATTAACACAAGAAAGAGGGTCCTGGATTGAGTTGGCTATCAATTGTAGGAGTCATCAAGATGTGTAGGAATTATAGAGACACAAAAAAAGTAATAATTTCATATATTATATTATGGAATATTTTTTTTCATGGAATCAATGCACCCAAATCATTTATTATAATTTATTTAAGTATAAGATTTTTGGGTCAAAATTACTTGAATGGGACATGGTAGGGCCTCTGATGATACAAACAAATCTTTATATAACTTATCTATATATTTAAATATCATCAAAACACCACAAATATATATCATTGAGAACTATAAATGAGTGTTCATATGGGAATAAGTTACCTTATTGAATGGAAATTTTGATGGTAATTCTATAATATTTCAATCTTTTCTCACTTACAATATCAGTTTCAAATAGGAAAAAACATCCCAATTTAATAAATATATTTCATATTAAAAAATAAATCTTCAATACAATATCTCTCGTGAATGAGCAGGATTATTTATATTTTATATATTCTAGTTCAGGTCCGTTCAATACAACTGAATATAAGAATATTCCAGATCCCTCTTATCTTCCAAATCAAATTGCTTCAATTACATCGACGCTCTAATCACTGGTTTTTGGATTTTATGAGAACATAAGAATAGATTCGAGAACAAAGGATTATGGTTCACTATGCAGTTTTTGAAATTTATGTTCTAATTTAGGATTTATAATTTTTATTCCTATTTATAAAAATTCGAACAAGAACAATTAATTTATAATTAATATTTAATGTCATATAGAATCTACTAGTCATGGATATATTGTCCATTAGTATTAACCTATCTGTAGATTGAATCTCAATATAGATGACTCTTTTATTGATGGAGTAATATAAAGGGGATCTATTTTTCATGAACTTTTTGGATTGGTAATAATATCATATTGTTATTTTCATTAAAATGGTATTCATATACAATATGAAGATAAATCCATGAAATGTGTAATTTATATCTACAATTTCTAGAGTATTCATCTCTCAGTGGTAGAATCATACATAGATATGATAATAATTTTCATTCAATGTTCTCCTCTTATCCATTTATACATTGAATATATTATTCATGAATGAATTAATCCTGTTGATAAGAATATATAAATTCATAATATTTGAAATTTGGGAAACAAATAAATATATAATTTGAATACATAGAAAAAGGAATAAGACCTCTCATTTCGTATTATTCTATTGGATCCCTATAATGATATTTTATTTATGTGTTTTTTAGGATTCTCTGGGCCTCTAAAACAGTAAACCAAGACTCTCTTTATGATTTCATCTCGACTAAATGGATATATATTTTGTTGTTTTTCAAAAATTATAATGATAATTTTCATTTTAAATATATTATTGTATAGAATTATCTAGTCCAATACAAAATGGTTAAAATTTATTTGATTAAAGGATTAAAAAAGTTATATATTTTAAATTAATATAATGTAAAGTGATTTCATTATTTATATGAAATGGTTAGATATTAATTAATATAATGTGTGTATGTTTTATAAAAATTATATATCTTAATATGAAATAGTTCATATATTTTCTGTGAAATTGAAAGATATATTTTCTTCATAATTTAAGATAAATTTACATTTTTCATATTTTTATGTTATATAATGTTTATATCTGCATGTTGAAATTAATAGAAATTGTAATTTATTTAAATGATCACAAATTTTTATTTCATATAAAAATATTATAATTATTCAGTTTTCTTTTAAGTAGAATTTTATTATTATAAAAAATTATAATTTATATATATTATGAATAACATGGTGGTTTAGTTGAAAATGATTAAAATGATTCTTATAAACATATTACAATGCATAAAAGATCTTACATGATGGGTATGAAATAAAATTATGTTTCTTTTATCTAGGAAAATTATTTGTTTTTAGTCATACATTTGGTATTAAATGATAAATATTTTTATGGATATTAACTATTCATGTTGTATTTGAATTATAATATCTCATGATTATTGTTCTATTTGTAGTGGGACGTTAGGTTATAATTTCATCCTTCATGGGAGCATAATATATATTCTTAAAATTTGATGGATATATATCCACCGTACTATTTTTTCCCTTTAGTATATTTCATTATCATAAATTATAAAATATTACATACATTGGTTTCCTGAAAAATATTCATGTGATGTCCACATATATGTGTCGCTATTATTATTGTTTATTTCTATGTATTTACCATAATTTCATAGTTGAATATTGTATTACATTAATATGATTAGATAATATTAATTTGGTTGAAGGTATATAATTCAATAAAAATTGTTTTATGAATGCATATAATTAAGGGAAACATGAGATAAGAAGGTGAGATCAATATAATACCCCACAAGAATACTATGTGTGAGATTATTTCAATGTTAACATATTTTTTGTACATAGTATGTCAAAATGGTTTGATCCTATCAAAGTAGGTTTCACATGGATTACCATAAGTGATAATTGAAAACATTTGGTGGCCATAACCATAATGGGTACATAGATCTGACTACATATTCAGGTTACACATTTCTGTGTAGCCTGGGTAATATTAGTTTCTTATACAAATATTGTTGGTATAATTCATTGGATGTATTTAGTCAAGAATTTTTTTAAAAATATTCCCAATTTATATATATGATATAATTCACATGAATGATAACAAAAATAGCTAAATAATATGAAAAATGGAAATGTGACTAAATTTTAATAAAATATAAATCATGGATCAATGATATTTATTATTTGAAAAAATATTTTAATTTTTCGGGAAGTATATTTTCTAAAATTTAATATTAGAATCATATTTAATGTGATAATTGGTTTCGATTATTTTTCCTAGGTGTGCATAACTGTCTGTTTGAGGTCATTTAGGACACATTGCATATTTCCCCGCATTCCCAATTTATAAAGGTGGGTGGCATACATCACTTATTCAGGGACATTTCCTCTTTAATTGAAACAGGATGATGGGATTTCGGTTCCTCCTTTTGTGGATTCTTTATTGGAAATAGTCACATAGTCTGGTCCTCTATTATAGATTAAGATATTTTTTGTCAAACTCTTCATAGTTTCATGTAATCATGGACGTTAATTAATTACATTGCCTCTGTTAGAAAATTCAAAGGTGTCTAGTTTTGGCAGCATTCATAAGTCAGGGGTGTAGTCATGTCGGACATCACTATTGTGTCTAGACAGTGGAACAGTAGCACATCTTGGTATCATAACCTTATTATAGTGCTTCTCAAGGTCATGAAATCCCAATGAATCCCATATATAATATTGGAAATTATATTCCATAGTAATTTCTCTATGTTTTTCCTCATCTTCCAATTTTTAAGAAAGAGTATTCTGTGAGTTTAGCATCTAGTGGAGATGGATCGGACTGATCAGAACACTGACTAGAGAGGATCAGATGGGAGCAACCCCTAGAGGGAACACTGATGTTTGGATGTTATTTGGCATGAAATCACTGGGATTTGGCGCCCCAAGTAAGAATCATGATGGATTATATATTGTTAAGTGATGTGGATGGAGAATGAGATAGAGTCGACTTGAGGATGACAATGATATTTGGGTGGATCCTCGAAAAGACCACCAACATATCCCCATGGAATAGAATCAACGTCCACGTAGTTCATGATGTGGTATAGGATCGGGGTGTGCACAGTGGACAACAACACAATGATATACCTGGGCTTACACATGGTTAGCAGCTCGAAGATGTTTTAAATCTGCTGGGATGGACCAAGGATGTGGGGCCCAATAAAAGGGACGAAAACAACTTATCATCGATTTTAGAGTACAACAACTCACCACTTGATGGGATTCAGAACGGTTTAATACTAGACGGGGGTGAAAATGTATTACCATTGAATGTGATTGGTAATGACATACAACTAAATGAGGATCATAATGGCTCACCACTGCATGGCTATTAAAATGGCTTACCATTGAATAGTGAACAATTTAGTTTCATACTGGACAAAAGTATTATACAATTTATTGTCATGAAGGACAGGGTTTATGTAACATGAAATGGTCTGGACCCATGTGTGTTTGGATTGAAACTCAGGGAGGCTTCATACATACCTTTTCCTGGAAAGGATCAATGTCAACATAGTTCGGGATAGGTGTTGGTAAACTGAATTGAAGGGGGTCAGAAGCAATGGAAGGTGGCCATGACCCTCCGGGAGGCTTCCTAAGTACCTGTCCTTCGAAAGTATCAAATTCCATTTAGTTTAAAATGTTTTTTGGGGCTTACACTCTGGGTTTCCCAAAGAGGATTCCATGGTAGAGGCTTTCTCTTAGCCCACGTGACTCATGTTCAGTGTGAGAAACAAGAGGAAGCAATGACCTGACAATCACATCGTGAACGGTGCATCTGAGTGAAGTGGAATGGGTAAAACATGTAAAAGTGGACAAAATGGAAACATGATATTACCCATGGTTAGCAGCCCTGGGAGTTGGAGATTGGTTCATACTCCAAGGTGGAGACCTGAGTGTGACAAATCCCAAAGGGAGAGGGATTTTTCACTGAAGAGATGAGGTCTCCGGTTCCCATCTCCCTTCTCTGGTATATGGCTAGGAAGAAGATTAAAGGATAACGGATGGTTCCTCCCACAAGAAAGTCTAGGGGCATACAGTAAGGTGGGTTTTCTTTCCCAACGCACAGACACCGCTCTAATAAAGGGGATCTCATTCTCTATGGGGAATGATCTCACTGACATGGAGACCATTGGGTATAGTGAATTCATGAGATGGGTCACCCCACATATAATGCATGGGGAAAGGCTACAGTTTAATTTCATGTGATGTGGATGGTGGTGCTAGGAATTTTAACATCATGTAGCTCAGATGAGGTGGGTTTACTCTGTACCTCTAGGACATACATGACTGATACCCACACACCGTTTGGTGATGGGAAGGCATCAACAATGCAATGGTGAGGGGGTATTATGGAGTGATTCAGTGAGAGTTCCACGTTGGCGTGGCTATGTGGAGAAGCAATAGTCGTTAGTGTGTCTATGCGAATAAGAACGAGGCAAAAAATTTAATAGTAAGTACCACCCAATGGATCCTGAAATTACTTTGTGCAATCCTAGAGGATCACACAGGAATAGGATTTTCATAGAAAATGGGCTCATAGGTAGAAGCCACATGAAGCTCTGGTGCTCAATGAAGTTTAGGGGCTTTTCGAAGTGGTGTGATTCTCGAAGTCAAGATTCCTAGACTAGTCATTGAAAATTGGTGAATATAGAAGGTGCTTCACGATGTGTAAAAGCATTCTCAAAGCATTGCTTCGTGAAGAAGGGGTGCCTTGTGAAGCATTGCATTGCGATTCCATGTGCATCATAAAGAAGACTGAACCTGCCTTAGAATGTGGATCACATGTGAATTGATGATATTTTGCGAATCATTAGTGCTCTGAAAAGTCCCTAGTTCTCTTGGGTGTACCCTTCCTTCACAAAGGCTCATGGGCCCTGTGAAGGGCATCCCTCTTGGAAGAGAGGATGAATTCAAACAAAGGGAGGGGCACATCATGATGCTATAGTACCTTGAAGATCTCATGGTCTGCAGAGCAAAAATTGATTCACAATTTGAGAGCTATGAAGAAAATAGTTCGGAGGATCCGTCATGTGGGATTGTGGGGAGCCCAATATTTATAGGCAAGAGGCGCAGCGAAGTAGAACTTGCAGGGTGGGACGACACATGGAATTTTTTATACCCTCAAAGTCTCCTGCCTCTTTGATTTGAGGAGGGTTCTAAAATATTATAGGGGTTTGCGAAACCTCGCGCCTCCTTGCTCCATGGTGGGTTCGAAATACGAAAAATGGGTTCGCAGAGCCTCCCACATTCTTGCTCTGCAGTGGGAATGTAAATCTCAAATCGGTTTGTGGATCCTCCCACATCCTTTCACCATTGTGTCTTCGTGGAGAGGAAGCATTGGGCCGGCCATGGGGCTGTGAGGGTTCCACTAACAATTTTGCGAGTTATCCCTTAGGTCTTTCTATTTGTTATTTATCTTGAAAATTTTTGGCACCAACAAATTCCCCCTTCATTTTGGGAGATGAGGAGAAAGTGAGGGTCAATGTATGAGTGTCAATCGTCAAAATCTCTTAGTCAATCGCAAAGATTATTCGCGATGGAGGCTTGTGAAGCATAGAGGCATCATGTGGTATGAGCACGCCGCAAATCCCACCTTGGTTGGACACGCCAGAAAGAACCTGGGGTCATGACTTATAAATATGGTAGGATGACCTCTCATTTTTCCATTCTCATATCCAGGTTTTCACATTTAGTGCTCTCAATTCATGAAGCACTGCGTACTCTGTGATTACTCTACACGAATCTGGCCTTCTTTACGGTGCACAATATGTCTTTAACATTGTGACGGTGTGCTCTGTGGCATGCATATAAATGTTGAAGCATGGATCCGTGAACAGTCATCACAAATATCCTCCATGGACGAGCTCTATGAAAGTGCTTCACGAATCCATAACTAAAGATTTACCAAACTAAAAAACAAAATGGCTCATCAAGAGGCCTCCAACGGATTCCCTTTATATGCTTCCCAGAGAGAGTAGATAGTTGATAGAACATGTATAGGGGAGTTCATGCCGATCCATTTTGACGATAATTTGCTGGATAAGCTGCAGTCAGAAATCCAAATGTCCTATCCACTATGTAAGAGGTTTCCTTTGTATGTATTTGATCTGGGGGATGAAATCATCATCTCTGATGTGTGTAGGGACGAGCCAACTTTCTCGTTCAAAAGCACACTATTCCAGCACCAGTGGTTCAAGGCACCTAGAGACCATGCCTGGGAGGACTTCACACATGCCAATGTTGATTGTATGTACAATCACTTGAACAACATTGAATGGAAGAAATTGTAATCAGAGTCAACTCCCTCGATGAATCATACAATACTGAAGGGAACCATGAGGAACATGGGAATGGGGTGGTCCGATTAGTGGGATACGCACCAAGGTGGCGACCTCACAGATGACAGGTCTTGGGGGAACTCGTTAGGTGCCTCGTGCATGGAATTTTGGGCAGAGTTGAGAAGGGTGGGCCTGTATGAGAGGCATGTGCTTCCTAATTCTATATCTATTAGTCGATGCAACTGATGCCAGAGTTGTTGAGAAGATGGTCATCAAGGACCAATACATTCCAATTACACAATGGAGAGGACACCATCAGTTTATGGGACCTGCACCCAATCTCGGGGGGTCCCGATACTAGGGGTAATGTAAGACGAGTTACTCTATGTTAGGGGTGTCTGGGAGTATACGGAGAAAATTCCCCCACTGGAGATGGTTTTTATGAACCTAGTACTAGGTTAGTACAAGAAGCAGGTAAAGGATGCCCATTTCAAATAGTGGTTCAAGTAGTTCTTGAACTTCCTAGAAAATATGCAGTTCCATGTGAGGCCTCAGACCTTCCTGAAGGGGGCTCAATGTGGAAAGGATCACTCGTAGTGGCAGTTCATAGAGGATATCCAATGTAAAATATGGGGATTTAGTGTCATTAGCAAGTATCAATTAGTCTTTTGGTTGGATGAATTCATTTCGGCACTCATATATGGTTTAATCATGCTAGTAAGAGACGTGAACATTGGCGTGCGACCGACCACATTTATCATGGTCTCCATCCAGGTGACTGGAGGACGAGTCAACCTCAAGATCATGATGCTCGCCAAGCTGTACAAGATTTTGCAGAATATATTTGAGGGGAACAACCCACAGAGAATATGCAGGAAATTACACCTCCTCTATCGGTGGATAGTGGCGTATATTAGGGGAGGCTATGAATACATGAACCCCATCATTCCTCTGGGATCAAACTTCCTCCTATCCATCTTGAATGTAATTGGGAGATTTTTGGAAGTGGTACTGAACCGTGTTTGGAAGGTAGAGGAGTTCGACTTTCACCCGTTCCCATAGATAATGAGTGTATTCACTGATAATGAATTTGGAATGGGGGATCATCAGTCATACCTCTTGGCCATTAAGGGTGTAGTACTAGTGGCACAGGTGGACCGCAATCCATAATATGAGTAATACACCCCGAACCTATTCGCCAAGAAATTACAGTGTACGTAGTGACTGACCCCACATGTCAATTTAGGGGCGCGCTATGAGGAACACCCATTTGTGATGAGACACATGTGTCGCATGGTCACACGGGAAGAAAGAAAAATGAAGAATGAGCTACCTCTTCCCATGGACATCATCAGACTAGTGAATGAGTAAGAAAAAATATGTGAGGTGGCATACCCTTGGGAGATGTTAATGAAGCCAACTGTTTGGGCTAGTGATGGTGTGCCTCCCCAACCTCATGGTTGGGGAAGGAAGGCAGCAAGGATATCTTGCGGCGGCGAGGCTGTCATGGCGGCGAGTCCCACATCAGTTGAGGGGGTGGAAGTGGAATTGGATACATTGGTGACAGTGCACCTGGAAGTTCCAGAGGAGCATAATTATCCATAGGGAAGGCCACCTAGAGGATTCTATAGAATATCCACCCAGGCCCCGGGTAAGCGACTGTGTCATGTAGACATGCTAGAGAATGCAATATTCCCAGAGGCCTGGGACATCTGGGATGTCAATAGGCCATTCCATGGTCAGTCCGAGATGTGGAAACACTAGAACCATCTAGGGATGGATATGTCGGGGATAAGCCCTTTCTGAGTGGACAATACGGTGTCCCTGGCGAAGGTGAAGAAATACCTTGAAGAGATGGAGGACATTGTGAAAATCTGAGGGGCCACACATCCAATGAAAAACCGGGAGAAGGTGTTGTTGGATCGAAGGACCCCGTTGTAGTTGTCAGCAGTAGAATTGAATGAGCGCTTCCCATTGCCAGATGAATCAGATGAGTCCTCATGGCGGGAGGAGGCCAGTAGAAGTATCCCATTGGAGGATGGTGTAGATGGTGACTCGGACCCATAGCTTGATGAATGTACATAGGATATCGAGGTAAAATCCAGAGACCCTTCCCCGGGATTTTATTTTAGGCTACTTTGGACCCCTCACTAACATTTGAAATATTCAGGTGGGATCATACATAGAACCCGCTCTCACCCCACAATTGATGCTGATGTGAGGCCTTCAAGTTCTATGACAGCGACAATAAAAATTACTACATCCAGTGGGGCCCAAAAACATAATGTGGTTCTTCTAGAGTTCTTTTGAATTCCCAAACAAATAATTAGGGCTACACCATGTGGTCCTGATAGTAAAAATCATAGAATAAGACCGATAATTCGATCTTTGTAAGTCTCCATTACAAAATTCATTACTGCCACCCATTCACCAGGCTAACTATCATATGTTCCCTTTATTGGTAAGAATAGTTCTTCAAATTGTGTGGGTTTCCTTGGAGAGGTTGGATGGTACTTCTGGAAGTGCTTTTCCTAGGGTAATGTTAGTGATCGTGGAGGCGGATATCCATACAGACCAAGATGCGGCACTTCTAATCACTAGTGGGACCGTAAGCAAGGCTGAGCTACTGGTTATTGAGGTGGGATCTGATAATGATGATCAATCAGACAACACAGGTCTTTATATACATGATAAGACACCAGATGCAGACACTGTTGAAGAGTTCATGGGGGTGTTTTCCACATACGAGCCTACCTTTCTCATAAACTAGGATAAGACACCCTCTGATAAAGAGGATAACAAGACAGTCGGTTGCCGGTCATGGAATCTTATCAAGAGCTTTATCAATGACACCCATCAAGCACAATGGATGGATTGGATGGAGATACTTCATTCATGACTACACGAATAGTGCACTGGGGGATTGGATGCCCAACATCCCCACATGATCATCTGGGATCTCATGGCAGAGAAGATCTAGGAGTATGACCGTAGGATTTGTGTGGGTTGGCAGTGGAGAAAAGCGGTGAACTTCATGAGGATCCAGGAGGCTGAAAACAAGATTCAATGGCTACAAATCCAGGAAGAAGAATATTATTCATTCGTAAACATGTATTCAGAGATTATATCACGGATGAAGGACCAACTATCAGAGTCCAAAGAGCACATGAAGAAAGCCTCTGAATAGATGAATGTTATCCGAACCAACGAGGACTGGTCCTGGATCACATCGGATGAAGTTTTCCCCATCAATGCCGATGAGAATAGGGAACTGAATAAGAGACAGTGAATCCTGGATGCCACAATGCAGAGGGTGGAAGAGCTATAATTCTTTTTTGATGGGGTTAACCCATCTATGGGTGGTGTCGATCCCCGGGTACAGTGATGCGTGTAAATTTTGACCTGACGTTCATGTTTATATTTTCATTATAAATGCATGTCTGAGTTATTTTATTCATTTATTTTTATTCCATTTCTATTATATTCATGGAACATCATGCGATTAGTCCCTAAGATCATGGGGTCAGGCCCGATGCGAGAAACAAGGGATGACCACCTTTCCATTCTACCTAAAAATAAGAGTGCAAACCAAGCTCTGGGAAACATAAGTTTGAATAACCAATCCAAATTTTTGGTAAGGAGGAGAGAGGCCTGACTGGAGGAAGAGGATCGCTGAACAATTGATTTTTCATATTCCCAATGTGCTCAAGTTCATGACCAGGGTAACACCAGGGGAATTTGGAATCAACCAGAACATATTTGAGTTGAAAGTGTCAACCATGATACACCATATTTGGAACACTATGGGGGTGGCGTGACTATAAAGCATAACTGATGACCGAATTCGAAACACATTATCCATATTTCTTTAGCATGAAATGGAGATAACAAACGATGACTGACCATTAACCATATTCGCAACATGGGTCCTAACTCAAAATTTTATCCATTAGTCCTCCATAACATTGCCCCTGGACTGTATGTGATCCATAGGCCCAGAATCCATATAGTTAGGGGGTTATTTTAGATGTGAATGAGGAAGAGGGTCCAAATAAAGGATATAAAATGCATGGAGTCTGTAGTGATGGGTTGTTCGAATGGAATATAGTAGAGTTGAAATCACGCCACTGTGGTAGAAACACATTAGGTGGGCATATCTTTTTTATCAGGATCAAAAATACTTCTGAACATGTCCTCTCTAGCTAGGACCTAGATTTATTTTTAGTTTTATGCCTTACTGATAATGATGATAGACATGTATTTGAATTTCGTACGGTGAGGATGGTACCCATAGTTTAAAGGAGATACTTCCCGGACCATGTTTAACTGTTAAAAGTCATGTTACATGGACTATAGGCTCCTAGTTTAAGGTCATAGAGTGTGGACCATGATTGGGGCTGAGTGGTAATAGGGTTTATTGACCAAAAGGGTGGGATTGTGGAAGAATTCATAGGCCTCACTACATATCCCATTAGGGTCAGAATCAAGAAAAACATAGTTCATAAGCATGGCGAGGCCGGATGCCTACACTGATAGGGGGAATCCTCTATGTAAAGGGATCTATTTCATCCCATGACTAACAGGGGGCATCTTAAACTTTTTTAGGGTAGAAATGAATTTCACTGTGATGCAATAGGACGAGTAGTGAAAGGGAAGATCCCAGGAAGGGAGTATGTGGTGTAGTAGCGATAAAACAAATTTGAATGAGGACATAAGGAGACCTCACCACACCTCGTTTCCCTAGAGGAAGTTATTTAGGTCAAGAGAACAAAATTTAATTTTAGGTTAAGCTTCAGGAATAGTGCATGGGTGTTCATACATACACCATTAGGATGAGAATAATGTCCCATGTAGTTCTGAGAGCATAGTTTGTTGTCATGAAGGATGATGAAACACATGTGGGAATGGTTGTTCAAGTACACGTCCTACCAAAACTAATATGCACACATAATTCGTGATCGATTTTGGAAACATAAAGTACTTATGAGAATTTCCTAGAATAGGAAGGCATATGTTTGGGGCAATGGGGCACTAGGTGAATAACGCCTCAATAATACTGACCCACCTACTTGACACACATTGATGCATTAAAGGGTTAAGCTGAGTTTGTTGGAATTCCACTTGAATATAAGGAAGTGGAATTTGTGAATCTGGATGCTCAAGAACTGGACAACAATGATAGTGGCATGATGATAGGGGATACCTATTGAACATGTTTGAAAAACAGTATCTGTTTAGCGTTATCCTGTAATGGGGACAGACAAATGAGGGTTGATCGCTGACCATGTTCAAAACACGGGGCTGGTCATAAATGTCATCTAAGGTCCTCAGATATGTTTGACCCAATGGTAGGTGAGCCAATGTGGCATGATACTAGGCCGTAAAGGGGGTCCCTTTTAGACATGGAGGGGGATTTGGGTCCAAATTACAGGCTCACGAATCTTGGACTTGGAATGAGTGGAATATACCTATGAAAATTCCACACTTCAGTGTCTTTGTCACAACACATCTAAGTACGACAATAGGACGTATTAGATAGAGGGAGTCGATTCCCTTTCCAAAGAAAATGGTCCTAGGGTTGCATGCTTCCAGCTTAATGGTCGTAGGATGGTCCATTAAGGAGAGCGTGAATCAATGGACTGTGCGCAAGGTGGAAAATTATCCAATCTTGATGCATAGTTCCCTTAGAGAGATCTTAGTTTAGGTTCATAGATCATGAAAAATAATGTAAAAAGAAAAATGGAGGCACATGTTGCAGCTATTGAAAAACCCGACATGAATGGGGAAATAAGAATCTGTATCATCGCAATGTGCTTCTCGGCATTCTTCTGGGTCAAGGGACCAAAAGTGAATGTTTGGATGAGCCTGGGGAAATGTGCTGAGATGTTCCTACATACCACATGTGGATGGGAATAAAGACGTATGTAGTTCTAAAGGATTCATGTTAAGATGCCAGTTCTAGGGATAATAAGGTCGTGTAGATCTTTCCCTCTCTCCAAAACCAGAAGCATTTGATAGATCTTGTTTGTCATTAACATGAATGTGTGTGTGCTTTTTTGTGAAGTGATAGGCCTTCGACAGAGAGTCCATGTGTCTCTACAAGATTCAATCCTTATACTGGTGTTGAAAAATTATATGGTGGGTGACTGATACCAAACATGATGTCCCCTCGAGTAAGGGCACCACAATGCAGTGCCGTTTTTTGTGATGTTCCAGGATGATAACGCCACAGTTTAGTGTCATGTGATGGGATAAACCATTCATTTTAACATCATGAAGTATAGATGTAACATTTTAATGTCATGTGATACTATGAACAAATCTTTAAAATCATATGGCTTAGTCCTATACATGATAGATGAGGTACAGGAAGGAATGTTCACGACATGATAAAGCATACCCGAGGTGAATGAGGAAGAAGTCCACATCACACTGTGCACAATTCCATGAAAGAAACCTTGGGATGAGTGTCCAGAAAATGATAGAGAGAATGGGGATGTATAGACTAGCTCTGAGTTTAGCTAGACCCATAGATGAGATATCAAGGCGTTCCTACAAATACCATGATCATGGGAATAATTCTATATGTAATTCTAGAAGATATTGTATTAGGTGATCTTAGATTATGGTCTTAGAGCTCGAACCATGAAGAACAGACACTCATACAAATGAACACAGACCTTGATACAATTCCTATGTCACATGAGTAAATATCTGTGTGGGAAACAAGGGCGGAAGAGGTCTTTTCAACACATGGGATATGCATAAATAAGAAGTTGGTTTTGAGCCCCAAACGATACCTTACCACGACCTTTTCCTCATAATGTGAAAATGTTCACTGAGGGATAGTACTAAGAGTGTCGAAATTCCACATGGACATGATGGTGTGTAAAATGATGTGAATAATTTAACCAAAATTCTTCACTTGAGAGGCATGGCATAATGATAGAGGATAACTGTAGACCATGTTTGAAACACAATATCCATATCGTGTGACATGAAATGAGAACAACAAATGAGTGTCAACTGCTGAACATATTTTTAATGTAGAACTTGTATCAATTTTTTGTTCAAAACTCTCGAGGAAGCCTGGTTTTAATGATAGGAAAGACCATTGTACAAGCATCCTTGCCATTTGGGGGTCCCTTTGGATGAAAATGATATTGAACACCCAATTTAATGCGAACACCAAGCCTGAAAAATGGGTGAAATCATGTCCAAGTAGAATCTGATACTACAGGCTCCGAACCAGAGTAATCCTGGGCACATTGGCGAATCACTAAAGAGGGTCGAGAGAACCAACATAAGAGCATCCAACATGAATAGATGATAGTATGGAAAGGGAGAGATGGTCTCTCAGAAGATAGAGGTTTATGGCATGGTTGTTGCAAAACCAATCTGAATGGAGACATAAGCTCATACTACACCATATACCTATCCACGGTAAGAACAGATGCCAAGGGGCCAAAATGATGGTGTGGTTTTTAAATATATAGGTCTAGACCTGAAACCTAGACCTCACGTGGTCATACGTATCCCATAAGGATGGGAATCAATCCACACATAGTTATATAGGCCATGCATTTTAATGTCGTGCGGTGATGATTATTATGCTCTTTGTTTAATGTTGTCGGGCTTGGATGATAGATGCCTACATATAGTCATATCAATGGTACATGTGAGTAAATAGGGTGAATTATTGTTCCGGAATAATCCCACAAAAAAGGGTCAACAATAGAAGGTAACAGTTGACGATGTTCGTAAGACAATATCTATATTTTTTTGAATGGAGGTTATGAGAAAGACATTGAGCATAAACCATTTACCTTTTTAACAAAACGGGCCTTGTAACAATTTTTTATTCGAAGTCCTCACAGACATTGGCCCATAATTGTAGTAGATCCATAGGGCCAAGCATCTATTCCATTCAGGGGTTATTTTGGATATTGAAGATGATGAAAACCCAAATGATGGGGCTCACGAAGCATGGTAGGGATTGTGCTCGCAGAAAAGAGGATAAGTGAAATAGGGATGTATAATGCGGGCCTTTGTGTTGTGGAAAAAATAGACTGATGTGAATAAGGATGTCAGTCTATACTACACTGCACAATCCTAAATGAGTATATGGGCTAGGGGTTGTAGGGGTTGAGGGACCAGTGACTGGGAATCCCATCCATCTATACCCACATGACCTCTAATGTGGGAATTCCCTCATCATATCTCCAAATACCATATGAGCAGTGATCGGTGTAGGAAACATGGAGTATGAATAGGCTCTCTCCATCGTATAAGGGTCTAACATCTGTAATAACACTCATTCCTGAGGCAGACCGAGGCTTGAAGAGGCAATAGGGAAAGCTGAACCACTATACTCCATTTTTGGGACATATGGGTGTGTTGAAAATGTCAAATGATATCTATTGACCATGTTTTAAACACATCATCAATATCGTGTGACCTAGAATGGGAACCAAAAATGAGAATTGACCACTGACCATATTCATAATGCGGTAATTGTATCAATTTTTTATTCAAGGTCTTCAAGGGCGTTGGCTGGGAATGATAGGAGATCCCATAGGCAAAGTATCCATATCATCTTGGGGACCTTTCCGATGTGAAAGATGATTGAAACCCAAATGATGGAGTTTATTGAGCATACATGGTCCCATGCAATATAATGTCAATATGGGTAGTAGAATAGGTAGGGATATTCAGGGAGGAGGTATACATGGTATGGCCATGATGAGCTCGACGTAAGTGAGGAAAGAAGACTATACCACACCATGTGTTTTTGCCCAATGGGATATTCCAATGTTTGGGGTTGAGCCAATGAACGAAATCTCGTGGGAATTCCTACGTATCCCATAAGGATGGGAATCAAGACATACGTAGTTCTGAAGGCCATGAAGTTTTGGCATCATGAAGTGAGGACATGGGAGGGGAGAATAACGAGAGAGTGCACATGGAAATCATCATAATTCTAACATGATTGGGGACAAAGAGGCATATGTGACACCTTATGGGATCATCCAATAGAAATATGCCCAGGGGTGATAGTTAAAGAAGAAACATAGGGCTGGACTCAAGACGAAATGTTCGAGAATTCATACTTTCTCATGAGGATAGGAATCACGAAATACATTGTTCTTGTAGTTTAATGTCTTGCATGACGATATAAAGTTTAATGTCATGTGTGATATTTTTATTGTTAAATCTCATGTCAAACACGACCGTTTAATGTAATTTAGGACCCAATAGTTTATGGTCTTGTAAGACCTGATAGCTTAGGGTTATGTAGGCCTAGGGATCATAGGCAATATAACTCTTGAGGAACATGGCATTGGTGGGAGGTGTTATACGCTCACCATCCATGGTAAATAGGGAGTATGTGCTATTTGAGTAAACATTATTAATGCTGTTAGGTCCTTCCCATTTTGGATCCAAATTAGCTGGCCTCCTACAAGGTATCATTGGTGTCCTGAGGGGAAATAACAAGTCGCCTTGTAAGATAGAGCAGAGGCAAACTTTTTGGTTGAATGCTCTAGATATATGGTTCTGATCACCTTACAAATTATGTAGGGAACAAATCCTTTTCTCATCTAGCCCTTCCAACTCAGCCTGACCATTTTCGGATTTATTATCTACCGCTTGCTGATCATAGTTATCTATTAGTAATGAGGGAACCTGAATCTAGATGGTCATGACGACCTCCGTTCCACACACCAGAGAATATGGGGTCACCTAGGTGTAATTACAAGTCATCATCCGATAATCCCAAATGGTGTTGTGGTGCTTTCCTATCCAACTTCTCTTGTTCTGAACAACTATTTTTTTGCAGAATGTTAGGAATGATTTTTTTGGATGCATCAATCTATCCAATATTTTTTGGCATGATAATGGGAGGTATGGTTAGAATGGATGTTGTACTTAGAGTAATCTTTCTTCATCTCATCTATCCAAATGACTGTGCCATTATTGGTGAGGATGGTGTGAGGGAATCCAAATCGGTACTTGATGTTCGACGTCACAATGTCAATGATGGAACGGGCCATGATCTCCTTGATCAAAACTTCCTCTGCGCACATAGAGAAGAAATCTATTGTGGTCAGGATGAACCTGCACATAGGAGCTGTTGAAAGTGGATATGGTCCCACAACATCGAGTCCCCATACCAAAAATGGATAATATTACTTGGTGGAGTGGAGAGTATCTGGAGGCCAATGTGTAAAGATTTCATGAATTTGGCACACATGGCATGTTTTGATGATATAGATGTTGTCATAAATCTTGGAGGGCCAAAAATACCCCAATTTTTGGATCTAGTGAGAAATTTTCAGCATAGTATGATGAGCCCTATAGAAAAAAGCATGATCCTCCTACGTGACATGAGAAATCCCGACCACCTGAATGAAACCAAGAAGAACCCCATAGAACTCGCAATTGTGGAAGATATTCTTATGACCAAGACCATCTTGGAAGGTAAACTATAACATGCAACATTGAATTTTCTTATGCACAGACCAATCTATTGGGAGATTATTGTATAGAAGGTACTGGAAAAAGGAGGTTCTCCAGTCTAGAGTCACCTCAATCACTACATGTGGGAGACATGGGGGTCATGACATGGAGAGGCCGGCTGTGAGGAGGCTAGATTGTGGGATTTCACAATCATCTAGAGTAATGGGAGAAATGACTCTCCAGTGTGCCACATGGATAATAAAATCATCATGTTCAAGATTTTCATACAAAGAATATTGGATACTAGGGCCTCAGCTCGACTGTTCTAATATCACGAGACATGAGTAACATACGGCTGAGATGATAAATGGGCCATTAGCTGGAGCGTGCATTCCAACAATAGTACGAACTCTCACTTTCTAATGACATTGTAAACATTTTTTTTTCATGATGACTAGTTCGGAGTCCCCATTCACATGAAAATGGGACAAATCAATCATGAGTGACATCTCAAGGCCGGTAATGAGAGCCTGATAATCTGCCTCATTGTTGGTGCAGCCTTCTGACAACATGAATGAATACGACAGAACGAAATGTGCTGGGGTAATGAAGACAATACCTCTCAATTGAGTCTGAGGTCTTTGATCCTTCTTTTGGAGGGTCTCTAGGAAGTCCCATCAATGTGAAGTTTCTAGCATGACGTGGCTTGGTCCACCAAGAGAATCACATAATCAGGGAAATCAAGATCTACGGACTAGTCCACCAGAGATGGATGGGATGAAAGGAATTCTACCAATTCATTACCATTAATAGTCTTTTATGGGACAAACCAAATGTTGAACTACCGAAGTATAACCACCCACTGAGCTAGACCACCTGTCTATATGTGGTCGGTTTAAGACGTACTTCAGGGGATATACCCCAGACACCTGTTATACCTCATGATACTTGATTTGATGGTTCATGTTTGGTTCTACGTATACCTGCGAGATGCATCTCTTCTCAAAAGGGGGCGATCTGGTCTCTGTATTAAAGTTGAATGCGACTAAGAGATAAATGACTATTCTTTGTCCCTTAGTTGTTCTTCTGGGTGAGAAGGGTGCCGAGAGATCATTTCAAGGCAGTCACATAAAGGACCAATGAAATTCCTGAGACAGGTGGAATTATGACCGAGGGATGGAACATGTACTGCTTGATTTCCACGAATGCAGTCTGATATTCATCTTCCCACAAAATAGACAATGTCTTTCTTCATGTGCCTTCAAAATGGATTACACATGCTAGCCAGATTCATGATGAATTGGTGTATGTAGGTTAAATGGAATTGGAAACCACGAATCTCCTAGAGGTTACATTGGAAACATCGATCTAATGTCTTTGAACTTATCTTGGACGTTTATTATTCCCCTGTATGGGACAAAAATGCTGAGAAACATTCAAGAGGTGAAATCGAAGGCGCAATTCAACAGATTCAACTTCAGGTGGTGGGAATGGATGAAGCTGGACACTTTCTCAAGGAAATTGAGAGGGTCCTGATGCTGGCAAGATTTGACCACCAGATCATCCACATAACATTCCACCAACGTTTTGAGGATTGAGTTAAATATGAAATTCATATCCCGCTTCTAGGTGGAACCAACAATCTTTAAACCAAAGGGTAGAAATTGGTAATAGAATGTTCATTATTGTTTTCTAAAGGTTGTAGACTCCTCATCCTCATGGGCCATTTGTATATGGTGATACCCATAGTACCCATCCATGAAAGAGTGGAATTTGAACCCATCTGTTGTGTCGATCATTAATCATATCACAAAAAGGGGAAAATCATCATTCGTACACTGATAGTTGAGATCCCAAAAGTTGATGCAGAATCTGATCTACCTATTCATCTTCTTTATTGGCACACTGTCAGCTAGAAATTTTGGGTACTAGTCCTCCTTAACAAAATTTGATCTATTGATCTTATCAACATCTGCACCAACCACGACACCATGAGAAGGGTGCATCATTCTAGGAGGTTTCTTGAACCCTTGATGATTTTCTGGGAGATTGAGGTAGTGGATACAGACGTGAGAATCTAGACCTAGCATCCCATCAAATCTATAAGTGAATACATCATGGTGTTTTCTGAAAAAATACATGTACTATTGTATCTCTTAGAGGGGAACAATGGAACTAATTAGTGTGGGTTTAGGGTCTACCTCTCTACCGAGGTTCACTTATACCAATTCATTGACCGTGGTAGAGAATCCCTCCACAAAGGCGATAGGTGAATCCTCTAAATGCTCTTCTTCAATTATGTAGGAGGGATCCTTGGAAGGAAAATTTTATACCGAGTCAATAGACTCTGATGGGGGGTTGGTACTAGTCAGAGTGGCATTGGTCATCGCATCATGGAACTCATGTGCTGCTGAAACAATAGCGATGAAGGCTATTGATCGGATCCCATCTTGTATTCATCCCATGGGGCCACGATTGATGAAATAAAGGTAATATTAGTGCATTATCATGAGTTTGTTAATTCTAGGCCAGAGTAAAAAGAAAGTATGGCATATTGTCATTTCCATGGGGCAATGATCCTGATACCTTATTGTAGTAGATGTCTTTCGGGTCACCTGAGCCTTATTTCTGTAGACGTTTGAGGTGATCTTCCGACATATCTCATACATGGAAATGTGTTCCCCATCATTATAGAAATAATGAAACATTATCACATGTCTGGGGTTGTATCCTCTAATCGGTGGATTGGAATGATATAGGTTTCATCTAGATCTGCCCACGATTCGTTCACAACAGTGTCATGATCAACCACATTAGCCTGAATTTTCTTATATTTGCTCTTGAAATAGTCGGAATCTAGATTACATTCCTCAATTGAGGAAAATGGATATGCATCACCTTTATTCATGCCCACTCAACCAATAATGGAGTATATGAGGCACTGGTGATATGATTAAGGAACCACCGCATTAAGGTGGAGCCATAGCCTTCACATCAATGAATTGTATGTGGTGTCCTGGGAGACAACCCTAAATTTATTGCTGGAAACGAGGCCACAATATTTTGTCTTCAAGTAGATATTCCTGACCAGTGTCTACTATATCATATCATAACCTTGTATTCTTAGGATAGAGGGACTCAGATCATCCTCAGACAACCCCAGTTTTCACAGTGTCCAAGTCACGATTAGGTTGATCCCAGATCATGTGTTGACAAGACATCGACTATCCTCAATGCCATTAAACTGTCCGATGATGAATAGTTAGAAATGTTCCCATGTAGGGATAGCCTTAATCATTTATAGAGAATGAGATAATGGCATGGAATTTAGCACACTTGACTACCTCAGCATAGGGGGCTTCTGTGGCTGTTACCTCAGTCTCAAACTGGAGGGGTATTCATAAATCCTCAGTGAGGGCCTCACACAAATCTGATGATAGGAAAAGGGTCTCAAGGACAGAGAGGTAATATGGAATGTTCGAATGATGGTTATGGAAATCAGACTTCTATGAAAATCATGAACTTCAACTTCCAGTAGGTCGTTCGATGACAAGAGGAATAGTGGGCCCTACTAGCAGGACCGACCGCTAACAGGATTTAAGAATATTCTGATGCTCACTAGACGAAGCTTGCATAGTGACTTCCAGATGAGGACCCGATGTATGAGACCAAATTGCAGACAAGAGTGGTCGGTCACAACATGACCAAGGTGGCTCTGCCTAATCAAACGACACAAACAGCGGGGGAGGACGACTTGATGAAACCAGATGAGAAGGTTGCATGTGCTGAGCTCTGCACTGTGTCTACTTCCTAGTTTTCAGTAGCCTTCATAGCAAGGCTGAAAATACTGACCAAGGAACTCTGACGGCACATATTATCACAGCTATGTCGATGCTGACTGTGGCTGGGGATGTTGGGAGGATCCTCCTGGAACTCCTCGTCGTCAGGAATCGTTTTGGGGTTTACCATTTCTATGGAATTAACTAAGGCATTCCCTTGACTGTTGCATAAAGATTCATCCACTACTGGATGTATTTTTGGAGGAATCTCCATCTTTATGGGCATGAATTATTCAATATTATGGTATGATGATTGCATGGGCGGGGTACATTATTTTCCCTTGCACTTCTAGTGTTTTCTCTTCTATGAAGGGGACTATTGAGACGATGATGTAAAATTATTATATGTGACTTTTGAAGTCTCTGAACTACATAGGCGTTCACATATAACACCATGAGTGTGGAAATATATTTTTCAATACATCAAGTCATCATACATTTGGGATTCGCACTTAGAAACCTGATGCCACTCTTCTTCGCTGTCACTGTTGCTGTCTGGCCTTACATAGACACATCCCACCTATGTCGAAGATAGTCAAAACTGGACTGTGTTTTCATCCACCTCATCTTGAGGACTATCTTTAAACACATCGCCCTTTTTGAGGTTGTTATCTAGGATCTAGTGGTAGGGTGAATAATTAGAGAGATCAGTGTGGTTCACTCTTCTAGCCTCCTGCATTAATGAAAACATACAATCCACTTCTCTAAGGAATTGTGGAAGTAACCAAGGAAATGAGACCCATTAAACGAGTAGGTCTGGTTCCTCCAATCTAGAAAGGGGGCCCTGGGAGCCTTTCCCCGATGAGGGGATGTAGGATCCTGTCGAGGAGGTAGAGCCTGGTTATCTCTCTTAAGCGGTGGCGGCGCATGGCACGGGGGGTCCTTCTGATTCTGTGGTGGGCGCTGCTGGACCGAAGGAAACACCAGAGGTGGAGGGAATCTATTAGGATATGAAGGTGGCTCTAAATGTAAAAATTCAAGTTGACTGGGGGCCACTATTTGTGCAACTAAGGCAAGCTTGGCCCTAGGGACCTTCTGGTGGGGACTGTAGGAGGAATCATATGAGCCTTCTTATCCTGGTCTAAGGATTCCTCTAGTCATTGGGCCTTATCAGAGAAGTGTCGGAATCCAACAGGGTAGTTTTGGGTGATCAAATAGGGGACCAGTGCCATCTTGACATTCTCTATGCACATCATCAGTAGTTTCTCCAGAGTCAATGTCATTTCAAGGGAGTATGTGTTCCCTTTCCACCGGGCAACAAAGTCTACAACACACTCATCAAGCATCTACTTGCACATGATGTGGTCTATGATACTCATCTTATGACTGGTGGAACTTAAGTAGTAGATAAATTTCCTTTGGTGGTCTTCCCACCATAGTATTGATCTGATGGGTAGCTAGTTGTGCCAGACAAACGCATGCCCATACTGTAAGAAACATCATATTCTGGTAGCCTCCTTCTACACTGGAGTTCCCAAAATGGGCCCTCACCTTAAGATAAAATAGGCCATGTTCTATGGCGGGTCCCCTATCACATTGAATAAGGAAAATGTGTGATTATCAAAACCCGAGGGTGTTGTCATATAATTCACCCACACCGGATAAGGCCTTTCATCTGGCAGGATTGCAACATATTGCATCTCCAATGCCTTGTGATGGGAATTGAGTGCCTCCATTGGATCATCTGGGTGGGGGTTATTGTCTTGGTAGTGATTTAAAAACACTAGTGCATTGTTAGGTTCATCAACACAATAAGTATCCATGCGACTAGTGGAGTATTTGGTGGAACTGCCTATGGAGAAGTTGGGGGAACCTGAGCTGGGCCCTGAGGATAGTCTTAATGCTCTGTTTGATTTGGTGATTCATACCATGCCATCTTTCCATATGTTCCAGCCTTCTACCTCTCTGCATGGGTAGTATGTTCAAGGTCCCCATGTGGCTATTCGCTAAGGGGAAGTTTTGCCTACCCCTACAGCCCTAACTGGATCAACATAGTCTGGCCGTCACTTGACAACACATTCGGCAAGTAGGTCATCGACCATCTATTTTTTTGGTGATTTTCTGACTCAATGTGGCCTTTTTGATATAATATTCCATCATTTGCATTGATATAGATGTTCTACGGGGTTTGATATCTTCAAGGTGCTCCTTACCCTGGTTGGTATTTCTACTTAGGACCAATTCCTCGGTGGGCACCAGAAGTCTCAATTTATTACTCTATTAACAAGTAATCCATCCCAACAGATCTAAGAGGTGTAAAAATCCAACATTGGGTAGGTCCTCCCCATCAATCTCCAGACTGTTCTCACCCCTGGAAGGTTGGCCACGTTAACCACGACATTTCCTAGAAGCATACATCAATGTGGCCCGAAAAAGTGGCATGGTGCCTGATGGAACTGAAATGGTGGGCCACGTACTACCCCCATCCATGGATTTTCACATGATGAGAAGCCTCTAGATAATATTTCAGAGCACTTTAATGCTTGTGAAAAATCATTGTTGGAGGGTCATATGGAGACTAGGTGACTCAGGGAACTGGGCCAATGAGAGTGCGAACAAATCAACCAAACTGAATTGTAGGATGATGTCATCTAAGTGTGCATGAATCATTGGGTAGGCCACTTGTCGATGAGGAAGGAATAAATGAGATTCTATGAGGTTTTCGAGAAAACACTCGACCTCTTCCTATGTGAGCAATTCTGGAACACTAAAATTTGGTGCTATAACTATCCATAACATCTCAGTGAAATTGTCCATTGTGAGAATATCCCCCAAGATCCTTGGTCCAAATTTAGGGTCTTGCCCTTAATTTCCTCACTTGTCAACCACATGCGGCTAGGGGATCAGTAACGTTACCGAAGAAGACCACTAAGATGATAGGCTGGCACACAGAGAATATTGAAAATGAGCTGACTAACAGAAAAATCTCAGGCTATCCTCCAAAGAGTTTAGTGACAAAGCCACCCCAATGTGAAAAGACTGACTGACGATTGCAATTCCCGGTTCAAGGACTCAGAATACTGGAGATGGACCATGCTACTACTCCTCTACCATTTTCCCCCCAAAATAGCTCTCTGTGATCTCTTTTCAAGTTAGATAATTCTTCTTTTGATTATGGTGGCGATTGCACAGCTGACACCTATTGATTTACCAAATTTATCGTCCTCCAGGATATACCTGCAGAGAGAGGTGGGAATCCTATGGAACACACATTCTAGAAGTATGATGATGATGTTCATTATTTCTACCTTGTCCTTTAACACACTGGATGTAGGCAATATTTCCATCGCTGAGTCATATTCCACCTTAAAATCAAAGAATAATACTGATTTGATCTTGGTTTGGATTTTCTTGGCGTTATTTTTTAGGTGGCGACGACCCTCCCTCATACCCCGAGATGGTTCTTCAGGATATGGCTGTTTTCTTGCATGAGGATGACCTTTGGCCGTATTGGTGCTAGGGTGGAGAGGATTTCTACATTAGTGAGATGGGGCACAATAAGCACCTGGACAGATATCAAAGTAACAATGGGAGGACCATCGTTCCCACTGACAGATAGGTGTAGGGAATCTCCACATGAAATTATGCAGAGGGTAGGACCACTGATGGATCGTATTGGATCACATGTAGGACATCCATGCTTGTTTCCCCTAGCGGGATCATCTTGAGGAGGGTTCTTGTACTGGTCAAGATGAACAAGGGTAAGACCTCCGTGTTGGGTGCTGGTGAAGTGAAGCATACCTTCACTCTGATTTCTGAGATGAGGAGGACCTTTTACAGCTTCCACAAGAACATGGGGAGGTCCCCCACACTCGTGATTGACCAGATGTATAACTTCCCCACACCGGAATCCTACGGCATGAAGAACAACTCCATACCTACTGAAATGATCATGAGAGATGCTTCCATACTGATTGTTGCTGCCATGTAGAGGACCCACATTCAGATTAATGGTAACATGGGTCAGTCCTCTATGTTGATCATGGAAGCGGGGAGGACTCGCGTTCTACATCGTGGTCATATGGGGAGGACCTCTATAATGGGTGCCATTGCCGCGTGTCGGTCCACAGTGGGTTCTCCCTACACCATCATCTAGGATAGACGACCAGGCCTACCTGTGGGACGGTTGGGGCCTCAATCTTGGTTGGGTCTATAGGTTCCCCTACTCAACATACATAAGGGTATGGTGATAAACGTTAGTGGGGGAACGAGGCTCAATTGTTGTTGACGTTGACGCTCCTTAGCGGGAATCCTCCTTCACCCGTGCCTGACGCTGGCATCGGGTCATCTGAACTGTGGTCGGTGGGGCATGTGCATAGGTTACCTACTCCTCAACTCATTGGACAGGGTGGCAGTGCAGGCATAGCCTAGTGGGAGCCCTCGTTTGGATCCCCTAAAATGGGATTCTGTCCAAGCTAGACCAGATATCCCCTAACTTATCGGCATATGGGAGGGAGTCATTGAGGAATTCTAGGGTATGTCTCTTGAAACGATTTTACGTTGGTGTGGGTAGACGTGTCTCCATGCTTGACCATAGGGGGTGGTGGAGGTGACTAGGCACAAACACCTATAAATCCCAGAGGGTCATATCCTGAGTCAAGATAATCCCTTCCTCCTCATATCATCATACGAGATCATTTATATACCTTCGATTAATGAATTCAGAAGGGGTAATGGGGTGTGGACGCCCAATAGCCATGGTATTATATATTTTCGCACAAGCGGTGGTGCCATGTGGGATTGTCAGGTTGGATTTTCCCCTTCCCCTATGTTAGTGGGTGGGTGGCGATCAGATTCCAGATGCAGCATATTAGTTCCTTGAAAGCAGGGATATTAAACCATTAGTGATGAAACAAATAAATTGATGTCCAGTTCCCCAGCCACATTCCATCTTCCATGTATGTTAAGAAGGATCCATGTTGATAGTGTCGCAGACCATGATGTCCAACATATTTACTGCCCCGAATTCTAGTGAGTTTTATTCTAGGACTACTATTTTCTTGGCAGGACCAAGAACCAGATAACTGGATCCAGTGACATGCTAATCCACTGATGTCTCAAACACTACTAATCTCTATATTGTAGAGAATAACTTCACGTCGGGTTCATTATTTCTGTTCTAATGCATTCGTCGGGGCGTGCACATTCGTCTATTTGAGGATGATGAGGACGTGCCAACAGTTCCCCTGTATTCCCTCTTTCCAATGGTAGGTGACATCCTTCACTTACTCTGGGATTTTTTCTCCTAGATTGAGATGAGATTATGGGTTGATGGTTCCTCCATCTGTTAATTCATCCTCAGAACTCTTCACCTTGTCCAGGACTCCCTTACAGATTAATAAGTTGTTTGTGAAACTCTTCCTAGTGCTATATCTTAATGGATTCCTATTAATTACACTTATTCTATTAGGACATTCCAAGGCATCTGATTAGGGCATCAACCATCATTCATGGTATTAGTCACGTTGGAACTCAGTAGCATGTCGGGACGCCATAACACTAGCACATTTGGGTTCCCCCAAATTATAGGGCATGTAAAGGGTACAAAAACTAGAGGAATACCACATTGAATGTGGGTAATTATACGCCATTGGAATTTACCTGGGGTTTCTCTCAGCTTCCCATGTTTAACACTAGGTATTCTACAAGTTTAACGTCTAGTGGAGAAAGATCAGACTAATCAGAACACTAACTTGAGTCGATAAATGGGTGCAACCACTGGACGAAACATAGATGTCAGGAGATGAATTTACATGATCTCACATGGATGTGGCATCCAGAGTATGAATCAGTATGGATGATGGATGGTTAAGTGATGTGTTCGAAGAATGAGATGGATTCTACTCAAGAGAAATAGTGATGTTGGACATGAACCTCGAAGAGACCCCATACCTATCCTCATGGATGAGAATCAATGTCCACATAGATCAGGATGTGATATAGAATTTGGGGTGTGTGCAGAGGACATCGACCTAATGATATACTAGGGCTTACACATGGTTAGCAACCTAATGTTGGTCTGACGCCGCTGGGACAGACCAAGGATGTGGGTCCCAATGAAATAGATCACAATCGCATACCATCAATTGCAGAGTAAAATGGCTTAACACTTAATGGTATTGACAATGGATTGCTGTTGGATGGAGGTGAATATGGCTTAACACTAAATGGGATTGACCATAACTTAACGATAAATGGGGTTCACAATGGCTTACTAATGACTGGGTATCACACCAACTTACTGTTGAATAGTGAATTGTTTAGTGTCATGTAGGACAAAAGGGAAGTACAATATAACATCAAGCAGGACAACGGTGAACTGATGTGAAATTTTCAATATGAATGGGTGTTGGGAATGAACCTCATTGAGGCTTTCTATGTACCTTTCCCTAGCATAGATCAAAGTACACAATGTTTGGGGGAGTTGTTGGTGAACCGACGTGAAGGGGGTCAGAACCTATTAATGGTGGACATGAACCATAGAGAGGCTTCATACATACCGTACCATTGAAATGATCATTGTACACATATTTTAGAATGGTGTTTGGGGCTTACCCTCTTGGCTTCCCAGAGAAGATTCCATGGTTGGAGCTTGCTCTAGGACAACTTGAGTCATGATTAGTGTGAGAAAGAAGAGGCAACAATGTCCTCACTATCACATCATGAATGTTGCATTCGTGGAATGTGAAATGAGGCTGACATATAGTTTTTATCCCAATATGGAAACAGGGGATTACGTGTGGTTAACAGCCCAGGGAGAGAGAGATTGGGATATACTCCATAGTAGAGGCCTGGAGGCATCAAATACCAAAGGGAGAGGTATTTAGAACCAAATAATGTAGGTATTTGGTGCCCTTCCCAACTCTCTGGTCTTTGGCTAGGAAGAATATAGGAGTAGCAGGGATGCTGCCTCCTGCAATAAAGGCTAGGGGCTTGCACCAAGGTGGTTCACTTTCCCCACAGACAGACACTGCTCCGATAAAGAGTATCTCATTCTATGTGAGGAATTAGCTCACTACCATGGAGACCAGTGGGCGTAGAGAATGTATTAGATGGGGAACCCAATGTATAATGAATAGGTAAAGGATGTAGTTTAGCATCATGTGATGAGGATGGTGGTGCTTTGTAGTTTAACATTATGCAGCTCGGACGAGGTGGGTTTACTCCACACCCCTAGGACTTACTTGAATGATACCCACCCACCCTTGGGGAAGGGAAGGATTAACCAATGCTATGGGGAGGGGTGTTATGATGTGATCCATTGAGGTGCCCATGTTAAAATGGTGTTTTTATAAATATGAACACAGGAGCTCTAAAATTGATAAAAGAAATTCATTTCACAAGACAGAAGAAGTAATTTTACATTTTTCCTTAGTAAAAAGTGGAACCATTCCCCTAGGAATAGTGTTGATGGGGATGTCCCTCTCTTCTAACAACCCTTTTTTGCAAGGATGTCTGCAATGTAGTTCACCTCCATGAAGGTATGCATGATTAAGTAGTTGAGGGAATATATTTTTTCTATGAAATTTACCAAATTACCTACCAGCTTCCATGATAATCTCATCTGTCTAGTCCTAATTACATGAACAAGTGTGTCCAAGTCACACTTGAACCAAATGTTGTTCCAATTTCATTGGTATGAAATATCCACCGCTCTGATGAGTGCCATCATTTCACCTTTTAATGCTTTGGTGTGCCCACATGGGCCATAATTTCATTCCACAACCTCCCCATGCTGATATCTAAAGATTACCCCATATCCGGAGGGCCTAGGGTTACCCTTAGAGGCTCCATATATGTTTCATTTAAGAAATCCAATAATGGGGGAAATCCATATCACCTCCATCATGCCCCTTGGTTTGGGATAACAACCCACAACCCTTAATCTTATGAGTATCATGAACTCCCTAACTGAGGTGTTACAATGCTACTTAATATGTGATCTAGAATTTTGAGTGGCCACCAGAATGTTTTTAGTTGAATTGGTTTCATTGAATCCTGTTTTCCAAGGAATATTGTTGTTGTGGGCCCTCCATACTTTATATATCAGTTCAGCACATGCCACCTGCCACAGTGCATTAATCTGTTTGGATTCCAGAACTCTAAACAAATGCTGAATGTGCTAAATTGCCGAGGGAGTATTTCAAGAATCCGGCTAAAAATTCTAAGTATTGCACTCCACTGTGAGGAAGCTGTGTTGTAGGACTATAACAGGTGTTCAAGTTCCTCCCTCTGCGGACCACAAAGTGCACACCTCGAGCATAATGAAAACCTGAATCTTAGGTTGTTCACATCCTTTTGGATTTTGTTATGATGAAGTCTCCATATAAGTGAAAATAAGAAGTGAAGAATCCAGTTTCTGTTGATATATCCAATACATCTTACCTCAACCTTCAACAGGTAATGGAAGATGATTTTAGAGTTACGCAAACTCAATTGAGACCCTTCCCATAGCATAATTTCCTCCAGCTTGATAAAATCATGCTATCAATCAGAGTGGATATTTCAACTGTAATATCACCTATGTGTTGCAGCTGATCGATGTGGATATGCTGCTATAAATGGCATGTTCTACAGAGTTTATCCTTTACATAAGAGGTGTGACCATCCAGTTGGTGGACCAGAATTTTAGATTTGAGTCAACATTGACCACCCAACGTGAGTGTCTCATGATTGTGAGAAACACTGAACACAAACCGGTATACATTGAGGAATCCATGGTGCCTTACCTCCCATAAATGAGTCTTGGTAGAATTCTTCTCCTCAAAAAATAAAGGGAGCCCGAGTTTCTATGAATAATACTCTAGACAAACTTCGAATGTAATGCCTGGTTAAAACGGTTTATATTTTTAATTACTAGACCACCCTATTTGGTAGGCATGTAGCATGTGTCCCAATTAGCTATGATGAGCTTCATTTCCAGCACGTTTCCACTCTAAAAAATATATTTCTTCGTGGAGTTAATTTTTTTCACCACTAAGGAATGCCACATGTAGACCACAATTTAATTTACATGTTTTTAAATAACCACATGTTTGAAAAGACAAACTCATCCTGCCATTGACATAGAATTTTCTTTCCATGATGCTAGAGTTTCTCTTATCTGGGATATAGCCTGGGAAAATAGGGAGGCCTGAGGTTTTCCCAAGAATAGGGTCACACCAAGATACAAAAAAGGTAGAGATCCCTCCTAGAGTCCATGATAATTCATTAGTCGTGACCTCCTTGCCGCTGCCTTGTTCTTTCCAAAGAAAATGAAGGATTCCCTGCAATTTATTTCCTTCCCCGACATATTCTCATAATGAAAAAGTGCTTCTCTTAGATGAGTGATATTTTTTCTATCACCCTGCATCAAAATGTCAATATCATCATAATAATGTAAGTGAGAGGGAGTATAGAGTCTTCTAGCTGCTGTGACGGTTCTATGTTTTCCATTATCCACCATCTTAGTGAGCATCTTTCTTAGTTAATCCTCGGAAATTGCAAAGATTATTGTAGAGAAGGGGTCACCCTATCTCACACCCCTTGAACATGTAAAATATCACATAGGTGACCCATTAATTAGAACTAAAATATTAGTATATTCCATCAAATTTGTGATCCAGTGAACAAAAATTTCGCAGAATCCAAACCCGAGAAGAGTTTTTTTAATAAATCCCTCGTCTATTGTGTTAAAATAATTTTTTATTTCAATAATCATATCCACATTGCAACCCTGTATTGTATTTCTCAGAATATTGAAGCATTCTGAGCTCATAAGCAGGTTGTCCTAAATATTCCGTCCCTATACAAAGTCAAACTGGTTCGAGGAAATAAATTTTCCAGTAACCTGAACTAGATTCTTTTCCACAAGCATATTGATTATTTTTTCATGGTTTTCACTATGTAAATTGGCCTGAGTTGACCAATTTCACTGGAATACTCTAACTTTGGTATCAAGGTAATGAATTGTGTATTGAAACCGGGTGTGAATGTACCACCTCTAAAAAGGTGATTAAAAAGTAGGCATACCTCATTGTAAATGACATTCAAATATATTTGAATGAAAAGGTTACTGAAACCATCAAGTCTCAGAGAGCTATATTTCTTAAGACCAAACACTGCCTCCTTTATTTCAAAATCCATTAAAATCGATGTGAGATGACGATTGTCCTCCTTAGTGATTAAATTAGCAATGATATTGTCTCTAACAGGATCAGATCTAGCAATACCATTGAATATATTCTTATATAATGATACAATATGTTCTTCAAGTTATCGTTTTTCTTCCAAAATTCAATCTCCATCATTTATAATAAAAGGGGTCTATTCACTCTTTGCACTGTTTGAAAGGCATCGAAAAACGTTGTGTTTCGATCGCCTTCCAGAAGCCATATAACATTGAACAACTCCTTTCTGTGATTTTCTCTAATATTTAGGAGGTTATTTATCTTTAAATAGAGTTCAATATCATGCTACATCTCCCTCGAGAAATAAGCTTTTTTGTTCTCTGCTTTCATATCATTCAGGAATCTTTCAAGTCCTTTAATTTCAGTGTCCATCGATCTGAATCTTTCTTTACTCCCTTGCCTAAGATTAGTCATGAGAATTCAAAGCATGGAAATTCATTTCAAAGGATTGTCATTACATATAAATGATCCAAAATTATCTTGAAAAAATCTTGAGAATTCCGAAAGAGAGACCCATGCATTATTAAAAATGAAAGGATGTTTTTTCCCACCATCATTTCGAAGTAAGCTAATCAAAATGGGGGGATGATCAGAGTTTATTTTAGGAGGTTTAACACATGTGATTAATTTCTATACAACATGTATTCTTTTATTAACAAAGTCTCAATTAATTGGACATGACCTCATACCATTGATATTTTTCCTATACCTCGTGTATTTAGCACCAATGAAGTTCACTAACACTATACCATCTTTGTCAATACATTATCTAAAGTATCTGGAAGTGGTGGAATTTGTAATTTCACCCATATTTTTATCTTCATGAAGGATAGTGTTGAAATAACCCATGAATATCAAATGACTTAAGATATAATTCTCTAGTTGCTATTTTTTCCCCTACAGAAACCTCCAGTCGACATAATAGTTTTGAGCATACAAAATTGAGAATAAAAACTACCTTCCACCATCTATAAAACTACTGGTGATGATTAGGTTTTCCACATAAATAATAATTGAAGAATCTACTTTATGATGACTGATAATCCAAATGTAGTCATGATTTGTATCTTCACTATTAGTACCCACAATATTATATCCCCTACCGCAGATCATGTTTCATAGATTTTTGGAGTTCATATTGGGTTTCGTAATTCCAATAATCTCTAGCTTGTACCTTCCAGCAAGGAGCAAAAGGTAACCTTTAGTGGCATGGTTTTCTAGTCCCTGATAGTTCCAGAAGAATATCCTCATTTTGATGTGGATTTGGAGTCCACACCTCCTTTTTTCACAAGTTTTCAGAGAGATTTTCTTGTTGATTCTGGTTGTGATGCAATGGTACCCAAACTCAGTACTCTACTATCCACACCACGCATTGGCTGAGAATTTCCTTTTGTCTCCTAAATTTCCTTTTCCATTGTCTCTATTGCTTCCCTAGATTATTTAAAGTGTACATGCTTCTAGACGAGCCCTACCCCGGTTATTTTATCTTACATCTCTACATCTAGTTGAGGATCAATTAAGGATAATTGAGCCTTTAATTCAGCATCAATTAGATCAATAGTGAATCCCTTCATTTGAATATCCTGAACCAGGCCACACACCTCCATGGAGACTTCCATCATTTTCTCATTAATGCTGTGGGAGGATTGTTACCCCCAGTAAGTTCTGGAAGTTCAATGATAGCTTGCAACCTGACCACTTCATCCACTAGATCGGCCAAGTCATTACAACTTCATTTAATCATTCTTCTTCCATAACATGGGTCTTTCCTTTTTCATGCGCTCCAAAAATAATTCTCTTTCTCTTTGGAACCTCCTTCCAAACGGATATAGGTTGAGCTATGATGACGATATTTTTAAACACACAGTAAGAATGAATGTCATGTCCAACCATATTATAGTGTTTGAAAAATTTAGGAAAATTTTCAATCTCAACATTTACCTTCATTTGCTGACCATTAACATCCAAAAAATTTGTTCTGATAGCTGTAGCTCCATGTCAATTTCAATGAGTAATATAGAATAGAGTCCCAAGTATGCTTTGATAGTGAATTGATCAATCATGAGGGGAGTTCCTAGCCCTAATAAAATTTCATTCAGGATCTTTGTATTCCAGTAGACCCACGGTCACCCATGAATCCGTGTCCAGACCTGAGCCACCAAGAGTCTTTGATTGAATGGATTGAAGTTTTCATCCCTTTCAGACAAAATCCAAAAACCTAGAATTATACTTAAATTTACAATCCTTCATACTATGTTAAGATCCTCTTTGCGCTACAGGATAATGTGCTTCTACCACGTTCCAATCATAATAATCCTCCAACATGAGAATCCCCAGCATTGTGAGATTCTCAATTTTAGATCCTGTATCGACCAGGGCTTCGTGCCTTTTTCAATGAATGTTCTCCCAAATACCGAAAATAGGCACAACTCCATTTGTTGTTGCAGCGCATCCTGACCCACCTCCACTGTGACAGATCCCTCCCCTAATCTCTTGATTATAGGAGCATATGAGGGAAATAATGCTTGGCCACCTCCAGCTAGCACCTCTGCAAAGGAGACCACTTTTTTGGCTGAAGTGAGAGCAGGAACTCCATTAGAAGTCTCAATGGAAGACCATTCCCATTCCATATAGAATGATTCAATTCCCAAAAATAAACCTAGAAGAATCAAGTTTCACCATCATCTAGATTCAAGGGGTTCTCTCGCCCACTCTCCATCATCAAAACCCCCAATTTGTCTATGTAGATATTACGGCCCATGTTAGCATGATTATGTGAAGAATCAATAACCGTTAGCATGCCTATGTGAAGAATCTTGAGATTAGAAACACAATTGGATGTACCACCCAAGAGATCATGCAATTACTTTGTGCAAACCTATAGGACCACACGATAAAAGGATTTGTGGAGCTAAGGGGTTCATAGGATGAAACATCAGGATGCTCTGGTGCTCCATGAAGTGGAGGGGCATCACGAATAGGTGTTATTCATGATGAGAAGTGGTCCATCCTATTTATGGGGAATTGATGAATCTGGAATGTACTTCACGAAGTGGAAAATAATCCACGGAGAAGTGCTTCTTGAAGAAGGGGTGCCTTGAGAAGAATAGAATTTCATGAAATGTACTTCATGAAGCACTATAACCCAACATTAACATTTGGGACACATGTGCATGGATGGTATTTCACAAATAATAATTTCTCTGGGAGGACTCGAGTCCCCTTGGGGATCCAATTCCATCACAGAGGCCTGTGGGGTCCATGAAGGGAATCCATCTAAGAAGAGTTACTGAATTCAAGCCATTGGATGGGCACATCGTGATGATATATTACCTTGAAGAGCTCAAGGTTCGCAGAGCAGAATTGCTTTGCGATTTGACAGACAAGAAGTTGAAAGGTTGGATGATCCATCCACTGGGCTCAAGGGGTGCCCGATATTTATAGGCAAGAGGTGCAACAAAGCGGAGATTGCTGGGTGGGAAGACTCATGGAATTTTGTCGTAACTGTAAGTCTCCTGCCTCCTTACTCCACAACGGGTTTGCAAACATCAAAGGGGTTCATAGAGCCTCTTACATCCTTGCTCCGCAGCGGGTTTGCAAATGTCAAATGGGTTCATGGATCCTCCCTCCTCCTTGCTCCGGAGTGGGATATAAAATGTCAAATGTGATCACAGAGCCTCCCACCTCCTTGCTCCGTGGTGGATTCATGGAGGGGAAGCTTTGCGCCGGCCGTAGGGCTGCGAGGGCTCTGCGAACAAGCTTCGCAAGGAAGCTCTTAAGGATTTCCATTTGTTATTATTCTACCCAAATTATGGAACCAACAATAATTTCAATATAAAATCTTCTATTGTAGATGAATTTTAATCTCCATATGACTTGTCTTCGAGATAAGCCCTGGATTTGAAGATAATTAATGGAAGTAACATATTGTATTACTATATTGTCATAAGGATATGGAAAATTAAATAATAAGTGTTTTATATATTATAGTAAACACATTAGAAATATTATACTAAAGATATTTTAAAGGAATAAGATATTAATGTTTACAAAATGAATAATAATATCATGGTTTTTGTCTATAATGTCATCATAGTTTCTCTAAAAAAAATTTAAATTTAAATACCATAACATGGATTTGTTCAAGATTATAAATAACCAAAATAGTTGTTATCAAGAAAGAAAATTGTGTGAGATAAAAAAAGGTTTCAAAGGAGTAATTTAGATTGTAACTAAATAAATTAAGATCAATATTCATTAATTTATTCTGTATGATTTTGGTTTCTATGTACATGGAATGATTCATATCAATTTTAATGATGGATATGTATATTTAATTCTTCTGAAGATTATTTATGTATGGGTTTTGTCAATTTATTATCAATGATATTATGACTATTTTTGAAAAACTTTTGGTTGATCTCCCTAATATGTTGAGTATAGTGTTATAGTATATTATAGTTCCAAAATATGGTTTAGTTATGATAGTAAAAAATGTTAATTAATTATTATATCATAAGAATAAGTCTATTAGATGGTACTATATTATTCATGAATCATCAAAACCTAAAATAAATGTTTCTATTATGGGGAAATGATTCAATTAAGTTAATCTTGTAAAATAAGGATAAAATTGTATACAACATAGAGAGGGGTGTGAGAAATTTTGTATAGTCTCTATAAATAATATTAATGACTTAAAAATAAAGAGGATATAATACTGACTATATTATAAACAAGTGTTTTAAATTTTTAAGAGAATTTAAAATTATGTAAATATTGATGATGATTGATGTTTGTGTAAATAAAGTGAGAGAGGTTATAATGAAGAGAAGAAAATGAAAAGGATTTTTCCAATATTGTACGATTTATACAATATAATATTTTTTCTACATATTCCCCTATAAAAAATGGTTTGATAGCCATGGAAATGTGGTCTATTCCTTGTATTGGGATGGTAGAAGCCAGAATGTGATATCCCTGGGAAATCATATATATAACCATGGGAACTGCTCGTGGCTATATGGAGTTTCTACTTGGAAGCCCATATTTAATGTGGTTCTAGTCCACATCGACCAACATGTTGCAATGGGTGATGCATGTACAAATAACAGATGTCTAAATTAATGAGGATATTTCCATGGGCATCATCCATTGCTATAAGTCATAAATTTTTTTCTAAATCCCTTGATTTTTTAACACACATCCCTCTAATAGATGAAAAGGACCACTACCACTATGATATTATTAAATATATATATATATATATATATATAATATTATTTCATATGTGGGCCTAGTAGTAACCACAATCCTCTTATGATCATAGTATATGTGTTTTTTAAGGGAATCTATCCATATTATTATATACCCAATACTATAGGGGTTCTGATTGATATAATATAGCCATGGGGTCCTATTTACATAGATATAGTTATTTTCCGAGGGGTTTATAGACAAATGATCATATGACCATGGCTATAGGTGTTCTCTTATACCCCTTTTTTAGGGAAGGAAATACCACTTTACGTTAGTTACAAAATAAATTTACCCTTTTATATTGGAATCTATAGTTGTGGATATAGGGTGCACGTATCAAAAATCATTATTCATGGGCATAACCCATGGAAACAATAAATATCTCAAAGAATCACCCATGGAATCATTTTAATCTCAGAATCACAACCCAAGGAAACATCTTATATATATATATTGCTCGTGGAAAAAAAATATCAGGACAGGCTATAGAGGCCACTGGTTATAGGTTAGATATAACTATATACATTTCCATGCACGGCTATATTTTCAAATTATAGTAGTTTTTGTCAAAGATTTCACTAATTTGAAACAAAAAATAATTTTGAAACAATATTTGTTTGGAATAAAATAGTATATTATATATATATGGTTTTTGATTTGTTCTACTTTGTAAAATGGATTTAACAAGAGAGTTAAAAGGATTTTCTTTAGGGATTGAATTGTTTTTTTGTGTAATTTTTTAAGATACATGGTACTGATACCCAACCATCCATTATTTATATATATTTGTAGATAATGATTTTTTTGATATTTCTTAAAAAATATAAAATGAAATATATAATATTAATATTAGGAAGACTGTATTGACTATTCCAAAAAATGGATGTGTTATTTCCTTAATAAAATGTGTTTATATGTCCTATAAATTTATTATAAGAAAATATAATTTCTAAGAGGTTAGTAGAAGTTTGTAATAATCTTAGAGAAATTTAAAACAATTATGATAATTAAATATTTATTCTAGAACAATTCAATGTATATATTAAAATAGATTATCATATAATGGAAATGTAATATATAAATTATTTATTAAAAATGATTTAAAAATGTATTAATTAATATAAAGTGTTCAAGGTGATATCCTTTTTTATATTTTTTAAAGAGACCGCAAAATGATTTATTATGAAGTAAAATATTTTTATAAAATTTTCAATTGTAAAACAGAATAATTATGAATCTTAATAAAAATAGCAAAAATATTATTGTAATATATAATTTCAATAAAATAGTGTTTATAATGTATTTTATAATATGGATATATATAAAAATATGATTCTAACATATGTAATTTTACATGTTTCATATATAATGTCATGTGTGGTAAAAAGAATTCACTATATCGATATTAATGTCATAAAGGTTTTACATACATTATATAGTGGGGATAACACATATATATATAATGATTTTAGAAGGGAAAATAGTTATCTAAATGTTGAAAATATAATCATCCAATACAAATTTTTCCCCAATCTCTATCAATACATTATAATGAAGTCAAATAAATTAACATCTTTTACATTTTCATTGATGAAATGATTTTTCTAATCTTCATTCATAAAAAAATGGTTGATATGACTAAGATGAATCCCACAAAAACCTTCCTATTTTTCTGACAATGCTTTTCTTAGTCCAATGATTCTTAATAAGGATATTCTTAATAAAATTATGTACAAAAATCTTTGGGTAAAGGATTGAAGAAAAACAATTATAATAAATTAATCTTCATCGTCATTGTTTCTATGATAATAACTACTTTTAACTATCTCATGTCCTTATATTCCTTATATAGAATTCAATGATTCTCCATGAGAACATTATTTATCAAAAACATTTACTATATCATCATTCCAAATTTTTCAAAGATGTAAGAAAAATAACTCACACTAGAAAAATAATTTAACATTCATCTATAAAAAGTGAAATTTTATATTCTTCTAACATTTCATATAACATCATAAAATATCAATAAATCATAATTAAATGATGATAAAACAAACATAAAAACTATTTTTTGGAAAAATAGGGTTTTTCATTGGTAAACATGTAGTGTATATGATTTCATGTATAAAAAAATATCATAAAAAATAAAACAACGATTTTTTTCAAAATCATAGACCATGGCATCATCTAGACCAACATATAATGGATTATGGTTGAGTAATATTTCATTAAGTATAAAAATTTCACCAAACCCACATTTTATCAAAGTAAATTATCCTTCTTTCATGTCATATGTAACATCTTCTGAAACCATATACAAAAATAATTGTGAGAAGATTATCATTCATTTTTACCAGATGTTACATAGTATTTAATAACTTCATTAAATCTGTCCAAAACTATTTTTTATGTTTCCTATAAGAAACTTTTCGTATAGATTGCACTGTATTTTATAAACACTTTTATTAAAGAATTATATTTCAAGACCCCATAATGTGTAACTTCATAATTAATTATTAGATTGTAAAATTTATGAATTTATATATTTATAATAAAAAACTAAGAGGTCATTAAAAAAGAAGATATGATACTATTGATATGAAGGGATATTCCAAGATCTATATGAAAAAGATATATATCAATAAATATATCCACAAAATTTATCATATTCATGTACAGTTAATCACACAATCAATATCGAGTTTATTTTATTTACTGAGATTGTTTATCTTCTAACCAAGTCACACATTATCGATTTTATGGGTACTAACTAAAAAATGGTCAAACAAATCAAATATAATTAGCGTAGGAATATAAGAAAATTGCATGTCCCTTATACAAATATTTAAGAGCATCACTTATTTCTAATCTATTTATAGAAATTATCTTTTTAATCCCTTTAATATGGTTCCTAATAGAATCAAAATGAACATGATTATTTTTAAATTAACATAAATTTTTTATAAACATTAATTAATTAATTATCCCTATATTTAATTGTTTTTATGTTTTGTTGAAAGATATAGAGTAAATAATTAACCAAAAGAGATGAATATTTTGATATGGAATGAATAATGATAGTAGATTTGTATATAATGATTGAAGATGCAGTGAAACCATGTACAATTTAAGGCTCGATCTAATTGCATAAAAATGATGAACCAGGCTGATTCTGAATGAATAGATAATGAAAACATTATTATATGTTTTTTACGTAATTAAATACATACATCGTGACAAAATAATGGAAGGGAATTCTTGTTCTGACCCAACTTAATGATTCTTAGATAGATTTTCATGCCATGAAAGAAGACTTGAAATGTTTATTTCCCACACATTAGACATTATGTAACACTTATAAGACTCGAAAATTGTTAATAGACACAAAATTACAAGATTGAAGGGAAATTAATGTAAAAAATATTCAAAATAATGGATCAAACTAGGTCCAGTAAAACCCATTTATGATGTACTGATGGATTTTACATCTATATAAATAAGAGTCCATTGGGATTGGATGGTGGATCGCTCAAGATCACTAGATGATGAACGATAGTTGATTTAATTTCTTATTTTTTGTTTTTTCTCTTTTATTCTTTCATTATTTTGACACATCCCCTCTTTTGAATCAACATGACTTCTCATCAACGGAGGGCTATTTTACATGAGTGATCAGAAAAGGGGGTGGTTTTACCATTAATCATTGTTTGACTTTTTAATTTTAATGAATTTAATATTTTCTTCACTTTTCATTATGGTATAAATTGTTAATTTAGATTTTAATACTGAAAGAATCTATGTAAGGGTTATATTCTACATTTTTATTTTCCTTGTACAATAAAAAAATTTCCTCCACCCAAATAACCATATGGTTTTCTAGGAATTGATATAGGTACTGTAATTTGTTTCCAATGATCATTGAAATATGTGAGGATTTGTCACAACAATGTATTTTTAACTAGGGAAAAATAATACCCAATTTAGGATTTATCTAAACAAAAAAAAGATCTATCAGTAAACAAATATGTATATAAAATGGGGTAGACTAATTGAGACATTGATTTGGGATACCCTAAACATTACAATATATCAAGGTAGATAGTGTAAAAAATGAATATACATCTCTTACTTGTGAGTATATAGATAATAGTATTCAAATATAAACAATTAAAACATTGTTCATTGTATATCCAAGATCATCCTAATTAAAAATTACATCTTTTTATTTATAATTGATAAATTTAAACATATTTATGTTATAAAATATTTAAGCAAACAATGATATTTTTCTCAAATAATTAACAAAAACAGAAAAACTATTTTCCATGAACCCCTCTTAATGAAACTACGTAGGGTAAAATACTATATTATACTAGGTAGAATATTTTTTCCTACTCACAAAAGTGTTGCATTATGGATCCCATGTCAAAATAATAATACAATAATTGAAATCAAATTATTGGTATACCGTAATCAATAACATTATAAATAATAGACCCAGCCACCCAAGCTTAGGTCATAACAATGGAAGGTATAAAAAATGATTATAAATATGAATATTCCCGTGATATATACCTCATCAACATCATGTCAAAAATATTGGACATCAAACATGTACCTCAAGCATACGATATACGAAGAGTATATCACTCAATATTGAATATGTTATGGTACATCTACCACATGAAACTACTTAAATTCCTTATGAGTGAATTTTTATATTTACATGAAACCCATCCAATGTCGATATTCATATTTCATCAAAATTTATAGTACTACATGATTTAAAATGAATTTGGATAACTCAATGTCATATTTTCAATGGTTAATTATAATTCTAAATCATGTAATATATGAAGTTGAATGAAAAATAACAACATTTTCTGGAACAACATATTTTTTATATATTCATAGTAATAGTTTAAAATATCAATAAACAATACATACGTCAAGATCTAGACAAATCTGATGTGATATACACCAATAGAGTCCTTATTTTTACTACACTTTTATGTTTATGTAAAAGTCATTATTACATTATGTAATTTTTTCTCATATCATTGTTACCATGAGATAAATCCTCACTATAAACTTCATTAACAGAATAAATCTATGTAGAAATAATTTTTATATAATGTTGATATTATTTTTCATATTCCCCATGATAAAAACTTTCATCATGATATTTAAAAAATTATATCAAAAAATAAATTGAAATTATTTTACTTTCTTTTTTTATAAAAAATAAACATATATGATTTTAGGTTAACAATATTCAATGTATAACATTTATATTCCAAAATTTATTTAAGATATTTTCATAAAGAAATGTTAAATATTAAACTTTAAATTTTTATCATTGCATACAAACATACCCTAAACACTTTTAGGATATAAAGATACAATCACATTGAATTTTATTGATATAATAATTTATTTTTTTACATTTTAAATATTTTTCTGAACATGAATACTTCTAATATAATATTAAAAAGACTAATTTATAAAAAAAATATTTATAACACACAAAATTATTTATGATAAGAAATAAAACATAATTAAATTTTATAGTATTTAGAGAGTAATAAATTAGAAACTATATTTTTATATTATTCTATGTGTTCATAGAAATATTATTAAAAAGTTCTCATTAAAATAAGATATTGTTCGTTGGAGGGAACTAATTCTATCTTATGTGAAAAAATATCTTCAATGGAGAACATTAATCAAAGATAAATATCTTTTTAACCAATCCTTATTATTAATACATGTTATATAATAGAGAAAATAAATAAAAACATGTGTATCAAACCGGTTATCTCTGTGTATTTATAAGAACTCATTATTTATAAACAATAACCATATAAAATATGATAAAACAAGTTAAATAATACCAAAATTATATTTTCCAATCATTTTAGATTTCATAACATCATTAGAATCACTATTTGATGTAAAAAACTTTTACTTCATCACATTAATTCATTCCTCATGCTTCATCTATTAAATAATCATTAGTTATCCTTTCTATATATATTTAAAACATAAATAAAATCTAAAAATTTTATTATATACCCTTCAAAATTGATGAATTCATTTATATAAAAATAATACCTCATATGAACTATTAGAATAGTTTCTAAAACACCTCCTCGTATTTGAGAAATTCCACCCATCAATTTCTCGGTTTCCCATAATGGGTACATTTTCATTCCTTTGAAATATCATTATTTTTATTAAAATAATATGTTGGGGAGTCTTTATGACCTATCATATTTTCCCTCTCACCAGAATTTTATCATTTAAATCATATACAATAATTATAGAACATTAGAATGGAACTCCCATGACCTTTTTAAAAAAAGTAAATAAAAATTCCATGTTACATTTTTATGTACTCACTCACGCTACAAAACAAAATAACTATTTATAAAACTTTTAATGGTTATTATAGAATAAATTACATGGACATATTAGGCCTATAAAGATACCAAACTCTTTCTTATTCATTTAAATACATAATTATATTGATTACATTTTTATAGAAAAATTATTATGAACTACCTTATGCTGAAAATGTATTTTAAAATATTTATATTTATCATTCCAATATATATATTTTATTAAAATATTTAGGTTTTCGGTCAACATGAAAGAATCAAAATTTAAAATTGAACAATTATTTTTTTATGAATCATATCTTCCTCAGATAATGTAAGAACCACTAATTAATGTTTTGGAGAGATATAAATATAATTATATAAATCATTACGATATTTTAGTAATCTAATCATGGTGACATGTCTATTGGTTATACCATTCATTATCTATGATAATATTTATATAGGTTTATAAGGAAATAATAAAATTATAAAAATTTAATAGTATTTAACTAATTTATTTATTTATTATTTCAAAAGTTATAACTCTTCGAAACACTGAAATATTCATTATGATCAATTTTTTACAATTAAAAAAATTTTCTTTTTTCATCTAATTTCTAAAATTCATCATCACATAATGATTATTTGAACCGAATATCAAACATTATGACAAATACGTTGAGACACATGTTATTTCATGTACTATGAAATACCATGTATAAAAATACATTTTATTGATCATAATTAGATAAATTTCATGATCTTTTAAATGATAATAGGTATATTGGCTCACGAGAGAAAATATATCTTCATATTTTAATTTATTAAATTCAAATTAATATTTGGATCATAGATAAAATGGGTATTGGTTGATTGTTTAAGTTATATTTGGAAGGGTTGGTTTGTTTCTAGAAATTGAAAATAATAATAATAATATCTCACTTTTAAAACAATAACCATACATAAACATTTTTTAAATGAAGATAAATGAAGAACTTATATTTTTCATTATAGAATCTATTTTTTATAATATCTTATATATGGGCTTGACATGAATCACATAGAATTGATCAATAAACTCTATATCCTTAGGGTATCACCATGTAGTGTAAATATACTATTACATGGTAATTACTTTATTTAAGTATAAGGTGTCCATTTTTTTCTATTCTCCATCTTAGAAATATTTTTAAATTTTGTAAGGAAAATATTAAAAATTAAAAATCTAGTCATTAATTTTGAATTTTCATATGATTAGAAAGGGTATAATATATTTATTCTATTTCACATGTACATTATCATTGAATATTTCTATTTTATATCATTATTACAATATATGTAGTATCCATATATATTCTAAAACCCCTTAAGGAATTTTTATCAGTAACTCCACTAGTGATAAGGTTCTCCCAAATGGAATAACTAAACTTATTCTGAAATTATATTTTATATTTCAATGGCCTATGTTGACTATTAGGCTATCAAAAATACATTTTATCTATATAGACAACTACCCTTACATAATACCACATCAAAATTAAATTGTGTAAATCACATGTTCTACTCATTTATCCTCAATACGAGGGAGAGATCGAGTGTAAATTTTTATTCATTCATATTCTAATAACCACTATGATAATTATTATATAATGAATTATATATATATAGAATGACTTAATGGAAACCCCAAACTGTCTACGTAAATATTCACACAAAATCCTCATTTTATCTACAATTTTATAAATTATTGGTTAATAATTTGGTTTATTATGATTCATCTCCTTTTGTGTCCTTCAGATGATTTGATGGCGTTTTAGGGGTGAACTATACATTTATATTATATACTAAAGTACACAATGATGTAGCATTGGGAGGATATGTTGTAGTCCCCATTTTTGGTGGGTAATCATGCCATAAACAACATCTGAAATATCCTCATGGTTCTTTAAAATATGGGACACATCACAACAATTAATACCCATCATATTCTGGGTGTTTTTTCATGGTGTCATATAAGGGTTAACTGTCCATGCTATATATGGGTAATCGATGTTACCAATAAACAAGTTCGTATGTTATAGTACGCTATGTTGTGGATCCTACTATTAATCTATGGGGAAGAATTATATATAATGGTAATAGATATAACCATAACATATGTGTATAATTCTTTATTGTTTCCTAGGTAGATCATGTCGAAACCATCCCTCTTATTGACAGACCAAGTCACAATCATTAGGATGAATAATGGTGTCCTTTAGTCATAACAATAATCACCCTAACTCTCAGAGAACCTCTACAACACATGAAGGGACATGTAAGGTAATATATCCCAATATAACATTAGTTTGTACATTATGTATGGTATATGTGTCCATAAGATGTTTTGGGTGGTTTGAAGGGTGTTAGATGAAATTTTAGGGAGCCACTTCCAAAAGTGTAATAGTTGTAGTGTGAAGGTTTTCACTATTTTATAGTGTTCGTGGATACTTTATAGTGTATTTCTGGTTTAGAAAATGGGATCTCACAGAGATATTAATGGCTACATTCAAATTTTAGGCTATCAGTGTCACGGACTATATGTTGTAGCATGGTTCTTTGTTTGGAAGAGGGGCTCCTAAAAACGGTTCTTACTGATTCACTATAACTCCCATATCTAGATTTATTGAATGTATCCTATATTATCTTATCTAACATTCACTAACAGTTGTTGTGGTGTTGTCCCTTAGGTTGTTCCATATAATTCTATGTGTCATACAATGTTGGAGTGTTCAATAAAGGGTTTCGAAAAGGTCTTTAATTTTTAGTAGCTCTATAAATACCCTATGAAAAACTAACCTCATTCCTTTTCACTCCTCGCCATTAAACCCAGGATGACCAAGAGAGGTTTTTTGAATAAATAAAATCTCCTTCCTGATTTTTTGGATCTTCATGTCCAAGTGACTAAACTATAGTTATCTATGTTGAGTTTGACATCTTATCTCTATTAGGATATCTCAATTAGTTATATTTTCAACCCATTTCTCTCGTCCATGATGTGTATATTAATTTCGAATATTTTTCAAGGGTTTCTTATGTCCATTAACAATTTCTTATTGGAACTAAATAAATATGACATTGTATTTTTTAGTGTATATATGATCAGAGATCCACGACATTGGTATATTCTCATGGGAATAATGTTAATGATATCAGTTAAGGGATTTTTTGTTATATTAATTATTAATGTATATTCATAAATATATTATTGTTCGTCCATTTTTTATATATAAAATTAACCTTAAAAATATTGAAATGTATTTAAAATGATTAAGATTCTAAATATTGTTTGTTATCATTCAACTGTGATGATGGATTTCCCTTTTTATGGTTTATCCAACCAATGTTATTTGGTTTATCCATTTTTATAAATATAGTGATATCTATTTTATGCAAGAATATTATGTTTTTAGGCTTCATTTATCATGCTTCCTACTTTATAAAATATTAAATAATTTGAATACATTAATTGATAATTGGTTTGATAAATAATTGAATAATATTCATGTTGTAAGTTATGTGATGGTACATATTATTTGATTGTAAATAAAATTAATGAAATGCAAATATCTAATTGAATAAGATATTCCATGTGATATTGTAATTGATAGTGAATGTGATCTATGAGAATTATTATTTAGAATTATGAATTGAAAAGTCATGATTAATTATATTATTTTTCCCTATAGTTGTTGAAATTATAATTAATACTAATATAATGTTAAAATTTTGATATCTTGTTAAAGTTGATGATTTTGGTTTCCTATATTTGGAACATGTTAATAAATAAATAGTTCAATAAGTATTCAATAATAAAAAATTTATTGATAATGATAAATCATTGGTGTTAATACTTATTATTGTTTATAAAGGATAATACCTTGGTTTTGGAGCCAAGAGTGATCGTTTTTTGTGGAGGGTGAATGCCCAATTTTATGGAAAAAAATTTAAAATTATATATTTTTTATACATATTTTATGATGTTCTATAGATGTGAGATTCAATTTGACAAAAGATATTATTTGGGGATGGATATGTCTAGTAAGTATTATGATATAATGTGGGTAAGCTCATGTGATGTGGAGGTAGTTGATGCATATGATATTGAGAATCTTTTGGATACGCATGTGAGTTTTAGGGATGGCACATGAAATGGTAGAACTTGTTAAACATGGGAATACCTGTTGGTGTAAAAAGGCTAAATTATTTCTAAACTGAAATATATTTGATGAATGATTTTAATGATTTATCTGCATACCTTTCCCCCTCTACATTATACAGCCAGATGTGTGTGGTTTTATTTTTTTATTACTACTTCATTATATTTTTCTACTATACCTAAAATATTGAATGATGATATTAATAATAAATATTGAATTAAACTGCGGGGATTGTGTAACAGGAATGAAAAAACATATAATTTGGATAACATTCAGCATCAGTTTGGATTATACCTAGAGGGCATGGACATGGATTTTTCGGTTAATGAAAAATAATCTAGAATAATGTTCTGGGTTAATTATTGGATGATGGATTAATTAGTGAAATAATGTAGTTAAATGTATTTTTGTTAATTCTTTTGTGATCAGTTTCACATCCCAATAGTAATGTATTTGGTATGGATCTGGGTGCCCCACTATCTAGTATCACGAAGTGTGGGAAGTGTGGCTGATGTGGTAGTTCAGTCAATAGAGGAAATTAAAATAGTGAATAATGTTGGTGATAATAGATTTCTTGGACAATGAAAATGGTTCGGTGAATGAAGAATTCAGATGGGTTTGTCCTCAATGGTGTCGGAAAAGTAAGGGGAAGTGGTGTTGACAGTATTATTGGTTACATGAATTGGTTTCTTTGTCAGATAAAGGCAAAATTAGGGGCATTAGTGTTCTACACGGTAGGTGGAGTAACAATGATGGTATGAAAACCATGGTCACGATATAATATCAATCGGGAAAAAATAAAATTAATATTCTATAAATTGATAAAGATCAACATGGATTTAGAGAATCGACTCCTATCTTTGTAAGTCTATCAAATTTAAATGAATTATAGTGTATGCCTCTTCCATCCATACCAGAAACCATGTTTCTATTTATAGGTCAATGGTAGTTGTGTAGCCATGAATGATTGGATTCTGATTAATTTTATCAATTTTTCTTGGGAGGGATTGTTCTATAGTCCATGTACATGGGGCCATCATGGCTATGTACATACATCATGTTCCTAAAATTCCTAAGTTTCATATAAGTGTTCATACTCAATCAAATTAATAATGGGATTCTATAATATAATAATAAAATGTAATTCCTTCATTCGATATCCAATGTGACATTAGATGTAGATGATTCATATATTATATTATCCCTATTGTGTGGTTGGGAGCTATATTAAAACATTTATATTATATTACTTTATGTGATACCTCACACATATTGGTCAGGGAGACTGACACCCAATAGAATCATGGAGGGTGTTTTTCCCATCATCTAGGTTGAAAGATGTATAACTGACTAACCCCTCAGGCCCATCTCTATTCACTTGGTAGTTATGAGTACTAGTATACATGATAGTTAGTTTTCTCATATATGTTTATAGATGGATGTGATATATTTTGGTTATTTCACAATACATGTATCATTTTATATAGTATCTAATGTATTATTTTAATTATGATGTGAATGGTTTTTGGTGGATTGAGGTACTTACATAGTGTATGAGCTATAATAGATTGAGGTATAACAACTTATGTATAATAAAAATCATAAGGGCAGTGTTAACCCTATAAAATACTCCGTTATAGTATGGTTATTTGAGATGAGATGAGGAGATGATGTGATGAACAAGGTGAACATTCAGATACATGACCTAGGTGTCGACAAACAATCTTATTTGGGAGAAAGATGACTCATATGTGCAATGTTGAGGTAGAGATAAAGACTCGGTAGAAAGCATTTGTGGGGTTCCTTTGATGATTCAATAATATATTATTTTATATCCTATATGTGCTACTTGGGGAGATATATCCATGGTAATGATGGGAGCATAATATACCTATTTTTGTTAGAAGTTAGTATCTATGTTGCTTACTATGATTTAAAAAGCTTTCATTATCATTTTTATGAGAGGCTCTAAGGAATATAATGTTTATTATAATGTTATCCTCACCCCATGTATATATAATATATTTTTAGGTCATTAGAGGTATAATTTATATCAAGATTGATTTACCAAGATCGTGGTTTTATAGGAGTAGTTAGGGTTTCATGGTCACTCACGAGTTTTACTTTTTATACATGTAGTGTTTCTTTCAGTTGTTTAATAAATTATAAAATTTCTTTCTTGAATACATGATTAAATTTATATCTGGTAAGGTTTTTATTTTTGTATATATCTTCTCTCTCTTCCTCTTGTTATCTCTGAGGGTAATTCCTCCCAAATATGTACTTATTATACCCTTGGTCCAAGTCTCCAACATGGGGGATTCTTGAGGTAGGACGTCGACAATAACCATTAGGATCGCTTATTTTTTTCCTATCTGTGGTAAAATTTAGGTAATGTGGTAACTATATAGAGGTTTGAAATATTATAGTTGAGTGATTTTATGGATTTCAGTGTTTCTAAGTTGTGTGATTTCATGTGTTTGTTGGGAAACATTGTCAGCAATGTTTAGTGAGTGATGTGAACATGATATCATCTTATTTGGGTTAATGAATAGAATATTCCAAAAAATAATAATCTTGAGAATTATGATATCCTTTTGATGTTTCTTGTGGTGAATAACACTCTAGAAATACTTATAGGTATATTTAACACATTTTTTAGAGATATCCTAGATTTGTTCATGGTGATTGTTATAATTTAAATTCTTGTTTAATTGATATCATAAGAGGGGCATAAAGATAATTCACATTTATTTTTGGGTATTATTTTAAAAGAAATATATATTCATGGAATTTTAAAAGTGTGATTTCTATGATCCAGAATTCCATTTCATGGGATATCACACATCCTAATGTAGATTAGTTATGGATACTTCAATGAGTGATGCAATTGTTTCTCGGGAATCATTAAAGGAGTTGATATATGTGATAATTTTCCATGGTCTTGAAGGGTATTACAGGAGGTTCATAGAAAGAAATTATTATTTTGATACTCCTTTTATTGACATAACACATTAGGATATGACATTTTTTTAGACTGACCAGTGTCCGGAAGCATTCATTTAACTCATGAAAATTTTGGTAAGAAATACATTACTCTATTTTCAAGTAGAGGTAGTTCAATAGGTTGTTTTTTATAATTTTTCACATTTTGGGTTTTGTTTATTTTAAATATTAAATACTTCTTTTTTCTTATGGTTTATTATAGTTACATCTCCATGAGCATTACTATTCCCCAAATGATTATGATGTTCAAGAAGTTGTATTTTTTTCAAATTTGTGGCAACATTACCTAATCGGTAAGTGTTTTTTGGTTTTTTACCATAAGATCTTAATGTATGTACTCTCCATGTGTGACATTAATATACAATATCTTATATGGATTTAATTCATGTAGAATTAGGTCTTAGAGGTTTTGTACACACCAAGTAATGAATATGTGTTAGAAAATGAGTTGAATAAGAATTCATGTAATAATTCCATACGTGAATCTAGATATTTCTGGTGAGTGATGTATGATATTTCAGTAGTTATTCTTGATATGGTATAGGTTTGTGGGCGATTATTTCTTACCCATATGACATTGAAGTCAACTTTTGTGCACCATGTTGAGTATTATTGGCCTAAGGATTCTAAATTTGTGAATAAGAGAGATTTGTTCATCCTTGGTGATGCTCAAGATTGTTAGTATGAGGATATACAATATTGGGAGTTATTTCATGGATGACATTTTGAAAGTACCCAACCGTAATAACTACATATTGTAATGATTGTAAACTATAATTCATTCAATTATAATTCAGAGAATATTTTAAGTTTTTTATTTTAGATAATTTTGAGAAAATCAATAATAGAAATCCCAAATATTACAAGTTTACACTTCTAAAAAAATTCCATTTTTTCAGATAAATTTATTCTTTTTCAAATAAAAATCATTTCAAATCATTAAAAATCATAAAAAATTTAAACATTACTTATTATTTTCTCATACCCATCCTTATACCCTATGAATAACATTTTCATATGGGTGTGAGAAAAGAAATATATGTAAGGGATAGAGAAGAAAGAAAACCATTATCCCCAGGAAAAAAATAAAATACCATGTACATTTTAACATTATCTTTAAAGTTATTTGAGTGTAATAAAACATTTTCATTAAAATCACACAAAATATTTTCATAGATAAAACATTTCAAAACCCATAGAGTAAAAAAATCAATCATATTGTAAAATTTTGATTCACATTATTATCGTACATAAAAATGGGGTAATTATTAAATATAAAACTAGAGGGACTGTCATGGTTACACATAGAATTACCATCATTACTATACATGATATAAGGATCACGATTATACTTGGATTAACCATCGTAGTTACATTTGGAATAACCAAAACGATCTGAATTCAACAGAGCCAGTGTATTATAGATCTATAATGGGGATCACCCATAGAATAATCTATATAGGGATCACCCATGATCCATAATGGTACTAAAACCATCATATATGTTGTATCGGGCTCACTCGTGAGGTGTGATTCTCTATTATCATGAATAAAATATTTTCTAAAAACATTGAAAAACTATTTCGAACTCATATAACAAAAAAATGATATAAAAATACTCACCCCTTAAAACCTATATTTTTAAATCAATTTTATGAAAAGAAATTACTTATGACTTTTAATTAAGGAAAGTATTATTATAAGGAATCTTGAATCAAAAAACCATTCCATTTATATGTATTTTTTTTTGGAAAATTATGGTTGTATAATGTAAAAATACTTAATATGAAGCATATAAAATTTTAAAATAAGATTAAAAATATCAACGAATCGTGTTGTCCATATTTTTTTTCATTCAATATATGTAAAAATATACATTCCATTGGACCTTTTTTAAAATATTTGAAGGACGAACATTAATAGAGGGTTTAAAAAATCTATCATCATGGGCCCAATTAGTCAAATTCATTATTCATCTTTCCAAATAATAAAAATAGATTATTTAATTTATTTTAAAAATAAATTTTTATGTTTATTATATTTTTATATAACTTATTACCATGCTATATAAAATTTCATAATCATTTATGTTCACATCAGATTTTTTGACGATATTTAATTCATAAGTCAGAAAAATGGCATTCAAAAATTTTACTATGTTAATGTTTTCAGTATTGAGTCATATTAAAATTTATAATCATGGAATACTTATCACATTAACACATTAATTATAATTTTATATCAATCTATTAAATATGGGTTTTGAAAAATGACCTTTGCTATATACATGGACGGAGTAGGTCGTATGTAAGCCTGAGTGACATTTCTATTTTAAAACAAGCATTATGGAAAGAAGGTCAATATTATTTTATCATTAAAACTAATATAATAATATTATAAAGATAATATTTATTTTTCAAATATAATTATATATAATATGTTTCTGATGCATTCACTAGGGAACGTTTGTCCGTTAGTTCAAGGTCAACGATGTTGTTTGTTTCCCCACATTCACGCATTCCAATGGCGGGTAACATCTGTTCCATGTTCAGGGATGTTTTCTACCTGATCAAAACATGATGACAAGATGTCAGTTCTACCATCCGTGGATTCCTCCTTGGAACTCCTCACGTAATCTGGGTCTCTCTTATAGACATAAGTAGTTGTTTGTGAAACTCTTCCTAGTTCCATATCTTCATTGAAACTAGTTAATTACACTACTTCTATTGGGACATTCCAAGGGGTCCGGTCCGGGCAGAATCCATTGGTCATGGGAGTAGTCACATTGGACATCACTGGCATTTCTAGACACTGTAACACTAGTTTTTCTGGGTTTCTTCACATAATTACAGGGCTTCTAGAAGGCGTAGATGCCCGAGGCATCCCACGTTGAAAATGGGGAATTATATGCCATAGGCATGTATTTGACGTTTTCCTCAGCTTCTTATGTTTAACACAGGGTATGCCGCATGTTTAATTACTAGAGTAGAAAGATCAGACTGATCATAACACTAACTAGAGAGGATTAGGTGAGTGAAACCCCTGGAGGGAACACCAGTGATGGGGCTAGCACGTGGTTAGCTACCCGATTGTTGTTAATGTGAATTGGGAATGGGGTGGCATGATCCCACTGGGATGTGGCGGCCCAGGTGAGAACCAAAATGAATGATGAGTGGTCATGTGAAGTGGGTGGAGAATGAGATTGAGTTGAATCGAGGATGACAATGTTGTTGTGCTTGAGTCTCGAAGAGACCTCCAACGTATCCCTGTGGTAGGGAATCAAAGTCCTCATAGTTCACCTGAAAATGACTTACCATATAATGGGGTTGACAATGGCTTACCACTAAATGGGGTTGAAAACATCTTACTGCTGGATATGGTTGACAATGGCTTATCACTGGATAGGGTCACAATGACTTATCACAGGATGTTGTCACAATGGCTTACCACTGGATGGGTTCACAATGGCTTACCGCTGGATGGGGTCCCAATAAAGTACTGCTGGATGGGGTCACAACGGCTTACTGCTGGATAGTGTTGGACCATAGGGAGGCTTCTTATATACCATATCCAAGAGATAAGGAAAAAAACCAACATAGTTCAGGATAGAGTTGGAACCAACATGAAGATGGTCTGGACTATTTGTTGTGGGTGAACCGATGTGAAGATGGTCAGGACCAATGGGTGGTGGGATTAAACCTCATAAAGGCTTGCTACATAACATTCCTTGGCAAGGATCAAAGTCCTCATACTTTAGGTTAAGTTTGGTGAACCAACATGAAGATGGTCAGGACCAATGTGTGGTGGGCATGAACCTTAGGGAGGCTTCCTACGTCCCTTTCCATGGAAAGGATCAGAGACCTCATAGTTCATGTTGGGTTTGGTTAACCAATGTGAAGATTTATGGGACCAATTGTTGTTGGGCTTGAACCTTAGGGAGGCTTCCTACGTACCTTTCATTGGAAAGGATCAAATTCCATGTAGTTTGTGATGGTGCTTTCTCAACCCATGTGAAGATGGTCGTGACCAATGGTTGTTGGGATTGAACCTCAGGGAGGATTCCTATGTACCTTACCTTGGTAAGGATCAAAGTCCACGTAGTTCAGGTGGGTTTGGTGAACTGAAATGAAGATGGTTGGGACCAATGGGTGTCGGGCTTGAACCTCGGGGAGGCTTCATACATACCTTTCCTTGGTAAGGATCAAAGTCCTCATAGTTCTAGTGGGTTTGGTGAACTGATGTGAAGATGGTCGGGACCAATGGGTTGTGGGATTGATCCTTAGGGAGGCTTCCTATGTTCCTTCCATTGGCAAGGATCAGATTCCACATAGTTTAGGTTTGTGTGGGGCTTACGATCTTGGTTTCGCAGAGAGGATGTAATGGTCGTTTCTTACTCTAAGCCCATGGGAGTCACTGTCGTTGTGAGAAACAAGATTCAGCAATGGCATGACGATCACGTCATGGATGGTGCATCCGTGGGATGTGGAATAAGGCATACACGTAGTTGGAGGGCCAAATAAGAAATAGGTACTTTCTCCTGGTTAGAAGCCCGATGAGATGGAGATTGGGACTTACTCCAGTGTGGAGGCCCGTGTGGTGACAAAGCCCAGCATCAGAAGGATTTAGTAGCCCAGAAGAGAGGACGAGCATGGATCCTACCTCCTACAATAAAAGGGAGGTACTAACACCGAAGTGGTGGCCCATTCCCCAATGGATAGATTCTGCTCGGATAAATAGGATCTTATTACAAGTGAGGAATGATATCACTCATGTGGAGACTATTGGGTGTGAAGAATATCCAAGGTAGGGGAACCACACGTCCGACGCACAGGGTGTGGTCATAGTTTAATGTCATGTGATCAGCACGATGTCACTTGGCAGTTTAACATCCTACAGCTCGGACAAGGTGGGTTTGTTCCTTACACATTAGAAATATATAACTAATACACCCACACCATTTAGGGAAGGATGGAATCGCCAATGTTGTGACAGGGGTGTGTTATGAAGCGATCCACTGGGGGGTCCACGTTAGCATGGCTATGCGAAGAAGAAATAGCAGTTACCGTGCCTATGAAAATAAGCATGAGGCGAAGAAATGAAATGGGCAGTATCGTCCAAGGGACATTGAAATTTGTATGTGAAAATATGAAAGTCCACACGAGAAAAGGAGTTGGAGAGAAAAGGGGTTCATAGGTAGAAGCCTTGTAAAGTTATGGTGCTCCATGAATTGGAGGGGATTCGTGATGGGATGTGCTTCACGAAGTGAAGTCTCCTTGCCTTGGAATAAGGAATATGTGCATATGGATGATTCTTCATGAAGTGGAAAGGCATTCTCAGAGCAATGACTCGCGATGAATGGGTGCCTTGTGTTGTGTAACATTATAAAGCAATGTGCTTCACAAATAACTATGACCATGGATTAGCATGCTGATCACATTTGTATGAAGTGTTTTTGGTAAAGCATAAACGCTCTGCAATGACCTGAGTCCCCTTGGGGATCTCCATCATTCTAAGAGGCATGTGGGCTCCATTAATGGAATCTCTATTTGAAGAGGGGAAAAATTCACACCAAGGGGGAGGCTCTTGGTGATGATAATGTATCATGAAGATCTAATGGTTCATAGAGCTGGAATGGTTTCACGATGTGGGAGATCAGAAGGTGAAAGGTTGAAGGATATGTCATTTGGGATCAAGGGGAGCCTGGTATTTATATGGAAGAGGCGCCTCCAAGCAGTTCTCACTCGGAACGAAGGCGAAGCTTTCTGCATAGAAAGTTCGCAAGCGTCAGAGGGGTTGGCGGAGCAGCCCACCTACTCACTCCACGGCGGGTTTGCGAACGTCAAATGGGTACGCGGAGCATCCCTACTCCAAGCTCCGCAGCGGGTTCATTAACGTCAAAGGGGTTCACAGAGCATCCCTCCTCCTTTATCTGTGGTGGGTTCACGAAAAGAGAGATCAGTGCCTGTCGTGGGTATCCAGGGCTCCACAACTTGTCTTTGCGAGGCAGCCCTTTAATGCTCTCATTTTGTTCTTTCTTTTCCTTAATGTAGGCATCAACAAATTCCCCTCCATGGATTTGGTGCCATGGAGAAAGTGATGGTCAATTTATAAGGGTCAATCTCCAAAATTCCTCAACCATCCCAAAGTGGCCTCGCCAAGACCACTTCCGAAGTGTAGCGGCGGGTGGCTGAATGCTCTGCAAAGCTCACCGTGGCTCGTACACACAAAAAAGTTCCTGGGGTCCTCCCCTATAAATAGGGGATCCTACCAATCTTTTTTCCATTCTCTTCTATGTTTTTTGGTCTTCTAGCACTCCCTATTTGTGAATCGCCAAATAATCCGTGACTAATCTCCGTGAATTGGGCCTTCTACTTTGCGGCACACAGTGAGCCTTTGACATCGCATCGGTGCACTCTATAAACTGTGTGTGAAGGCCCGGGGAGGTCTCCACAAACATACATCATAAATGATCTCCACAAAGTTGCTCTGTGAATGATCGTCTCAATCCAAACTCAAAGAACTCCCAAACATCACAACTGAATGTCTCACCATGAGGCTTCTAGGTGGTCTATGCAGACGCTGCCTGAAAGGGATGAGATGTATAAGATCATGGGTCTAGGGAGTTGATACAAAGCCACATCGACGATAATTATCTGTTGGATCTGTTTTCATAAAGCCAGAGGATCTTTCCTCTTTGCAAGTGGGTGACTATATACACCTAGTCTAAAATGTATATATGGGTTAATCAGAATTTCATTTTCATCCATAGTAGTAGTTCCATGTACATTGAAAAAGACATTCTTAAGGGTTATGTAATAAATAATTATCTTAACCCCCTCTCAGGAACTGAACAAATATTTATTCTCTTCATTAAATTGATTCATTATTGGAGTCATTTACTTCAATTGTATGACTAACACCATCATTGCTCAATAAATACATAATATCAAAAACTTATCAGTCAAAAACATGTAGTTATCATCCTTTTCCTGCATTTAATAAATTTTTTAGAGATAATATTTGACTAATTCGGTAACTGTAGCTCAGTTTGAATTTATATCCTTATAATAACTCTATAACAACATGTGATAATTTTTATTAATCCTCTCAATCATTCTCATAATATCCAACAGTTTCATAGATTCTCCACTAGTAAGTCCATTTGACACAAATACAACTTCTTCTTTTACCGCATTTTGATCTGATCAACATCCATTTTAAATGAAGAAGAGGAGGTAGATGTTTCTGAAGGTAAATGATGAATATCTTTTAGAATTTCATAAAAAGAGTTAGTATCAGTGATATTTAATCCTTCATGCATAGAATTTATATATTCTACATCACTACTAAACCAATTATGGTCAATCACATCCTCTTGGATGTGATACATAATTTTATACTGAATGTGTTAACTTACCAATTCTAAATGATATCGAGCATCATTATCACTATGCTTTGTTAGGATTGGTGCTTTACTCTTCAAAGAAATATTAAAATCTGTCAACAATTATTCTCCAAAATCATTCTGGTAATCTTTTGTGACCAAATCTATAAGAATGGAATGTAATATATATAATAACCAGGATCATGATTTCAGATATGAATTTATCTTTCCGGTTGTTTTTGAGAAAAAGTGGAGTTTCTTGAAATTTCAGGAGTTCATGCCCTGTACTTTAAGTACACGTCATGTACTCAGTTTTTTGCAGGTGACTATGTACTAGTTGGGTAACGAATTAGTACAAGGCCGTGTTTGGTAACCTAGAGACTACCTAAAGCGGATTCCAGAAAATTCAATTACACACTGTGTACTTTTATGGAAAACTCCATGTACATTATTTTTTCATTCAACGGAATATGGTCTCGTCTGATGGATAAAATGAACTTTTTCTTGACCTTTTTCATCATGGAGAATCTGTACAGCCATGGATCTTCCCCGAGCCCCAGACTCGATGTCTGTTCTCTACATCGACTGATGTCAATTGCATTTGAATCACATTGGTGAGTTAATTTTTCTTCATGAACTCCATCTCCAGATTTCTCTTTTCACGATTTATACTCATTTGAATATTTTAAACCATTTTGTAGATCTATGATATTCAAGGGCTATTAAAATCAGGATGTTCAGGTATATCGATATCACAATGTCATGGTATGTGGTTTGTTCCTTTCCGTAGTTATTCCTTGAGTTATATGTTAAAAAGTGACTAATACCCTCATTTAGGGTATTGTGTGTTTAGGGTTTTCAACCTTTTTTTCTTGTAATTCCTTGTTTGATTTGATAAAGGATAATAGTTTTAGAATTTTGTTATCATTACCAAGCTAAGGATGTTTTTCCCATGTTGTTTTTGTTTTTGACCATTTGGTTTAGCATTTCCTAATAGGCTGCTATTTTATTTCCATGCCAAGTATTATTAGGTTTGAGTGATTATTATCGGACACACTATGATATATTGTAGTCTGTTTATCCAAATAGTTCTTGAGGATTAATTTCCTACTGATTATCAGTTGTTCTTGATATCCTTACATGGGGCTACGAGAACATGGTGTTGTGAGACCATAGGAGAATTTGACATTGATGGATTTCCAAGAGTGTTTGTTTTAATTTTCACGCAGTGATACCATAGGGGGGATTGATGTTGAGTGCTCCCATAGAGTGTCTATAGTTACATTACAAGGACACATAAAGAATTGACATTGACTTCTTACTCAGAGTGACTAATGGTTACCGTTAAAAGAGTATAGGGGGAATTGACTGTGAGTTCTTCCATAGAGAGTCTTTAATCACACATGACTATTGGAATAATTGATGGTGAGTGCTTCTTTAGAGAGACTTTTCTATATATTCTCTTGTATCGTGAACCATAGGGGTTAGGTTTTGAGAGTTACCTAGAGGGTTGCGTGTACTTGTTTTGGTTGATTATCTACAAAAATGTAAATGAGTGTAATGTAACTATAGGACTTTTTACTTTTGAGTACATCTATGTTCACTAATTCTTTTGGTTTATTGCGTCCCATATATTTTCAATGACTGTTAGGCATAGATATTTTGGTGTTTTCGTATTGGGATTAGTCTCTCACTCGGTTTGGTTCTTGCTTTTGGGCCCAAACAGGTTATATTGATGTAGGTATAGATAAGGGCATTCACCCTTCTACATTAGGTACTTGATTATTGTGGAGATGGGGAGCAGGGGACCAAGATTAGGCTTGTGAAGCTATGTAGATGTTTACTTACTTTTTATTTGTACATTAGTTTAGTAATGTACTCTAGAATTGTGATTACTTTTGTTGTTTTCCGAGGCTTATAAATAATTCATTATATATATATATATCTGTGTGTGTGTGTGTGCGCGCTCCATTTTTTTATTACTTATGTTGTTTACTTATTGCATGTTTTACTACTTCTGCTATTGCTATCTATTTTAATTCCACTTTTTTACTCTTCAAATGAGGGAATATTTCCCCCCTATCATGCCCAATGTTGTCGCTGCAAGTTCGCAGCCTTTGGTGTTCAGGAAAATGCGCATGAGGCCATGTAACCAACCGGGTTTGGGGCACCTCTGGGTGGATCCCAGAACTAGGACATTATAATGTGGTATCAAAGGTAGGTTCTTTTCTTCCTGACATACTGTTTGGAGCCTCTTTCCCGGGATAGGAAGGAATGGATTCCTAGAAATAAGTTGTGTCAGGGCATAACTAACCTGTGTACAAGGAAAATATAATTTACTTCATTATTTTATTTTTTTTCTGGTTTTTCAATTTTACAGTTGATTTGATTTCACCATTGGGTGATTCATATGGTTTGCGCAGTTATTATTTAAATTATTGAGACTTTATTTCTATTGAAACCCAATTAGATGAGGGTATACCATCTCATGCATCATATAAGAACTTTCTAGAGATATAATGTCATGCATTCTGGCCATTCCATTGATGGTGAATTAGAAATTTCATGTTTTTATGATATAAGATGTGTTAGATATGCATGTCTTTATGATAGATTCCTTGATAATAATACATACTTTTTTATAGGTAATTGAATTGATTTAAGATTTAGATTGAATGAATACCAAAAATTTGTTCTTGATGTGTCATGAGCCCTCATGGAATGGAATTTTGTGGATCATTACTATGTTATGTTTATATATAACATGTATAAGATGAAAAACATTGATTTTCGGGGTGTATGGGCCCTCACGGATTGTAATCTGGAACATTAATGTTCATTTCAATGTTTTTCTGGGTTCTAGAGTTGTTTATGAAGCTTACTATCTTGAGGAACGAAGAATAAATGGCGTGTAATGATAAATACACTCCATGTGTCCTTCTGTTTAGGAAGGAAATGTTTTTCTTATGTACCCACCATGTACTATATATACACGCCATGTAGTCTCTAACCATGTCACTGGCTGTGTGGGTAGAGACCCGGGGTTGGGAAATCATTAGTGTAACATGTCGTATTCCATATATACTTATCATGTTGGGAAAACCATGTGTCCACCAGTGTGACTAATGACACAGATCGATAAAAAAAAGTTTTACATGTTGTGTCACGCTTGAACACATCGTGTGGTGTAAACCTTGTATCCAGTCATGTAATGAACAAAACAGGGTAGTATAATCTTTCTAGTAAACATCTAGTCTTGAATAGACATGATGTGCAGTGTCAACCGTGTGTCCACCCGTGTGACTAACATCACAGGCAGTAGAAACTGATTTTTTACACACTGGGTGCATATGGAACACGTCGTGTAGAGTGATCCATTTAATCATATGTGTGACTAACATTAAGAGTTAGTGATGTTTTTATATTACACGCCTTGTTTAGCACTAACTTACTGTGTAGTCTTGTTCTAGGAGAACCAAGTGGAACAGAAGTATAGAATAAATCAGGCAGGGGAAAAGTATTGAAGTAAATGTCATGTATTAGGACAACATGCCATGTGTAAGGGGTGTTACATGTCATGGGTTGTAAAAAAGTAATCTTCCATGTTATGTCAATAGGAAACACACCATATAGGAATTATTCATGCAGTGTATCTATGTTTTGAAAAACAATAATTCTTTCTTTATATTGATTATTTTTTACACATATATGTTTCAGTCCTTGATAATATTAATCTACAGTGTGCACTTTACCATAAAGAGTCAAACCAAGGAGACGTCCTCTAGTTGTTTGCCAGTTACAGGGCGGTGATCAAACACCATACATGGCTGATCAGGGACCACAAGCAGATTGTCCAATTGTACCCGTCTTGGTTTTAGCTGATATATATGATACAGGTGGCTATGCACAATTCAGAGAGGGATTTATGAGGAATATTATACCATTTATAGAGCACTTCCACCTGCCCCCATAATGGCAGAATTGACGTGGGTCTTTCAACAACCACATCCTCCCACATTCTTAGAGGATATAGGACCACTGGCTAAAGATTCATGGCTATAATCCATGATTAAATCTTCGAGCATTTGAAGATGCCTATGGAGAGGAGGGTGATTCTCTCTATGTGTATACTTAAGGATTCCTCTAATAGATGGTGGGATGTGATCCCATAGGTTGGACGCCAGTAGGTTATGGCATGGGATGTTTTTTGGCATACCTTATATGACTACATCTACACAAAGACATTCAGGGATGATCGAGCCGAAGTGTTAATGAGTCTGGAGAAGGGTACCATTTTATTTAGGGAGTATCCTTCTCGCATCACAGAGCTATGTTTATTTACACCATTTCTAGGAGGAGATGAGTTGTTCCTAGTAATGATTTTTGAGGATGGTCTCAGAATGGACATTTGAGCTCAGTTGAACATCTTCAATTTGACTTCTATATATTCGATATTATACAAGACACTGATCATAGAGTATAATCTGGGAGATTATGGTGATGTGGGCAAGGGAGATTCAGCATCCAGAGTTGGCATTTCTCTGACTGAAAGTAGGAAGCACCACAGGGATTATACATGTAAGGATCGAAGTAGGCAGGATGGACCTTCTGTTTTTCCAGTGGTATGCTACCAGTTTGGGACTGTCAGGCATAAGAGGCCACACAACCCGATAGAACTAGTGGAGTGACGATCATGCTAAAAAATGGGTCATCTTCATCACTTCTGTCTGTTTTTCTACCAGCAAATGGTGAGGGGGTTCTTCTATGACTCCTCCTTCATAAGAACCACCACAATTTTCACATCAGCTAGGGAACTAAAGTTCTACCATCCATTCAGGTCTAGGTGGAGGTCATGGTCATGGTATCTTGTCACCATAAGTTCTGTGACAATAGGGTGGATTAGCTAAGAGTGCTCAGGTTGGGGCATATGATCATGATGTAGGTTAGACTTCTACAGTGGAGTAGACCCACCAAGAGCATGGTCCCATACCCATCTACTGTTTGAGGTACTAATCTAGTGGCCTTTATTTTAGCCTCTGCTATTTTCGATATAGGGGATTCCCATAGCCTTATATCTTTTCTATATTAGGGAGCCCTGAGAACTATATATTTTCCTTGGAAGATATCATAATGCTAGGAAATTCATTGGTGATACTAATGGCTAGTGTATGATAGTGCAAGGAGTTCCCTCTAGAGGTTGGTGGGTGTCACTTATTTTGAGACCTCGATGTCTTAAAGATGACGGGCTATGATTTCATTCATAGAATGGACATGTTAGTTCCCTTCTAGGTTTTTGTCGAATACTATCACCATAGGGTGATTTTTACATCACCATAGGGTATATAATTTCATTATAATGGAGAACGGGATGTTCAGGAGAGCAGAGAGGATCCCAGGCATCATGGGATGGGAGGAGATATAGCCCTGATTTCTAGTCTATATCAGGATGACCCGACGACTTCATAAAAGAACGTTTTTTAGTGGTGGATTGTTTAAGGTATGCCTTTCTGAAAGAAGTTTCATGTTTTTCTATAGGGAGAGATGTGGAATTTCTTATTGATCTTGTACTAGGAGTGGAAGCAGTGTCGATTCATTTTTATTGGATGGTGACACCAGAGTGGCAGGATCTCAAGAAGAAGTTAGAGGAGTTATAGAAAATGGGTTTCATCTGACCCATTACTTCTCCATGGGTTTCTCATGTACTATTTGCGATGATGTAAAATGGTACCCTCAGACATTGTGAGGATTATCAGAAGTTGAACCAGTTGACTGTCATGAACTGATATCACTTAACTAGGATTGATGATCTCTTTGATCGGCTTAGAGGATCCCAGGTGTTCTTGAAGATTTACATGATATATGGTTATTATAAGGTGAATGGGAGACCATATTATATAACTATTATAGCCTTATTAATAATGTATGGTATATAGGAATATGTGGTTGTGCCATTCGGTCTCATGAACGCGCCTACAGTCGTCATGGAACTGATGAATCGAGTGTTCCATCCATACCAGGATTCTATTGTGGTGGTCTTCGTGTATGATATTTTGGTGTACTATCACACCCGACTTGATCATCCCATTCATCTTGAGATCATTTTGAGTACACTGAGAGAGAATCAGTTATAATATAATCTCTAATAATAAAACATTTAGATTGACCAGATTCTCTTCCTGGGTCATGTTATCTCAGAGACAAGAGTATCATTAGACCTAGAGAATGTTAGAGTTGTAATTTCCTAGGAGCTTCCGAAGAATGTCTTATAGGTTTGGTGTTGTCTAGGGATGGATGGTTACTATATACATTTCATACAGGACTTATCACGCTTAGTAGTACCACTGAAGGGCCTGATTAAGAAGGGTGTGAAGTACTTGTGGTCTGATTTTTCTGAGTAACAATTTTAGGAGCTAAAATGAATGTTTACTTTAGCACTGGTACTAGTATTTCTAGAGACATGAAAGAGATATTCTATTTACTATTATGCATCAGGTATCATGTTGGGAGTAGTGCATATGCAGGAAGAAGGAGTCGTTGTGTACGAGTCTCAACAGTTGAGGCCAAATGAAAGGAACAACCTGACACACGATCTTTATATGTTTGTAGTAGTCCTAGATTTACATTGTTGGAGACTCTACCATCTAGGAGTCCATTTTGTGGTTTTCCCCGACCACAAAACTCTCAATTATATATTCACTTAGCACGATGTAAATTTGAGATATTGAAGGTGTATTGATTACCATCAGTCCTTTGAAATTGATCATGCCTTTATGCATGGGAAAGAAAACACTATGGATGATTTGTTGAGTATAAGGACTCTGATACAGGATGTTCTTTGAGGGTAGTAATGAGTGGAAGCTCATGGTTATACTCTATAAGATTCATTAGGATGTGCACGACCGACAGGGGAAGATTCTTCTATCTTCTGTAGTTGTTACCTCAACTCTACATGATCGAGTGCGAACAAGGAATCTATCATATTCAGAAGGCCTGGTAATACAAGAGACTGTGTCAGTATTGGACCATAATCCTCGAAGGATAGTGGGAGAGGATGATATATTTTGTTTTCCTAGATGTTTGTGGGTGCCAGTAGACATATGCAAGGAGCTGATGCGGGACATTCATTCCTCAATTTTTTCCATTCATCCTGGCGTCACCAAGATGTAACGTGATCTACTCCTTCAGTATTTGTGTAGAGGTATGAAGAGAGATGTTTCTAGTTTTTTATTTAGGTGTTACATATGTCCATAGGTGAATGCATAGCATCAGTGACTGGCAGGTCATTTGCTGATGTTACCCATTCCTGAGTAGAAATGGAATGATGTTGTGGTGGACTTCATGGCAGGTTTCTGAAGGTCTCCTTGAGGGAATGATATATTAAGGGTTTTCATTGATATAATAAATATGGTTTCTCACTTCGTCTCGATTAAGGAGACCTTCATTATTGATGAGTTGGGTAGGTTGTAAATCTGAGAGATTGTACATCTACATGGGTTTCCACACTACATTGTTTAAGACAGGGACACATGTTTAACTTCTCAGGTTTGGCAGGGACATTAGAGGGATTTGGGTACACATTTACTTCTTAATATCCCATTCCATCCTGAGACTGATGACTAGTTTGAGCCTACAATTCAGGTGATGTAGGACATGATTTGATCATGCCTCGTGGATTTGGAGGTGCTGGGGAGAATCACTTACCTCTTGAGAAGTTTTCAAACAATAATAGTTTTCAAGATTCAATTTAGATAGAAACTTTTGAGCATTATTATGGTATTCCATGGAAATCAACCTTATGCTGGATGAAAGTAGGAGAGCTAGCTATACTGAGACGTCATCTTCTACATGAGACCATAGAGCAGATAGAGTCAATTCAGAAGAGGGTGGATACTGCACAGTCTGGATAAAATCTTTATGCTGATCAATAGAGACGACTTCCCAAGTTTGAGGTCGGAGATCAGGTTTTTCTACGTGTGATGCCAAGGATGGGGCACAAGATGATTATAAGATAGGGTATTCTTTTTCTGATGTTTTTCGGATTATTTGTGGTAATGGAGAGAGTTGTTCTGGTTACCTATCGGTTGTAGTTACCTTAGAGGTACTAAGATATGCATGATTTATTCCATTTTTCTTATCTATGATGTTACTTATTAGACCCTTCTCACATTTTTCTTCCCGATGTGGTTGAGATAGAGGTGGATGCATCATTCATGGAGCATTCTAAGTGGATTGTTGATCAGAGTGAGAAGGTTCTCTATGGATGGTATGTTCCTCTGGTATGAGTGTTATGGATGCATGAGGGAATACAAGATGAGACCTTGGAGAGAGATGCCAATGTACAATCAGAGGGGTCGGAACTGTTCGAAGATTCTTCTTCTATGCTTCCTTTCTAGGGAAATTTGTTGATAAAATTCATTAAGTGGGGATTTTTATGAGAACTCAGAGTTTCTTTTGAAGTCTAAATCTTTATTTCTAGTTTTTTTAAGAAAAAAGAGGTGTTTCTGGGAATTTCATGATTATACACTGCATACATTAAGTACACACCATGTACTTAGTCTCCATGGGTGACCATGCACTGGCAGTGTAGCAGCCGAGTCCATGGTTGTGTGTGGAGACCTAGAGACCGCTTAAATAAGAGGCAAGAAGATTCAAGTACATACCATGTACTTTTATAGAACATTCCTTGTAATTTCATTTTTGTCCACTAAAAGGATCGGGGTTGGGTTTGATTGAAAGAACACACTTCTTCTGGACCTTTTTTGTCCAGGAGAATCTGTATGGCCGTAGATCTTCTCCAAGCCCCCGAGTCGACATTCTCTCTCTAAATCAACCGATGTCAACTGTGGTGGAATCACATTGGTGTGTTATCCTTTTTCATGAACACCATCTCATGATTTTATGCTCTCCCATGATTTATCCTCAGATGAATGTTTTTAACTATTGTGTAGATCTACTACATTCTAGGGATATTCAATGCCTAAGGTTAAAGTATTTCTAACTCACGATGCCAAGGTATGTGGTTTGAGCCTTTCCGTAATGATTCTTTGAGTAATATGTTAAAAAGTTCCCAATACCCTCTTGTAGAGTATTTTGGGATTAGGTATTTATACTTCTTTATTATATTCTGTGTTTGATTGTATAGAAGTTAATTGTTTGTGAATAGGATTATATTTTCTAGGCTATGGATGTTTTGCCCATGTTTGATGGTTTTGAACCATTTGGTATAACCTTGCCTATTAGGTTTCCACTTTATTTACATGCCTAGTATTGTTATGGTGGAGAGATTAATATCTGACATACTGTTATAAGATATAGTTTGTTTTTCAAAGTATTTCATGAGGTTTATATTGGCTTCTAAATATCATTTGTACAAAATATTTTTACACGGGGCTGTGGGAACCTTGTGTAGTGAGACAATATGGGAAATTTATGTTGAGGCCTTTACCAGAGTGTTTGTTTTAATTATCACGATGTGAGGCCGTATGGGGTATTGATGTTGACTGATCCCTCAAATTGTATATAGTTATGTTATGAGGACACAGGAGGAATTGACATGTGGTCCTCCCTCAAAGTGTCATAAGGTTACCATTAACATACTATATGGGGGAATTGAAAGTATTTTGTTCCTCATAGTGACTTTTATCATACATGACTATAGGAGTAAATGACGGTGAGTGCATTCCCATAGAATCTTTGCTATATGATCTCTTGTATTGTATACCATAGGGGTTAGGCTGTGAGAACTACCCAGAGGATTTCATGTATTTGTTTTGGTTTATTAACTATTTAAATGTTAATGTTTTTAATGGAAATGTAGGACTGTTTACTTTTGAGTACTTATATGTTCAATACTAATTTTTTCTTATTGTCTTCCATATATATTCACTGACTATTAGGAAATGATCTTTGGATGGTTTTCTACTAGTATCACTCTCACACAATATTTGGGTCATGATTTTGGGCCCAAATAGACTATATTGTTGGAGTTATAGTAAATGGAAAGCACCCTTCTACTTCTAGTACTTGATTGATAAGAAGCTGGGTAGCATGGGACCAAGCTGAGGCTTGAGATGCTGTGGAGATGTTTACTTTCTTTTATTTTGTACTTTGGCTTAGTACTTCATCCCAACATTGTTATTTTTTTGGCTTCTTTCCGAGACATATGTATCATGCATCATTTATATATATATGTATGTGTGTGTGAGTGTGAGTGGTCTAGTTGTTTTTTACTTCCATTTTTTACTTATTGCATGTTTTACTACTTCCAATATAACTTTCTATTTTACTTCTGCTATTTTACTCTTCCAATGAGGGAATAGTAGCCCCACAATCACACCCAAGGCCCTCACTAAAATTCGCTATCCTCTAGAATTCAGGAAAATGTGCTTGAGCCCATGTGACCATCTAGGTATGGGGCACCACCTGGCAGATCCTGGAATCTGGAAGATACAATATATGTTCCAAATCAAGATATCATAAAAAATAAAACTTTTCCTAATAGTCCTACAACATCATCTTGGGAAACTAGTGATCTTTCAGGATACTTTTTTTTTCTAGAATGACACACTCAACATTCTTTTACTTATTTCCTTCTTTATCTGATAATTTACCACATTTTTGTTAAATTTGATCAACCCATTATTCAAAATGATTAACATTAATTGTTTCATAAAAAATATGTACCACCATAGGTACTATAGTTGGGATTTAGACATTATAATCATCTCCATTTTCTTTACCAGTGTCATATTCACCAGTAGAAGGGTTTTCATCTATATGAACATCTTAGTCCACCATAACATCATTTCTATCAACCTCCCATATATTATTTTCATGAGGCTCATCAAGCATTTAATTTCCAAATTCATCATTAATTATCTATCTTATAACCATTTTAGCAAAATTATACTCAATTATAGCTATAAATACCCTCATCTCTGCCATAAGAATGTTTAAAACTGACTGACAATTAATAGTAGAACTAGATACAACAGAATAAATTTCAGGTTGAATATCCAAATACGGTGATTTCTCCCCATCAGTAAAATAATATCTTTGTTTTATAAATGTCCTATCCAAAAATTCATCATGAATTCGTCATTATTATTATTTAGATGAACCACGTGAAATAGAAATTTCTAGTGGCATTTCTATTTCATTTTTCTGTTTTTTAAACTAAACCATCAAGGTAAAAATTATCAACATATCCATTATCAACATCCCCATTATCACCATTTATAGCATCTTCATTTTCTCTACCATTATAATAACCAAAATATACTTCTTATTCTTCCTCGTCATCATCATTAGACTGTGAGTTGATTTTATATTTTCCCTCTGTAGAAACATTAGTTTCTCCTATAACACATTTCACTATATATTCTATTCTGGGGTGTCTCAAAGTTGGTCTTGGAGATCCAAATGTGATAGGTGGATATTATTGAGGTAGATTTATGTCAAAATCCTCATCAATAATATATTCCTCTTCTACTTTTCCTCTAACAAATACTTATTAACATTCATTATAGTACTCTACTATTTCATTAGGTTAAATAAAATGGTCAAAAATATCCAATATTGTAACGCCCCGACCCTAGTTACCCAGAGTCGGTGCATTATTACATAAGATTGGCATGATCATGAGAAAGATCAAGTCTCAAAAGACCGATTAGTTTAGTAGCCTTGGAATAACTAGATACATCCATAAATTTTTACATTACATCATAAAAAAAACATATTGTCTTCATATCCCCTCATACTATCCCTGCAGGTCATTAATAAATTACTTCTTCATAATCCTGGAAAAAAAATAAAACATTGAAAGGGGTGAGCTCGGATGCTCATTAAGGATAACATTATAGCAGAAGCTTTCATAAATAAGCATAAACACTTAAGGAAATTTATAACTAAAACAAAAGCCTTTGAAACTTGAACTTTCAACATGGTATGGCATAAATAAAATGAAATAATTCCATTTAATTACTCACATGGATATTCTACTAGTCGAATGATCACATGAAATATCAATAACCACTTTCATAATGATGGAATGCATAATGCCAGACTATCATAACCACATAGCCAAGGCCTCGTGCCAAGACTACAAATAAGATTTTGCCAAGGCCTTGTGCCAAGACACTAGTTTTTCTCATGAGACCTACCGATGAATCGAGGAGCTATAGCGGGCTCCACCCGTCACTTATTAAGTCCAATGAATTCCTCATATGAATAGGTTTAAGCATAAAATAAACATTCGTATTAAAACTAGCATACGAAATGTCAATACTTTAACCACAACCCATGAATGGTATAAAAATAGAACATCCACAGTCAAATATAACTCATTTGATACAATATGGAAGATTTTATTGTATCACATTAACCTCAATCATGAATAATGAAGGATGTTGACATAGATGAAAATAATCATCAAAACTATTTGAGAGAAATATCCCCCTTTTCTCGAAAACATTTAAAAGTCACACTATTTGTCAAGAAGCCATTTAAAAATAGATTTTTGAATCAAAGTGTCCCATACCACTTTGAAACCTTTTAAAAAGATTTTTAATTTCTAAACTTTAATGTCCATATAAATAAATCCTTAAAACCATTTTTAAAACATGGACATTAATGAGAAAGATTTAGATGAATAAGTCTTTAAAACATTTAAAATGGTATTTCAGTTAGAGATTCTAACCAAAAGAGAGACACTTGAATGAAAATAATTGATGTAATCAAAACATTGTAATATCATGAGAATAAAGGGAATTCATGATATACTATGTCAAAGTACATTATATACACCACATAAAAGTGATTTGGTGTATATCAACAAAGAAGTCTCAATGGATTGTAAGTTGAGATGAAATCTCTCATAAAGGCCATATCCTTAGGTTAAGGATAAATCAACAACATAATTATGTGTGAAAAATATAAATACACTAAATATGATTGGATATTCATTGTAAAACAATCAAATTATATTCACACATATTCCTGTAAAAACAACACCAACGAATTGGATGTTTAACTCAACAAATGGTGAAAGAGTTAAAATTACTCTTATCAAATTCATATCAATGACTTGAGAATTTTCAATGGAGTGATTATGTGTATCAAAAGTATATCCACAGGAAGGGGAGTGGAAATTATGACATAATCAAATGAATAGTGATTCCACACATAATCTTGGGGTAATATAATCAATGAAATATGCGTAAAGCCAAATGAGTGGAAATTGAAATCTCAAATTCCCTTATTGATTAGGTAACTTAAGAAACAAACACCCATGAAAGAAAGATCATACCATGATGATGTAAATACCCATAAAATAAAGTATATTACACAATGAATACAATCATGGGTAGTACAAATACACCACATGCAATAATTAAGTGGTGATCAATGGAATTCTCACGTAATTAAAAGTGAGACAAGAAACCCCTTACCACGTTAATCAACTGAGTCGCATGGCCAAGAGTTAATAACCACCAAATGATTTACAGAATAACATGAATATAAAGTGAATCATGATAATATATATCAAATGGAAGTACACAATACACCACTTTCAATAATTTAGTAGCGAACAATGGAAATCTCACGGAATTGAAAGTGAGATAAGAAAATCCCTTACTTTGTACTTTTTCCTTGGTCGATGGTAGGTTTACCTCCTGTATAATGGTGAAATAATTTTTATTGAATAATACAAGAATCAGTTACTTTAATATGATATCATATATGATCTTATAACATTGATTTGTTAATAATATCTTAGAATTATCGTTATTTCAGGTGTTAACGGGTTCATTTTACTTTATATTCTTTGTTATGTGAGCCATATTCGTTATTAATGGGATGTATATTATTCATATCCAGAATGGTATCAAGTCCTTAAACATAATTTTTAAATCATCAAATGATAATTATACTTGAATGGATACGATGGAGAATGAACCTCATCGCGTTCGTGGAGACGGTAGTCCGTACGTACGCACGAATGCTACTTCCATTTAATTTTTATTTTAAAAGAATCGAATCCAAATGATACATAGGTATATTACTATTCCTGTAAAATATAATATTCTATATATGTTACTTATGTTCATTAACACCATCCTTTATACATTCCATGTGTGGTATGAACGAGTCATATCATTTTAAGGGGGCGGTAGTCTGCACTTCCTCAAATGAAATTATCGTATGTATATACAACATGAAACGAATAATTGTATGAAATAAAATGGAATTACAGAAGCTTATATATAAAATATATATCATTAATATCATATTTAATTACAGTGCCATCCTAATGGCCACCATGAGAGGCAGTAAGATGTATTTGAACAATCATCGTTTCGTGAGGCGTTAGTTTTCCATCCACAGAAACATTATGTTCATCATCCATTAGATGGAGTTGTGTGAATGTGTAGTTTGAATACTTCTTATAACAACATACTAGTATATTGTGGATACTGGTGTTGTTACAAAATAAAGGAAATAAAAAGAGTTTGGGGGTTGGAGAAGCAAAATAATTCAAAATAATTTAAGAGAAAATGTTACCTTTATTTTAGGTAACTCACTTTGGTTGGAACCAAAGGACTTCTTGAAATGCTTTCTGCCTAAGGGGAAGCTTCAAGGTGGAGGAGAGGGATGTGGGGAGCTTAGTTGGGCAGAGTTTGGACGATCCAAGTGGCTTGAGAGGTGTGAGTAATGAGTAGAAGTGGTCTCCTTTTATAAGGGAGAGGAGGGGCTCTTTAGGAAAGAGTGAAAGTATTACTTTATAATATAATTATATTCGGTTTATAATGGTCCAAAAATCATTGAGGTCGAAGCTAAGATGACTCATATTCTAAATAACATCAACCAATAAGAATTGGACAGGTTTTAGATAATATTTTAATCATTATAATCTTATTTATTTAAATGATTTATTAATGAGGTAAACATTGCATCATTATTGTGTCATTAATAATTTAAATTATATGATGTCTAAAAATTATAAATAAAATATCATTATGTAGGAAATCGTTTTAGCTTTCTAATGAATATTTATAATCGAAAATCCAACATGTAGAACCCTATTTAAAAATTTTTCTTTTAAAAGATGTAAGCTTATGCCATTTTTGTATTCATTTTAACTTAATTAAAATAAAGTGTCATTATCACTTACAAGTGGATCAATGGGGTCCCAAAATTGACCCAAAGATGCCCATGGTCGACCATGTATCAACCAATAGGGTTAAGACACGTTTTAGGGTAATTTAGTATTATTATAATATTATTTTTTAACCCTTATTTACCGGATTTACCCTTAACCATGGTAAATAAAATATTTACCGCAGTAATTATTCAAAATGTCTAAAAATAAAAGTTACCTATTTACACAATTTGAACATCCTGAATCCAAATATGGAATCCATTTTTCTAAATTCAAAACACATAAGTGGCAGAAATTAATTTAAAATTAAATCCCGTTGTCAAAACAAAAAGCGTGTTTTTAAGAGATAATAACTATCAAAAGATTGACACTTGTTTATGTTCGGTTTAATTGTAAAATTATGTCCAATGACCAAAATTATATTAAATGGTAAAAATATATTCTAAATATACTTTAAAACCACTCAAATTCATAATTTATCACTATTAATTATTTTGATTAAAAAAGTTGTTTGTAATTAAAATTTAGTAATTTTTACTATTCATCAAAATATGAAAGTTATCCGAAAAGTACCAAAATTTCACCTTAGGCTAAATTTGATATTCCGAATCCAAAAATGAAGTCAATTTTGAAATATAAAATATATATAATTTCAAAAAATTAAGTATTACTATTCATAACGGCTAGTTTGATCGGTTGTGGTGTGTGTTAAAACTCGAAGTTGCGTACAACACACGCTGCTGTTTTATTCAAAGGAAAGCGTACCGTGGAAGCTTGGGATGTTTTATTTTAAATTTTTTGATGTCCCCATTTATTCAAAAAGTTTTAAATATTTTATTTAAAAAGGGTTCACTATTAAAAGTTGGTAAAACTACAATACCGAAGATGAATTTGTTCTTACATTATGTCTTAGAAACTCATAATATGGATTCTAAAATTATAAGGATTATATAAAGTTTAAAATTTAGTTAATACTATTCATAACCTTTTTTGAACGGCTTGTTTGGTAATTCATGGTGCGCTTGAACTCGGTGTTGCGTGTAGTGCAAGTTATTGAATTATTTTGAAGAAATAACACACTATGAAATCTTGGGGTGTTACATTCTCCCCTCCTTCAATAAATTGCGTCCTCGCAATTTGAAATTGTTCTTCGAAAATAAAAGGTTGAAAATAGAAAATATATTTGTGGGAAAACCCACATCGGAAATTGGTTTACTAAAATTTAGTCTTAATATGAGGAAAAGAGAAATGAAAGGGTCACCACCAAATTATGATCTCGATTAGGAGAACATTGGTGGCAATTAGAGACATATAATTGGAGGAAAAACGTAAATATTTATAGGTAGTGGTTGAGGTCATCAATCACAAACAAGTATAAAATTGAGGTCCTTAAACTCATCAATCTATGATGATTTGAAGTACCATCGGTTCAACAAAATATAGGGTATTGGGATCACACATTTTTGACATTTCAAAATATCTTAGTTGAAATCCCACATCGAAAAATGAATTAATGAGGCCTCTATTTAAAATAAAGAGTGGAAAGTATGATGATTACCGAAAATAACACATACCAGGGTTCCATGTAGGAAAATATGGATATGGAGGAGAAATCTAAACATCAATTATCTGATGGAGAGTGGTAGAGAACATGGCTATGAAAAGGCCAACAATCCCAAAGCCATAAATTAGTGATGATTTAAGGTACCATCTAGGACAACATTTTTTTTAAAGTTACATTACATAAGGAAGAGGAATTCATTTATGATATTGACTAAGAACATTATGAGATATACTTAAATTTTAAGTAGATTTTCATTCTTTAATAAATTTCCACCACTAACTCAATTTTTTTTTAAACGATGAGTATTCAAGAAGACTTGGTCACACTGGAAGACCTAGAATAAACTTCTATAGAATCACATGATCCATGCAGGATAAACCATATATTTACATTGTCTTTGAAGATTAATCAAAACTAAAATGGTTAGTGAATGATCTAATGATCCCCCAAAAGGATATTCATTGAGATAAATATGCACTAATCTTAATTTCTAAAATTAAACCAACAACACCCCAATGTTAAATATATACCATTCAATAACCAATTGTCCTTAAAATCCTTTAATATAATCCAAACTAATATTGAAACCCAAAACATAGAAGAATTTGATTATGTAGTCTCCCATGTTACATTGTATCTCCAAATGACATCAAATACTCTTAAAGTCACATACTTAAAAGTAATTAACATCATCACATATTCTCTGTTATAGGTTAATCATTTCCATAAATAACCCAAATCACTATAAATCAACAATAAAAATGTAGATAAAAATCCACCATTACTCTACAAATGAAACCTCATTGTATTCTATTTTCCTTGGGCATATAGTGTTCCTAACAAAACGAACATCTTCCAAAATAACATTTATCACTTAATCACCAAATCATTTTCCTATACCAAGGGTATTCATTTGATAAGACATAAGAACCCAAATCATCTTATTATTGATCAATAAAATCATTTAACAAAAAAATAGTCATACTAACCAGGGACTTCACGTAGTCTACTGGTAGGCGATAAATCCCAATCGCACTTTGGTTGTGGGTTCGATTCCCACAGCTTTGTCCGACGCGACGGGTTGTCACACGGTCTACGTGTTTTCCTTTTTCAAAAAACTATATTCTATAATATTACCAAAATGAGATAAATTTTTCAAAATAACATAATTTAACCACAAATGTTATATCATACTTTTCATTTTCATCCCAAATTATAATAACTTATCATTTTCTCAAACCCCAATGATCATATAAAACCAAATGGTTATTTATACCTATATCCACAAGAGAAGAGACAATTATTCCTCAAATATCATTCTCACATGGAAAACTGAGGGGTTACAAATACAAGAGAAAATTATTCCAAAGTAAACTCATCAACAAGGAGTGCTAATACTTTTTAAATTTTTCTCCAACCATTTATTTCCACATAGCTTCTTCTTTGAGCAAGAAAATATCCTATAAAATAGGACATTCACTCGGGTAATGGCCAGGTCCCCTACATTTACAGCAAATGACTATAAATGGACTCTTGGGACCATTTTTATCTTCTTCCATAGTACTCTTCATTTTTCTTCGGCAATTCTTCACTTTATGTCCTTCCTTCCCGCACGTAAAACATTTCGTTGTCCCATTGAGACACTTTCCTGGGTGTCTCTTTCCACAATTCCTGCATGATGAAAATTGAGTTTTCTTTTCTCCATGGTCTCCATTGCTGGAGATCTTATCATTTATCACCTTTCTCTTCCTTGTTGAGTCTGGGAGTTGGTTAATATATATGTTGTTGATCATATTTTTGGAAAACTGATTTGGCATAAAGACGATATCTTTTACGCCTATCAACATTCCATTTTGTTGCTCATTTCCACCACCGTTCCCACCTTGTACATCATTCTCAAAGTCACTATGACTTACTTGGAATCCAGCCATTGACTAAAACCAGAAATCATTGTGTGAGTAATAGTAGTTGTAAAATCATTTTGAGATTAAAATGTCACCATATTCTCAATTTGAAACATATTAGGATTAACCAAGGTCATTTACTCTCATCTTATGTATATATTACTTAAATCGGTTTGTAAAGAAAATGTAAATTATCTTAAGCATATCCCCCGGGAGTGTCGTAACCAAGAGTGCAGCAAGGCCCGTTGTCGTGCACCAGTTCCCGTTCGAGTCTAGCTCAAAGCGGTGTTTTCGGGTTTTACCCCTAGGTACATCTGTGCCAGAGCCGCCTCTACCTGCTCGTATCCAGACAGGGATGTATTGCTCGGAAAACTCACAAAATCTCTACAATACCAAAATTCTAGGAAGTTCTTTTATACTAATCCTCAAAGTTCATCTTAGGTCCACGTGCTCTAATCAGAGTTTATCTAAATCTAGCTACCAAGGTTTGTACTAAACTTCCTCTGATACCAACTGTAACACCCCGACCCTAGTTACCCAGAGTCGGTGCATTATTACATAACATTGGCATGATCATGAGAAATATCAAGTCTCGAAAGACCGATTAGTTTAGTAGCCTTGGAATAACTAGATACATCCATAAATTTTTACATTACATCATAAAAAAAACATCTTGTCTTCATATCCCCTCATACTATCCCTGCAGGTCATTCATAAATTACTTCTTCATAATCCTGAAAAAAAAAACATTGAAAGGGGTGAGCTCGGATGCTCAGTAAGGATAACATTATAGCAGAAGATTTCATAAATAAGCATAAACACTTAAGGCAATTTATAACTAAAACAAAAGCCTTTGAAACTTGAACTTTCAACATGGTATGGCATAAATAAAATGAAATAATACCATTTACTTACTCACATGGATATTCTACTAGTCGAATGATCACATGCAATATCAATAACCACTTTCATAATGATGGAATGCATAATGCCAGACTATCATAACCACATAGCCAAGGCCCCGTGACAAGACTACAAATAAGATTTTGCCAAGGCCTTGTGCCAAGACACTAGTTTGTCTCATGAGACCTACCGATGCATCGAGGAGCTATATCGGGCTCCACCCGTCACTTATTAAGTCCAATGCATTCCTCATATGAATAGGTTTAAGCATAAAATAAACATTCGTATTAAAACTAGCATACGAAATGTCAATACTTTAACCACAACCCATGAATGGTATAAAAATAGAACATCCACAGTCAAATATAACTCATTTGATACAATATGGAAGATTGTATTGTATCACATTAACCTCAATCATGAATAATGAAGGATGTTGACATAGATGAAAATAATCATCAAAACTATTTGAGAGAAATATCCCCCTTTTGTCGAAAACATTTAAAAGTCACACTATTTGTCAAGAAGCCATTTAAAAATAGATTTTTTAATAAAAGTGTCACATACCACTTTGAAACCTTTTAAAAGGATTTTTAATTTCTAAACTTTATTGTCCATATAAATAAATCCTTAAAACCATTTTTAAAACATGGACATTAATGAGAAAGATTTAGATGAATAAGTCTTTAAAACATTTAAAAATTGTATTTCAGTTAGAGATTCTAACCAAAAGAGAGACACTTGAATGAAAATAATTGAGGTAATCAAAACATTATAATATCATGAGAATAAAGGGAATTCATGATATACTATTTCAAAGTACATTATATACACCACATAAAAGTGATTTGGTGTATATCAACAAAGAAGTCTCAATGGATTGTAAGTTGAGATGAAATCTCTCATAAAGGCCATATCCTTAGGTTAAGGATAAATCAACAACATAATTATGTGTGAAAAATATAAATACACTAAATATGATTGGATATTCAGTGTAAAACAATCAAATTATATTCACACATATTCCTGTAAAAACAACACCAACGAATTGGATGTTTAACTCAACAAATGGTGAAAGAGTTAAAATTACTCTTATCAAATTCATATCAATGACTTGAGAATTTTAAATGGAGTGATTATGTGTATCAAAAGTATATCCACAGGAAGGGGAGTGGAAATTATGACATAATCAAATGAATAGTGATTCCACACATAATCTTGGGGTAATATAATCAATGAAATATGCGTAAAGCCAAATGAGTGGAAATTGAAATCTCAAATTCCCTTATTGATTAGGTAACTTAAGAAACAAACACCCATGAAAGAAAGATCATACCATGATGATGTAAATACCCATAAAATAAAGTATATTACACAATGAATACAATCATGGGTAGTAAAAATACACCACATGCAATAATTAAGTGGTGATCAATGGAATTCTCACGGAATTAAAAGTGAGACAAGAAACCCCTTACCACGTTAATCAACTGAGTCGCATGGCCAAAAGTTAATAACCACCAAATGATTTACAGAATAACATGAATATAAAGTGAATCATGATAATATATATCAAATGGAAGTACACAATACACCACTTTCAATAATTTAGTAGCGAACAATGGAAATCTCACGGAATTGAAAGTGAGATAAGAGAATCCCTTACTTTGTACTTTTTCCTTGGTCGATGGTAGGTTTACCTCCTGTATAATGGTGAAATAATTGTTATTTAATAATACAAGAATCAGTTACTTTAATATGATATCATATATGATCTTTTAACATTGATTTGTTAATAATATCTTAGAATTATCGTTATTTCAGGTGTTAACGGGTTCATTTTACTTTATATTCTTTGTTATGTGAGCCATATTCGTTATTAATGGGATGTATATTATTCATATCCATAATGGTATCAAGTCCTTAAACATAATTTTTAAATCATCAAAAGATAATTATACTTGAATGGATACGATGGAGAATGAACCTCATCGCGTTCGTGGAGACGGTAGTCCGTACGTACGCACGAATGCTACTTCCATTTAATTTTTATTTTAAAAGAATCGAATCCAAATGATACATAGGTATATTACTATTCCAGTAAAATATAATATTCTATATATGTTACTTATGTTCATTAACACCATCCTTTATACGTTCCATGTGTGGTATGAATGAGTCATATCATTTTAAGGGGGCGGTAGTCCGCACTTCCTCAAATGAAATTATCGTATGTATATACAACATGAAACGAATAATTGTATGAAATAAAATGGAATTAAAGAAGCTTATATATAAAATATATATCATTAATATCATATTTAATTACAGTTCCATCCTAATGGCCACCATGAGATGCGGTAAGATGTATTTGAACAATCATCGTTTCGTGAGGCGTTAGTTTGCCATCCACAGAAACATTATGTTCATCATCCATTAGATGGAGTTGTGTGAATGTGTAGTTTGAATCCTTATTATAACAACATCCTAGTATATTTTGGATACTGGTGTTGTTACAAAATAAAGGAAATAAAAAGAGTTTGGGGGTTGGAGAAGCAAAATAATTGAAAATAATTTAAGAGAAAATGTTACCTTTAATTTAGGTAACTCACTTTGGTTGGAACCAAAGGACTCCTTGAAATGCTTTTTGCCTAAGGGGAAGCTTCATGGAGGAGGAGAGGGATGTGGGGAGCTTATCTGGGCAAAGTTTGGACGAGACAAGTGGCTTGAGAGGTGTGAGGAATGAGTAGAAGTGGTCTCCTTTTATAAGGGAGAGGAGGGTCTCTTTAGGAAAGAGTGAAAGTATTACTTTATAATATAATTATATTCGTTTTATAATGGTCCAAAAATCATTGAGGTCGAATATAAGATGACTCATATTCTAAATAACATCAACCAATAAGAATTTGACAGGTTTTAGATAATATTGTAATCATTATAATCTTATTTATTTAAATGATTTATTAATGAGGTAAACATTGCATCATTATTGTGTCATTAATAATTTAAATTATTTGATGTCTAAAAATTATAAATAAAATATCATTATGTAGGAAATCTTTTTAGCTTTCTAATGAATATTTATAATCGAAAATAAAACATGTATAACCCTATGTAAAAATTGTTCTTTTAAAAGATGTAAGCTTATGCCATTTTTGTATTCATTTTAACTTAATTAAAATAAAGTGTCATTATCACTTACAAGTGGATCAATGGGGTCCCAAAATTGACCCAAAGATGCCCATGGTCGACCATGTATCAACCAATAGGGTTAAGACACGTTTTAGGGTAATTTAGTATTATTATAATATTATTTTTTAACCCTTATTTACCGGATTTACCCTTAACCATGGTAAATAAAATATTTACCGCAGTAATTATTCAAAATGTCTAAAAATAAAAGTTACCTATTTACACAATTTGAACATCCTGATTCCAAATATGGAATCCATTTTTCTAAATTCAAAACACATAAGTGGCAGAAATTAATTTAAAATTAATTCCCGCTGTCAAAACAAAAAGCGTGTTTTTAAGAGATAATAACTATCAAAAGATTGACACTTGTTTATGTTCGGTTTAATTGTAAAATTATGTCCAATGACCAAAATTATATTAAATGGTAAAAATATATTCTAAATATACTTTAAAACCACTCAAATTCATAATTTATCACTATTAATTATTTTGATTAAAAAAGTTGTTTTTAATTAAAATTTAGTAATTTTTACTATTCATCAAAATATGAAATTTATCCGAAAAGTACCAAAATTTCACCTTAGGCTAAAGTTGATATTCCGAATCCAAAAATGAAGTCCATTTTGAAATATAAAATATATATAATTTCAAAAAATTAAGTATTACTATTCATAACGGCTAGTTTGATCGGTTGTGGTGTGTGTTAAAACTCGAAGTTGCGTACAACACACGCTACTGTTTTATTCAAAGGAAAGCGTACCGTGGAAGCTTGGGATGTTTTATTTTAAATTTTTGATGTCCCCATTTAGTCAAAAAGTTTAAAATATTTTATTTAAAAATGGTTCACTATTAAAAGTTGGTAAAACTACAATAATGAAGATGAATTTGTTCTTACATTATGTCTAAGAAACTCATAATATGGATTCTAAAATTATAAGGATTATATAAAGTTTAAAATTTAGTTAATACTATTCATAATCTTTTTTGAACGGCATGTTTGGTAATTCATGGTGCGCTTGAACTCGGTGTTGCGTGTAGTGCAAGTTATTGAATTGTTTTGAAGAAATAACACACTATGAAATCTTGGGGTGTTACAAATATTCATTTTAGATAGTCCAATAGATTAAATTAAAAATACATCTTATCTGCATCACCTACCAAAACAATTTTCTGTGGATTCCACCTGACCCTAATCCTTAAGAATATAGATTTTTTAATGGAAAAAACACCATAATCAAAAAACTATTTCCTCATAATATTAAACAATTCCTTTATTCTTTTATTGTGGATAAAATAAATATTGGATATATCAAGGAGTTATGACACAATGTTGGATTTATCATCTTAGAAAGATTTACCAAAAGATACTTACACATGTTTTTCATATTTACCCATTTCATAAGACAAATAAGATATAAATCATTGTTTATAAGAAAGGAAAAGTCGCCTTTCATTGTACATAACATGTTCCTAATAATCATGAATTGAAATATGCACTATCCATTCAACACGGATGATACAATTCATCTGGTTATTTCATCACTAGTCTGTTTAATTAATGAATCATCATACTCAAAATCATCACTTTCTTTAGTTATAGTTCCTTGATAATCATTTAAAAAATCATTCTGGGGAACAACCATACATCATTCCCACTATATTTAATAAAAGAAAAGTTTATAACCTTAAACATGAATTCATAGTTAGTAATATGTTTTTAATCTAAACCAATCTATATATAAAAATGAAACACAAAAATTTGGATTAGGATAGATGTGAATATTGTTTGAAGTGAAAAAATATATTAATCCTTGGGTTTAGTGTACATTGATCACCATAGACTTACTTGAAACTATCCACTATCTTTTGACTTATCTTCCAGTTATAATAACCCTTCTTGAAACCTCAAGATGAACATGTTCTATAATAGTAGTAATACTCTTCACATCCTTTTGCTTCTTTTCCCATTGTGACTTATATAGTGAAGACAGATTAAGACACTTCATTCATGGAATGTTGATCAATCTAGGTTTTTTTATCAAAAGGTTGATCAAAAGATTTATGGTTTCACTCTATCATGATTGGGAGATGAAGGGTTTTACTAGGCTCAAGGGAGAAGAAGTTCACAAGAATATAGGTGTGTTGGAGTTAGGAAAATTCTAATTTCATATCATTTTGGAATAAGGATTTAAAAACAATAAAAATTATACATGAAAAAAAAAATCGTGTATCGGGATTGATTTGAATTTTGTTTTTGAAAATATAAAAAAAATTTATAACTGAAAATCCCACAGTTAAACAAAAAAGAAATAAAATATCCAAATGGTGTGAAACAAATGGTGTGAAAAGAGAACTATGAGATAGACCAATGGTGAGATAGACTAACAAGGAAACCGACTGATGTGGTGGCATACCCAATAGTGTGTTACTATATGGTGGTTCACTCAATGGTCTTTTTCCCAATGCTATGTCAAGAAAATAATTTTCACCAAAATTGATAATTCCTAATTCATGTTTTATTGATATCATTATCTAAAAATTTAAAGGGATTGAAAAAATATTAGATACAGGATGTTCTATAATAATAATCATAGGTGTGATATCACCCTTTCGGAAATGATCTCTCAAAAATTTATTTCTTATCTCAATATGATTTTTCCTAGGATGAGATACCAGATTCTTATAAATATTTATTACATATCTGTAATCATAGTTTACGGGGACATGTCAGAATTGATATACATTGTCTAGTAAACTCTGTTTGATCCATACCATTTGTTCACAACAACTACAAGAATTTATCCATTCATATTCTTCATTATATTATGCTATATAATATTTTACATAATATACCATTAATCTTGTGACATTCCTCAAAACAGAAATAATCTAAAGGTTCTTTTTCTATTTAATTTATATTCATCTAAATCATTATCAGAATAATTTACTTGATCAAATGTCCATCCAATTGGTTAAAACAATCCTAAATTGGTTTTATACATGTGTTATTAAAAAAATTAATTGAAACTAAGAGTGACATTTTTGGACAACATTTAAATAATGAAAACATATAGACAATAAACATTATATCATGAGAACTAGAAATCAAGTGTAAAAGACTTCTAATCATACCTCTGTAACTCATTGAATCAACTGGTTTCCCAGTTTCATCAACATCAAACATATACATGGTACTCATTGGGTTATCAGTACATTTTACAATATGAAAATTTTAAAAATATTTTTTTTTATTTACATTGATTTTAAAATAATTCCTATTTTATACTGAAATATTTTAAATCTGATAAAGTACATAAGTTCACCCATCAACCACATTTCAAATAAATTTTTCATAAACATTTAAAGGTAAATATGAAAATAATTTCATGGGAATAAAAAAATAATATCAACAACATATATTTGTATTATTAAACATATTTTTAATTTCATTTTATTAAAACAGTAGTGTCAAGAATCCCTTTTGAAAATACTTTTGAAATGAGAAAAGTTTTGAGCAAGTAATTCCAAGCTCTATGATTGAATTTTAATCCATTTAATAATTATCTTATTTGAATTTATGATTTGTAATATTGGTACTTTGATAAAAGCGGTGGTTCAACCAAATAAAAGTAAACTATAAAACAATTGAATAATGCACTCTTTAAATCCATTGGATATTGCTTAAAATGTTTATAGGTTTTATAGTAAATAATTATTATAATGTATTAATTTCTAAAAACTAATGTAATGGTTTTATCATAGACAATGGATTCTTATTTTACTACAACCTTTTGTAATAAGTATTACCTTATTTGAAACTATTTTTCCAGACTCATCTACCTTGTACCTAAACACCAATTATGTTCTAATAGTTAGGGTGCCCTTGTATCTATCTACATGTTCCCACACATTAATTCTTTCAAATTGATTTAATTTTTCTTACATTTGGATGACCCATAATACATAATTAAAAGAATCATTGGTGTTCTTTAGTTCATGTTGAAGCAAAACTACATGATGATCAAAATAATTTTTATGAGAATCTATTTTCTTTATACAGATATATATATATATATATATATATATATTTCATAAAAAATGTTAAATGGGTGGAACAAAAGAGTTATAATATCTCAAAAACATTTGGGATGGTCAATTAAGTATTTATATAGGATTGGGTTTAGTAAAATCTAGATATTGTTATGAACTAGATTATTTTTCTGGTTGTTTACAACATTATCATAAGGTAATAATTTAATTTAAAAGTTGATAAATCATCTCTACGATTGTCCAAGGACTTGTAAGTCTCATGAGGATCAATCTCGAGAATTTTTTTGCCAAAAAATTATTTAACAATATTATAATTTATATTGAAAACTCTATAGGCTTGACTGGAGGTCGAATCACCCACAAAAATTTCCTCATTACTTTTGGAGGAAATTTTTTTCAGGTTAATCAGTAGTGTTAAGAATAAAGACATAACTACAACAAATATAATGTAATTTCCCTGAGTCTTCCAATTATTCCAAATCTTATAATGGGTCTTCTTTAAAATTTACTGAATTCAAAATCTATTTATTATATGGAATGTTGTATTCACAGCCTCTACCCAAATAAAAATTGTAAGGTCATATTCATTTAACATGGTTTGATCTATTTCTTGTAAAGTCCTATTTTTCCTATCATAAACTCCATTTTGTTTTGTGGTCATACGAGAATATAAGTTATGAATATTTTTTGTGGGTAAAAATATTCAAAATTATTTTTTTCAATAGCACAGATATAGTCACTTATCAATGTCTTAATTCTATGTTCACTTAGTTTTTTTACATATCTAGCTTACATGGGAATATAAGAATAGAGTTCACTATTATGAGGTTAAAACAACAACCATGTATTCCTAGAGAAATCATCTTCTAGAACATATAAATATTGCTTCCAATTTAAACTAGAAACATTATATGGTTCAAATAAATCCATATGAACCAACTCATAGTTTAATAATTTGATACATATTTCATTAATTTAAATGTTACTTTATTCTGCTATTCTATTTCACATGGGTTACATACTTAGTTATTTTTGACCAAATTTTAGGATGATCCATGACTAACACTTTCATAGTAAGCTTACTATGTGAGTTTATATTTTGGAAAAATGGTCTCTATTTTCAAATCAATGATTTTTTATGAAAATAACTCAAGAAGGTAACATTTTTTAGAAATTAAATAAATTAAATAAACAATATTTTCACTGGAAACATAAAAAATTCATTCATTATTTTCAAATGTGTAATGAAAAACACCTTCAAAAAATTTTTGAAATTCTAATATGGTTATATTTTTAAACATAAATAGATAATAATTTTGAGATGAATATAAAATTACTATTACCAATTAGGCCAAAGACACATATTTTCCCTAGATAATTGTCAATAATGGTGACACAACCACCATCAACATTAATATGTCTCTTGAATCACAAGTAATATAATTTTTATGTCTTGAACAACCATTCTTTATATTTCGTAGACTTCCCCAAGATTTTCTGAAGCAGTTTTTTTGATAAAACAGAATTTATTCAAGAAATGATTATGGTAACCAGTTCTGTTTTGGTTTATAGATTTTAATAATTAATGCTTTGGGAAATCCCAATTTCTAGATGTGTTTCTTATGAATAGATTTATGGATTTTATAAATAAATGAATTATTAGGTCTTTTAGAATAATAATTAGTATAATAGATATCTTGTTTTGACTTTGGTAAAAAAGTAATTTATACATCTCTCCCCTCACAAGGTTGGTATCCAATTCTAGTAACATATTTAGGTGAAAGTTTATTTCATATAATATTATTATGTTTATCTCTACCATACGTAAAATTTTCTAAATATTTTTTAAACTACCAATTCAAATGTTTATGTTCTGTATTTTCTTTCAACTTTTGAGAATTTTTCTCATTTTCAATAGACATATAATATTTAAATTTTGCAGATAAATCATTCATTATTTTGAGAAAATTATATTAATATTTTAGTTCATTAATGCTATAATATATAATATATCAATATTAAAATAATTCTTCAATAGACATGTGGTCATCAACATGTTATTTTTTAGAAAAATCATAAATATTAAAATTATGTATAGGTGAGGTGAAAGATAAAGTAGGAAAAATATATACAGCAGTTACATTAAAAATAATGTTCGTAAATCCCATGTTTGATCTATATGATTTCTACTCATGAAATGTATCTGAATCACTAGAGCTATCTTATGAAGAACTCAATGTAGATTTCATTAACCTCATATATCTTTAGTCCTTGCAAAAATGTTTCATTGTGTAAATTAAGATTAGACAATTAGTTTTGACATGTCTTTTTTTACTCATAACATGTGACTTCATTGTCATCCTTCATCCAAGAATTCGTCCAGGATCCATTAGAATAATATTTTCTTATATAATTGTTCATTTGGGAAATATTTTCTTTCCGATTGAATTTATTCATCCTCATAGAAAAATGATAAATATACTCATCAATATCAGGTGGTGACTAAATGTCACCACCACTAGAATCATGAAAATTTCCTTTATCTTTTGTTTAGACATAGTAGTATTATAGGAATAAAATTTCCTCTTATGATAGTCATCATCTCCTTGGTTGACCTTTTACACTTCTTTATACATCATCAGTTTTTCAAACAACTATTTTCCAAGTAGCTTTCTAATATCACGTGATTCTCTAATTGATATAGACATGACTATCCATATTTTTGGTAAGAATCTTAAAAACATCATTATTAGGTTAATTCCTAATACATATATCCAAAGTGAGATCATTAAGTTCAAATTTTTATTTAACATGATGTACCTAACATAAATATGTTAATTAGGATTCAAAATAGTGTTATCATACATAATAGTATATATGTAATTTCTCATATCTGATACATTTTTTGTTCCCTAATTCAGAAGAGATATGGTAAACCAAATTTCATTTACAGGATTATAAGAATAAATCCTATTGAATTCATAACCTCATAAATCACAATAATGGTTACTGATTTCATTATAATTATTATTGTAATAAACAATTTGTATCATTATCCCAATTCTTTCAAGTGGTAGGAATATTATATTTATATTTTATAGAAGTAAATATGTTGTAACCAATACTCTCAATGTGTGTTTTCATTTTATTTCCCATTGTGTATAATTATAACCATTGAAAAATGGGAGGTCTTTTAATTGATGAATATTGTTGTATGGAAAACATTTAAAGAACTAAATTTTTAAATAACTAAAACATAAGTTCATTAAGTTGAAACTAAAATAAAAATTGAAATGATTTTGAAAACTATAAAAAAAATAAATAATTCTTAGAATCCAAATGTTAGTAGGGGTGATTAACTCAACAGGAGGGGTGAATTCAGTAAAAAATAAAATTTTCATTTCAAAACGTTTTAAAAATAATCCTCCAATTAATTTAAAAAATGACCAGTTATCCAAAATAGTAGATATTTATAAATTATAATATGTCATGATATTTATTTGATGTTTTTTTATTTCTTAAATAAAATAATATTCAATATTACATTATTTATTGAAACTGATACACTTAATTAAAATATTATAAAAACACTTTTTTAGATTAAATATCAAGGTGTATATTTTTTTAGAATTATTTTTGAAAACTAGTTTTTTTTTCAATTAATATTAAATGTAAAAACTCAAAAAATTGATGAAATTGAATTTTTAATACAAGAGGTTGAGTATCATGATGTGACATATTACTATATTCTACGTGATCACCTTCCACCAATAAATTTATATAATGAAAAAAATTTGATAAAAAAATTGAATAAATATTTACAATAGTATAAATATTTTCAGAAGACACGGGGCCTCTTACACTATTATATTTGGGTGAATAAAATTAACAAGTCACATGAGACCTCTTCCAGAGTTACACATGGGAGTAAATTTTTTAAATATGTTGAGAATATAACTATATACCTTCTATTTTAACATAGGAGAAAATGTGTGTATATAAATCAGTGTATAGAAACAGTAACCATAATTTAAAAATACAACATGTAAACTATGTAATAAGGATATGATGGGATAGTGATTCAATGTTCTATATGAATTTCTGATTGGGAAAACTTGTATTATTTTTTGAAAATTCAACTTGATTCGGGAACTTGAAATATTTGTAAAATAGAGTGCCATAGAAACATTTCTCCTTGACTATTTAGAGACAGTAAATTTGTATTGATCTTTTTCTTCCACAATTTAGTAGAGTAATATGCAGTAGGTAATATCTTCGTATTCTCATTATATGGTTAAATTATACCATGTATCTGTAAAATACTTCATCACATCATCTTCATCTATTCAAATTTTTCATGTGAGAGTTTGATTCCCTATTTTAGCAACAAAACATGGAATATATGGATCCTTTATACTTCCTCCTACTACATTTATGAAACTTACATAAATGAATTCTCTTGATCATTTATGAGAAAAAAATTAAAATATGGTTGGAATTAAAATCATGAAACTTCCATTTAAGGAAGTTATTTCAAAAAATATATATTAATAAATATAGGTGATGGGTCCTAACATGGTAACATGTAGTCTGGTGGTGTGTTGTTAAATCATTTTCACTGGTTGTCATTGTCTAATTATGTTTGTATTTATTTGTAATGGTGTATCTCTGTAGTACTGTTGAAGCCTGGAAGGGTGACAATACAATTACTTTCATTGATGGTGAGTCAACTTTCGGGTAGTGACACCTCTGATGGTAGGTCAGTCTAGTTATGTCTTATAATTTCCCAAAATTCCATTACCTCTATTTGACATCCTTAATGTGAGAAATTTTATTAATTTTCCAATTTTATAAACTTGTGGTATGCTGTCTGAACAATGAATCATAGGCTATGGATGTATAGGCCCCCACTTTTCAAACATTAACATTTCATTATATTTTTGGAACAGTTAGAAATTATTCAAAAAGATTCCCAATGATAGTAGTTGGTATAGTGCCTTTGGAAGCATGGAATCATAAACACCAGAACATAAGTGAGTTACATTATCTCTCACTAGGTTCTTCATGACAAGAAACCTTCTTAGTCAAATAAAACATAATACATATCTTCATAGCCTGAGGAAGGAAACATAAAAATGGGTTGTTTCAATTGATCAATATGTTTAATCATAGGAGTCATGTAAGCATAAAAATGAGCATAAGGGTACGATAACATGATCATGAAAATGGAATATCATAACCTGCATTTCAATGATCATGTACATGAATCATAAGATAATTCATGGTAGTTCATAATAAATGAATCAAAAGGCATTAAAGGATATAAGCTATGAAATCATAGCATAAGATTAAGACATGGAAATGTGGAATCACATAAGAATATACTAATTTCCATAGTATCCAAGGCATCCCTTCCTAGACCACCATAGTTGAAAAATACCTTTATTGAACTAGGTAACCACTATTCAAGCCCTATGTTACTAAACCGAGTGACCCTCATTGTATCCACTAATTAATATATTTATTAACCCTCATTACAACTTTATATTACTGAAACGAGTAATCCTCATTCTAGCGATATTATATATGAAGTGATCTAAATCATTACGCAATGCATTGGAGAAAGATATATGTCCTACCCGTTATATAATGAAATCATATATACATGTTCCAAATGATCATAAATAATCATATCATAAACCAAGAAATGAAATGGGTATCGTAAACATGTAATCATATCATAACCTATGGAAATAGACAAGTTTAATATTCATTTCATCATAAAAAACCCATTAAAAGGCGTGGGTTTCAAAAGCATATAACCTATGAAAGAGAAATGAGTTTCATAACATCTTTCAATCAAAATATGATTCACTAAATGAAATTATATGAATGTTTAAATTTAATAATTTTTCTATAATTTCATGATAATGATAAATAGATTTTATCTTAGATGTGAAATAATTTTTAAATTTCCTTAAAAAAACATCTTTATGAAAATATCCTTTCTTCTTAGAAAAATTATTTTTATTACATTAAACATTATGAAAACAATTTTCATTGAAAATATATTTTTAACCATATAAACTAATATTTGTAAACAATAATGTATTAAAATTCATTTTCCCTGATAATTATCTTGAAGTTTCTTATTAATACATTTTTTGAAACATTGTTTCAGAATAAAATTGTTTTTCGACCAAAGAGAGAGGTTGTAATATTTTACTAAAAACAATATATTAAGTATCAAATAGTGGATAAATGGTACTGAAAGTGAGGATATATAAATTAAATATATTATAATTAAAATTATGAATATTCCTGAATGATGGATCATAATATTTCATCAATGGATTCCTAAACATAAATAATTTCAAAAAAATTGATGATATTTTTTAATAAACATCTTATAAACTAGTGGCTTGGGATCATACTCACCATGTAAGAAATGAAAATTTAATTAATATTTATATATAATTAAATGAATTATATTCATTTATATGATATTTAAAATTGAGTTATATACACCTAAATGTTGCTTTTATTTGTATTACAAAGTAGTTGTCTCGAAGATGGATAATTGAGACAATGTTGTTTTACCAAGTTGGTAACATTTGATAGTTAAAACCCTTTGAAATAAGGATAATATAAGGGAAATGTGAATAACAGTTAATTTAATAATGAGATACATATAATAAAATTATAGTAATTAAATACACCATACAAAAGGAAATAGTGGCGAACATAACTTGTATATCACTGAAATAAATAGTGAGATGAAAATACCTTTACCTTATGTATTGAAACTCTCCATACTCGGAAAGGATTCCTATGTAATAAATATAATACTATTATAAATGTTTTATAGAAGAATATTCTTATACATTATACAATATATGGTTTTTTCATGACATTATATTACCCTGTTATTAGTGATCCTATGTTATAGTGTCACTTTGCGTAATCATTTGCTTTATTCATTGCATGTGGCTTATTTTGTTAAAGAATTTGTCCTTATACTTCTATAATTATTCAAAAATCTATAAAATGATATAAATATATGGTATATATAGTATATATAAATATATTATTATTATTATTTATTTATTAATGATGTATGAAATGGAAAACACTATCCATGGAGACTGTAAGCCATTCCTATGCATGAACGTAGATTAAGTTTTTATTTTCATATTAAAAGAAAGTTTTTAAATGACATATGTGTATATATATATATAATTATTAAATTATAATTAATATATCATATATATCATATAAATTTATTAAACTCATCATTAATAAATCCCATTTTTTGTGTGAACGAATCACTTCCTCTAATGCAATTATCATATTGACACCAAATGGAAGGAAGAAATATGTATGTAGTAAAAGTAATAAATAATTATAATGAAATAATAATTATTATATATTAAATATATAAAAAATTTCCATCATAATTTCTAACATGATTGGTGGTAAAGGAGAAATGAACCGTCATCATTTCGCGAGGTATTAGTTCGTCGTACACAGAAACATTATGTTCAAAATCCCGTAGATGGTGGTGTATGTAAGTATAGTTCCAAAAAATTTCATAAAAACAACCTAGTATATGGATGATACTATTTTATTCACACAATAATGAAATAAATAGTGTATAGGGGGTGGATAATGAGAACAAATGAAAGGATAATGAAAGAAGATGTTACCTTTAAATAAGGTAACTCCTTTTGGTTTATGCCCAAAAGTTTTCCATGAGAGGGTTTCTTCCCAATGGGAGTCTTCAATGTCGAAGATAGGATTTTTGGGAGGGTCTTGGTCAGATATTGGATGATCATAAAAGTTTTAGATGTGTGAGTAATTAGTAGAGGTGGTGTACTTTTATAGGGAAGAAAAAGGACTCACATGGAATTTCTATAACAAAAATTAGGTGTGCACATGTTATTACCCAAATATAGTCTTAAAACCCCAAAACAAATGATGAATGGATGGGTTAGGGATGAAATATGGATATAAAATGGGTTTTGGACTTGTTTTTATGTCATTTGGGCCCTTACTTTTATGGTTTATTCTCAATTATGCTTAATTTAGAATTATTTTCTATGATTGATCTTAATCACCTTGTCTAATCATTTTGGACAAAAATTAACATGGTCTTATTAGACATAAAATATTAGACATAATATAATGGTGTATGTATGATTATTAAAATTATATGCAAAAAATCCAAAAAAATACAATTAGTTCAAATCTGGTAGATGGGATGAAATAATACGGTTTTAATGTTTTAAAAGATCAAAAGATTATTACAATTTTACATTCTGTTTCAAAGAGAAATTTATTCTAATATATGAATTTTTATTAATAGATTTACAGTTCATCAAATTTTACTTTAATAATATCTATAATATCATTTACATTAATAATTAATTTGATAAAATCCAACATTTAAATAAAAAGAAATATTTTCCACTATTAATTAAATATTAAAATTTCATAGAAAAATCCATCAAGTTATCTATAAGATAATTTCAACATTATGAATTAAAAAATTATGTTTAATTTATCATAATAAATTTTTAAATGTGTCTAAAATTACTTTCATTATTATAAGGATGATCATTTGATAAAAATACGTTTTTAAACCTAAAAAATAATTTACCAAAAATCATTTGTGTTATTAATATAAACCAACAAAAAAATTACATGAAAAGTAGTAATTACTATTAATATTTCAATGTTTAACTTATCTCTTATAATTATCTTATTTAAATAATTATAATAATAAAAAGTGTTATTTCCTAAAAAACTCAATGTAGCGTGTATCTTATGCCAACTCAGTGTAGCATGAAATGTACACCATGATGGTGTTGTGTGGAACTTAGGCCAAGTCGTTGTTTTTTGTAATATGCATCTGTTGAATTCTATGTGAAAAAAATCTTTGACTAGTTACATACCTGAGATAAATGAAAATTAAAATTTATTCGAAAAAATTAGTCCATAAAAACATAGGGTGTTAGATTCCTCCCCACTTAAAATTAATTTCTCCCTTGAAATTCGTCACTCGAGTAAATATAAGTGAGAATAATTATACATCATTAAATCCTCATGTTCCCATGCATCATCCTCTAACTAGTGATTTCTCCACAAAACATTGACATGGGGAGTGGTCTTGTTTTGTTGAACATTCTCTGATCAGTCCTGAATTTCTATAGGTTTCTCCTCATAAGAAAGATCATACTCCAGCGGTATAACCTCTACGTACAGTACATGTTAATGTTCAGGTATTTGAATCTTCGGGAATAATACATGGAACACATCTTGGATTGAGAGTGATTTGTAAGAAGTTCCCAACAATAGGATACATTCCCAATATAATCAACAATTTCCATGGGGCTGATATACATAGTGTTTAGCTTCCCTTTCATCTTGAGTCTTGTAATAGTATTCCTAGGTGAGATTTGTAAATACAATTTTTCATGAACATCAAATTCGTGATCATGCTAATATTTATCAGCCTATATTTTCTTCTGGATTTGAGTTTCCTTGATATACAGGTGAATAGTTCTATCCTTATTGACCATTTCATCAGTGATATGAAGCTTTAGAAGATTTATGTCTCATACCTCATCACATTACATTGGAGCTCTACAATTCTTCCCATATAAGTACTCATAATGTTTCATCTGAATGCTTGAGGTAAATATATTGTTGTAAGAAAAATTAACTAGAGGATGGTGGTGATACCAATAAAATTTTAAATCTATAGACCAATATATCAACATATCCAATAAGGTATGAATTTGATTTAGAATAACCATCTATTTGAGGATGATAAGTAGTGATGAAAATAAATTATATACTAAGTAATTTCAGATGACTTCCCCAGATCATAGAGGTAATCCATGGATCTCAATCTGATACAATATAACATGGTACTCCATGCACCATTAATGCTTCATTAATGTATATTTTGGAATGCTGGTAAAGAAAGTTTACTTCTCAAATAGCAATGATGTGTGATGACATACTAATGTGATCAAATACCACCCATATATCATTACACCCTTTATGTTTGTTGGGTAGACCAATGAAAAAATCCATAGTGATGTTACCTCATTTCTATTCTAATATGGGTAATGGATGCGACATCCCTTTAGACTTTTTTCATTTCAACATTAACTTTATGACATACCAAACACTATGATTCAAGCTCTGTGATATATCTATTCATGCCATCCCACCATAAGTATTCACTAATGTCCCCATACATCTCCATAATTTTAGGATGAATAGAGAATGAAGGTCTATGTGATTTCTATAACAAATACTTCAAATATTCTATTGAAGGAAACTGTAATGACCCACTTATCCTCATTTTCATGAGAGCTCGACGAGTCATTACTAGGCACTAAGCGACATTTCCACGGTGCCAAAGGCTGGCAATAAATTCTGAAAGGTTACAAAACAGGTGGGGGACGGTTTACCCTTTTTGAACATAACATAGAACCAACAACCATTACCAAACTAATCAACTACATGATACATGATAAAATCTAAGACAACACAACCATTTATTTTATCATAAACCAACCAAGAGTACTACAGTGGAAACGAACACTAAATCAGAGTAAAGAGTGTAAAGACAAATTAAGAGACCACAAAACGGCATCTTAACTCCATGATCCACAATCTCTATGCTCCAACATCATGAACCCGCCCAAGTATCATGATGTAGTGATATAAACATGTGACACTTTACCTTTGCCAAAATTCTAGTATATGACATCTGGAAAAGCACCAATGTGCCATAGAAAAGGTTGAGTAATGAAACTAAGTAGTTTTTCCCCAATAACATCCCAACCCATGCCTCCAGGATAAAACCTGTTAGCACATTTATATAAAACAATTTATATAAACCAATTCTAAAACAGTTCAAAATATAACAAGTTCCAGGTCAAAACCATTTTCCCACAAAAAACCATCTTTCTAAAGAAAATAAATAAATAAATGTTTCCAATCAAATTCACATTTCAATTTTTGCATATTCATTCTATTTTAAAAATCCACACAAGTAACCATGCATACAACCTGGACCTCCATATACTCTTGAGTGGTGAGTTATCCTTCCACTAATACATCACATAGTGGACTACCTTGATGGGGGTACATCACGCCCTTATCTGTCCATTTTGATGGGGGCACTTCTCGCCCTTATCCATCCCGACCTTTTGATGGAGGTACTTTTCACCCTTTTCCATCCCAATGCATATGAACACACACCACAGCGCAAGAAAATCCATGCCAAAACCATGTGAGTTCAAAAAAACTTTGAATAAATCATCAAACCTTTTATTGAAAAACATTTCATTCAAGCAGAAAAACCGTAACCAATTTAAAATCACCATTTTAAATTCACTTCAATAAAGACTTTCCAAAAAAACCCAATTTCCATCACCCATTACTTAAATGAGGTTTCAAATATTCATTCACAGTAGATAAACAAACCACTTCATTCAAGGAGTTCAATTTGAAACTAAGACTTCATGTTCTAGGAAAGAGGAATCGAGAGTGAAGCCACCTACCTCAACAAATTAGGAGAAACCAACCAACAGACGTAGAATTCCCACGAAACCGAGTCAACTACTCCCCGATCCATCCTTATATTCCTTCCCCTAGAAACAAAAAAACTAAAACCCGACAAAAAATTCATTCACTACCTTATATCTACCCACATTTGGAATAGATCTAAGGATCCATAAAGACAGAAAAATGAGATCTAAGAAAACTAGAGGAAACCAAAATTACCTCAATCAACCGGCCTCTAAATGCCAACGCATACCTCCAAATCGCTTCCGAAACGCCTCGTAAGTGTTCTCACATCTTCACCAGAGTGAAATACCTAGTTAGGGACGACTAGGAGAAAAAAAAGGTGGGTTGAAAGATAAAATGGATATGATCCTTAAAAATAGGATATAATTTGTCTCCGTACAAGGTTAGTCCACATGGTTAGTCAAATCGTGTGCTAACTGTGTGGTAGTCACTAATTGGAATGGGAACTCCACATGACCTCATCACACGGTTTGCCCAAACTGTGTGCACACTGTGTGGTCATCTCTCTCCGAAGTGACCACCACCTACACGGATTCTGCACGGTTTGGGAAAACCGTGCGATGCTGGTGTGTCACCACTTTTTTCCATTTAACACTTTAAAAGGTCTCCAAACATTCCCAACCATTTCTTATATGCTTCTTGTACGTAAAAAGTTTAAAACACGGGTTACTTACCAGAAAATAGGGGTACTACACTCAACCCACCATTGTCATTTCTATCCATGGAATGTAGAAAACCATTACTTGGCTGAAAGAGTTCTGGCCACTACACTTTCATTTATTTCTCGCATTCTAGAGTCTCTTCCAAAATCTAAATATGGTGCCACAAAACCAGCACTAGACCGATGATTTTCCCAAACAAGACTTTATCCTGCCTATCCACAATCCGCACCGGAATATGTTCCAACGATGCATCCGTCTCTAGGTCAACATGATCCAATCATATCACATGGGTAGGATCAGGATGATACTTCTTCAACTGAGATACAAGGAATACATTATTCACTACACTGAACCATGGTGGTAATGCCAACTGATATGCCACCTCGCTTAACCATTCCAGTATCTCAAAAGGGCATATATATCAAGGAGATAATTTTCCCTGCTTCCCAAAACGATGATTTCCATGCCTTGGATAGATTCTCAAAAAGTCATGATCACAAGACGCAAATGACAATGGTCTTCGTCGATGATCCGCATAAGATTTCCCATGACTCTGTGTTGTCTCCATCCTATTTTTTATCATCCGAATCTTCTCCTTTGTTTCATGGACATGGATCGGCCCAACTAGTGAAGACTCACCTGTTTCCAGCAAACAAAGTGGAGAACGAAAAGGATGCCCATACAATGGTTCAAATGGAGCCATGTGTATCGAGGCCTGATAACTGTTGTTATATGAGAACCCACTAAAGGCATGTGATCTTTCCACAAGCCCCAAAAATACATTACGCATGCCTGCAACATGTCTTCCATCATCTGTATCATCCTTTCAGATTGTCTATCCGTCTGAGGATGATACGTCGTACTAATATTCATCTATGTTCCCAGGGTTTTCTGTAAGGATCGCTAGAAACAAGATGTGAACCTCAGATCTCTCTCTGACATGATTGAAACTGGTATGCCATGTCTCATTACCACTTCTCTGATATATATTTTTGAATGATTTTCCACCGTATCAGTTTCACGGATAGGGATGAAATGGGCTGACTTGGTTAGACGATCCACTATCACACAAATGGAATCGTGTTTCCGGACTGTTCTTGGAAGAGCTGTAACAAAATCTATTTCTATATGATCCCATTTATACACTGGGATAGGTAATTAATGTAACTTACCGGCTGGCCTCTGATGCTCTTCTTTAACCCGCTGACAAGTTAAGCACCGCGAGGCGAACTCGGACACTTTCCTTTTCATGACGCTCCACCAGAACTGCGCCTTTAATGACTTATACATCTTCTCTATACCTTGGTATACAGTCCATCTTGAATGGTGGTAAGCATTAATTCTTTTTCTTCAGTAGTTAATGTTACAAACATCCGATCTCGAAACTGCAAAACTGATCTCCCATCCTACTTCCATCCCTCAACGGTCTCCCCACCATTGAGTTTTGAACTCATTGAAACACAGTCTACATTGGATGCATGTTCCACCTTTATTATCTCCACAAAATCAGAAACAAGCGCAACTAGAAATAAAAACACAACATCAGCTCGGTCTTCACATTCCATATGCGTGTCGGCTAGGACCGATTTCAACTACCACTCATCTGAAGCTTCTTTCTCCAACTGAGCATACGACTTTATGCATAATGCATCAACCAGCGAATTTCCCTTACCCGGTGTATATATCAAGTAAATGTCGAACATTTGAAGAGACACCATCCATAATTTTGGACTCATATTAAAATCTCACTATGAGAAAATGTGTTTCAAGTTTTGTGATCCATAAACACAGTAAATTTCTCACCAAAGAGATAATGTCTCCATATATTCAATGCATCAATGACTGCAGCCAACTCCAAATCATGTGTTGGGTAATTATTTTCATGAACTCTCAACTTTCTTGAGCCATAACCAACAACATTGTGTCCTTTCCTGAGAACACATCCCAAACTAGATCCTGAAGCGTCACAATACACCACGTACCCTTGTCTTGATTCTGGAAAAATGAAGATGGGTGCTGATGTAATGAGAAATTTCAACTCTTGAAAAGATCTCTGACATTCCTCGGTCCATTTTAATGCATTGTTATTCTTATTAAATGTTTCCATAGGTGAAGCTAGTCATGAGAAGTTATGCACAAAGTGTCGGTAATAACCAGATAGACCAAGAAAACATCGTATTTCAATGAGATTATTCAGTGGTTTCCAAGAAAGAACAACTTCTATATTTTTTGGATCCACTGAAACAACATGGCCCAGAAAACATAACTCTTGTATACAAAAATCTCACTTTGATAATTTGTCATACAACTGATGGTATCTCATGATTTCCAACACTATCACCAAGTGTTACTCATGATCAACCCTTGTTCATGAATACACCAATATGTCGTCCACAAACACAACAACAAAAGAATACAGATAACGCTGAAATATATGATTCTTCGCTTCCATAAAGACTACTGGTGCATTCGTAAGACCAAAAGGCATGAATAAATGTTAGTAGTGGCCACATTTTTTCTAAAGGTTGTCTTCAGAATATCCACTTTTCGAACTTGCAACTGGTGATATCCTGACCGTAAGTCAATCTTAGAGGACCACTGAGCTCCACTCAATTGATCAAAAATGTCATTAATGCGTGGAAGTGGATATATACTCTTTATCATAACATGATTAAGTTTACGATAATCCACATATAGTCTCAATGTTCTATCTATTTTCGTTACAAACATAACTGGTGCTGCCCATGGATACACGCATAGCCGAATAAAACCACTTTTTTTCTAGTTCTTCCAATAACACTTTCAATTCCTTTAAATCCATTGGTGTCATCCTATAAGATAGAAGTGAGATAGTACTAGTGCCTGGATGGAGATCAATCATAAAATTCACTTCTCTTACAGGTGGTAACCGTGAGATGTTTTCAGAAAATACATCAAGAAATTGATCCAAGAATACTGGACAACTATTATTCGTTATTTTATTCATCGATTTAGAGTTTAACGTAGCCAACTGGTAAGAGGTCACTGACATTACTGGTGCCAAAAATCCAGTTTCACCTACCTTCACCACTCATTCTTCTCTAAAGAGATGATCGAAGCCATCCTTAGTTGGGAAACTGGTTGTTCTGCTATAACAGTTGATGTGAGTCTTGAAATCTGTCACCCAATATATCCTCAGGATTATATCAAAGATATCCATCTCCTGCAGAGAGAAATATTATTTTCAACTCAGCTCCATCAACAGTTATCAAACATTCTCTACACACGAAGGTTGTACACTCTATTTCACTGAGAGGAGTTTGAAGTTTTATCACAGAAGGCATCATTTCAAGTTTTATGTTCATAAAATCAGCAATAAGAGAAGAAAGAAAAGAATGTGATAAAACAGTATCAAACAACACTTACATGAGGGTAGATTTAAAAAGAATCGTACCTCTCACCATAGACAGTCCAGACTAGTCATCCACTGTCACCGGTTCCACTCCACGCAATTGCTTTGTTTCCGCAATTTTCTCCTTATTTCCTTGTTGTGATTTCCCTTCCCAAGGAGTCATGGTATTCCTCGAATTACCATATCTAGATCTGTTCTACTAGAGAGACTGATTTTTCTATCCTCACCTTGTTGAAGAATAAGATTCTTCCGACACCTGAGAAGTGTCATGAACACCCGACAATGGAGAACTACGACAATATCGCTGAAGATGCCCCATCGTGTTGCCATTGTGGCATTCTATCGGTGGTTCTTTACATTCTCGTATCTTGTGATCAATTGAGTCACATTGAAAACACCCGACCTTAATCTTGGGTCATGGAGAATGATTTCTCGATCCAGCCGTCTGATTCTGATTTGAACTCACACCGTGGAAGTAGGTTCCCCACTTCCTCTTGTTCCCAGCATTAGAGTTCCCACACGTTCCCATTGTTATCATCATACTTCCTCCTCCAATAACTCATGAGATGTCTCTTTTAGCTACTATTTCTCTATTTACCATCTCCATATATTTGGTAATACAGATCACAGCTATCTTCGAGCGAATCTCCTGTCACAACCCTGATTCAAAAATGTGTGCCTTCAGCGACGCACTTGCAGAAAATTATGATGCAAAGCGCACTAAATTCATTAATTTATCCACATACTCCATTATAGAGAGATTCTACTTCTTCAGGATAAAAAAGTATGTCGTCCTCTGGATCATGAAAATGTGAGGATATAATTGTTTATTGAACAATTTCTCAAATTCCTCCCAGTCCAGTCCTTGATCCACCTTAGCCTGTACCACTAGCTCCCACCACTGTCATGCAAAATCATCCAACATATATGTAACCAAATTTTCTTTCAGTTCTTATGGTGTGCTGATGAAATTAAAGATATGATTCATCCTACCCAGCCACACCTACACCCTTTCTGGTTTGGAATAACCATGAATGATGGGTGAATTCTACTTCTGGAACTGGACGGAATGGTCTACATGGCATGAATCATCACTCTGATTCCCCGTGTTCATAGCCTAAAAGGCTTGAACTATACTTTCGACTTGTTTTTGGTTCAAATGTGGCTCAGGTCTGACCGCATTCCCTACAGCCTCCTCCATTTGGTTTCTACGATGCCTAATGGGTTCCATTTTCTATACAAACGACGCACGCCGTTAGTCTCACTTCCTAGCAACTGAAGGCATAAAATTTCAATTTCTATCAAATCATCTATCACAAAATTGTTTTCCAAAACAACTTTTTTCTCATATTCAACAGTTTTTGAAAACTTTTCTCATGCCTTTTGACAATCAACCCATTTTTAAAATACACCAAATACCATGTTTTCAAAAAACATTACATGATTTTTTTTCATTTTTCAGAAAATTTCACCTTGCCCAAAATCATAAATAATTCTTCACAATGAGATATTAAATTCTTGTGGGAAGTCATTCCTCTAATGCATGTCATGCTCATTTCATTGGATAAACCCATGAAAATAAGATTTTTATCCTATAAGTGTCTCCAAAAATCATATGTACCCAACTCCATGGTAAGTTGATGTTCAACATAAAATGGTTAGCTACGTATTTTTATGCTCAGAATTCCATGTTCTTACAATCATACTCCTTCCTAATATGGCCACCGAAGGAATAGACATGTATGAATTCAACGCCAAGACCAAAAAAAATTGATGACAACATCTTCCACAAAGAAATTAACAAGCTGATTGCATTAATACCCCAAAGACCGAACAAAATAACACCATTTGTAATGACCCACTTATCCTTATTTTCTTGAGAGCTCAACAAGTCATTAATATCCATTAAGAGACATCCCCAAGGTGCAAAAGGAAGGAATTAAATTCCGAAGGGTTTCAAAACAAGTGTGGGACGATTTACCCTTTTTGAACGTACCACAAAACCAAAAATCATAACCAAACTAATCTACTAAATGATTCATGATAAAATCTAAGAAAACATAACCAATTATATTATCATAAAACCACCAAGAGTACCAAAATGTAAACCAACAATAAAACAGAGTAAACAACAGAAAGAAAAATTAAAAGACCACAAGACGGCCACCCAACTCCATGCTCCACATGCTACAAGCTCCAATATAACGAAACATTCCATGTATCATGAAGTAGTTCTATAAACATGTGAAAATTTAAAGTTTCCAACATCCTGATATATGACATATGCAAAAGCACCAACGTTCCAAAGAAGGGGGTGAGTAATGAAACTCAGTAGGTTTTCCCCGATGACTTCCCAACCCATGCCTCTAGGATAAAACATGTTAGCACATTTATATAAAAAAATTTATATAAAACAATTCCAAAATAGTCCACAATATAACAAGTTCCATGTCAAAAGCATTTTCCAACAAAACCATTCTTTCTCAAGAAAAGAAACCAAGCGACGTTTCCGATCAAATTCACATTTCCATTTTGGAACATTCATTCCATTTTACAAATCCACACATCCAACCATGCATGCAACATAGACCTCCCTATACTCATGAGTGGTGTGTTATTCTTCCACTAAGTCGTCACTTAGTGTAATACCTTGATGGGGTTACTTCACGCCTTTATCTTTCCCTTTTGATGGGGGTACTTCTTTCCCTTATACATCCCAACCTTTTGATGGGGATACTTCTCTCCCCTATCCATCCCAATGCATATGAACACACACCACAACCCATGAAAATCCATGCCAAAACAAAGTGTTTTCAAAACCAATCAATAAATTATGAATCCTTTTATTGAAAACCATTTCTTTCAAACAGGAAAACCATAACCAATTTAAAATCACCATTTGAAATTCACTTCAACAAATACATTGCAAAAACACACAATTTCCATCATCTATTAGTTAAATGAGGATTAAACCATTCTTTAATAGAAGATAAAAAAAACATTTAAATCAAGGAAAACAATTTGAAGCTAACCCTACAAGTTATAAGAAAGAGAAATCAAGAGTGAAGACACCTACCTCCACTAATTAGGCGAAACCAACCAACTGACGAAGAACGCCAACAAAACTGAGTCAACTACTCCCCGAACCCTCCTAATATTCTTCCCCTAGTACCAAAATTACCAAAAACTGACTTAAAAGTCATCCAATACCTTATTTATACCCTCCATGGGCGTAGATCTAAGGATCCATCAAGAGGGAAGAAGTATATTTAAAAAAACTTTAGGAAAAAAGACTTACCTCGATCAATGGACCTCTAAATGCAAATGCAATCCTCCAGATCCCTTCCAAAACGACTGTTAAGTGTTCTCCCACCTTCACCAAAGAGAAATCCCAAGGTAGGGACATTCAGTAGAAAAAACTTGTGGGTTTAAAGATAAAACAGATTACATACTTAAAAATAGGATCTATGTTGACTCCGCGCACGGTTAGTCCTCACAGTTAATAAAATCATGCGCTAATCGCGCGGTAGTCACTTCTTAGAAGGGGTGCTCCACACGGCCTCCTCACATGGTTTTACCAAACCATGAACACATTGTGTTGTCTCCTCTGTCCAAAGTGACCACCACCTTCACGGCTCTTGCAGGGTTTGGGAAAACTGTGCGAAGCCCGTGCGTCACCACTTTTATCCCTTTAACTCTTTAAAATGTATCTAAACATTCCAAACCATTTATCAAATTATTATTGTACTAAAAATCATAAAACCAGGGTTACTTACCAGAAACTAGGGGGAATACCGAAATTTTATCATTCTATCCTGATTGAGGTTTGATTAATGAACATTGATAACATTCTTTTTAGCTCTTTATTTTCCATATATGCCTCCGTAATCATCACTTGAATAGAGGGTTGAACAATCATTTGAGAAAGATAATATTTTTTCCCTTCCTTTAAGATTTTTTGATCTATTCATTACCAATCCTGAAATATTGGATATTTTGTTATCCTCACGGTGGATAAGCTCACATGATCCTTCTCAGTGAAAGCATCGACATTTTTATTCTCTATCATATGGTTGTAATGTTTAGTGTTGTAATAATCCTTTATCCACTCTAACTATATTCTATTGTTCATGTTCAACTCTTTATACATGAATATATATTTTATAATTTTATTATTAGTACATATATCAAACATTTAACCATAATGATAATGTCTTTTGTATCTTTAATACAGTGAGTAATGCTGTTAACTACAAATCATGAGTTGGGTAATTTTTCTCATGAATCATTAACTATCATGAGGAATAGGCTATAACCAAGTTATTTTTGATAAGGACACATCACATTAACTTCTATGACTTATCCCTATAGATTACAAACCCTTCTCTACAATTGGGTAATGTAAGAACAAGTGAACTAACCAACCTTCTCTTCAATACCTTGAAATTTTTCTCAAATTTTTCTATCTAGAGAAACATCAAACACATTTTAGTTAACTTGGTTATAGTAATAGATAATCATGAGAAATTATCCACCACCGATCAATAATATATAGCTAATCCAAGAATACAATGCATCTCAGTCACCATGGTATGTCTATCCCCTATTTCAATAGACTATGTCTTTGATGGATCAAAAACAATACAATCTATTGAGATTATTTAATCCAAAATTAAAATATTTTTTCCAAAATACATATTTTCCAAAATTTTTATACAACTTCTATTTAAATTGGGTCCTTAGTACAATTCTCAATTGATAATCATGCTCTTACATTCTCATTGAATATATAATAATATCATCTCTAAACTCTACAACAAAAATATCTAGTAATCAATATAGACTCAAATAATTAAATTCATGAAGATTGCAGTTGTATTAGTAAGACCAAAATGAATCACTATATATTGATAGTGAACACACCTTGTATGTAATACTCACTTGGGTATATCCTCCTTCTTGACCCAAAATTGTTGATATTTAGAATGAAGGTTAGTCTTGGAAAAGTATTTAGCTCCATGTAGTAGATCAAAAAATTCATCAATATGGGGAATTGGGTACTTGTTATTTATTGTGGTCTTTTTAATCTAGGGATAATCATTGAAATGTCTCATTGATCCATCATTATTTTTTCACAAAATGATCCAGGGAACCCCCTGGTGACACACTTTTCCTATTGTATACCTTACCATGATTTTATTGGTGTTGACTCTTCCATTACTACAACACAATTACTAATATTCTCTATGGAGTCTTTGAAATTTGTGTGGAACCAGATATTTGTTCTATCAAGAACTAAACTTTACATTTTTGTTGAAGATATTGCAAATTTTCTAGAAAGGTATCCAAAAAAATCCCGAACAATAGGCATAAAATGGTCTTCAATTATCTCACTAACCAATTGAGATTTAAAAATCTTTTTCACTGGGAATGAAGACTCATACACTGGATGTAATATGCATAGGAGGTTCAACATTATCATTAAATTGATGGATGGTCATAGGAGGGTTTGAAATATTGAATGAAACTTCTCTTCCATTAAAATTGATGTGGGATTTATGTATGGAAATCCAATACTTGCCTAATAAGACATAAAATTAGACGAAATTATGAATCTCATGATTTTTAGGAAACACATTACCACACACTTTAACTGGAGAGGAACTATAGACATGAGATTAAATCATCATACCATTAATGGTTCGAAATTCTAATTCCATGTCTAATTGTTTTACAGGAATATTAACACCGTTATAAAATTATTTAGATATGCAATAGTGAGTAGATGTAGAATCAAATATGACATTAGTTGTTCTAGAGTGGATAATAAGCTTACCTTTTATGTCATCGTCATCACACCCCTCATCACATATAGAGATTTAATTTGTTTTCCCCTTATTCATTAGATTAAAAGGATGCTAACATCGATCATCATCACTGACCCCATGTTTGCGAAATGGTAAGAATACTGCCATTACCTATACATTTGAAGCACTAAATCATGATAGGTGCATTATGTCTGTCTTTTTCGCCATTAGAATTTTGAGAAAACTTCACCCATCAACACAAAAATTAATTTTTTGATGGCCTTCCCTTTCAAACATAAAACATTTATTAGACTCCATAAAGTTATTTATACCATGATTCTTCCCACACATCAAGCATAATGAAAAAATCATCTATTTTTAGGGTTTTTAGAGTTTTGTTTGAACGTCATCATCCTCTAATTATCAAAAACATGAGATTGGTACATGACTCCATCATTCATTTCAACCTTTATTGTATAATATATAATATATTCCTAGTTGATAATTACTATTATGGCTATTTACCTTATGAGACATAGATATAAGCCACCAAAGAACATAACAAATTTACTTTTGGGTTGGATTATTATTATTGAAGCATACCTTACAAGTATCGAGAAATTATCCCTATAGGTACCAACAGACTCGTCATACATTTTCATCAACTCAAGGTACTCTATCACCGTATTGGTATGAAGAACTAAAGGGGTGTACATGTTGAAAATTAAGTTCTTGAAGTCATCCCAAAAAATTTAGTCAGTCTCATATTTCTTCCAAGTAATATTGATTAGATCCCACAACTGATCTGCATCTCCATCAAACTAATAAATATCCATAATTACTTTCTCATGATCCAAAAATAGAAGAACGAAGAATAACTTTTTAGTGCTACATATCCATAGTATACCAACAATTGGATCAAAAGACACTTTGAATGATGGTGGATGTTCCCTCATGAATATCTCAATGTAATTTTGTTCCCTCTATTTCTGATTTTGAAATCCACCAATATTCATTTCTTGAGAAAGGTATGTGATCATATAACTGTGGTTTTTCATTCAACCTCCCATAGCATTCTATTTCTTTGGGGGAAAATAATATCACTATCTATTGAAATATTTATAAACATGGTCCTTTAATGTTCTATACATTGACGCAAACCAAAATCATAGAGTAATAAATAGTAATCATAGTGAGGAACCACATAATCATTAAAATCACATATATAATGATTACATTATGGATTATTACTTACTCTATGACACCATATTTTTTTAATAGGTTACTCATAGTTATCTTATGTTTAAATACATTGTAATGATTTTTATTGTTTTTGATAATTCTCAGTGCATAACCTCCAAGAGTGTAAAACCAGGTGATCATTAATTCTCGCTGTTGTGTACTAGATTACCTCGAGTCATGCCTAAAATATCTTTTCAGATTTGTTAAACCTAGGTATATTTTTACAGGATCCACATCAACTTGTAGTATCCATAAAAGTATTTATTTCTAGCAAAACAATCAACATATCCTTCCCCAAAATTCTAGAACATTTTCCAATACTTATTCATATACTTAGAAATATCTTTAGACATGTCCATAAGATTCTCAATAAGGTTTTATCAACCTATTTTCCATAGTTTAGCTAGAAATTTTATCAGATACCAACAATAGTGCCCCTAGATTTTCATTCATTAACATTTAATTATATATACAGAATACATATAAATTATACAAACAGAAGCCCAAAGACTGTAGTTGGAATTATGACTTTGGAAACTTGGAAACATAATCAAGGGTACATAAGTGGGTTAAATTATCTCTCTCTAGGTACTTCAAAACTAGAAAATTTCATATAAACATCCAACATAATACATATCTTAATAATATGGGAAAAAATAGTGTGAGATGAAATTCTCTATATGGGATAAAAAAGGCATGTTATAATAAACATGATAAAAAGGTAAAGAGAACAAGGTAATATAAATATAGTATCATTCCCTACATGTCAATGATCATATACATGAAATCATGGCACCAATATTGGAAGATCACAATTAATGAATCAAAAGGAAGTAATGGATAGAATCAATGAAAGAATAACAGAAGAGTAATACATGGAATTGTGGACATAGATAAGCCTATAAAAATTTCCTTAGTAGAAATGGAATCACTACCAATACCATCTTAGTGTACAAATTATTTTACAGAACTGGGTAACAACCTTTTTAGCTCTGTATTACTGAACTGAGTGACCCTCATTCCAGCCCTGCATTTCTAATCTTTTTAACCATCTTTCTATCCTTGTTTTAATGAACTGGGTAACCCTCGTTCCATACCAATTTTATCTCATTAGAGATAAATTATTACCCAATGCATTGGAGGGAGAAATATTCCACACTCATCATATAATGAAATCATATATACATGTGCCACAAGATAACAAATAATAATATCATAACCTATGATATGAAATGGGTAACATTAAAATATAAACATATCATAACCTATTTAAAGAGTTAGGCTTTATAATCATTTCTTCAAAAACATGACCAATCCATAGAAGATGGTTTACAATGTATATAACCCCTGAATGAGAAACGATTTTCCTTACATCATGTGATAAAAACATAATCAATTCATAGAAAGAATATGAATAGAAATATTGAATGATTTCTCCATAAAGGAATGAGAAATACTAATGGATGTTAAATTATAGGTGAAATAATTTTGAAAGAAAATTTAAAAAAACACTTCTTGAGAAAAAATATCCTTTCGCCTAGAAAAATTCTTTTTATGACATAAATCCTTTGTAAGAAATTTATCTATAAAAATTGAAATCAAATTATATAATGGAAATTTGTTAAAACAGTAATAATATTTTTAATTCATTATCCTTGAGAATTATCATTAAGGATCATTTGAAATCATTTTTTCTTAAGACATTGTTCTTCAGCATAATAAATTTTCTAACAAAGATAGAGGTTTTCAGATTTTACTAAAAATATTATCTATAGTCCTGATAACTGGAATATTGGTAATAAAAAATGAGGATATCCTGAATAAATATATTATATATAATCTCATGAATTTTATGGAAATATGGATCATGAAATTTAATCAAAGGAAGCATAAACAAATTCAATCTCGAAAAAATGAAAAGATTGTCTCAATAAACTCATTTAACTTCAGGACATGAGATAATAATCTCCATGTAAGAAAATATAATTAAATAAACCTATAAAACCATGAAATGAATGATATTCATGATATAACTTGTTAAATTTTGGTATATACACCTATAATAATATTATAGGTTCTTAAAAAACTTGAGTCTCAAAGAAGGAAAATTGAGACAAAATTGTTTTACTAATTTGGTAACTTTTGAAAGTTACACCCCATGAAATAATTATCAATCAATGAATATGTGAATATCCATAAATTTATATAAAATATATATATAATACAATCATGGGAAGTACATACACAAAACAAAATTAATGTGTGTTGATCCTAGCTTGTCTCTCACAGAAATTGATAGTGAGATAAAAATCTCTTTATCATGTGTCTTGACTCTCTCCATACTCATAAAATATTCCTCTATAATTAATATGTTTTTATTATAAAAAATTTACATAATTATAAACTTATACAGAATACCATATATGGTTTAATTATGGAGTTATATTATTCTCCTTTTAATGAACATATGTTAATTTTTCACTTCGAGTAATCATTCAAATTGTATTTGCATGTGTCTTAATTTGTTATAGCATTGGTCCATATAATTATATCATTATTATAGAATATAGAACATGATATAATTATCATATATTTACATTATATTCATATGATAATAATTTATTTCATAATGAATTATGAAATGGAATACATCGTACATGGAGATGGTAAGCTTTTCATACGCATGAACGTTGTTTCTGTCGTATTGAAAAAAATATTTTAGATAAAATATGTATAAATATGTATGTATATATATATATATATCATTATTAAAATATCATTAATATATCATATACATCATATAACTCTATTTAATTCATCCTTAATTTATCCCACGTAGTGTATGAATGAATCAAATCGCTTTGAGGGGGCGGAAGTTCACACTTCGAGAAATGAGATTATGATATTAAAAACTAATTTAAGGTAAAAAATATTTTTTTGTAAAAGGAATATAGAAAATTAAATAAATAATAAATATTATATATTACATTTATAAATAAATTTTCCATCATAGTGGCCACCAAGATAGGTGGTAATTGAGAAATGAACAATAATTATTTTGTTAGGTACAAGTTCACCGTACAAAGAAACAGTATGTTCAAAATCCATTAGATAGAGGTGAGTGTAAATGTTGGTAATAAACTATGAAAGAAACAACCTATTATATGAAAGAAACTAGTTTTGTCACAAAATATGGGAATAATGTGAGTGAAGGGATGGAGAAGGAAAATTATGAAATCGATCTTGGAAGAAGGCGTTTCATCTAAATAAGGTAACTCCTTTTGGATTGTGCCGATAATGTTTCTTTGAGAGGGTTTAATCCCAAAAGAAAGAATAAAAGTGAAATGGGGGATTCTTGGGAGGCTTAATGGATAGATCTTGGATGAAAATAATTGTTTTGAGAGGTGAGAGGAATGGGTATACATGGTGGCCTTTTATAGGTAATAAAAAACATCACATTAAATTTTTATATACAAATTAGATGTGACCAACTTCTTACATAAAATAAGTAAAAAAACATATCTTTAGGGGAATTTTTATAGATGAACTATGGACAACCAATAGGTGTTCAATATGTTTTTAGGTCATTTGGGCCCTTATTTTTAATTTTTAGTCCCTAATTAATCTTAATTGGGCCTTAATTTTTATGATTAATTTTAATCACATTGAATAATAATTTTGGTCAAAAAATAACATGAAAATATTAAACATTAAATAGAAGACTGAATAAAATCATTTATGTCAGATTTTTTAAATTCCAATCATTTATGATGCAAAAAATTATATTGGTGCTAATACCAGAGGGCGGATGAAATAACTGGGTTTTAAAGTTGGAAATGTTCAAAAGATTGTTATGATTTTACATTCAGATTCAAAGTGAAATCGAATACACCAAATAAATTTTTATTAATAAATGATATATTCTTATGGTTTGACACTAAAATATTTATAATATAATTTTTTTCATTAATAATTTTTAGACAAAAAAAATCATTTGTTTATTAAATAACAAAATTTCCACTATTCATAAATAAATGAATTTACTAAGAAAAATCCCAAAAAACCACCTCAAGGAAATGTTTATGTCTGGACTCCAAAAATTAATTTGAGTTTGTCAAATTAAATTTTTAAATGTTTCTATAATTACTTTAATTATTAGAAGAAATTCATTCAAGATAACAATGTTTTAGTCATAAAAAAGAACTTTACCAAAAATAATATGATTTATTTAAAACAAAAATGATATAAAAAATATTTTAGAAGTATTTATTTCTATTAAAATTAACATATTTATCCTCTAACTTATATTTATCTTATTTAAATAATTAAAATTAAAATGACATCTTTCGTAAATACTATGTGTTGTGTGTTTCTTATTCTAACTCAATGTTGTGTGCATTATACACCATGTTTGTGTATCATGGAACATTTTCAAGTAAGTATTTCATGTAACATACGACAATCCAGTACCATGAAAAAGTAATATTTATCCTAGTGTAGTGAAATATATAAATAAAAATATAAATTTATTAGGAAACAAATATGCCCATAAACACTTGGGGTGTTACATGCAGTCTGATGTTGTTGGTGGTGATCAATCCATAGCAGTATGTCATCTTCAACTGAGAATCATACTTGTAAACATTCATCACCTATCTCAGATTATAAAATACTTATAGGAAAACTGAAATTAATTAATATTATTAATATCATGACATTTTGATCATTAAAACAAGGAGGTAAAAAATTTACTAAGAAGTTATCAATAAGTTTATATTGAGAATGATATTTTTATATATTTAATAAATAATTCATTCTTATTCATAACCAAAAATTTAGAAGCTAAGATATAATATTCATATTTCAATAATAATAGTTCATGGTTCATTGTGGATCATTATTCTATACCATATATGTTATCAAAAATAGATTTAATTATTTTTATATTAGGGTCACTTTTCCGCCCACACCTCGTTTAATAAATCATATTAGAACCATTTGACCATATTCCTGGTAATGAAGGTTTTTACATCTCAAAATAACATTGTTGGAATATAACATCATAATTATTTTATTAAATCTTCCTCTTGAAATGTGTGAATGGTAAATATTAAGGTAATCTAAAATAACACAAAACAAGGTTTCCAAATAGGGAAAAGTAGTGGGTTATGAAAATAAGGAGGTGTATGAGAAAAGTAATATAAAAAATGATGGATATTGATATGTATTGTTGATCATAATAAAATGAATGGTCAAGAGAAATTTTATGATCCTGAATCATTGAGGTGTGAAAAAGACCATAGATTTATCAGAATTGAATTTAACATCTTAATTTATTTTAAGATTATTTTCATTGACATAAGGAATAACATTACCACAATGAAATATATGGTTATACTTATAGGAAAATTATAATATCATCCATTAATAAATTTCAAATATAATAAAATATTTTTATCTAAATAATTATTTTTATAGAATATTTTATTCATACACGAGGCATGAAAATCAATTTATAATAAATAACATATTCAAATACATGATAAAAAACTATTAATCATATAATTATACATTAACATAAACCAAAAAATTAGGATAATTTGATTTAATATCCCAACATAAGAAAAATTCATTTGAATAAATACAACATTCATCTCCAAATCCTATATAATTATGGACAATGTTCGAATCAGATCATATGATAAATATCAAACCTCAAAATTTATTAAAATATGCTTTACAAAAATTAAACTAAAAGTAAAATGTTTTGGATAACATTTTCTGATGAGATTAATCTAGAATTTATTTATACTAAAAATTAGTCAATAATAAATTCATATTCCTAAAATTTATATTCCCTAATTAAATAATATCTAAAAAATGATATCAATTAAAAATCATCTATCATCATAAATCCTCATTGAAATCATATATTCATCTAAGAGATAATTCAAAGATTATTTTTCAATTAAAATAGAGTAATATTTTTTATTTAATCATATAATGTTAAAAAACGACTAGTGTTTTTCTAAAATAACATAAATCACATAATGAAAAAATCAATTTTTTATCCACTGGTTATCTATACAACTCATTTTATTATAAAATATTAATATTAATTGAATATTATATTCATGAAATTAGAATATATTAAACCAATGGTTTATTTATACCTTTTCCTTCATGTCTTTAAATTAATGGATCAAATATTATTCACCTTATTCTATATCACATTTATGATATACTGATTTTATATAACATATGTCCCAAAATTTTTAAAACAAAACATAATTTATAAAACTCATCTATTTTTTCCTTATTCAAATAATATTTAAAATATATCAAAATATCATTATTCTAAAATATAATACATGAAAAAATCATTCATTTATCTTAATCATTAATCCTTTAACAAAGATTTATCATATTATTCCTTACTAATTTATTCCTATAAATCTAATATATGAAAATTTTCTTTTTGATTGCTCAATATCAACCTAACAATGATTTATAATTAGAATATATGTAAATAATTAATAAATTAACTCTTTAAATAATGGTATTCATTAATATAGTTGATATCCCTTTTACCATTTTCTAATATGTCAGTATTTACAAAAAAAATGAGTCCATTGTGGTTTTTCAATTATCGAATTAGATGTATGAGTGGATATTTTGAAATAAAATCCATGATATTCCATGATATATATGAATTTTTAAAAATTTAAAAGCTAGTAGATATATCAAATAGATTATTTAAGGAGATTTGTATTTTCATAAGGATTTAAAAATAATTTTGATAAGTTTTCTTCATTATAGTTATGATTAAATCATCTTTAAGTGATGTGATAATTATATGAGATACATTTCAATTCATCTGGATAAATTATCATTAATTTTAATAAGATAACATAATTAACATTTTAAATTAACTATTACTTCAAAAAATAGAAATGGTCCTTGAAAAATAAATATTAATAAAACATCTATAATAAATCAACATTAAAATAATTTTTACCAATATTGATTATCTTTCTAAATCCAACGTCAAAAAGTAATAATATTTCTATGTAAAAAATGAAATCCAATGTTTACATTATAGAACAAGTTTATGATTCCAACAGATCCTATTATCCACTCATGTGTTATAATTATTTATATTATACACATGTAGATTTATCATAACTTCTGATGTTATATAATCCTTTATGAAGATACGTACAATAAGCACAAATCCATAAACATTATAAAAGATTTAGATTTATTTCATAAATTCGTTATTTAATATAAATGGATCATTATTTTTTATAGTTTTAGAGTATTATTCCATCATGAAAACAAAAATAAATATAACATTAAAAGGAGGATACTTCAACTTAGTGACAATTTTTTGCATAAAACAAAACATTTAAGGTATAACATGATTTATTTTCCTGAACCATATTTATAATTATTATATTAACCTCAACATTTTCTCTACTAATCTTTAAATCCTAAAGAAAAAATATCAAAATGTGGGATTATAACCAAACTATCAGTAGAAAACATATAAAAAGAAACAATAAAATTTTAGTCCTTGAATAGTTATAATAATTTACATTTTTCAAAACACACTTCCATCTAAAAATAAATATTTTTATACACAAGAAACAAACATCACTACCCAAAACTTCTAGGAAAAAAATCTTTAGAAATATTGAAGGAAAATAAATAATCACAATGGTTTATTTGAAATAATTATGAAATAATGAAATATTTTTCATAATGATATACTTATCACCATAAATAAGTATCAAATAAATTCTTTTAAATAGAATCTCTTTAACATACCAAGTGAAATTAGTAGGTCTCTATAAAAACCATATAAATAATAAATAAAACATGTAGATTATTTCATACATGATTAAACTTGTATAATTATCATATAGGGAACATAATCAGTATACAATGTATTGGATAGATATAATGGTAGCACCCTTCCCTATATTATAATGTAAACACCAATTTTTTCATTATAAAATAACCACCCATCCTAGGATTATAATGGAACGACCCATTATTGTTTTATAATAGAATCACATGTCCTTGGTTTATCTTGGAACCAAACATCTTTTGATTTTAATATAACCACCCATCATCATAGAAAATTTCCCTAAAAATATAACATAAAAATAACATTTAAATTCATCAATGCCTATAAAAATATTCTTTTCTCACATAAGAAATATATTTGAATATATTGAATTATCTTTTACATTAAAAACCACTACCTAAAATAAATAGGACCTAGTAATGGAGGTTTTATTCCATAAATAAATCATAGAGGATTATAATGGAATTCAGTCATCAAATAAAAAGTATGTCAGTAGGGTAAAAACATTTATTCCATTTAAATTAAAATTGAACATTTTTTTCCTTTATAATTAAAGCTAAAATATTCAATATAAAACATGTTAAAATATTTCAATTTAAACCCCATAAAAGAAACATAAATGGGTTATATATTTTCCTTTATATTTAATTTATGTCTATATAAATATATACATGAAATAATTTTTAAAATATATGCTTGAATGAAAACAATTTATAATATATATTATTAAATATTTAAAATAAGTTTTTATGGTAATGTGTCCCTTAACATGAGTCTGACTTGTCACATATGTTAATTTTCACTTTGAATGATAATTTTTTTTACTTATATTCTTTCATATGTATCGTTTCCCATTTTATTATTAAATTTATTTTATTTAATAACTTGTTATGTATAATTAAATTATAAACTAAATTCACATTTTATGTCTTAATGATATTTTACTGATATGTGAAAATTGAATTCGGTTGGTTAATAATGTCCAATAAGACTATTATTTAATCATATCTATAATAATTATTATGAAATTATAGTTATTTTAATACATAAATTATAATTTTAATATAATCAATAAGATATAGGTATGAAAAATGATCTATGTTGGATCCATGGAGATGGTATGTCATACATATGCTTGAGTAAGGCCTATATTTTTCAACATTCTTGTTGGAAAGAGTGTATATTTTATATTATATTTAAAAAATAATTATTTTATACTAACTACAATATTATTTTTAAATACCCTTTTATATATCTATTGTTTGATCAGGTGGTGAAAAAATAAGCATATCATATTGTGGAGTTAGTAATCAAAACATATGCAGGAACAATGTTGACATTTTCACTTGAAAGAAAGGTAATAAAAAATTGATATATTATACATACCGAATTGTAAATATATCATCAATATTATATATATATATATATATACCAAATCCATCATTATAATTATATATGAGAGATAGTGATGTTAGAGTAATTACATCTATTTGTGAGGTGGTGGATCTCTTTACACATGAAGGACAATTTCATTTCTCATCAGATGGAAGAGGAGATGGAAATATATTATATCATTAACAAAAAACCAATAATTCTATATAAAATACTATTTTCATTATTTAATAATTTTTATAATATTTTATTGATGTATAAGAAGAAATAATAATAAAATATTTGATTATTAATTATACCTATATTTCAGAAATGTCTTCAACTATACCCCTCAAACCCACTTAGGTTTGTGTTCTATAGAAAAAATAACACTAAAAAATGTGAAGGGAATATATTGAGGTATTTGGGAAGGTATTGGTAGAAATAATAAGATTTTTAAAGGTGTATAAAAGACGAGTGGAGTATCCCTTCTATAAGTGAGGGTATCAACACTCTTGGAATTACATAAAACAATAACATAATATAAATTTATTTTCTTGAAATAAATTTTCCAAACTAGTATAAATTGAATATATATTATGGTGGGATTAAATAATATCCTAGAATAAAAATTGAACAACTCTCGATTATGTGTTTACCCTTATCTAGTTATTTTAACTGCTTTTATTCTTTTTTGACAATTACCATGATAACAATGTTTTTACTATTTAAGGGTCAAAAAATCCTAAAAATGGATAATTAGTAAATAAATTTACCCCATAAATATTTTTAATAATATACCTATAACTTGGTGGAAGATAATAGTTTTTTTAATTTTAAATTTTCAAACAAAATATTCTTTATTATAAAATTTTATTAATGTCATGTTTCGAACTATTCATATAATTTGACTTTGAGAACCACATAACAACATTGAAATTAAAATATAGTACATTAAAAAATTAACTTTAATGTTATATTTATCTACAATGTTATTTTAAAAATAATTCGTTCAGATTATATTAAATATTGTATTTCTTAAATCATTTATCTATATAATTATTTATTAAATAAATTTCATGTCAGCATTGAACAAGCATTTAATGCAATTATTTCATTAATAAAACATAAAAATTGATTAAGCTAGTAATAAAATAATTTATATTTCAAATAAACCTTTTATAACATTATACATCCTCTATTAATCCCTATGTAAGAAATATGGTGATTATAAAATAAAAAGAATGCCATTTTTGAATTTTTATTTCATCTAATAATATAAATGTAGAAAACAAAGAAATATAGAACAAATTCCCTTGACTTTTAAAACATGTATAGAAATGAATGATATAAACTCATAAAATAGAATAAATTTAGGTGTTATGGACATTTTTAGTCTATATCATATTATTTTGAACCTTAATTACTCAATTTATCCATACCATGATAATAATTATTTACTAAGATTATTATTCATGATGATCAGAAAATAAGAGGGAAATATTTACCAAATTTGGACCTCAAAATTTCAAATATGAAATAATTTTTTTAACATTCAATTAATATAAGTGGATGAAAAAAATTTATGCATAAAACGAAAAATTAAATGAACAACAATAATTTATAAAAATATATTTTAACTATAAAAATGTTTCTATTCAAAATTAAAGTGTAAAATTCGATCCAAACTATATAATTGTATTAAATATAATTAAAATAAAATAATAATATATTATAAGTAATAAAAAAATAAAATAATAAATTTAAATACGATAAATCTAAATAATTTTTCCAATGAAAATTATTATTTATCACTTATCGTTGAAAAAAATCATAAAAATCACAAAACATTCACATAAAAAAAATTTAATAAGATTATCTAAAAAAATATGATGGTTATAAAATGAAATTAAAATTGTTCTATAAATTAATTAGAATATTTTCTCACATATAGAAATTAAAACCATATTTGAAAAACACTATTTTTAAATATTAAAATGATATTACTATAAATTGAGTGACTATATATTATGTAGTTATAAATAAATTAATATTTAGTATAATATTTCTGCATATTTCATCAAGTGGTTAATCCAATTCATACCAACAAATTTAATAACATGTTCATAACATAAAAATTAAAATAATAATATTTCATAAATTGTTTTGGATTGGTGTAGCTGTTATATAAGACTTCAAACATATTGTTATTTTCTAAAAAATATCATATTGTTACACTTAATTAAAATATTAATAAAACAACATATTTTATCATATAACACATTACCATTCATAAACAATAACATGATGTATTGAAATCCAATATGTCAGATTCTACACCCCCACAAACCCTGAAATGGAATATACCACCATGTTGTAGTTTAGCATTATTGTTTTTTTATATCAAACATCAACATGAACTAAATATTATAAACATTATACGCATTAACATTATGATAAATCATATATAACAAAGTAGGAAATAAAATCAAATATTCCATTTAGATAACTTTATAAACTAATATGGGAAAATCAATTATGATTTTCACCATAATTCAACAAAAACATGAATTTAGATGTCCTCAAAAACTATTTTTGTGGTTTTTCAATCAAATTATACAAAAAAAATTGTAATAAAAAATAATCCTCACACACAAAAAAACTAAAACCCTATAAAACATTATTGAATTAAAAAAATATGAATTATCTAATATAATATTTCATACAAATATATCAAATATGAAAAATTCAATGACAATCAAGCCACAAAAAGTTTGAGTATGTTTTTATCATATCAATATATATATAACTATTTATTAAAGTTGAATCATATACTAGTATTAATTATTATATAATCCCCTTATTAAATAAGACATGTGAAAAATAAATAGATTGTTTTTCAATTCCATATATTCATCTCGTTTGTTCAACATTTTTTGAGAAATGAACAATGAAATGAATGTACAAATAATTTTTCATTCGTTGAGATGGATTAGAACATGACATTACCCGCAACCAAAAATGTATGAACATGAAATATAACTTATCAAGATATAGTCAAACACTTTTATGGTCTATCACATTATTGGAAAAATATTTCCAACTCATCATACATGTGGAAAATTTGATTCTTAATTTAAAATACGTCGATGGCATTATCTATAACTTAACAAAAGCACACCTAATTATATCAACCTAATTAACGACAAAAATGTTATCAATATAAGATATTTAGCATTATATGTATCTCCCAACCCCACATAATTGGAATTAAATGTGATTAATTAACCCCAAAAAATTAGAGACATATTGGATAATACGTTATTCTATACATAGTGGGACATAATACACACACAACAATTACTGCGTCCTCGGTTTTATTTTTGAATCACTATTCAAATTACATACTCATGCTAATATTTTAAATTCATCATAACCATTGAAAATATACCATTACCATTAATTAGGGATTACATAAGGCCATTACATGAGAGTCCAATTATTTTTTAACTTCTTTAAATATATTCATCCAAAATGATTGAATAGTAAAAAATAGAATACCTATTATATAAAATAATATATTTTCTGATAATTGATTATATGAAAAATAAAATACAATTTATATGTGTTATTTTAATCATATATAATATGATTCAATTCAATATAATCCTTATGTTTACTATATAATTAGAGGTTTTATAAAATAATTACATATCTATATAATTTTTATTAGATCTCAATGAGACATGAAAAATCCTTAAATGAAAATCCTTTCACGTGTAACATTATTAATATTTTTCAATAATTGTGATATTATGATTTATAATCCGCTTGTTAAATTCATAATCATAACATTAAATCTTATTTTCATCACAACAACAATTTTTTTAGATATAATAACTCTTAATATCTTAAATACTGAGACATTTTTCTTATCCCATAAATGTAATCAAAATGAAACATTTCCAATAAAACTATTCTTGACCAAAATCCATAAAAAATTTTAAATTAAAATTATAAATTATAAATCATTAATTACCAATATAACATAATATCTTTTAGGATATAAATGTATTTTTAATCTGAATTGGTTGGTATTATTTTTACATATTAAAATTTAATGTTCATATTTAATAATACTAAACAAATTGAAACTATATTTAATATAATATTTGTAATATATCAACATGTCTATGTTAAGAAATAGTTATTCTTCTATATGTGGTAATGTTTTACAAAAAATTCATTAACACCCATATATTATATATTATTATACATGATTAGAGGAATATTATAAAAATAATAATTTATTCTATAAGATATTCTATTTTACGTTGGGGGATCTCCTTCAAAGATACATTATAAAAAACATGTATAAACTATTTTATTCTAAATAAACCATTTATTCCGGATTTTTTTGAAAACTTCTTATAGAATATAATTTTTTAGAAACTAGGTGTGTCAATTCAATAGTAATTTATTACACATAACATCAATTTGTTTAAAAATAAGATCACTATTTAAATAAGTGAAATAATATGAAAATATAAATCCATTATTCAACATTCATTTGTTCATTAAAGTAATCCATTTTATTAAACCCTTAATGTAAAAACATTATTTCATAATTATAATGTAAATTTTAATCTCTATCAGTACATTCAATAATTTTGAACTCAATAAAATCTTAAATAAATACAAAGTACACATTTTGAATAATATAGACATTAAAATTATATAACTAAATATTATTTAAATTACACCTAATAATGAATATAAATGGTTTTTCTAACAATGAATATATGATTTTGACTAATTATACATTCAATGATATGGTTTGGCACAAAATAATTCTTACCTTTTTAATGAAACCGATTTTGATTTCAATTTAGTATATAGACTATTTAACCCTCTTATATTATTTTTTATCTAATAATTTTACCCCTGTGTATGGTAATAATTATACCAAATCCATAATATACTATGTCTTACAATGATATCTAGAAAATGTTAGGGAAGTTTGATAACCTCTTAGTAATATAATTAATATTATACATTTCAAAAAAAACTAATATAACTTTTCGATCAATGATTATAAATTGAAGTATTTTACTAGATAAGGAATTAAAATACACCTTATAATTTAAAATAAATTCGTATACCTAATAATATTAAGTACATTATTATGTCATAAAAATAGTTTTTGTATCATTAATTTGAATAGTACTTTTGTAAAATCATATCTCTCATACATAGATTTTTCATGGTTATGACATTACTAGTTATTTAATATCTTTAATGTAAAAAATATCTTAGGTAGTTTCTGAAACATAGGTTACATAGAAATAATCATTATATTGGTAACGTCTAAAATTTCTTTCTTTTTCATAATAAATTTATTCATTTTTTTAACAACTACATTGGTTAGCTATATTGGATGTGGTTACTAAAAACATTATAACTTTCCTTCTTTTATGAGAATATTTTTTTTTATTGGTACTAGTCTTATTAGTTTAATCAACAAAAATTATAGTTTTCCATATTTGACCTAAATGTAAATTGTGATGAAGGGGGTTTCATTTTATCTATAATAAAAATTCAGTTGAGATGGGTATTATAATGATATCTATATTTTGTAAAAATATACAGAAAAATGTTTTAACTTTTAATCATATTTTAATAAAAAAAATCATGTATTAAATTGAATATAGTTAAAAAAAAATTGTTTCCCTTAGTGATCATGAACCATAAATAAATTAAAAAACTACCTTGTAACAGTGCATGAAATTTCATTTATCAGCACAAGAAAAGTTGTGATAACTTGAGCTATGTTAAAATTCCAATACATTTATCAGTGCAGAAAAAGCACTAATAAAGTGTCTATTTATCAGCACTTTAATTTAGTGTCTCTAAAAGATTTGTTTATTAGTGTTGATAGAAGCACTACTAATGTATATCTTTGTCACAACTTTTAGAATATCTTATAAATGACTTTTTTTATCAGTTCATCTAAAATTACTAAAATTGGGACATATTTGGGTGTGATATTAAAACACAAAACCACAACAAAAACACATATAATATTAAATAAAGTCCCAATCCATATTTTAAATTAAAGAAATTTTAAAACAAAAATAGCAGTAAAAATACTATATTATAGACATTTTAAACATTGTTTTGTAAAATTACATTAACAAAAATTATTACAAACAATCAAAAACATCAATGTTCCTTTTCCATTGAATCCTAACCCGACTCATGATATTTCCAAAGAAAACCACCCCCTTTTCAAGAGAAACAACACACTTATATGAAAAAATTTCTTATGTCTATAATAATATAAAAAACTCTACAAAGAATAACTAAAAATAAATCAACATTTCATTATATAATTTTTCTGTAAAATATAGAATGTATATCGTAATATTACAATTACATATTTCCAAATGGTTTTATTTATTGTAGATTGTTCTTCCCAGGGATAAGTATCATCATCATGATAGAAAGACATTGTAATCATGAGAAGTCAAACCTTTAATATAAGTAATGTTATTGTAGTAGAGAACATATAATATTTTGAGGAAGCATATAATATATTAATAAAAAATTACATTATTATTTAACTCCGTTTCTTTTTTAAAATGTTTCAATATTTGGTTCCTCTTTTGAGAATATAAATCCTCTCTTTTTGGTCCCCTATAATGTAAAAAACATTATATACATTAAAACTATCATGGACTGACTTTGATGCCCAATAAAAGGGTTATCCTTGAGCGAATTTTTATCTGACTCAACATTTGTTTTAGTCACCAACAGGACAATCGACTAATTACTATTTGTTGGATCAGAGACATAAAATAAATTCACTACATGTGATTCCATTATGAATGGCTTGTATCATTTACCATCTATATTGAAATACACCATCATAGATCAAATTTCATCAAATTTCACACTATTGATATTGTCAACCCATATGAAATGGAAAAGAGATACATGAAATGATACATAACCCATATCAAATATCGGATAGATAATTCCAGAATATGAAATATTTTCATAATTTAGATTTCAATCATTCAAACTTGATATGTGCATCACTTTAGCCAGAAGTGTAACAAAACTCTTTTTTATCACACTGAAGTCACCATGTCCCTTTATATAGAACACAACACCATTTATTAAAAACCCTGTGTAATATTTAAAATTTTTATTTGGTACTCTGGAAATCCATTGAAGTCATTCGAAAATTAAATATGGAATTTCAGATATCTCCTTATAAATTATATCTATTATCTATCTTATTCAATTTTTTTTCATGTATCTGATATCCAACTTTCAACCCTTGATGGATTAAAGTTTCTGAATATTTTTTTTGTGGTCATCAATTTATTTATCATCATCTTCACTATTATGTAATATGTAAAAATGTGTTTTTTCCCACTCTGTCAATGTACTTTTAAAAACATCTATTCTAGAAATCCCATTTCGCATAAGGACTTCATTGTGACATGGATTTTGGAGACTGGTTATTTCAACATAAAATAGGTAATCGGTATAGAATTAAATAACTTCTTCAACAATATATCATCCCTTAATAAAAAATTCAGGTCAGAATCAATTATTCACATAACCTTTCAAAATATAAAAGCTATGTTTCATTGGGAACATACATCTATAATGGATAGGGACACATTGTTGAACCACATTTTCTAAGTGAATAATTAGGTGGAATATTATATCATAGAATGATGGTGGGAAGAACATTTATAATTCAAAAAATATGATTGAATGAGAATTATTCATTATTGGAAACTTTATTTGGTCAACACATTTACTGAATAAGGCTTGGAAAAAGAAGCAGATTTTTGTTAATGTATGTCTTACATATTGAGAAAGAATCAAACGGAATAAAATCGTCATTAAATCTTGCATCAAAATTTGATAATCGTGTGATTTTAGTCCTTGTATAATTAAATTAATCATTGAAACAAAATTCATGATATTATATAAATACCATAGAGGAATATTTACATTCATAATGAAAAGGTTGAACTGAAATTTTTATTTTTATGATAGAGTATTAGCAACTGTAGGAAGAGAAGTATGCCTTTTACCCTTCACCGATGCCAAATATTCCCTTAACCCCATTTCAATCAAGTCCAACCAAGCCATGATGTCATCTTTATTTTTGCTGGAAAAATTTTTTAAAATCCATTTACACTATAAAAAACATTTATTTCTACATGAATAACATCATGTTATTTTCTAACATAAAAAAATCTCTAATATAGTCATTCAAACATAATTTATCACTTCATCAAACCAATTTTTGAAAGGTTTTTCAAAAATTCATTCCAGAAGATATATGCAATCGTTTTTACTATTGGTACAGTTGATCGCATATTGCAAGAGATGGTGGTGTACCTTATTCAATATTATCATCTAATACTGCTGTCCAGGATCAGTATTTATTTTATATATATATAAAATTTGATTTCCTAAAAACACATTCATTGAGAAATGTATCAACTGAATTGAGTATGTATGTTTTTTTACAAATGGGACACCCAAAATTTACATTAATGTTATAGCCTGATAAATATCCTTATGTGGGGATGATATTTATCATTCCATACAACATGGCCCTCAATTTGAATTCTTCACTTATATTAGTGTCATATATTATAACTCTTCTCTCCAACATCAATTTCAGATCTTCGAATAATGGAGCCAAATAGACATCAATATTATTACAAGATTTCATTGGTCTAGATATTAGTAGAGACAACATAATGTATTTGCGCTTTATGCCAAACCATGGTATAAAGTTATAATTTACCACAATACGGGCCATGTAATGTGATTTATACCCTTTACACCAAATGAATTTATTCCATCTACATTTAGCGTAGGAAGAATGTTTCTCATCTCATCTTAGAATCCAAAAAACTCATAATAAATTTTCTTACACTGAGGAGAATATACAAGATTATGTAGATTACAATATTTAATTATTGAATCTACATACCATGTTTATTGTATTGTGGTTTCCTAAAATCTATATAGTCTCGTAAACCGTGGATTGATAGAAAATTACTATACAGATTTCAAAGGTCTTGATTCTTTTTTCTAATCAATCCACCAAACTCATTAGGAATTTCAAGAGTTATTCATGGTCCCAAAAAAAATATATATGAAATCATTTGGACACCCATATATTTTTAAGAGATCATTCCCATTGAATGTAACATTAGTTTATCATCATATGTTTTCCATCATAGTTTATTTTCATCAGGTATAATATCATTGAGAAGACCATGTAGATATATAAAGCTGTTGTCACTCTATCTATTTCCCGATTTCACATTATGTAACATTAATAAAATTGACCATGTTGTGAATTTAGTACAACCAGAATACAATGGTTTCTTGGTCAAGTTATTTAACTCCTCAAACAAAATTTGAAAATCATGAAGGATTTCCCCAATTCCAATTGTCATTTCATCCATGTGATCTCCATCACCTCTACAAAGGTATTCATAAAAATCATTAATAACCGTAGTATCTTCCAAATCGATGTACACAGTCACTTTTTCACCATGTTTAGTACAAAATTTATATCATTGTTCTATTCCATGAAAAATATAATGATCTTTTAACACTTCCAGACTAATTTTTCATGAATAACGTCAATGTAAAAACATATAGAGGATTTTAGAATGGTCTCTATATAATCTTTTTCAAACTTGATGAACACATTAACACCATCTTCTAATTCGTTTTTCAAATGATTAACTTGCATTCATTTGTCTATATTCTTCCTATTAGGTTCACAAAATGATATTTGGAAGTCCTCATTAAAATTATAAAATAAGGATATGTTTTAAATACACTCAAGATGGCCCGTATGAAAAGTAAGGACAACTAGATAATCTATATAGGAATATAAGAATAGCATTAATTTTATTTTGGATTGTAGGGGAATATTCCAGTTTTCCCAATTTATTTGTAATATATTAACTATTATGGATTAAAAGGAATATTTATCAAATAATGTTACCAATTATACTAATGATGTTATAGATATTATTCAAATATTTACTTGTTAACTATGTCTCTTGTGAATGTCTAAGGTTATATTTAACTATAATAGAAAAGTTTAAGAAAAATAAAGTCAATGAAATGTTTATTCCATTGAAAAGTAGATTTCAATGGATGGTTACAGACGATCAATGTACTAAAATAGGTTTATGGAATATGTACAAATTATGTAAATTTTAACAAAGGATGAAAATTATTGTTAAGACATAACATGAGGTTATAAAAAATGATTGCAAGTGGTGATTTTATTAGAATGATTTTGGATTTTTTGGTTTCTAACCCACACCCCCTAAAATTATTTAATTTAAATATAAAGAGGATTCCCAAGGTACATTATTATTGCACCAGCAATGAGTTTAAATAAAAAATATGAGACGATCAAAAGTGTCGGAATAATCAATAGTGGAGAATAATTCATCATAATACAAAACAACATTTTTGAAAATCATGATCCCTACCTTCCCACATATGTATAGATAAGATCCGCAGCTACTGCACACAGAAAAAGATACCTCAATCTTTCCTCCAACCTGATCAAAAAATGAGTAGAACTATTGGAACAATGCCAACAAATAAAATAACCAGTGGCCTACATGATATGGATAGATATATTAAACTCACCATCTCATTTACTGATAGGATAACACTAATTTAAATAGTAAAATATTGACTTTTTATATATAAAACATCATGTGCATGAGTGAAATAAGTGACATTATAACAATAAAAAGTAGTGTGCTATTTTTTATTAACATTCAATTGTTGAGTTGGTATAAACAACCAATCATACACATGTAGTCAATACAAATAATCGACCACAAATCATTCCCTAACAAAGGACCAAAAAAATCATATACAATGAATCACAAACAAATCATAGAAGAAAAAATCAAAATACCAAACCAAAAATACAAAAAGAAAATACGAAGGTTTTCCTCATCAGGTTGAAGAAAATCAGATACCCTCCTTGAATATTGGACGAGATGTTCAGAGGTAGCTGAGCGGTGTGATTAGAGCTTTGATTCACTGAGGAGAAGAAAAGGCATCATGTGGCTTCCATGTAAATCTTATAATATCACAATGATTTTGCAAATGGTTAGGTTTTTTAAAATATATCGGTACACTTTTATCACCGCTTACAAATAAGCGCTGATAAATATAACTTTTATCAGTGCATATAACATAAAATGAAAAAAAACAAATACTTATCAGTGAAAAAATTAGAGCGTTGATAAATCTCTATTTTATCAGTGCATTGTTTTGCAGTGGTAAATCCATATAATTATCTTAATGTAAGAAAAACTAAAAAATAGTCTTTATCAATGATTTCTATTAAATTGCTTTTAAAGGACACATAATTTTAAAAGTAAATAGAAAAATTCTAAGAATTTTTAAATACATAATATATATATATATATATATATATATTTATTTATAGTAAACACATTTCTTTTTAAATATATTTATAATAATTTTGTAATTTAATAATTAATTATTTCTATGTATCGAAATATTTTAAAATGAATTATCTATATCATTATATATATTTATATAATTATACATATATATTTAATAAATATATATACAAATAAACATAGTAAATATATTTATTTTTTTAGTAAATTAATTATAAATTTAATAATTATTTAAACATAAAAAATTATGTATTTATAATTAAATAAATATTTAAAAAAAATACATATACATATATATTTATGAATATATAATTGTATAAATATAGTGATTGTACTTTTGTAAATATATTTATTTATAAATGTTTTCTTAAAAATACATTTTTATCTTTATTAATGAATATCTAATTTTGAGGGCAAGAATATATGTTAAAAATGATTGAAATTTAATAAATTAAGAATATAAGTACACATTAACAATGCTGAAAAAATGCACAAGTTCTTTGGGTGTGCATATTGTATATAAAAATGTATTAATTACATATATGGGAAAACAATATAGAATACATTCAATCTATATTAAATTGAAAAAACAAATGAAATTAAATTATATGTTGAGTACAAAGAAAGTTGTTAATATTGTTATTTCATATTAATTTTAAATTATATACCTTTATTCAAATAATATTTTTGTCTATTTAATGTATTGCACATAAATATTTAGTAATAAACAAATCATAATTATATGCAATAATATATATCTGTAATTGTAATATATACTATCTGATAACAAAAATTATTATAATTATATAAATAATAAAAATTTTCATATTTAATAATGTATAATCATTCAATTCATTTTTATAAATAATTTAATAAATAAAATTTTAAAGAAGCAGAATTATAATTTTTAATTTATTAAATAATTTCATTTTATCAGTGTTTAAAAATAATTGATGAAAGAAATATTTATCCAGTTTGACAATAAATTGTTGAATATGTGTATCATTTATCAACGATAAAACATAATCCCTGAAAAAGGATAATCTTTATCAGAACTAAAAATAAAATAAAAATAAAGGATAAAATATATAAGTGACAAAAATAAATCACTATTAATGGTTTTCATTATGAGTGATAAAATAAATACACTGATAAATTGTTAAATGTATCACTTCTTTCATTAGCACAAGAAAATATTCCATTTATCCACATTTTCATCTAGCATTGATAAATAACACTGTTGTTAAAGGCCTATTTGGTATTAGTGATATTAATATATGTTGTTATTAAACATCAATAATTTTTTGTGTGTGTACATAAAATTATATATATATATATATATATATATATATTGGTAGTGTGTTTTGAATCTTTTTTTTTCTAGGGATATTTAAAATATTTTGAAAAGCTGTAACATAGCCTGTGTTGTTATTTGAGAGTTTTTCACAAAATTATAACTAACTTTTTATGGTATTGATTGTTATGTACTTATGTTGTAAACCATTGGAAATTATTATCTATGTTGAGTGTCTAATATTAAGAAGTGTAGGAAGAGTTTCTTCATTAAATCTTTGATCGGTGTGTTTTTTGTATCTTGTTTAATGGATGAATGGATGTAAATACAACTAGTTTATCATTTTTTTATATAGATTAGAATAAGAGTTTTTTTATGTCAAATACTCTTACTAGATATAAAATCGAAGGATTTAATAAGTATTTCATAGGGGTTATAAAGTATATGTTGATTTCTTGTTCAGGTATTATCATACATTTTATTGATTCATAATCACACTTGATTGGTTATAGTTGATCCTTGAGTTATATGGCATTCTAATTTATATACAAAATTATTGTAGTTTATGATCGTGTGTTTTTTGATATGAAAGTTATGTTAATTTCTCCTTATTATTTGGATTCTATTCCCATTACAATTTATTAAATGTAATTGTTATTTGATTCATTTTTCCTCAATTTGTTTACATTCCAAAAAAGTATGGCAATATTGTAAATTAATTGATATTTAGATTCATGTTCCCATTAATTCAGAATCTTATGTTACATAACACACTTTTTATATATATCCATGTTATCTTAATTCGAATATATATATTATAAACATTCTATAGTATTTCAAATCTATATTAATGATTGGGTGAAATCTTCTTTTTCATATTATCTCATTATTATTATTTTGAGTATTTTTCTAGCACATATTGTCTACTTCCACTTTTATATTCCAATTAGGGTATAATAATGCTTCGTGGAGTCTTGGTATGAAAATGATAAACCGAATTGGTTTTATATCTGATTCTTATTTATTTATTATTCAATATATATAATCACAAGTAGTATTTTATATATATTGATGGCCCATTCATGGTGTCCTTTTTTACATACACATACCATGAACATTTACTATAGTTGATAAAAAATATTCACTATGTGTTATATTGGGAAGGGGAAAAACATAAAATATATAGTTCTTCTACAATAGATGGACAATGATAGATGTGGCTTTCAAAAAAATCATGAAGACAAATTATAAATAGACCCTCTTATATATTTTTAATTATTGATTTATATATAAATGGCTGCCCAAATTAGTTGATCATAATATTTATTATGGATATTTAACTATCACGGGTTGTTATTATATTATTGATAAGATATTTTTTTGGTATTTTTATAATTTAAATGTTATTCTATAATATTTTTTTTATTTTTTATGGTATATATGTATTTAATAATAGATAACCATATGAATGTGGGTATGGTCTACCAATTATATTTTATGGACCACTTCTGGTTGTTGATGTCCTCTAACATATATGGGGGTGTGTTTAAGGCCATATGGGTCTATATATCTAACATTATACCATAGGTAGAGTCATTAAGAAATGGAATCATTGTCCCTTCTATTCATAAAACATAATTTTAGGTATATCTATTTTGGGTATAGGTTGATAGAAACTTGTTGTGTATGATATAATTGTTTATATCTTTTACATATATGAATGACTTATATTATAACAATGTTTTTTGGATGTTTTCGATTATTGTGATGATTCTATTTTCATGGAACATATTCAAAATGATATTTTTAATTATGGTTTCATTAATTAATATTTTGATGGGAAATGTGAGTATCAATTCCAAGTTATTTGTTTGGGAGATCTATTTTTTATGTGATGCATATAATTGAAAAAAATAGTAATATTTTAAAATATGTAACTAAAATTTCACAAAAATATTATCATATAAATTCAAATCATTTTCCCCAGACCAACAGCCTATGGATAAATGTTGTTCACAAATAAATCAATACCTGATGATTCCTTTAGCCTTTTTGATGTAATAGTGGAGAATGATCATGATTTTTTCGTTATAGTCCATAAAGGTTATCAACATAAGGATAAATTTTGTTTCTGGTACATGTGGGAGCTATAGGATTTAATTGAGTTAAATCCAATATATTATACATTACTGAGGACTTTTAAACAAAACATCCACCATCATTAAATGAACATAGAAACCCATTGGACACAATGGTCATTATGAATATGATTCAACGTATCTCCACAATATCATAGAATTCCAAAGTTAAATTGGGGAAGATGAAAAAGTTATACAACAAGGTCTAGTGAGACGTTTGTGGGGGTCATTTGGTTTAGAATAAGATGTAGAAGGATCAAATGTGTGATTAATTATAGACTTTTATTTAAGTATTTATTACGTGATATTCTTAATCAAGATATAGTGAAAGGGCCCATGTAATGTCATTATGTAGGTATCTCAATGATTGAAAATGACACACATTTCTCTATGATGCTATTATTCACACCATTTCAAGAATAGAATGAACCATATAAGACAAACAAGTTTGATATAGGACTTCATTTTAATCATAGGTATAAAGTGAATAAGTTCCTATTGATGGAATAATCCTTGGTGGTTTGCAAGGATTTCATTTCTAAAAATTGATTGGTTGATAGTGTATTATTATAAATGATTCCACCCTGTAGAGGTTCCAATTTTAATACATTTAGTAGTTTTAATAGGATATTTAAGGATATACACTAAGGTTGGGAGGGGTAGTCCTATTGTGGAATATGTTTATGACTCACTCATTCTGATGGATCCATTTTCATATACTATCAATGCCATTTATATATTCATTATCATTTGGATTTTTCGAACCCTTTAACATGGTTCCATGAATGCATAAGGATTTACTATATATTTAATTTTATAGGAGGTCACCGATGTATGGTTCATGGTGAGGATCTTGTAAGACATGAGCTTCCGTATCATGGTCTATGTAATTGTTGTATATAGATGGTAGAGTATCATATAGGATATAGTTGGGGATCCTATAAAAATATAATTATGTTAAATAAATGATATTTATGCAATATAATAAATAATAAAAGAATATAGTCATGGGAAAGAAGATAAAATATGTTTTTGAATGGATCTTGTTGAGAATGATGGTCCATGTGACCCTTGATATTGAAAGAAACATTTCTTTTTATGTCTGCATTATATTATACCTTTTTTAATTTTAATTAGACCCATTATTTTATTAAAATATTTTTGGTATAATGATTGAGGAAAGTTGTAGATTATTCCACTAGTTTTATCACTTTGAGTTCACCAATGGAACAAGAGATTCTATGGTTTAGATATTCCCCTTGTATGTCATGGTTAATTTTGGTTATGGTCACCTATAAGTTGTCATCATATCATAATTTTCTATTATTGATGTCATATTTAGTACGGATTGGATAATGATCTTTTAGGAGGCATTTCATTCTATAGATTATACTTGTCATTTAGTTTCATTATAGGTGATGATAATAAAATTAATGGAAAATTAGATCTTTATGAAGGTTTAAATGGAAATAAACTTCACTATTTTGGAACTATAACATTTGAAATGGATCTTATGGTATTTATAATTTATCACGTGAGGAAAATATATACTTTCCCTTTAGCAGTATACAAATAGAATCAAATTTTCATCAATTGTTTATCATGTCATCTTATTTGGAGTGGCACCGAGTTTATAATGTTTCTCTAACTAGAAACATAACCCATATCCAAACCCCCATAATATACTACAACATCATAATTTAAGGGGATGGAAATTTAGTTCTTGGTCCTTATTGTCAAATTAATCATTTATCTGAATAAATATATATTTGTTGATCTACTTTTATTAACCTAGAAATTTTCTGTCTATATAAGACAATGTATGGATTATAGAAGTTGAATTATTACCATTGAAGAACATAAATTCATATTAGAATCCAAATCCATTTTTGAATTTTTTTCATACTCATGTTATCATTATGTGTGAATGCATAAAACCAATACATCCATAAAATCCCCAAATTTCAAAAACCAAAACTACTAAAGTGTTTTTTTGGGGAACCCATTTATAGAATGAGTTCTCATAAATAATGAGAAAGAAAATTATATAACAATAATAAATGATGTATATATTCTGATTATTATCACAAAATAATTATTCTCATGTTTCTACTCATGACTAACATAAATTGAATAATATCATATATATAACATTGAAATGTAAATCATCAAATACACCATATGATTAATTAAATCACCAGTATATTTTAATGTAATCCAATTGATTGTACCCATTGTGTTGTTACTAGAAACCCCATATTTTATATCCCATTCTACTTAATTTTAAATTATAAATCCGTTGTTAGAGTAATATTTGATTAACTATTGGGAACTATAGTCCAAAAATATGGTGTATATTGCATCTGATCAGTTTATATACTCATTTCTCATAAACATAAATAGGATACGTCATAAATAGGTGTCATGGCCTTTATGGTGTGATTATCCCCAACACCTCTTGGTGTTATCATAGATTATTCATAGGCCTAGGTTTCCACTTTTTACATGAAATTTAACATTAATTTTGGAGTAGTGAATGATCTAAAATCCTATGGATTTGGGGGGTTCAAAAAGACCATTAGGACTTCCCATTATATTCATGGATTCTCATCCAACTGCTCCTATACTATTAGGTACCATTATGTTTTATTTATCTTTATCTGCTATGTATAATTTCTAGGTTACTCTACATGTGTCTATTTGGATAAAACGCATTCAAGGATGATTCTTAATATTCAGGTTAACATGAGCATTTGATGAATTGTCAATGGTTTTCTAGTGGTCAAATTTTCATAACTTTAAATTTTTATTTCATTTATTTCTTACAAACTACTAATGGTTGAAAATGTTTTATAGCGGATTCCCTTAAAAATTTCATTTCATAACTTGTTTTTTTATATTAGTGGATAAAGAATCAATCCCTTATATGTATACTATCTTCCATTCCATTATTTATCATGATTGGAAAAGATAAGGCCTATGATTTTAATTTCCTTATGTATACATGTTATTTTAATTATTTCTATTTTTTCGTCTAATATTGGAATTTATATTTTTAATCTAAGAGTAAATATCTATTTTTATCCTTTTAGATTTGGATTCACAGGTTTTATATATATTTATAAAATCTATTGGCTCATAAGGTATATAAAAAATTATTACAATGTTTTATACTTCAATCGTAAGTCTAATGGAGGGAAATATCTAGTTCATATTTTTTTTTGAGTTTTCGATAAGTCTATGGAACTTCTAGAGTAAATCATGTTCTATATCAGTGAAAAAAAATCAATCTCGTTAAATATAATGTCTTGAAAGATAATCTAGAGTATTATCCTTGATGTTTTATTAATGTTTATTCCTTAAAAACATATAGAGGTAGACATTTCCTTCAGGTCAATTCAAGACATTGGTTACCCTCAGCTTCAGGTGGAATATTTGTTTTCTATTTCGTTAAAAGGTGATCCAGTGGATTTATGTAGACCATTGGAACATAAAATGGAGTTTATTTTGTATCATGAATCACAATATGGAACTAATATAGATCACACGATTTCCTTGGCCTCTGAACATAGAAATAGAGGTTTGAATGACAATATCAGAGCTTATCAGGTGATGTTGACACGTATTCATCTAGAAATCATCTTGTAAAGGGATAAATACCTCTAATTTACTATGATATATGAATTTGGTTATAATTTTATAAAATTTAGATGATTATATAATATTAATATATAATTATAATTTCATTATCTTTGAGTGTGGGTGTGGAAAACTCCATGGACATCCTTTTACAGTATTTATGGGATACACAAGTTTTTAGTGATATTATTTTAATAAATAAATGAATAATTTTTTTTGACGAACCCTATGAAAACTAAATTCTATACATACCTATATTCATTTTTTGTGGGGTTAAAAATTATTTTGTGTTGTATTATATGAACTAGTAGTTGTGCAGGGAATACTAAAATAGAGTAGTTAGCATAATCTAATTAAATAAACATTTTTATAGGTTTTTAATGTGTCATTTTTTATATTCCATATGGGTATTTTCTAAACATATTATTATAGTGGTGTGATTAGTTTCATTAGTATAATTAAATGGAATTTAAAAAATTTGGTTTTAAAATATTGTTTCTGAGATTATGAGGATTCTCAGTTTAGTTGGTTATTATTTGAAATTTATTCTGGATTATATACCCATGGAATTATATATGAAATATTTGATAAATATGTTGGTAAAATTCTATTAAAATAATTTTATTTAAGTCGTATTTATGGATTCAGATTTGAGGATCACATATACATAAATTTTTATCTTATTGAGTAATGAAAAATTTAATTATTTACTATTATTCATCAGGAGTTGGTAAAGGATAATTATTGGTACTAGAGTTAGGACAAACACTTATGGATCTTCTTAGCTAATTACCTATACAAAAAACTACCATAATCATAATATAGATCAATATTCTAAATTATATCATCTAAAAATTGGTGAAACTATCTCTATAGATAAATATGTTTCGTCTACATTGGAAAAATAGTATTTAAGGATCCTGTTTTCAAAAATAAAATATAAACCCATTATATATGTGCTGGGTTCTGTACCTATAGATTTTTCATTTCAAGAAAACATAGGCCCTACGAAAGTGAACTTCTATATATGATTCTCCTAATATGACTAATCAAATGTAGTTACTGTAGGAATATAGTTATGAAAGGTATATGATAAAATTTTTATTCAAAAGGAAACATGATATGTGTTAGGAAAATGGAATTAGGATTTTTATAGTATTTACATCATTTAGACCTTATTAGATCCCGAAAATCATACCCAAAATCGTCATTCTAAAAAATTTGTGATATTACATAAAAAACTATATATAACATATTGAATTATAAAATCAGTGTGAGGATGGAATGATTTATATATTGTAATGGTTGTGGTACCTATGTCTATAAGAGGAAATTTATTGAGGACAACCATAACACTATATGGGTGGTGCTTCATATGATGATAAAAATTTACAAGAAATATAACACCATTAATTGTGTCTAGGCATGCAGAGAGAGGATTAGAGACAAGTGGGATTTCTTAAGGAACTTATGGTGCCCACTTGAAAGTGAGTTGAGTTTACCATATTCATATTCCAAGGACATACAAGATTGTTCAATGATTATGAATCAATGTAGGTTCTAATGGACCTTCTAAAGAATGCTTCCAATTAATTTATTATTTGAATGACCATGTAAGTTGGGGAATTAGGTATGATATATTTGAAATTTTATGTTCACTTATATATAAAACCCATGAGAAAGGCATTAGATATTGATGTGTTCTTCACCTACAGAGTTAACAAGGGGTTATAGAAGTTTATTGAACTCAATTAGAACATAGTACTTATTATTATGTATATGTTGATAGGAATAGAGATAAGAAAACAATGATACTTTCGAAATTCACTATTCCTTTGTGTTATATTATTTTTTTTCTTGGTAGAAATATATAGCACTCGAATGTTATGAATAAAATAACTTATATTTGGGTTTGATAAAATGGACCCCAATAATGCTTTATATTTTTTACTATTCATCTAACCTCTGTGTTTGATAGTTGTAGGTAAGTCCATTATTATTTGGTTGATCCAAATATATGAGATTTTGAATTGGATGTCATTTATTTGGTAAACTATTTTCATTACATAAAGTAGTAAGTGATAATATTCCAACAAAAGGTGGAAATCCATTGAGTTCACCATGAATGATCATGTACTATTATGGGTTACTCCTTGAGTTTACATTTCCATTTTAGTATGTCAGTAAATATCATTAAATCATTCTTGGGGATATTTGATATTTTCTAATAGTTTTGCACTATAGATTAATGAATAATACATCCTCCATGAACCCATGTTATGAATGATGTGTTTCATCTGTGTAAAATCAAGAGGTAATTTCTAAAACCTAAAAATTATTTAAAATGTGTATTTTAACTATAATATTTAATCATATAATAATGATAAATCTTTCCTCGATGTATATAAATTTTAGAATTTGATTCAATAAATTGAGGTCCACATGCTAAATGTGTAGTGGAATAGTGGATTCATTTGTGAGGATATGATAGACAATGCATATAATATTTGACCTCATGGGTTTTGATTGTTCACTATAGAGGATTAGATATTCTTATCGAGTTTGTGAATAACTTATATGGGAGATAATGGTTAAAATAGTATTTTTATGTATGATCTAAATTAATTTTTAGCATCGTATGACACAATTATTTAGGTTATTAAATTATTTTTAGTGCCTATTGGGGAAAGAGATGATGAATGGTTTGATAAGTATTTTCCTCCTAGTTAAATGTAGTAACATGTGCCACTAGGTATTTGATATAAGTTCAGTGAATTATAGATGAAAACTATTGTGGTAGATTCTAATAGAGGCCCACCAACCTGGTGGTGGGATATTATTGGTTTTCTTATGATCTATTTCGTACCTATTATCCACTCTATAGGTACCTAGTGGTAAATTTATTATAATCCCATAATGTTATTTTTATAATTCCATAAAAATATAATTTATAATCCCTTCGTATCATCCATAAGTGATAGACTTGGAAACAGACCTCCCATGAACTCTACTAATTGTTTTTGATGCTTCAAACACCTTGTCTAAATTCATATTTGAGTATCATTAAGTGAATTGTTATTCTAAATATAATTATAGCGAGTGTATAGTTAAATAAGGACCATGAATCCATGAAAATATCAAGTAACATCATCATAGAAGAGGTGACACAGAATAAGTTGGACAAGCCAGAAGCTACCATGCTAAAGGAAGGACTTATTTATATGTAGAACCTGACATCTTTTAATGATAAGGTACTTTGTAATGTTAGAATTTCTAACACATTTGATATTATCACCGCCAAATATAATGAAATTGGATCAAATAATTATGGTACTTCTACGTCTAACATGCATCCTTTTGTTGTGGTAGAACCTTCATATGATAATGGTGATGCATGGATACAAGCAAGGGCTAGAAGAAGGGGTCAACACCCTCATGGAAAAGGTGAGCGCCTTCCTTACCAATGTATGATAACCCGCTCTATAATAAGGTAACATTTATTGTTATATCTTTTATAGGTACCTAATGGTTCGTTATTGTAATCTTCTCTCATTGAATTTTTTTCAATAAAGAGGTTACCACATCTCAATCTTTATAAAGAAAATTTTTTTATTCTTAGTCTATTATCTTATAGGTTACTATAAGTTGATAATATTTTTTTCATTTATGATCTAATATAGACTAATTTACTACTCTCATATCCATGACCAAAAAAAATTTAAGAAAAAAAATATCCAATTAAATCTTATAAAACATTACTGAATATTTACAAGATATAAAAATTCCCAGAAATTAACTATCTTTAATATAGTTTATCATTATTAGCTAAATTTTTCAAATGTGTCAATGATGTTAGAAAATACACGGGTCTTCCTATCTAATCAAAACCATATAAATGATTGTATCATCTATATTCATCATCTAATTTAAAAATTCTCTTTCATAATCTCTCTCATAGGTTAAAAACAAGTTTTTTAAATTAATTGATATATAAGGAAAAATAATCCAACCAAAACTCAATATTCTTACTCGAATTATTTATCCAAACCCTTGTTGTTGACCTCCTTTATTTATCTTCTTGGAACAACCAATCCCTTTTTTCTATTCTATATTTATTATAAAAATTTATTTCTTTTAATTGTAGTCTAGGTCATGTATTATTTCATATATATCACTTAATTTCAGGTTATATGATCTATGATTATTTTTCAAATAATTTTAAATTAACTATTCCAATCTACATATACATCAAATATATAAGGTATATTAATTTTTAAAAAATTTACAACAAAATAATTAAAATCGGTGGTATAAAGAAATTTCAAAATAGTTAAATTGATTATATTATAGACAAGCTTATAATCAATATAAAAATTTCTAATTGATCTGATGAAGGCATGGTAACATTCTATCAGGGTGGGATTGTGTGGTTTCTACTTCAAATACATTAATGGATAGTATAAACATTTCATGATATGGATCTCTATAGAGTATCATTTCCTCATTATAAAATTCAAAATGAAGTATAATAATAATGGATTGTCTTATTTTCCGTGGTTTTATGACATGAAATTTCATCCAATTATTTAAAAAGATATAATAATATTTTATAATGCTAGTGACATGACCCACATCCACATTAATAGTATCTCCAAAAATAATATACCCCACAAAATTTCTAGAGAATTAATAATGGAATTGATTATCCTCCCATGGTGTGGGTATTATAAAATTGATTAGACAACAAAAATTCCGCCGACAAATTTCATTACGTGGATCTCTTATCAATTCATGGATCAATCTTACATATTTTATTCAAAACATAGCTAAATTTTATTATTTTTATTCTACGATATAGAAATTATATAATGGAATGAATAAAAATTATTCTCTTAAAAAATTAATGTAAATATCATATTTTGGGCCATAATTAATATGTATTAACAAAATTTACCCTTGCACATCAAGGTACATTACCATATTTCAGACATCTAAAATATAATATGAATAAAGTAATATAATTACACCTCACTATTCAAGATATTTATTTCATTCATTTTTCATCCACTTCAAAATTTTAATCTTATTTATATGATTCATGATCTAGATGATTTTCCACATTAACACTACATTTAAATTCATACTTATTACATTTAGTGTTCTCTATTGAATCATTTCTTTACTCTATATATTATTACATATTAATAAATACACCAAAATATATGTGAAAGTTTTTAGGAATATTTCTATTCTATTTCTTCATAAATATTATATACCTTCCATAAAATTTATAAAATAATACACGGAAGACCCCATATTTTATAAATAATCTAGTTTTCCCTATAAAAATAATTAGAGGGAGAGTTTGAATTTAATAATATTTATATAACATTTAAGAACCCTGAATTTAATAAATGGATCTTATGTATATTGTTTAGAGATTTTCATGGACCATGATGTATTATGATAACACTTCTCATAATATAAACATATTTATAAAATATTTCTTGTTTATGACTTTTAAATTTTTAGTGAACTATACATACCATTAACAAATCATTATCATATAAATTTTGAAACACCTATATAAATATTGGATCATGTAGTTATTCATCTCCAAAATATCAAGCCATAGTTTAAACATCTTTATGGATAAAATTATATACTTCAAGTGATTGATATTTTATAATTTTAACTTCCTTTAATATATTTTTACCAATCAATACTTCATGAAAATTAACATTCATAACATAAAAATTATAATCCTTAATTAAAATATTCTAGAACATATAAATTTCAATAATTGATAGATATATCATAATATCTAATAAAAAATAGATAACATTCTCAATAGTTTTTGTCATAAAATCTAGTATACAACATATTAGTCAAAAAAATATCCCCAATTAGATTTTATTGATAAAACTACAAAAAATACATAAAATTCATGATATAAGTAATATGATACATTTTTACAATTTAAGAACAATTAATAATTTGAATTATAATCAGATATGTTTTATGTACTTTTTTTGGGTCGCTATTTTTCAATAAAATATAATGAAATAAGCATTTTTGAATACTACATTCAATATTCTCATTATATATTTAAAATATAATGTGGATTATTTTCTACAATCACCCTCTTATTGTTAATATACTTATTTTTCCAGATTGATAAGGGAAATAAATATATTTTCATGCCTATAACAATTATAGATTCTGAGAGATTACATTCCACCATTATATTCAATTCAAAATATTGTGTTCAATGAACCCTGTGTTTCAAATCATAAAAAATATTCTCTCATCTGAATTTCAATTATATATTAATTTATACCACTTACACTTTAAACTACATTCTTATCAAGTAATTATTGTGAGTAAATTTATCACTTATAAACGATTCATCAATATAGCCTCAAATCATAGTTATTTGAATCTCGATGTAGGAAACTAGATTCTATGATAACAAATTTTACTATGCCATTTAATAATTAACTTAAGTACATGATTCATTATTAGTTAAATTTTTTCAGTAAAAGATATAATGGCATGTACATAAACAATTCATAATAACATTATTACTAATGAAGTATTCATTTCCCTATTTTCCCATAGCCATTTTTATTATGAAATAAAGATAATTATGAGAAGTGTTAAAATATTATGAGTTCACATCCACATATAGTTTATTTTCTCACAATAAAAGTTACTTAAATTGGAACTCTTTTTCTATCCATGAAACACATTCATCGTTCAAGGTAAGTCTTTATAGATGATAGGTTCACATTTCTATAGTTCATATAAATATTCAAATATAGTAAAATCATATATAATCACAAAATGAGAAATTAGTTCATAAAGGGATACAAAAAGAAATAAATATTTTAATGTACTAAAAAACATGAATATCCTTCAGAATGTTTTGTTTTTAATATAATGCTCATTGAGATTAATTTATAATTTAATTACTCTTTAACTTAATTTCATTTCCCAAAATCATAAACAAAAAATATAATAAGAATGAATAAAGGAAAAAATAAATATGTTTAATTGTGAAATCACATTCATATAACTCTTAATAGAAACCAAACAATCACACTTATAATGGTATATTCTACTCAGTTAATTTCAAAATCATTCTAAGAGAAACATTTATCTAATTAACTAAATGATCATTATTTGATGCATTCTAGGTATATATCATACCAAATAATCATTATATACTATTTTTAATAACTATAATATTAATAATAAAAAAATATTTTTTAATTTTATTCAATAAAACTCATAAAAACATTAATTAAAAAAATAAACATAAAAATATATAATTATCCCATAAAAATAAAATGAAATGTACTTTAAACTGATAAATAATTAAGATAAAAAAATATTATATAAATTATATATAAATTTTCTTTTAAAAACCATGAATATGTGAAGAAGAGGCCTCATTAGAATGGATTGTTTTAAAATAATTAAAAGGATATAATGTTAAAAATATTAAAAATTATTCCTTTCACACCATTATAATAAATATATAAAATGACACTTAGAAAAATCATTAAATTGGTTCATTTTTAAACAATTATAATTTATTTGAAGGATAATATAAAACAACATTAATAATTCATTGATTTTTATAAAATAGTATCCTTGAATGAATATAGACATGAATGATATACAGTTTAATATAAAACATTAAAACATTGAAAATAATGTTTAATAGAAAATTATCATACCTAATGTCTCAAATGGCTTTGTACAACTTATAAAAACTATAATAGTAAAATTTTATTGATACTATAATTTCTTGAGAACCATTTTCATGTTTATTCATTTATTTTTTATTCAATTTATATTTTATTATTATGTTAACTCTATTTAATAAATAATAAATGTGAAATAATCCATATAACCAAAGGGTTGTATCAATGGTCAAGAATTCCCAAGATAATAGTGAACATATTTCATTTGGAAAAATTCATTGGGATAAATGTGGAATAAATCCATGATAACACCATGTTCATTGCTATATGTTTCCCCATTTCACTAAGGAATAAATTTTTTCATGTTATTAGTGAACATGAATGACATTACAACCACATAAACCTTATAAACATTGTAATATGGCCTATAAATAATCCCAATTGCTATGGGAACTGGTACCCATTGCTATATGGAATGATATTTCCATAGATGGAATTAGTCCATGGGAATACCCTAGAGTGTAGAATAAAACATCCATAGTGGAAATTTACTGCTTTATTTTTGGGAGAAATATCCATGGGAATATTTTACCACTAAAATAATCTTTTACACCAAAAAAATTGTAAATAATGTTATAACGATATAATATATTTATTTCAATATATATATATGTAATTGTAATGTGTTGTATTTTAATGGTAAATAATTTTATCTAATATACAAGAGAATATTATATAAACCCAACAATTAATTTTTTATCATGAAAAAATATATCTTTGGGTTCCAAAACATATTTATTTGTTGATCTAATTGAAACACCTTATTTCCACGGTCATGTCTCACAACTATAGCCTTTAAAGATACAAATACACTAACTGAACTCATGTGAGATGTGACCATGGATAAATATTATATCAATGGAAACTATGACCATTTTAATATTATATATCCACATTCAAATGGGAAACATTCAATGTCATTTTCCATGACTATAATCTATATAATTAATAGAGTTAGTAGAGTTCGTGTTGGTCATTATCAAGTTGTTTATTTGATAATATCCAAAGTAGATTATGTAACCTTTTAATTTTCCAATTTACTTAACTAAAAGATTTTGAAGTTATACTTCTGTAATTATTTTTGGATTATATCATTCTATTATAAATAAGTCTAATATGTAATGATGTAATTTACCTTCAATGAATGATCATTAATAAGCATGTTTTTTTTGTTAAATTAACTGTGATTGTTAACATCGAATTCATTTTTAAAATTGTTTATTTCATCATTATATATTGTTCATAAATATTTTATAAAAGTTTTAGATATATTTTTTTTGTCTCATGGTAATCATATAGAAGCTATAGTGATTGTGCGTGCAGAACACATAAACATTTCTATATTTTAAAATTTTGATTTCGTAAAAATAGTTGATTTTATTTAAAAAATAAAAAATTATATTAAAATTATATAAACATTAAAAAATATTAAATTTATAAGTATTACATAATATAACTTATATTTATGTTTTCTTAATAATCTACGACATAAAATTATACCATCGTCCATGTAGGTGGCAGAGCATACCCAAAAAAGAACATATTATAATGGCTAAATGATTGAGAATATATTATATTATATAAAGAATATAACTTTAACATTATATTAATAATTTCAAATACATGTTATTATACTTTTATATCATATTAATTAATAGTAAGTCAAAGAAGATAAATGAAATATAATGAATAGATTTTATTACTTAAAAAGAATCCTAGTATGCATTGGTTATTCTGTTAAATATTATGATGAAAATTAATTATTATTATTATTTATTTAATGTAAATATTTATTTCAATTAAATTAATCATGTTATAATTATCACATTAATTTCATAATTTTTTTAACGATCCATTTAAGGTTGGTATTAAAAAATGTTTCTTTCAAGGAGTTGAAAATCGAAAAATAACATAGTCGACATTTTCTTTTTCCAATGGTTGAGACGAAGGTACATCATTTTTTACCATGAATATAATAAAATTTTAGTATAATTATTACATTTATTTTATTAAATTAATAATTTTATAATATATTAATAGCTGGTTTTCTAATAAGGAAACGTGAAAGTACTTAATTATGACTATTACCTCTTCCTTCGATATCCTAATTTATGTCTATCTAATAAAATAATTAAATTGGATTCATGGAAGAACCAAAATAATTAAGACATGAAAAATAGATTTTATAAGGGTTTTATGTCTTTTTAGATTAATGTTTATCACAGTATGTTGTGAAGTGATGTGGTGGTTCTTTTATATGTGAAAAGAGTGAAACTCTTGTAAATACATGTCTTCATAATATATAATAAATATAATACTCAATTAAATTATAAAAAATATACCTAATAATAATATAATAAAATTATTTTGAATAATAGACTCAATAAATAAATTATGTACATCGTTTATTGATATTTAAATTATTTTTCCTTCGTTTAACCCAATCATTAACTTATTTAACATTTGTCAGGGTGCAAAAAAAATTACAATGGTAACTCATATTTATAACCAAAAATATAAATAAAAATAAAAAAATTGAACATTATGACCACCATGATGAAATTTGTTTTTACAATATTAAATTGGTAGAAATTATATAAATTAATTTTAAAATATTTTTGATAACCCAATGAATATATTTTAGAAAAGTAATTTTTTTTATCAAAAAAAATATCTTTTTTGAAAAATAATGTTTTTTAATTATAAATACATTTATTATTTTATTATTAAATAAAATTGGTATATTTTTCTGAAAAAATTAATCCAAAATATAATGGTAACATGTAAATACTTAATTAAGTAAAAGGGTAACAAAAATAGATTGTATTAAAACAAATATAAAAAAGCCAATCATGGGATACTAAATTAAAATTATTAATTTAGATAGATTTTTTTAATTTATAAAATACATTTTTTGTTGAGAAAAGATTTTCAAATTTTCATAATTTTTCACACCCCAGATTTTTAAAAGAAAACACTATATTCGGTAGCACAGATGATATGCCACAATTATCTTCAATAAAAAACATAATGTAATTCAATAACATATAGTTATCACATATCATATATAAAGAGTGAATGAAAAGGAATAACTGAATTATAAAAATATTGTTTACAACAATTTATATTATGATTCATTTGTTGCCAAATTGATTAGGAAATTTAATTAAAACAAAATGAATATACTGGACTTGTTTTTATGAGAAAGTATTTAAATGTGAATAACTGTGTCTATAAATAATAATATCATTCATGTTGGAATTTATTAATGAAAAATAAATTTAATATAATGTTTCGAATTCATATTCTATATTTTGTAGACTTGATATTATAATAATATCAATTTTACGCATAAATGGAATGTTTTTTCAAAAAATGTTTTTACCACCTTTTGATGGAGAAAACATTTAAATATAGTATTTATTTTATTTTATAAATTAAATTTAAAAAAAAATACTAAAATTCATCTTAATCTTTTCATAAATGTTTACATTGGATAAATGATTAGTATTTTTTGAATATTATTCATTATTTAATAAATAGTGATAAATTATGCATTTTAATTCAAAAAAAAATCTCATATAAATTATTTTTATAGTTGGATTATCCACTTAAATGGGTTTAAGGTATAATTAGATTATGTTTTTATCATTTAATAAAATTTATGTAATTGAATTCAATTTAATATTGTAATTGGATTTAAAAACTATGTTAATTTTTAAATGTTATTCTATAAACATATGTTTTTCATTCCATCAACATGATTTTTTTAATGAACTTCTTTTAATTATGTGTTTTGAAATTTGAGATATTAATTCCATAAATTTAATGAGACTTATGAAATTATTTTTTTTGGTCCCTTATATTTTTTATCATTATGAATAGTAACTTAGTAATTATTTTTATTACCACAGTTAAGGGTAAATCAGGTAATTAAAGGAAAAAATTATTATATAAATATTATAGAACCACCCTAACACAAGTCCAAATTTTATTTAATTATTTATTATTGACCAATATAAACCTTTGGCCCAAAATGTGGCCTTTGGAATCCACTTGTGTTTGATTATAACCCTTAAAACATTTTATTTATAGTAAAGAGAATGATATCATTATCATGTATCTTATTACTCAATATTTTTTTAATATGTAGTTATATAAGTGATATCTTATATTATAAATATTAAATATAAATAAAAACTCATTACCTACATTGTGGTAATTTATTTTTATTTTTTAGAAAATATATAATTAAATTAAATGGTAATATTATAATGATGTAACAAATTCATAATTAAGAGAAAATATAAAATAAATGTAATTTTTAATACTAAAATAAATACAATTAGATAGAATTTATTCAATAAAATATTTTTTTTATGAATGTGACATGTTCGTGATGATATAAAGGAGTAGGATCGAACTTATATTGTTCTAATAAATTTTTTTAAAGAGGCAACTAATGGATAGTGTCAAAATTGACACTATTGGTATTTTACAATATACATTTTTTATTAAATGATATAAAATTACTAAATAGATAATATTATTCCAAATTTTTAATATATGGGTTTAAACTTCATTAATTTCTCATTCAAATGTAGTTTTTCATGTTTTGGTAATTAATTTAACCCGAGAAGTGTAAATTACTTTATAAAACGATAATTGTTAAAATGGATTAAAACAAAAATATAATGATTAAACCAAAATAAATACTCGTATAAAAATTATTTCTATATATTTTTTCGAAAAACACATACCCTATATTATAAATAACATAATTTTAAGTCATTTTGAGATAAATGTTAATTTATATAAAGTTAACATTTTATGGGTTTCCAAGGGTGGCCTTACCAAATCCCAATAAAAGACACCCCTTACTCTCTCTTACTCACACTTCCGAGACATTTTAGTTTAGTAAGGATATACCCAAAACCCTTCTTATAATCCATAACCACATTCTGGAGGCCTTTTTTATGCATACCACCACCATATATGTGTTATGTTATTTTTCAATGGAGATCATCTGATGAAAAGTTAAGGTTTTTATTTATGTGTTTTTATTTTATTTTTTCTTCCTTTTCGATAAAATATATTTCATCCATGATGAAATAATAACAACTATAACATATATATATATATAGAAATTTAATTATTTTTATTTCATATACTAAATCTATTTCAAATTATTTCAAATGGGATATAAACATTTCAGTTTTGTGAATGGTGGATTACCACCTTGGGAACCGATATAGTTCAATTTTCATTATCATCTCCTGATATCAGTAATAATGATTCAATTAATGTTTATATATTATGTTCATAAAATATTTATCATTTTTATATAATAATATATCAATTATTTTCTTACATTCCCTTAAAAATAAAATAATAATGTCATTCAAGTGTATGTGTGAACAATGACATCCAAGAAGTGATGTGGACTATTTTTATTCACCAAATAACTTTTATGAAATATATAAAAAATATTTAATTATTTTTAATTATTTTAATAATATTTAGATATTTATTAAAATCATAAAATTATAGTTAACTTATTTCCATAATAATCAATGATAAATGGAAAGGTTACTTGTACGTACGTATGACCTACTATCTCCATTATTATAATGTTATTAAATTTTCATAAAAATACTTAATGGATTGATTTAAAAGTATAATTGATGTTTATAACTTATAATAATGAAATTAATATTATTTTTAGAGATAATGGACGTATGAACACATTGACTATTGACCTCATAACAAGTAAATTTTCGACTAAAGAACTGAATATCTACAAAACAACATATATGAACTTAAATAATTATGTTATTATAATAAAATAGAAATAAGAGATATAAAAGAAATTATAAACAAGAAAATGGTTGTCAATAAATTATAAATTATCCTATGTTTATATTTTGGGAATTTAATGAATGTTTGTGACAATTAATTCTCTAGGAAAGGGATTTCATCTCAATCTCCGTTCATTGAGGCATATTTTGATGTTATATACAACTTTATTTTATAATGTGAATAATCATACACATTGAATCTTTAATTTTATTAAAATAATTTCATACGGAATCTGATTATATGAATCATTTTAATAAATATTAAAATATAATATATTTTAATGTATATATCCATAATGACTTTTTCGTCATTATAACCATTTTAGGCATTTGGCTTCCTCTACAGGCAGAATTTTTTTTAAAAGAAAAATACATACCATTTTCCCCTTTCAGGTAATTTATTATCGAAATTGGTTTTGAGATTGGATTTACTATATAAATATCATGAAATGTTATTTTTTATTTTGATGGATTTATTGGTTACGATTAGGTTATAGATCGTGTGAATTTCTATTATATATTGGTGGTTCTTTGAAAAACCAATGGTGAGTGAGCCCTTGATAGATTTCTAGTGAATTGGGTAATGATATGGGGCAAGATATTTTTTTATATCCAAATTTATTTAGGTAATATACAATTATGGGTATTCCAAATGTAATCATGAAGGAAACTCCATGTATAGTTGTAGATGATACAATGTATGTATGATATGGATCCCAAATTTCATGATTATGAATTATGACATCTATGCGTTTTATAGGAATCTTATGATTTCATGAGGGAAGATAAGTTGTTTATGTTTTATGTGTGAAATGTATTATTTTGTGAAAATGTTTTCATGAGATTAAAATATTCTTTGACTAACATTTTCATTCATTATTTTAATCCCTTTATTATTTTTTTATTCTCATTATATGTTTGAAAATGTTTTTCATAGGTCTAGTGATTGTTAAGGTAATAAGGATTTCATGACTAATTTATTGAAGAAGTGTCTTGAATGAAAATAATGTATTATATTTAAAAGGGATTCATTTGGAGAAAAAATGGATACTATTTAGAAGTGTCCAAATTGTATTCTTACTGTTTTTGATGTATGAGTTATGGATTAATTTCCTAAATCCCAAAACATGAAAAGATCATCAATGCTAATTATAGAATACTTATTTACTAACTACAATAATTTTTAATATTTTTGGTAGGGTTCTTATATTTGGTATCCGAGGATGGGTTTAGATAACTTTATAGGTTAGGGTTTAATTTAAAAAAAAGTTACAAGTTATTTAAAACTATAATGGTTACCGTGATATGTAGTGTACTAGTTAATTTAGATAAATTAAAAGAATTTAAGATAATATGACTATTGATATATTACTGTATATATTCCTTATAAAATGTCATATGATTGTTTTTTATTTAATCTCACAATCTTTATTAGGTTTAGTAAATTAATAGATCCAATAGGCACCTAAGTATTGATGGATATGAAGGAAAACATGATGATTCTATAAATAAGAAACTGAATGAAATGGGATCTACAAAGAAAAATATTGTTTATAAGAACCAACCTCAGTTTACCCTAAACTGTTCACCCAATATAATCCTCAACATGTCCCCAAGGGCATTCTCGATACCCATGGGATGAGAACTAGTGTCGTGCATCAATACATTGAGGTTGGAAAACATTAATCCCAAAATAAATATATATGGTAAAAAATTTAAAAACATAATAAACATAATTACCAGAAACTAAATCATAATTAAATAAACAAAAAAATCAATTACAAAATAAAACAAAGAATACTAAAAATAAAAACAAATTTGACTATAAAAAATCAATTTGGACCATGCTACCGCAATCTTTATGTGACCACATGGTCACCTCAAACAACAAGACCAAATATTCTCAAAAAATGAGATAATAGACTAGGAGAACCTATAAAAAATGTAACCTATAACTAAAATTATATGTTATGCATGATTACTAAAATTCTTAGTAGAAATTCCGTATAAGAATAAAAGAATACATGTATTACCCCTTTCATGACAATCAATCAACACTAGTTTGAAATAATTATATAAAAATAGATTTTCAAATTTTAATAAAAAAAATTCAATTAAAGAAACACATACAACATGATCATTTTAATAAATTATTTTACCATTAAAAACAAAACCCCAATCAATGAAATAATGGGTCAGAACAAAACAATCCAACTTGTCAAAATAAAAATAAACTGACAGATTCTAAAAACTGACTAATTTTTTGACCAGAAAACAAAAAACAATGATATAAAAAACAATAAGATATATAATACAACCATGGGTGATCTTAATCATCCATTCAAGAACCCGGAACATACATGGTTCTGAAACAACTATCAGTATATGGTGATATCCCTATGTCTATAACAAACCGGCTACTCTAAACTAGCCCCACTAGCGGCATTGCCCACCTAGCCTAACATCAAATCCAAGGGGTACCAACCCATCTAATCTTGGTTGATCATAACCGGTCTATCGATGCACTAAAAGAAAAATAGTAACCCATGGTAGTAGTAAATAGTTAATGTGGGAGGCATTCACATGCATGACTCACCATACCTATCACCACCACACTTGCCTAACCCAAACACATAAATTGCCAATATGATAATCCATAAAAAGGAAAATCATATATAGTTGTTACAACTATATACATAAACATAGAATATATATATATATATATACACACATATATATCAAATCATCAATGCTTCCAACTAGGATGCCATGTCACATTGCTTCTAAAAAAACTCAAAACATTTGAATATCCCAACTAGCCATTTCCAATTGTCCAAACATGTCATTTTCAATAAATCTGACCAAAAGGGAATATGTATTTATAGGAACCCATATTTTACATTAATTTATGAGAAAAAAATATTTTTGAAAAATAAAATATTTTAAACATCATCCCAATTCGACCTCAACCACAACCTTTGTATTTGTAATTCCAAACAGATATTAAATCTCGAATCCTTCACCATTACATGATTTACGGTAAATTGGAAAAAACTTAATGAACACATTTTATGATACATTTTCCAACCACATGAACAAACACATTACCACGTGATAACATAAGACCATTTCAGGAAAAAGGGTTGTAAAGGATTGATGAGAATCTATTATAGGAGAGAAATGATTTATAAACTACCATCCTCATTTGAATTCACATCCATGTGAGCACCCATGGATGTTCTACATCAGATGGAACACAGGGGTGACCAATAGAACCTTTAGAAGCAATTTATAAGAATTTCACTATCCATCAATCCAATATAATAAACTTTGCAATGTCAATGTCACAATTGTTTTTTAAAAACCCTCCATGAATCATTTTACCACATTTTCTTATGTCGTAAAGAGTCTTCCTAACCACCCAACTCACCCAAATACAAATCAAGATCATGTTATAAATTGTGTCTAAATAAAAACATCATCACAATTGATCAATTTCATGAATAGAAATCAATTTAAAATATACCAAATACATTGAGTGCATATAAAAATTGTCTTAGTTAATAGTTCACTAAAAACATTGATCTTGCCATGTAATATTACAATAAAAAAACCACAATAGAATACCTATAAGAATTATCTAGGTGAGAATAAAATATAAAAAAATTTATTAATGAAAAATTGGACATTTATCAAACAAATTTGGCACTAACATAGATAGACATATTAAAATAATCACATCTAAATTTTTTTTACTTGCACATAAAAATGTAAGAACACTATAGAAGAAAAATGAAGGTTATAATAATGTTTTGATTTGATTAGAAAAATAATTATATGGATGAAATTTTTAGTGGAATGCATTTGAATATAAAATATTTTATTCTCATACATTAATTGTGTGAGAATGCGATTAATCCTCAACAGAAGGGAGAGAGAGACCTAAAAGACCTACGATACACCATAAACAACAAGAAGAATGTATTAATAAAAAACCAAAATGATTTGGGTTTGTCCAAGATGATAAAAACCCCATATAATTGAAAAATAAATATATTGTTGGTGGAGGGTGCAGGCAAGGGAGGAACGACTTGAGAAAGGCTGCATGCCAGGGAGGCCATCTAGCTGAAAAAAGGGGAGCGTGATAAGAAAGTCATCCTGCCAGAGAAGGGAGATGCATAGATGGGGGTAGCACGGGAGGAAATAATCATGATTAAAGAGGCCATGAAATGTGATGGGTGACATGAGATAGAGGGGCATCATCAGAAGTTAGTGTCACTAGGAATATCATTGGCTAAAGAGGGGAGTGCATGGGGGACGTTCATAATCGATGTAAAATAGGGGCCGATGTGCACCATAGGGAAGAAAAGGGAACCTTGCGGCTCCAAAGAAAAAATAAAAATAATGATAAAAATAATAAGAAACAAAATATAATAATATTTTTAATCATCATCATTATATTATAAGAAATAATATTTATAATAATAATATCAATGTTCATTTTAAAAATGATAATAATAAAAAAAAATAATTAAAATAGTTATACTAATACTAATAAATATTTTAATAATCATAATAATAACAACCAATAATATTTATTTTAAATATATAACAGCTTTTCAATCACTAGTGTCGACCACATGGTTATCGCTAATCGTGTTGTACCCGTGAATCAGCCTGAAAGACTATAAAAACGTTAAATATCAACAAATTTAAACATGCACTCATTCTGAACCTCAACGTGAATACCTGAATTGATCAAATAATTAAATAAAATAATTTTAATGGTTAGCGAGTGACAATAATCCAAACTAAAATACATTCCATCCCTTAAATGTACCCAAGCATGTAGTTAATCAAAAATTGATACCATGCCCGAATAGAATAAGAAGAAATAATAAATTTCCATGGTGAATATTTATTCCCCACATCACATCCAAACTATCTAGAACAAACCACAATCCAAAACAAGTGGACATAATGGGGGGATTCTCCCCACCACAAGGATTCTACTGGAATTTAAATTAAAACCCTAACATACCACCCTGGGGAGGGGGACCCTTGGGGACACTCCCAACCAATCCAAACAAATTTCTGTAGGAACAGAGAAAAAATTCCACCATTAGAACTAATATCTTTACTAACACCAACTGAACCCCTAATATTAGTGGAAAACACATCGACCGGAACTATAACTTAACAATGGACGAGAAACACCATTCACCTATCTCATAAAACTGAATCACCCACAAAAAGGAATCTCTATAAAATAACCATCCCATATAATGGAAAAAACCACTTGAGAAAAAAACACATGATTTAGAAAACCATATCCAAAGAAATATGTCTTTTTTATTATAGTTGAATAAGTTCATTAAACTAAACAATGGAAATTACGGACTTACGACAGAATAAAATCCTAAATAGCAGAAAAAAAAGAATGAAAAGACTTTTCAATGTTCTAATCCCAACATGGAACAGAAAACCTAAACTGAGGCTTCACACCACTTGAAACTCATGAATATGCACGAGCTTCTCCATGAGACCTATAGCTGGGGATCTAACTGATGAAGTATATCCAACATCATAATATGACACTATAATATTTTATTCATGTAATCATTTTTAGGCGAAGCATTATAAAAATCTTTTCCAAATGACCCAGATAGCCACAACGACGACACATAATAAAACAGATGTGACATGATTTATTAAATTTCCCAAACTAGACAATCTTTTGTCACATAGAAGGATAATCCAATAAAGTAGAACCCAAATCCATTGATGTATCCTCCATATATGTAGATTCCTCCAACTCATACTTCTCGCCAAATGGGTAACCTTCATGAAAAACTGAAAACGCTGTATTACATTCTATTTGTGCTTCAGAGACAAAATCTTTTAGGGATGTTTCATTTACCAACTTCCCCAAATGATGGTCCTCACAGGGGATGACCTTCCCCATTATCACATGAAAAAGACCCACAATGAAGATAAAATTCACTAGAAAAATATATAACGCTACCTCTAGATAAAATCAAACTAGTTACATAAAATGGTCAATATATGCCTTCACTATCCTTTGGACTTGTTGAATATGCATGATATTTTCCGTTTACATCATTTTCACCTCATTTGGTATGAATTTTCATATGAAGATGGATTTTAAGACATCCCATGTCATCCCAACATGCATTGAATGTTGGGCTGGACAACTCCCATTCATCCAAAGTCGAACCATTGAATACACCCAATACACCACACATCATGATAGCTTCGGGAGTCCCCAATACTATGATAACATGCTCGACCTATTCTGGACACACCAATAACTATAAAAGAACTCGATCACCATGAATAATATGTAATTTCTAATAAGTACAAAAAACTAGGCATGAATCATGGGTAATATTGGAGGAATTTCATGGTGTCATTTTATGTACAACATATAAAACAAAAATCCAAAAATGATATCAAGCTGAAGAAACAACAATAGAAGAAAATTCATTCAAAAACAATCGGTTAAAAAACTAAACAAATATAAACACAACATAAAACATCCCCTACAAAAACCGCCTTTTCAAAACTAAGTCAAAACATTAATTTCAATTACACATCAATGAAATTCCATCAAATGTTTCATATGTGTTCATCAAATTCAATTCATAGGTTTTAACATTCACATTCAATACACATATCCCCACATGTTAAAATTCTAATAAAAAAACAATGGGAAACAACAATCCATTTAGAAGAATGTAAACCCATTTTAAAATAATTTTCATCTTGAAAAGATCAATTACACCAACAAAAACAAAGGCAAATCACAACCCACGCCACTATTAGAATGAGGGACTAGTTTCTATTCCTAAATAAGAGACATAGTAGTGGTCCATTCCCCATGCATGTCATAACATTAATAGGTACATAAACTATTCACACGGACTACAAATGGTTCACTATTCCATGTGTTGTAACAACCTGACACTGACTCACATCCATTGTCACCCTCAATCAAAAACAATGAAAAAAATTCTCCAATCCCAAACAACCCTTGCTATCATGAGTTTCATTGTGATAAAAATTTCATGACGCTCTTCCTGCACCTACTTTCTGTGTCCTGAAATTCATAATTTCTATCGACCAGACACCCCACATATCAAGAACATTCTTTGATTATATTTTTCTTTGAACCTACCCAAGAAGACCCTAAATAGGTCAATCGAGATGGTCCACGATATGTCCCAAAGGGAGTTCCTAGTCCCTAAAAGCTAGAAACTAGTGTTAAGTAGGAAAACATACATGTTTGAATGATTAAAGACAAAAAAAATCTTTGATCTACAAAATAAAATCTAAAAACGATAATAAATGGAATGCAACAGAATGTTATATAAATAATAAAATGATTCAGTTAAAATAACTAAGATAAATGAAGCTAAAAATAGTTTTAGGACACAAACTGGATCTAGACAATGTTACTGCAATCTCCTTGTGATCACTTGGTCACCTCCAACCAAAAGACAAACTCTGCTCTAACAATGAGAAAATGGACTAAGAGAAGCATATAAAATTCCAACCTAGAAGTAAAAAAGATAATGTAGGCATGATAATCTCAATTAATAATAGTAATTCCAATGAACAAGAGTAGAATTTGTGTATTTTTAGTTTCCAGACAATCAATTAACACTACTACGAAAATATTGATATAAAAATAGGGTTTTACATTTTAATAAAGAACATAAATATTTTTTAAACAACCCATATCATACTTCCATTTTTAAAAGATGCATTTAAAATTTTATAAACAAAAAACAATTAAATACAGGATAAGAATGAAATGATTAAATAGGGAAAGCTGAAAATAAACACAATGATTCTAAAAATAGACTCTCAGTGTGAACAAAAACCAAAAACTAGAGAGATACAAAAAAGTAGGTAAATAATGTTAACATGTGTGATCTGAAACATCCCAAGAAAACCAATGGATGTACTCTATTCCAAACATCATTCTCGTGTTTGGTGAATTCATTATGTCTTCAACCAATTAGCTACATTAAACTAGTGTCACCCTAGCCATAACCCATATATCATAACAACAAATCCATGGGGTATTAACCTGTCTAATCAGTGTTGATCACCAACTATAACTAGATCTCGTAAAAGAGGCCCATGAACCCATGGTATTATTAAATAGTTTATATTTGAGTCCCTCATACATGTGACTCACCATACGTACTACATACACACCTGTATACCCCAAAAACAGATGTTGCCTACACGATAATCCTTAAACATGTAAATCCTAGACAAGATTTCCCACTATATACATATACATAGATAGACACACACAAACACACACACACAAATAGATATATATATATATATATAAGAAATCATCAAAGGTTCCAACAGGGCTATCATGTCACATTCCTTCTAAAACATACCTTAAAACATTAAAAGATTCAAAATGGGATTTTTCACTTTTCAAACCATGTCATTTTCTGAAAATCCACCAAAAAATATCCCTTTTATGTACACAATGCCAAATGGGCCTTTTAATTATGAGACCAAAAGATGATTCCAAAAAATAGTATTTGCAAACTCACTTCAAAACAACCTTAAACACTAACATTGTATTAGCAATGCCAAATGGTCCTTTAAGATCCAATCATTCACCAAAACAGGATTCGAGGCCAAGTGTCCAAATCCTAAAGAATACATTTGATGTTATATTTTAAATCGTCCCGATCCAAAACATTTCCATTTGAAAAAATTGGGCTATTTTTTGAAAAAAAGACTTGGGATAGGGATGATGAGAAATTTTTGTGGGAGATATATGTTTTTTAATGTTCCATCCTTATTTGAATGCATATCTATATTTCCAACTGGTGCACCCATAGAGGTACGAAATATAATGGAACACTAGAGTGACCAAGAAAAAATTTACAAAATATTTCTTGAAATGTCACATACCATCAAACAAATACAATACTCTACAGAATGTCGAGGTTAGTAATAATGTTTTAAAAACTATTAGAATGTTCCCAAAACATTTTACCACATTTTTCACAAGTTTTAAAAGGCTTAGAAACTAACCCAACTCAACCAAATTCAAATCAAGATCATGTTATAATATGTTTCCAAATCCTAAATTCCACACAGGTTCTAAATTTTGCAATTATAATGTAATTGGTATTTAATAAAAAATATTGAATGCATATGTACACAAGAATCATTAATGATTCACCTTAAAAGTTAATTTATTATAAATTATATTACCATAAAACACTTTGAAATAGAGTATCTATAATAATTATCAATGTGGGAATCATATTTTAAAATTTTATCAAATCTAAATAAATAATTAATCAAACACCATGTGCATTTACATAGATAAACATATTCAATAAATCACATCAATAATATTTCTAAAAATTCTTAAAAATTTTAGAACAATATATTAGACCAAATAATGGTATAATAACGATAATAATCGATTAAAAATAATAACTGTAAGGATGAAAGTGTCCATGGAATGTTTTAGATAGAAACAACATGGCTTCACCAACCACAATGGTGTGCAAATATGATGATACATCAATGGAAGGGAAAATGAGACCTTGCAGACTAACCACACACCCAAAAAAATTATATTAAATGTAAATAAATAACTCCCAAAATTTGGTTTTAAAAAGTATGAAGAAAAAAAATTGAAATAGAAATAAACCAAAGGTGGAGGGAGCTAATGAGGGAGGCATGGATGGAGAATGTTCATGCACCTGGGAGATTGTCCAAACAATGAAATAGGAGCGAACTAGGAAGGGGGTATCACCGGAGAAGGGAAACCCGCATATGGTGGGTGTTGAGGCATCCATTGTGAGTAGGGAACCCTCACAAGGGGAGAGGCATCTCAAAAAGGCAGGGTGTCTTTATGAGGGACTGAGGATGGGAAGAGCTCCAGTCGGAGAGGGGAGCATGCAGGTGTCACACACAGGGGAAGGAAAACATGGGATGATGTGTTCCATACAGGTGAAAGGGGAACCTTTGGGATCCAATGAAAAATTAAAAAAAGATCAAAATTACAAGAAACCAAATAAAATTATAAAAATATAAATAATTATAATAATTACAATAATATTATTAATTCCCATTTTAATAATGATAATAATATAAATATTTTAATAAAAATAATTATAGTAATATTAATAACGATTTTAATCCTTGTAATAATAATAATAAAATGTATTAATAATAAATATCAAGAAACTCCATGGTCACCATTTCTAACCACACGGTTACCAGAAACCATTTCGTGGCCATGAACCATCCCAAAACCCTCTAAAAACATCTAATATCAACAAATTATAAATATAAATTCAGCCCAAACTACAATAAGAAAACCCAAATCCCAGAGATAGTAAAATAAAATAATTTTAATGTCATGGTGTGCCGATTTTGGTTTTTATAAAGATATTATCAGGATTCATGATTAACCACTTGATCCATTGTTATTTTTCCAAGGAATCATATATCGAAGAAACAAATCCCTATGGATGATTTGGTAATAATCATAATGGTAAGTATATTCAAAGACATAAGTGTTAAGGATATGGCAATAAACACCATGGAAATTGTCTTAAAGGTATGGGAAAATTTTATATATGTGGTAACGAAGTCCATAAATAAATAAACTACAATGGAAAAAATACGTGTTCAGTTGACTTGAATAATAGAAAAAATTTATTCAATGTTCCCAAACCAATTCGTTAAATGTGGAATGTATGGTAATTATGAAAAAAAATGTCATACGAAGAAGGTTCTTTAATATGATCCAGAGATTCATAAAATATATTTTTATTAATACATAATGTCGTTACAATTGAAGAATAGGAAACTAAAAATTTCCTATAAATGGGTTGGATTATTTCTTATCACATGTTTTGAAATTATTGAATCCTATGACATTATTCATGTTTTGTTTTATAGGAAAGAAGTACTAAGGAATAATATTGAAATTAATTGTTAAAGGATAACAATGAATGCTAAATTGTTATGAATACTACATATAATGTATTATATAGTTATGGTAGACTATAAGATGAAAAATGATTAAAATTATTGATGATCCTTTTATGATGGGGTTAAATTTGACTTATTTTTTTAAAAATGTGTATCCCATAATTTTTTAATGTCCAATTATTATATGAAGAATAATTATCATTTAATGTGAGTAAATAATTATAATGGTATTAATAACCTTTAGGGTTTACATGATCATTATTCTTGAGGTAATTATGGGATATTAAACATTGGGATGCAATATGAAAGGCATGATATAATCATTAAGGTTAAATTATTTTATGTTAATTTTTGAGAATTTTATCTGATTTTTGAAATATTATAATAATTGTATAGTTTTAAAAAAATGAAAATGGGAAGTAAGCATGAAATAATTTTCACATCATGCAAGGATCTATGAATCAATCCCGCAACTGAAGGATGACAATGCTTTATCTTCTATGTCTAGCCTACATGAATTTTCTGTATAGTACGACTTTTTCTGTTTGTTAAACAAGATGATGGAAAAGTAATTAATTGAATTTTGGAAGTATTGTTTTATCAAATGGATATCATTGGGATTTGAAATTGATTTGGGATTTTGTGTTGAATGTCTTATCATAAAATGTTTACTATTTTTGGAATAAAATTTGTTGAGGTAAAAATAATACAAAGGTATTTTATTTGACAAGTAAAGAATGAATTATATTTCGTAATAAAAAAATATAGAATTATGGTTATTCGAGTAATTTATGAAAAATGTTAGCTTATCTTGAAGATAATTAGGATGATTACATTTTTTGTGACTTAAAGAGTAGTTGAATTCATTTGGAGATATATGTTAAAATTTATCTTTGAGGACCATGTGGTCTTTAATTTATAAATCATAAGAATCAATTTAATTTTGGATTATTTTGGGGAATTTTTTGGATAATTATTTATCAAATGATAAATGTTAGACATTTTGTCTTACTTTGGAATTTTGGATATTAAATGAAGTCATTCATATTTTAATATTTATTATATCTTGGGATTTATCTTATTATTATTCTAGTTTGTTTTTTTTGTTAATGATTGATGATATTACGAATTTATAATCAATCTATTTTTGATTATGGGATTATCTAGATGATAATTCTTGTGTTTAAAGCATCAAAAAAAATTATTCATAAATAAACATAATTTTGAGAAAAATATGATTTTGTGGATGAATTTTATTAAATTATGAAACTATACTAATAAAGTATGCCTATTTCTTAATGATAAAAGTCTTGGTAGTAAATTAATTCCACAACTCATTAAAATGGATTTTAAAAATAGTATTCCTTTTACTTTTCCTAATACGAAATATATTAGCATTTAACCCATCATAAATTTATTGTTTGTTATTGTTGAATTTTTCCAAATATTTTTTTATTTAAATCCATAATTACATGATCGTTTGTTTTCCCTTCCCTATACATGTTTTTTATATGGAAACCCAGTATGTGTAATCTCAAGTGAGCTTCTTACATTCATTTCGTTATTTTAAATAGGATGTTTTTTTAATCTTTTTTATAATGTGGGATTTAAATTACGGTATTGTGAAAATTCATACCTTCGTTACCAACAAAAAATTAAAATTGACATCATGAAATTATTTAAATGGGAGAGAATGTAAAATCCTCATTTTATAAAAAGGAAACATTATGATCGGTAGAATACATGATATGTCACCTTTAGCTTACAGAAAGAAGTTTATATTATTATTTAATATGATAGTTATTACATAGCCATTATAATTATGGGAGTGAAAATGATTTACTAAATTATAAAAATATTGTTTACACATGCTTATATATTGATTCTTTGGTTACAAAATTAACTAGGAAATTAAATAAAACCAAATTGAATTCAAAGGACTGGTTTTTATGAAATACTATTTAACTGTTAACAATTGTGTTTATTAAATAATAAAATAAATTTTTTTATTATATTATTTAAATATAAATTATATATAATGTATACAATACAACTTTTGTATTTTCTAGGCCTGATGTATGTGAAAATTTAATTTTCACATTAAAGGATGATTTCTCACAAAAATCATTTTTACAACCTTTTGACTGAGAAACCATTTCAAATATAATTTTTCCATTATATTAATTATATTATAAAAAATAAAAATATTATTTACAATAAGAACACAAAAAATTACTTTGGTTAAATACGGTGAATTTTTCTAAAAATATTAATTTTTAATAATTAGTGAAAAATAAATCATTTTAATTTAAAAATTATGTTATATAAAATTTATTTATATTAATATAGTTTCATTTTACATGGTTTTATAGTATTATATTATTATTATTATTTCATATTTTAATCTAGGTATGTTTATTCGAATAAATTTCATATTGAAAGTTGATATAAATTCAATGTGAAAATTTAAATGTTTTACTTTAAAAACTCATTTCCCCATTCCATCAAATAGATTAAATTTTAATTAATTTATACTAATTCTATTTTTCTAATTTGAAAAAAATAATACCATATTTTGAATAATAAGGTTTAATTTTTTTAAATAGGTCCCTTTTTTGACATTATGAATAATAACTTTAGTAATTATTTTTATTACCGTTGATTAAGGTAATTAAATGTTTCAACAATATTATAAATATTATAAAACTACCTAAACACATTTCCTAATGTTATCTTCTAATTTATTGTTGACCAATAAAATACATGGGCTAAAAACATGTATATTGGAAGCCACTTCAGTTTTATTATGACACCTATAACAATTTTTAAATTGAAGAGAAAGATATCATAACTTCGCCTCTTATTATTAAATAAATTTATTTTGGTATATAAAAGTGATATATATGAATATAAATAATATTTAATATGATTAAATGATTATATTAATCGTATTAATTTATTTATAATATTTATAAAATAAATTATCAAATTAAATGGTTACACGATGATGATAATATAATTGATTAATTGAGGAATGAGTCAATGAAATATTATTATTACTACTAAAATAAACATATTTTTTTTAGAATTTATCCCATCCAACAATTTTATGGATAAATTTTTCATTTCGGTGATTATTGAATGGATTTTTTAGAATTTATCTTGTTTTTATGATATTTTTAAAAATTCTACGAATGAATAGTATCAGAATTGACAATATTAGTAATTAAAAAAAATTATTTAATTTTATAAAATTTCTAAAAAACAAATATTTGAAAAATTGGTAACTATGTTTATAAAATTTTCATTTATTAATCATTTATTTGTTATTTGGAATGGTACAGTAATTAATTTGACAAACAAATATTAAATTACTTCATAAAACAATAAGAGTTAAAAGGGGGTTTGACCAAAATATTAGTTTGAATTAAAATAAATTCAAGTATAAAAAATATATTTTTAGTTGATTTATAACTATCCGTACCATATATTCTAACTAATATAATTTGGATTCATTTAGAGTTAAAAATTAATTTATATAAATATAATATAAATGGGTTTTCCAAGGGTGTCCCCAAATCCTATAAAAAGAACCAATTCATCTCCATTACCCACACATAAATAACCTATTGGTCCAGATAATATCTACCCAAATCCATTATTAGAATACATTGTCACAATCGTGAGCCCATTCTTTTGTAATTACACCCACCCTATAAGTGTTAAGGTGGAAAAAAATGTGACCACCTGAATAAGGGTAACATTTTTATTGAAGTTCTTCTATTTTATTTATTCTTCCTTTTATTTAAAAAATATTAAATCTATGATGAAATAAAAAATCTAGTATCCTAAATATACACAGATTTTATTATTTTAATATCATCAAAATAATCCATCTAAAATTTAATCAAATGGGAAATGAATATTTCATTTGTGTGTATGACAAATTTCCACCTCATGAACAGATATAGTTCATTTTTCAAAACCCTATCTCATGATTGGTCATTAATATGGAATTAATGTTTTTATATTATGTTCATGAAATAAATATAATTATAATATAATAATATATCAAATATGTTATTACTTTCCTAGCACATAAATATGATAATGTTGTTTCTGCGTACATGTGAAATATCATCTGCTAGAAGTGAAGTGAATTGTTTTTATTCAGCACATCACTTGTATGATATATATATATCTGTATAGATAAATTATTATTATAATTTTATTAATATAATTATCATTATATAATGATAAAATAATAATTACCTTACATTCGTAAAGACGAATGAAAAATGGAAAATTTACTCATTCTCACGTACAACCTACCATTTTCATGATTATACCATTTTTAATTTTTTATAACAATACATAATTATTTGATTAAATGAATAATTGAAGTAAAAAAAATTATAAAAATTTCATTAATATTATTAATAAGATTATGCACATGACCACATGGATTATTGTGATCATACCATGTTCAGTTTCATCTCAAGTACCAAATGTTGAAAAAATATCCAATATAAAATTAAATAAATATATAATTATTGTAACTTGGAAACAATTGATATAAAAATAAAAATATACAAAGAGAAGTATTTTAAAGAATTTATAAATTTACCTATGTTTTTTATTTAGTAATATATACATTTTATGTGATGATTTGGAATCAATGTAAGGGATTTCACCTTAACAATATTTCATTGATTAATTTTTTGATGTAATACACCAAATTCATTTATATGGTTTAAAATAAATAACTTTTACTTTTAATTTCATTAATATTTTTAAAAAGTTATATTTTTATTTGAATAATTTTACTAAATAGAGAAGGATTTTTTTAATATGTGCAGCGACAATGAATTTTCCACCGTCATTACTATTATTTATTATTTGGATTTCTCTACAAGTAGATAAGATTAATAAATGAAAAATAAATATCACTTTACATTATTACATATTTTTTTATTGAAAAGGGTTTTCATATTAGTTTTACTATATTAATATCTTCAAAGTATTTTTTTGATTAGAAAGAAGAAATGTTATTTTCAATAATGCAAGTTTTACGTGTACTGATTTTTTTATGGATCATGGGAATAAATTATATATATGGGCGGTAACATGATAATATTTGGGTGTGGAAGACCATAATATCTCTCTAATACATTGGGTGATGATACAGGGTTAACTGTTAGGGTTTCTTCAATGATATTTATTGAATATAATGTGATGGGTATTCCAAATGTAACCATGAAGGATACTCCCAATCTATACTTCATATATATTTTTGACATCTACAATGTATGTATGGTATAGATTACACTAGTTACATTTATGATTTTTTTCTATAAGTTTTATATTAATCTTATGATTTGATAAGTTAATCTAAAGGGTTTTTGTTTTATGGGAAAAAGGTGTGATTTTGTGGAAATGTTTTCATCTGTTTAATAAATATATGGACGAATTTTTTTTTTCAGATTTTATACCTCATATAGATATTTTTTTGATGATACCATGTTTTAAAATGTATTCCATAGGTTTTTATATTATTATTGAAAAGGTTATTTCATTACTAAATTTTTCAATATGTTTCTTGAAAATAAATTATTTTCTATAACGGTTTTATTTGTTGAAAAAATAAAGAATATTTGGATGTGAACACTTTATATTATTATGGTTTTGTTATGTATTTGGTATGTTCTAATTATATAATTTTATAAACATGAACTGATTATCAAATTGAAATAATGAAAATTACTAGATTTACCTTAGGAATATGTTATATTTAAGGTCGAGTCCTTATATTATTATTATATCTAGATATTGATATAAAAGACCCAAAAGTTATTGGAGGTATTCATCTAAAAATAAACAAATATATTTATATATATATAATTCACCCTAAAAATTTTTGAAACACTAACTTGAAAAATGAATTTATTTTTTTCTAATTAAGGTGGTACAATTTATAAATTTTACTTTTGAATAATACCATAGACTATTTGGTAAATTAATTTATTTAAAATAAAACATGTTTCAACTATAAAACCTTATCATTAGTTGATTCCTTGGAAATATTAGTTATCATAATAAATAAAAAATTAATTAATAAAAAAAATATTTAATTAACAAATTATTTATTCAATTTTTAAAAAATAAGAAATTATGTTAGTGATCTTTAATTAAAAATTAAATAAAACCACCCTTATGAGATGGAGTAAACATAAAACTATTATATATACATTATTATCTAATTTATTATATATAATCATATATGAAATGATGTATAATTATATAATTTATCAAACAATATTAATAAACCATAAAAGTGATATCGTAAAAATACCAAGATTGCAAAATTTTGTCCTCCAATGAAATTGTTCCACCATTATTTTCATTCAACAATAGATAAGATATGAGAAGAAATACATACCATAATTCAAATATTAGGGTTTACTATTACATTGATGACATTCCATTTATTTATCTTCTTGAATAAAATAACTCCAATAAATAAATGTTTCAGTCATTTATTGTATTTCCCTATTCATGTGAGATGAAATATTTTAGATACCAAAATATAATAAAAAATGATATCATGATTAATATAAATTTTTGGGAAATTAAATGGAAATGGATAGATCAAATAGTTTATTTCATGTGATTTTGTTATTCAAATGGTTTTTAAATCCATTTTTAATATCTTTTTCAATGATAGTGATGATAAATTAATCTAAAAGGGATATTAAGAACGGATGACATCATATTAATTCTATCATTATATATGACATGTAATCTTGTGAAAATATCATCATTAAAAAATGAAACATATTTGTAAAAGTTAAATTAATCTTAAATGAAATTCGTCTATGTGATTAAAGAAAATACCCAATATTATTCTAGAAAAATTTATCATTGTGAAACATCATTATAATCAAATTCAACAACCCTTGTTTAAATTAAATCATTCCACAAATAATTAGACTCTAAAAAACATCATTGCTTGTCTGATGAAATTCAAAACCAAAAAATCAAAAAACAACATTCACATATTCATCCGAAATCAATATAACTTTTATCCCCATAAAATTATTATCAATAATAAAGTAACTAAAATATATATAGATTCACTGTTCATATATTATTTTAAATATACCGATCATTAATAAAAATATTCAAATTATTTGTTAAATAATACAAAAGCAAAATAAATAATGATTCCAAAATTTTAACAAATATATATTATTGAAATAATATCAACCAATATTTTATAAAATTATAATATAGAAAAGAATTGTATAAACCATAATACTATAATGTTATTAGAAATAGAAAAACATTTTAAAAAACATTATTAAGTAAACATTAATGATCATATTAAGAAGAATTTATTTCTATACCTTTCATCATATATCACAGAAACGGTACAGACATTATTCCCATATAACATTCACACTATGTAAAATAATATCACTAAGGTTAATATATACCACAATCATGTATTATTCTTAGATAACTACAAAAATTATCCCCAAATACAATTAAAAATCATAAAATCCAATCACATGATACGATAAAATAATTTCAATTCCTTTGAATTTTGAAAAACTATAGAATTATTAATTCACTATGGTACCCAAAACTCTAAAAATATACTCATCTAATGGATTCCTAAACTCAAAAAGTATTTCAACCCTTATTTCATTCCAATTATAAACACCCACAAGAAGCCTAATTATATGAAGGATTTCATTTTCCAATATTAACATGACCATTTTTGTTTAAAATTTTAGACGATTAAGAAATCCATTACATTACAAAAGAGTAAACATCTACAAAAATTAAAATTCATTCAACAAAGGTATGTACTTCAATTGACACTCATGTTTAATTCATTTCATGCATTCTTCATTCAATTATATTCTCCATAATATAAATATTAACCTTAATAGATTTTATATACATTTAGAAATCCTATAAAATTATTTGAACATGTGGTGTGAGAATATAATCCTATGAAAGAGTTATATATATTTCATAAACCCATTAGAACATTGAAAAAATGAATACCCATGAAACAGTTTTCCATTATTACAGAATAAACATTGATTTATAATAATCAATTACAAAAATGAGAAATCAACATCATTACATATACTTTTTTTCTAAACTATATTGTAATCATGTGAAAAGGTAAAAAATAAACATAAAGGATACATGTGAAATCACATTCCTAATAATCTTACGATAAACCCGAATATCATTATTAAAATTGGATAACTATCACAAACCTAACCAGATGCACTGGTACCCAACACCCAAGATGATACAAAGAAGGCTTGAAGGGTTTTCCTAATCCTCATGGGATGGAGAATAAAACATAGAATCATATAAGAAAAAACAGGGAATTAATTCTTCTACAAAACTAAATAATATATAGATACATATAAGTATTATAAAATAAAACACCATGTATATACTATAACAGAAACCAAACAATTCTAAATAAACCCCCCACAAATATATCATCAAAATATAGTAAAAAATAATAATATGATGAAGTCCAAATGGAATCCGCACATCAATTTAAAACTATAAACAACTGAAACCTCCAAGTTGTTCTTTTCCCTTCCTCAAACCTAGAAAAAATAAATTTGAAAATATTAGATGTATAAGGTAGTGTGTGAGGTAAAACTGTAGGTGGGTCTAACCAAGTGTCCAATATATGATTCCATAAGAGGTAAACCATGTCATGCATTTAATTTTAAATTAAAACTTAACTATAAGTTCAATTGATTACTTAAAAATAAATATTATTTTGGTTATGATGGATAGATTTAGTCAAATCATTGGGTTAAATGAATATTTTATATAAAATATTTTTAAAAATCACTAAGAATGTGTAATATAATTTGTAAAAATAGAGTATATATATATAATTAACAAATCAACAGAAAAACATGGACATATATAAAGGGGTATGATAGTTCCACGTTATGAGATCCTCACACATCTCATATAGTTGTTCATAATAATATATACAAATTGGTCGCTGAGAATGTAGTAAAATCGAACTCATTAATAACCCATAAGATAAGATCCCTTACCCTATACTTTAGATATAATTGTGATGTTTCAATCCATTTCTAGGGAATTACCATCCAAAATTATAGGTCCAAAATAACCCACTAACTACCAAGGATTACAGTTTATCAAACAATAAATCAAAATGGGAAAATTATTTAAACAATATTTAAAATACAAATTTTAAATTATCTAATTTTAATATGACAATTTCTATTTGAAAACCAATAAATGAATTACTAGTCAATTCATTCCTTTTAAATAATAAAATGAAATATATGTTCTTATTGAACCATTTGAATCCATTTTTCTATAAATCAATTTTTAAAATCAATATCACAAATTCTATTGATTTTAAATTTACACCCTAAATTAAAAATTTCATGGGGATTGGTGCTTTTCCAAAAAATCTCATTCCAAATGAATTTAAAATAAGAAATTAGAATTTAATTTAATTTTCCTAATTTTAGTTTGAATAAATTTAATTTAAATCAAATAATACAATGTTTACAACATGAGAAATATCAACAAAACCATGTAACATAATAAGGATATCACATATAACAATACCCACAATATGAAAAATAAATGAATAACATCTAATATGGATATAAAGGGATAAAATCTAGATTCAATATCATAAAAATGTTTATTATCATCTACAACTAGCTGATATAGAAGCCCTAAATGAGGATATATAGATTGTGTAGGAGAGACTAAATGTGAGAAGAAATATTACTACAGAGGAATCAAATATTGTCCTATAATGTTTGATCTTCCATATAATTGGTTTTATATGACAAAGTAACCTATTTAATACCTCAAATGAATAATAATTATACTTAGTGAATAATGGTCTCATATGTATAATAAATCATGGGTTTTAATATTTTAAAAATAAATTTCTTAATTTTAAACAATCATCTGAATGGATAGTTGTGAAGGGAAACATTGTTTGTCAAACTATGTACTAATTTTATTTCATTTATTGTATCAACTAGTTGGTAAGATAGTTTTTAAAACCATCCTCCATATATGAAAAGATATAATTCTTTGGGTCTTAATGTTTTACCCAATATGGGTGCAATGTTTGGTTAAACCATGCCCCAACTATGAATAGATATATGATTCCATAGTTTTCTATATTTTCACCCAAATCACCCCTCAAAAAGTCCCACTCGTACCAATGTTAAAATATTTTTTATGTAGTTCCTAAAAATAGTAATATGATAATAAAAAATCCCCACCATAGAAAACATATATCTACCAAAACCCATTCAATTGTAATATATGTCAAAAGGATGTAGCCACTACTCTCTCATTAATGCCTCTCTCTCAAAAGTCTCATGTGTATCAGAACTATGATTCCATAACACTCAAAACAAAAGGTGTCTCCCAACAGAGAAGTGTGATTGATTAAAAATAAAAAATCCTTAAATTATTCTAATTCATGGATAAATCAATCTCAACGTAATGGTGACACTAGCTCAAAACCTAATATGTATCAGAAATATAATTTCACAATTGAGATACATTAAACAAGTTATGTGTTGGAATCAACTGTGGTATAAATAGTAAATGGTATGAAAAATTACATATATTTTAAACAAACTCATGAGGTCCCAAAAATGATGATAAAGATTTCATTATCTCCAAAGATTCCAATGAACCAAACTAGATAAATCTTTCAAGAACACCATATCACCAAGTGAACATTCCATTGGTCTGTGGTGAAAATCAGATTAAGTTTTGTACCAGCTCTGTTTCATTAATATTATCAGATGAATCAACTAAATATTTTATATCACTTATTTATCCAATCTCTTTCCAACCATGGATATGTCATCGATCTCCGTCCAACATAATTAATATTACCATGTCCAACTAGAAATGGCCTCAATATGATCCATTATAATTTGGTACTGGTAACAATTGATATTAGAAAAATCAACTGGTTAAAAATTATTTCCCCAAGATCCACCAAATCCATGAAATAAATCATGAATAACATACTCAAAAATATATATATCGATCTCTTTTAGGTCATATTTATGTTGATTGTATGATGTTCTCAAATGAACCAGAGATCTCATCCCCTCATGAAGGCTTATCACCACGTGAGAAGTAAAATTAGTATATGTATTAGTATGTTTTGTAAATGAACCTCCATGATAGTGAAAAATATCACTTATATAGATATATATCATCTCATAATTTTTATCTGAAATGGGTATAATTGTGTCAAATTTAGTTAGCCTGTCACTCATAACACATATCACATTTATTGTTTTCTAGATACATGGAAACCAAAATAGAATGTCTATAAAAAATCCAACATATATGATAGAATTTAGTGTTGATGAAGAAAATATAATGTACACTTGTACTCGTCCATGACCTATTGAAATGTATATAAGTGCAATACAAAGTCAAAGATGTATATTTTTATGCAGGAAAACCTTAATTTTCACGCCATGGAATAGAATATTTTCATTATTTCTGGGTGCATAGTCTTTTGGGGACTGTGGAAATACCTACCACAATGTTCAATATAGGAAAATGAAAAATGTTTCAAGTTCATAAACATATAGTACACTCCATAGATAAAATTAGTTATTTAACTTTCTCTCCACCATTAATAGTGCCTTGAGTGCTATGGGATTCATCATGAAAGTTTTGTTCCTAAATACTCATATTGATATGAGAAGAGTTGAAATGAACACTGGAAAAAATAACCTCATCCCATATTTCATAAATTAAAATATAAAACATTAGACAATTATCTATAAGGTTATAATCTTGTAATGAATCATTTCGGTATTGGGAATGTGGTTTCTTTTTCAAAGCATTGGTAGTGACATTCCCATTCCCCAGGGTTTTGGTGATGTCAAAATTAGAATAATACATGTATTCCAGCCAAAATATTTGGAATAAATTGAAATATGTTTTTAGTAATATATTATGAAAGTTGGTGTGGTATTAGTATATGGTAAACATTTATCTAGAACAGTAATGTCACCAACCCATGTTTTCATCCATCAAAATGCAAGTTCAAGTATTGTGGTTGGGAAATTCTTCATCTAAGACCTCTGTATTTGAGATAAATAAGAAACGATGGCATATCCATGAATTAGAAAACACCCCAAATCAAAACATGATATTTCAAAAAAGACCACAAATCCTATCTTGTACTTTTTAAGAGTCGACATCATGGTATTAGTCAAAATAAAAATCATTTCCAAAAAATCGTACATGTATCATAAATGAAAAATGCACACACTTTTGTGTGAGAGTAGTAATTAGAGAATCCAACATTGAGAAATAATTTGTAAACAAGTGTTAATATAGATCTAAAACTGAGAATCATTAAATCATGATAAAATTATAGAATTATTTCCATGTCATAACATAATTCAACATTTTAGAATCATATGAGATTCCATGTTTTTCATCACGTATCCCAAGAACATCATTTCTTGAATCATGAAATTAAATTTTTATATATTTGAATAAATTCCTTGATTTCTAAAGAATTACATAAAATATCTTAGATAAACCATATGATCCTTATAAAATGTGGATAAATCAAGGATTTTATCCAAAAACACCACCAAAGAATTATTAAGACACCTCTAGAAGATCATATTCATCAATTCCATAAATATTGTTGGTGAATTTGTAAGACCAAATGGAATGAGAAGTTAAAAATAATGATTATTCATTATCTGGAAGGTCGGTTTCTAAATGGCATATCGAATAATTTTCAACTAGTGAAAACAAAATCGATGATATATATTCTAAAACCATTTTTCTACATTCAATTATTTAAACAGATCATTAATCCATGGAAAAGATAATTATTCATTACAATAACTTTATTGTGATTCTTCTAATCAACAAAAATGAGGAGTGAACCATCAAATTTAATAGAAACGAGAACATGGGATACCCAAAATAATTCACATGGTTATATAAAGTATATATCTCAATGTTCATCTAAAAGAGAAATCAACTCTATAATTTCAGCTAGTTCAATATAGTAAGAGGGAATATAAACTATATGTGTATAACGTACTAATTTAATATAAAATTCTACCTATGTTAGTGATGAATAAATAAGCAATTCAGAATGAAAAACACTGGGAATCATGATGAAATCTGGTAGGATATCATCACTATAGTACTCATTCTCTAGATAAAAAGTAAACACTAATATTTCTATTGCTAACACTGGTAAACAAGGATTGTCTCAGCTCAACCTTGTGTCCCATGCTCCATGAAATATAAATTACACTCTATTGGGTACAATAAAGGGGGACCATTGAATATAACAGTTAATTTATTTTTTATATGGAATGATCCAATCCATCATAGAAATGACACCATGCAGTTTCATGTCAAAAAATACAGAATCTCCAGAAATCTCAATATCTGATAAATTGTGGGCACTAGTATGACACAAAAGTCCCTTATCTCTCATAATTATGAGAGTTTTTGTAATATCTATAAAATTAGATAAATTCTCTATAGTAAGAGATATACGATTGATAGTTATGGATGACATGAATGATTAAGATACACAAATATAAAATAAATAACTCACTAAATATGATGTTATAGTGATGGTACACATCACTTTTTTTAGACCAGCGTATGCTTCCTCATGAGACTCATCCACGGTGTGCTGAAGCTTTGTTCTAGATGCCTATGGTTAAAACCACCTGGATCATAAATCATATATTTTCACTATAATACTTCTAGTCTCTAATTCTCATATTACATTATGTGCAGCATAATAGACATGGAAAAACTTATACAAGGGACCAAAGAATCCATATAAACTACATATCTTTAGTTCTAAAGTGAAAATCCATTTTCAGTTCCAATATATTACACACTAATAAAAAATCAATGAGCCTATTAAAGTTGCTACATGAGGTCTAGAATAAACCTTATTCCAAGAAAAACCATGAGATTAAATGAACATTTTATTTCATTTTAAATAAATAAATAAACTCCCAATTTAAAAAAATGTACTCTGAATAACATTGAAATACCATCAAAGACTATCTCAACCATCATGGCTCTATACATCACATTAGTTTAAGAATAGAGCTTCTGGAAGAAAACCTAAGAATGATTATTAGATTGAATTCTCATCTATAACCGATGTGTCTTCATATTATCATTCATTACAATCTCAGTTAAAAATTGCGCAAGCCTACTTAATCAATCCACATATTATGTCAAAATACCATAAAAATTCTCAAGTCTGAAAAAATTGATATCTTTTTCCAATTCCATATATCTTTATTTTACTAGACTTTTAAATGATAATTTAAATCTTTTCTATGTAAGACCTCATCCTTCATCCCCATTTAAATCATGTCCCACCACCTCCTGTAAGATCTTTCTAACGTGAAGAAGTATCATTCCACCTTGATTTACATAGGTGTATCCACGAACTCAAATTATAGAACAATCCTCCTCAACTAAACCTCCCCCCTTGAGGACCATTTGAGCCTTATAACTTTGGTGGGGTCTTGAAATGGAATTCTTGAGTATGATTTCAGGATTCATCCCTAGGAGGTTCCACAGCTAGAACATGAATGGTTATGATATCTATCCCAGATCATGGAAAAAACACTCTAACCTCAACTATATTATAGTGTATGGTAATATATTCCCACTATGGCAAATCAGTAGCTTCCTCATGGATCATGTTTACACATCTTCTTGGTGTCATGATGCTATATGAAAACTATAGACAACAATGAAGACATCATTATAATACTAAATTAATACTAATATAATAGAAATTGTTAAATTAATCATATTGGATAGATAAATAAAATTTTTATTTCAATATATCCAAATAAAAAATTGTGAAAATAATTTAAATAATTCTCAATTCATCATTCCCAAACCAACCTTGTTTCATTAAGTCTCATTAGGGTGAGAGTTGTCCAGTCACTCACCCAAAACTAGAATCTATTTCCTAACAAAATTATTCAAAATTCATATGCACATCATGGAAATATTCACAAACTTCAATCCAAATACCACTTTCTCATTAACCTACCCAGATACCCTAGAACCCTGTCACCCAATCCGATCTTAACTAGGACTGAGGTGAATTATCAATCTCCATAGGTTGGATAATATCACTTGGAACCATAATATAAAAATGTGGGGATGATTTATTACACAAAAAAAATATAATAAACTTATACATATTAGTATACTCATAGAAAATACGAAATAATATTATACTAGAAACATTAATGGTCTTAAAAATTCTTAAAATTGTACATCATAAAAGTATCTGAAAGGTTATATAAAAAGACCACCACCCAACGGAAATAATACATCAAGATATAATGACCAATAACAACCATATCCATGTGGGTAATTACACTTTCTAAAACCAAGAATAATGATATATATAAATGCTCGAATGTAGAGGGTGGGTGTGAGTTAAAAGTCATGTGTTCCCTCGTCGAGTGTTCTATATAAGATTCCAAATGATGTAAAATAAACCATTCATTAGAATTTCAAATAAAATTGGTTAGAAGTATAATTTCATATTTAAAACAAAACACACATTTGATTTCAATTACTTGAAATATTCTAAACGTAGGCTTAAAAATAATTTACTAACAAATGTAATATATATATATATATATCAATATAACTCATAAAAATGATATATGGTCATCTAAAATGGTTAAAATATTTAAATGTTGTGATATTCCCCCAAAACTCATAGAGGTAATCATTGTAATATGTGTAAACATCTCTCATCGACACTGTTTAAAGGTGACTCATTAACATCCCATCAAGGATATGATCCACCACAATGTTTCAGTTAGAGGTGTAAATAATAAATCTATTTCTAGTTAATTAACATACTAGAATTTTTTCCCAAATGAACCACTAATAACAAATGATTTCATTTTCTCAAACAATAAATCAAAATTCTAAACTTATTTCCAAAATGTTTAAAATACACTTTTCCCCATTTCTAATTAAAATATGAGAACATAACTTTAAAACCAAAACATGGATTTTAATAGTTTTATTAAATTTCCAAGATAAAACCAAACATATGTTCTTATGAAATCATTTATTCAATTTTTCAAGAAAAAATTTCACAGATAAATTTCACAATGTATTTCAATTTCAATATTAAACCCCAAATTTCTGATTTTCTTGGGTATTAGGGGATTTCCCAAAACCTCTTTCAAAATCTGTTTCAAATTCAAAATTAACATTGAATTGTATTTTCATATTTTTAATTTAAATCAATTAAATTTAAATAAAATAACTCAATAGAATTTAACATGTAAAATATCAATAGAACCACACACCATAATATAGAGATCATGTATCACAATGCCCACAACGGAGAAACCCAATAAAGAATTTAGATAACATTGTTAATGTAAAGACCCGTAAAATTCAAGAGAAATTTTTTTCTTAATTTTCTTTGGAATTTTACAAGAGCGCGGTTTCTGACGGCACCTGATTCCGAGACCCGGTGTGCCCGGAATCAATTTCCAAAGTTTGGCTCGGGTACGTTCAGTGAACGAATGAGCGGAAATTTCTAACTTTTGATCCGGTGCTCAGAATTGAAATCTGAGGGCACCGATGAACTCGCAGCGCCGATATTCTCTTAAGGAGACCTTTTCCGAGGTTGCGTTTATTTCGGGTTGAGAGTTATTTTTTGGGAGTTTAGAATTAGTAAAATAAAAATTTTGGATTACAAATTTTTATTTAAACTTGTTGGTTAACTTCTCTCAAAGGAAGTTAGGGGTGGGACCCACACCCACTTAACCTCCCTTGAGAGGATTATGTGTGGTGGGGCCCACACGAACCCTAAGCTTTTCATCTTCTCTCAAACTCCCTTAACCCCTCTTTAAATGACATGACAATTGTTATTTAATTTTGGAGTTATCCTTTTTGAATTTCAAACCTTTGAAATTCTTTTGTTAAGTTTGTGAATAAAATAAGCTCTTATCTTATTTTGTTGGGTTAGAACTATTTAGTCATCTTGGGAGGATTTGAGAGCTTTTCTTTCTTTTTCAAACTTTGACGAAGAACGCTCAAGCTTGACGAAGAACGCTCAAGCTCCGACGAAGAACATCGCTCCTCTCTTCTTCGTCTTCCGTGTCAACGAAAGGGAACGCCGCTTCCTCCTCGGACATCCTTCATCGGCATATGAAGTTTCACGAACAACGTATCTCTTCGGGCGTATCTCTTCGTCAACGGATTTGACGAACGACTACCACGATGCCAGACCTCCGCGACGTTGTCTTCCGCGGGACGTTTACAAATCTTCGAACCTTATACCCAAGGTAGGGGTGGTTGTTAATTGTTTATTTATTTATCCTTGTTCGTGGTTCTAGCGTGACTAACGTGAGGTTTTTAAATATGTGTTATTGTTTAACGTGAGGGGGCCGGACCGCATGAACACGGCCGAACCCCCTCCTTCGTTCTTGATATTTTATATTGCGGATGAAACAAGGTGGTGAGGTGTCGTCGCACCACACGGTTATTCGCCCGATTATATTGCGCGGCGCTGTCGCGCCGCGCCGTGGAAGAATCATCAAGAACGCGACGTCGTCGTGCCGCGTCGAGGGGAATGGAAGGCGCGGCGAAGGGGCGCGGTGCCGTCGCGCCGCGTCGGACGACGAACACCGCGGTCGGTTCCGGGCCGCAGCGAGACGGGAAGACCGGAGGTACGCCGGGCCGCCGGCGTCGGAAGCTGGAAAGGGGACCGGATTTTCCGGTCCGGTTGGAGAAAAACCGGCCGGCCGGAAGGTCAAAGGTCGGGGGAATTTAATTCCCCCGGCCAGCTCAAAACCCCCCCTCATTTAAGAGAGGGGGGCGGTTTCCTTGAGGGGGGCAGGCGGCCCCCCGGTTGCCTTCAAAGCATGCCCCCACGAGGGGGGGCCGGTCTCCAAAAAGGCGCGGCTCTTAAGCCGCGCCGCCTTGCTGGAAGCGGGGGCTTAGCCCCCCGCGCGTGACCCTAGCGGCGCCAGGCCGCGCCGACGCCGGCCGGGCCGCGCCGGACCGCGCCGCCGCGCCGGTCTGTGCCGCCGCGCCGGTCCTTCGCCGGCCGGGCCGGGTCGGGCCGGACCCAGACCCCCCCGTTTTCGAGACGACTTCGGTCTTTTGGCCATAACTTGAGCCACGGAACTCCGATCGACGAACCGTCTGCGGCAACACGATCCTTGGATCGAGACGGCCGTTTCAGTATACTATACTCAAGGCGCACCTTCTTTTTCGGGAGCCTACGTGGTTAAAACTCCGTAGTTAAGCGTGCTTGGCTTAGAGTAGTGATCAGGATGGGTGACCTCCTGGGAAGTTTCCCAGGGAGGGTGTGAGACGGAAAGGATGATATCTTTCAGACTGGACGTCCGATTGATAAACCGTCAGTGGAGATGCGATCCTTGGATCGAGACGGTCGTTTCGGTATATGACACTCAAGGTTTCAGATTACTTTGAGTTCGGCCGGGTTGGTTCGTACACGAAACCAACCGGACCTTCGGAGTGGAAACACTCATATCTTGAGCTACGGACGTCCGATTGACGTGCCGTCAGCTTTATTTTATTCCTCTTAGTGAGACGGATCTTTTGGCACACTCCGCCCGAGGTTTGGATGCAGGTGGAGTACGGTCGGGTTGGTTTTCCCTTAAAAACCAACCGGGCCCCGGAGACGAAAATGCCAATAACTCTCAGACCGGGCGTCCGATCGACGCGCCGTCTGTTGCGTTGAGTTCCTGTTTACGATACAGAACTTTTGGATACATCAACTTTGGACTTTGTGACAGTTGATGTATCATCCTCTCGGCTCGTAGAGCGGACCCTCCGAACGAGCTTGCTGTGTGCGGGAACCCTAGTGCTACTGCTACTGCTAATGTGACTGTGACGACGACAGTACATAGATCCTGTGTGGATTCGACGACGACGACTACAACACTCAGCGATCCTACGTGGAACAGTGCTACGATCCTGTGTGGGTCTTTGCGGGGGTTAGTACCTATCGATCCTTCGTGGGTCCGACGACTTAGATGGATCAGTGATCATCTTCACCATCATCCGAAGAAGTTTACCTGAGGGAGCTGAACCTTCTATTTTACTCGATAGAGGTAGTGCGCTTGGTTGTAGCGGCAGACCCGCGATTCTGGAGACGAGCATACGGAGTACGGAGACCGTGTAGCCGGCTGAGACCTGAAGACCGCTCGACCGACTCGACTTGGAGTGGGTTGACTAGCCCAGTGGACGGAGCGCCCGGTATTTGGCGACAGACCCACGGCGGACGGAGCGCCTGGTAGTTGGCAGCAAACCCGCGGTACTCGACTGAAGAGTACCTCTGTAGGCTATTTGGGTGAGCGCCCGGTATTTGGCAGCAGACCCTCAGCGGACGGAGCGCCCGGTAGTTGGCAGCAGACCCGCGGTACTCGACAGGAGGAGTACTTCAGCAGTCTTAGGTTAGTGAGCAGTACCTCGGAGTCGTGACAGGACCACTGTACACTTTAGAGATGGGGCTCTTCAGCAGTTACGGTTTTGATAATGAAAATCCTGATGTGAGCTGAATCCTAATTGCTTTCCTGTGTGGATTGTGTTGTGCTATCCTATGTGGATTACGTTTTGCTTTCCTGTGTGGAATACGTTTACTTTCCTGTGTGGACTGAGTTGTACTTGGGCTCGGAGGTTGGAGCATATTTGAAATTGATGAATTAGGTATATGTATGGGCATATACCTAAGCTTTTCCAGTTGTTACTTCGTGTTTGTATTTTTCTTTGCGGTTTATCCTTTGTGGATTTCGGGAGACCTACAGGGGTCTCGGGGTCCCTACTAAGAATCTTATACTCACCCCTGCACGGGCTATGCCCGCACTACGTTGTGTTGGTTGCAGACGACGGACAACGTTGATCTTGGATGAGGCTTGCAGAGCAGGACGATACCTGGAGGTGGACCACTGGGCGGGACGTGTTCGGAGGGGACGACGGGACCCGTGGAGTAGTGGAGCTATCTGTACCCACCCATCAGGTGGGATCTCCAGTGGACAGCTCGGTGTAGTGGCTTTTACTTACAGTTGCTGTTTTCCCTTTCGAGTTGTACTTTACTTTCAGTTTGGGTTTGTATACTGGCCCTTTTACTTTTCCGTACTTCCAGTTGTACTCTGCTTTTGCTTAGTATTTACTTTCCGCTTGCTTTCTCTGTGGTGTTTGTTTACTTTACAAAGGCAATGCCTTCCCTTTTTACCAGGAATTACGCCTTGGTGCTAGTCGCCAGCCCCTGGCCTATGGAAGGCGGGCTTGGGGTAGTCACGGCACGGACCCGAGGACGGGTCGTGACAAATTCGTATCAGAGGAGTTCGGTTCTACCATGAACTTTGATCCTTTCTATGTGAAGCAATAATGTTTAGCGTATTGATTGTGGTTATCAGTCCAGGGAGTCCAGTGTTGGTGCGGCGGCCGACGTATCCGTACACCAGGACCCTGACTTCTGATTTCCGACTTAATGCACAAAAACATTGATTGCGTGTGTGTTTTAAAGTTCCCTTTGTGATTTCTTTATATCAGCTCACCAGGTATATTGTTTGACCGTGGCGCACCTGTTTCCTATTCAGGATGGCCCCACGACGGCAGCCAGCTAGGGTTCCGAGAGTCGCGTGTGATGACAGCCCACCGAGCGACGAGGCCTCGGTGCAGGGCCCTTTGTCAGCAGTGGCACCGGCGGTAGCACTACCCATTGAGCCCCCGATGCTTCCAGCGCCAGCCGCTAACGATGCGCGTCGCCTCAGCGCACTGCATGAGTTTCAGCACCAACGACCACCCAGGTTTCACGGGGAGACGGATCCCCAGGCAGCCGAGGACTGGATGGAGGCAGTGGTACATGTGTTTAGGCTAGTGAGGACACCAGCAGCCCTCATGGTGATCCTCGCTGCGAGCCTACTACACGCAGCAGTAGGACGATGGTGGAGCTTGATGCTCCAGGTGCACGATGAGGCATCTCTACTTTGGACGGACTTTGAGAGCCTCTTCCGCTCAGAGTTCGTCCCAGCCACCTTTCGTGCGGTGCGTATCCAGGAACTTCTTCAGCTGCGGCAGGACAACATGACGGTCGCTCAGTACTCGGCGAGATTTACTGATCTCTCACGCTACTCGACCGACATGGTACAGGACCCATTCTTCCGGGCTCGGACCTTTGAGCAAGGTTTAAGACACGAGACCAGGGAATCGCTGATCTCCCTCAGCATAACAACTCAGACATGAGTACTGGAGCGGGCTCTTTTGATCGAGAGCTTCCTGGCTGAGTCAACAGCGAGACCTACCATAGGGCGGAAGATAGCGGAGTCTTCGGCAGCAGGTAGCCGACGGATGACTCAGGGTTCCAGGCATACCAGACCTACCGGTGGCCGACTGCACGAATCAGGCTCAGTTGTGTGAGGGATCCAGGGTGGAGTCAGAGCCAGGCGTGCCGAGAGTGGGCAGTGTTACTCCTGTGGCGGGATTGGTCACATGGCTCGTGACTGTCCGAACTGCCATGCTGATGATCAGCAGTTAAGTGAAGAACCTCCAGGAAGAGGTTCGACCGTGGCGATCTGCTGGGAGGAGGCAGACGAGGCAGAGGAGGTGGCCGAGTAGCAGGTGGTGGGAGACGCTTTGAGGCTCTTCCACCACCACCACCAGGATGTCCGCCCCGACCACAGGGAGTAGGTGAACAAGCGAGAGCTCAGCTTCAGGCAGCCGAGACCTTTGATCATGGAGATCTGGGATCAGATGGACAGGAGCAGAACTAGTGGATACGTCCTTTGTACTTCTAGTTCCTTGTTGCTATTGTGTAGTGTCTTTTTATTATGAGCTGCAATAATAAAAGACGCATACCTTGTGATGTTTTCATTCTTGTCCTCTTTTGTGTTGTTACTAAGAGGTTCCAGTTTGAGTGTTGACTTGACCCTCACTTGTGAGACATCTACTGGAGGAGACCCAGTTACCACACACTGATGCCGACAGTGTAACTCAACTCTTGGGGGCGAGAGTAACGGTTGGATCTCTTGGTAGTTGCGTTGAGGCCTTACGACGTCATCCTTGGTATGGATTAGTATCATCCATGTTAGGATTGACTGTATTAGGAAAAGAATGTGGTTCATCCAAGGGATGAGACCAGATTTCTCTTTTCGGAAAAGAAGAAATCTTGCAGCACTTGTGGGACCTGTGATGGTTCAGGCCACGACAGAGATGGTCCAGGTCATCCAGGAGCGGATGAGTACAGCTCAGAGCCGGCAGAAGCCTTATGCTGACAGGAGGCAGAGGCCACTGGAGTTCGAGGATGGCGACCACGTCTTCTTGTGAGTCTCACCTCGACGTGGTATTCGGAGATTTGGCCGAGGCGGCAAGTTATCTCCGCGCTTCATCGGACCCTTTCAAGTCCTCAGCAGGGTTGGCGAGGTGGTTTATCGCCTGGCTCTGCCACCTCAGTTGCACCGGGTGCACGACGTCTTCCACGTATCTCAGCTGAGGAGATACGTGCATGACCCGACGCACATCATTGACCATGGGGAGCTTGATGTTGACGATGTGGTGACTTTTACATAGGTTCCGGTGGAGATAGAGGATCGACAGGAGCGGGTCCTGCGTGGGTGATCGATTCCTCTTGTGAGCATCAGATGGCAGCACAGAAACCTCCAGGAGAGCACATGGGAGCGGAAGGCTCAGATGCGTGCTCAGTACCCTAATTTGTTCTCCTAGTTTTTGTTGTATCTTTACGGGGACGTAAAGCCCTGAGGTGGGAGTAATGTAAAGACCCGTAAAATTAAAGGGGAATTTTTTTCTTAATTTTCTTTGGAATTTTACAAGAGCGCGGTTTCTGACGGCACCTGATTCCGAGACCCGGTGTGCCCAGAATCAATTTCCGAAGTTTGGCTCGGGTACGTTCAGTGAACGAACGAGCGGGAATTTCTAACTTTTGATCCGGTGCTCAGAATTGAAATCCGAGGGCACCGATGAACTCGCAGCGCCGATATTCGCTTAAGGAGACATTTTCCGAGGTTTCGTTTATTTCGGGTTGAGAGTTAGTTTTTGGGAGTTTAGAATAAGTTAAATAAAAAATTTGGATTACACATTTTTATTTAAACTTGTTGGTTAACTTCTCTCAAAGGATGTTAGGGGTGGGACCCACACCCACTTAACCTCCCTTGAGAGGATTAAGTGTGGTGGGCCCACACGAACCCTAAACTTTTCATCTTCTCTCAAACTCCCTTAACCCCTCTTTAAATTACATGACAATTGTTATTTAATTTTGGAGTTATCCTTTTTGAATTTCAAACCTTTGAAATTCTTTTGTTAAGTTTGTGAATAAAATAAGCTCTTATCTTATTTTGTTGGGTTAGAACTCTTTAGACATCTTGTGAGGATTTGAGAGCTTTTCTTTCTTTTTCAAACTTTGACGAAGAACGCTCAAGCTTGACGAAGAACGCTCAAGCTCCGACGAAGAACGTCGCTCCTCTCTTCTTCGTCTTCCGTGTCAATGAAAGGGAACGCCGCTTCCTCCTCGGACATCCTTCATCGGCATACGAAGTTTCTCCAACAACGTATCTCTTCGGGCGTATCTCTTCGTCAACGGATTTGACGAACGACTACCGCGACGCCAGACCTCCGCGACGTTGTCTTCCGCGGGATGTTGACAAATCTTCGAACCTTATACCCAAGGTAGGGGTGGTTGTTAATTTTTTATTTATTTATCCTTGTTCGTGGTTCTAGCGTGACTAACGTGAGGTTTTTAAATATGTTTTATTGTTTAACGTGAGGGGGCCGGACCGCATGAACATGGCCGAACCCCCTCCTTCATTCTTGATGTTTTATATTGCGGATGAAACAAGGTGGTGAGGTGTCGTCACACCACACAGTTATTCGCCCGATTATATTGCGTGGCGCCGTCGCGCCGCGCCGTGGAAGAATCATCAAGAACGCGACGCTGTCGCGCCGCGTCGAGGGGAATGGAAGGCGCGGCGAAGGGGCGCGGTGCCGTCGCACCGCGCCGGACGACGAACACCGCGGTCGGTTTCGGGCCGCGGCGAGACGGGAAGACCGGCGGCACGCCGGGCCGCCGGCGTCGGAAGCCGGAAAGGGGACCGGATTTTCCGGTCCGGTTGGAGAAAAACCCGCCGTCCAGGTGGCCGGCCGGAAGGTCAAAGGCCGGGGGAATTTAATTCCCCCGGCCAGCTCAAAAAACTCCATCATTTAAGAGAGGGGGGCAGTTTCCTTGAGGGGGGTAGGCGGCCCCCCGGTTGCCTTCAAAGCAGGCCCCCACGAGGGGGGGGCCGGTCTCCAAAAAGGCGCGGCTCTTAAGCCACGCCGCCTTACTGGAAGCGGGGGCTTAGCCCCCCCGCGCGTGACCCTAGCGGCGCCAGGCCGCGCCGCCGCCGGCCGGGCCGCACCGCCGCGCCGGTCCGTCGCCGGCCGGGCCGGGTCGGAGCCGGGTCGGGTCGGGTCGGCCCGGACCCGGACCCCCCCGTTTTCGAGACGACTTCGGTCTTTTGGCCATAACTTGAGCCACGGACCTCCGATCGACGAACCGTCTACGGCAACGCGATCCTTGGATCGAGACGGTCGTTTCAGTATACTATACTCAAGGCGCACCTTCTTTTTCGGGGGCCTACGTGGTTAAAACTCAGTAGTTAAGCGTGCTTGGCTTAGAGTAGTGATCGGGATGGATGACCTCCTGGGAAGTTTCCCAGGGAGGGTGTGAGACGGAAAGGCTGATATCATTCAGACTGGACGTCCGATTGACAAACCGTCAGCGGAGAAGCGATCCTTGGATCGAGACGGTCGTTTCAGTATATCACACTCAAGGTTTCGGATTACTTTGAGTTCGGCCGGGTTGGTTCATACACGAAACCAACCAGACCTTCGGAGCGGAAACGCTCATATCTTGAGCTACGGACGTCCGATTGACGTGCCGTCAGATTTTTTGTATTCCTATTAGTGAAACGGATCTTTTGGCATACTCCACCCGAGGTTTGGACGCAGGTGGAGTACGGTCGGGTTGGTTTTGCCTTAAAAACCAACCGGGCCCCGGAGACGAAAATGCCAATAACTCTCAGACCGGGCGTCCGATCGACGCGCCGTCTGTTGCGTTGAGTTCCTGTTGACGATACGGAACTTTTGGATACATCAACTTTGGACTTTGTGACAGTTGATGTATCAGCCTCTCGGCTCGTGGAGCAGACCCTCCGAACGAGCTTGCTGTGTGCGGGAACCCTAGTGCTACTGCTACTGCTACTGTGACTGTGACGACGACAGTACAGAGATCCTGTGTGGATTCGACGACGACGACTACAGCACTCAGCGATCCTACGTGGAACAGTGCTACGATCCTGTGTGGGTCTTTGCGGGGGTTAGTACCTATCGATCCTTCGTGGGTCCGACCACTTAGATGGATCAGTGATCATCTTCACCGTCATCCGAAGTAGTTTACCTGAGTGAGCTGAACCTTCTATTTTACTCGATAGAGGTAGTGCGCTTGGTTGTAGCGGCAGACCCGCGATTCTGGAGACGAGCATACGGAGTACGGAGACCGTGTTGCCGGCTGATACCTGAAGACTGCTCGACCGACTCGACTTGGAGTGAGTCGACTATCCCAGTGGACGGAGCGCCCGGTATTTGGCGGCACACCCACGGCGGACGGAGCGCCTGGTGGATGGCAGCAAACCTGCGGTACACGACTGAAGAGTACCTTTGTAGGCTATTTGGGTGAGCCCCCGGTATTTGGCAGAAGACCCTCAGCGGACGGAGCGCCCGGTAGTTGGCAGCAGACCCGCGGTACTCGACAGGAGGAGTACTTCAGCAGTATTAGGTTAGTGAGCAGTACCTCGGAGTCGTGACAGGACCACTGTACACATCAGAGATGGGGCTCTTCAGCAGTTACGGTTTTGATAATGAAAATCCTGGTGTGAGCTGAATCCTAATTTCTTTCCTGTGTGGATTGTGTTGTGCTATCCTGTGTGGATTACGTTTTGCTTTCCTGTGTGGAATACGTTTACTTTCCTGTGTGGACTGAGTTGTACTTGGGCTCGGAGGTTGGAGCGTATTTGAAATTGATGACTTAGGTATATGTATGGGAATACACCTAAGCTTTGTCGGTTGTTACTTCGTGTTTGTATTTTTCTTTGTGGTTTATCCTTTGTGGATTTCGGGAGACCTACTGGGGTCTCGGGGTCCCTACTGAGTATCTTATACTCACCCCTGCACGAGCTATGCCCGCACTACGTTGTGTTGGTTGCAGACGACGGACAGCGTTGATCTTGGATGAGGCTTGCAGAGCAGGACGGTACCTGGAGGTGGACCACTGGGCGGGACGTGTTCGGAGCGGACGGCGGGACCCGTGGAGCAGTGGAGCTATCTATACCCACCCTTCAGGTGGGATCTCCAGTGGACAGCTCGGTGTAGCGGCTTTTACTTACAGTTGTTGTTTTCCCTTTCGAGTTGTACTTTAATTTCAGTTTGGGTTTGTATACTGGCCCTTTTACTTTTCCGCACTTCCAGTTGTACTATGCTTTTGCTTAGTATTTACTTTCCGCTTGCTTTCTCTGTGGTGTTTGTTTACTTTACAAAGGCAATGCCTTCCCTTTTTACCAGGAATTACGCCTTGGTGCTAGTCGCCAGCCCCTGGCCTATGGAAGGCGGGCTTGGGGTAGTCACGGCACGGACCCGAGGGTGGGTCGTGACAGTTAAATCAATAAAACTTATATTGAAGATAAAAAAGTACATTAGATCCATCCACAACTAGATGATCATTCAAACCCATAGGTTGATAGATTAATAGAGTTCAAGAGAGAAGGAATAAGATAATAACTCTTAATAGAGTGAAATAAAATAACATTCCCCCAGATTCGATCTATATCAAATAGTTTTATAAGGGAGAAAAGCACCACTATAGAGACAAAAAGGGATAATAATTTATTTTATGGTCGAGTTAGACTATAGGAAACCTAAAACATGGGTTTAGGGTTTTAAATTTTATTTTTAGAAATAAAAAACACCCTCCTTAAGGTTAACGTAGTAGGACCCCATATTTTTTAGACTGTTTTCCCTAATAATGTTCTCCAACAAAGGGGTGAATGGTTTCTTCTATGAGGGTTCATTTTTTTAAACAATGTGGCTTCCATTAAAACCCTACTATTTGGGTTTTCCATTATTTCTCTATGTGGGAACACAATTTTGGAAATACATGAGAAAATTATGCCCCACAAAGAATGATCCAATTTTTTTTAAATATTTTACTTGAAGAACCTATAAATTAGACCCAACAAAAGCATGATATGAAAGATAGTCGATGAGATCTTGAAAATAATGACATGATTTTACAATAACCCACCTGATTAATTTAATTAACATCACCATTATTACTGGTTTCTTATAAACTATTTCCACATTAACCAATGCGTTATAGGGATATATCTGGCCCCCCAAAATATTATATAATTTAAAATATCGATAACATGAATAACTTGAATATGTAATTCTAGATTTATTATAAAAATCAAATAATAATAAAAATCCAATAAAATGTAACATTATAGGGAGGTGTATTTACTTTTAGAAATAATGGTTATTGAATTAGTAACATGTGTTTATTCATTAAACATGAAAAAAGATTTATGTCACACCGTAATAAAGAATGTCAAAAATAACCCATAGAGAAAATGTAAAAAATTTTACTTTTTATACCAATTTAATGAAATTAAAATATCATATTAAATCAACTTACTAAATTATTTATGATTATAGAATAATATTATTGAAATAATATTCATATTAAATATAAAATATTTTAATGGATAATTATGAAACTAGGAGAATATAAAAAAATGAAAAATTTATCACCTGAAGTCCAAAATCACCTCATATGAATTATAAACTTGTAGAAAACATGTTTACCTTATTTATTTAATTTATGTGTCTCCTATTTAATTTTTATTCCTTCATTATTTATTATTATTATTATTATAGTGATTATTTTATTTAATAAATCTATATAGTTCATGTTTGTCATTTTTTTTTTGATTTAGTTGATGATTTCCAAAACAACATTTGTATCCATTTGTTAGTAAAAAATCATTACTAAATGGTTATATAAATTAATTATATTTCAAATTTTAGTTTTCATATTATTCAAAATACAAAGTATTTAAATTGATTTTAATATAGTATCATTTCATGGATAATTCCATGAAATGTTTGTTTTTATAGTTTAAGGGAGCCATGATTAATTAATTTTAATCCTAAAATTATTATGGATATTTAAAAATTATTTGGTTTGGAGGATTATTTATTAAATATTTTTTGTATTTCTCTAGATTTTAATAGCTATCTTTTTAAACACAGGGTGATGGTTCATGTGGAACACATTAAGATCACTATTTTATACTTTATTATTATGAAAATTGATTTTTTTGTTATTAATATATATATATATATATGTATATTAGAATTATATAATAATGATAACATATTATATTAATCATTATTTTATAACATTACCCGTTTTTAATTTTTTTAGTAATTCATGTCATAAAAATTACAACACTATTCTTGTAAAAGGTAAAACCTACCCAAACAATAACATGTTATAAAGACTTAATGATTAAGAATATATTTTTTTAATAATAATATCACATTATCAAAATAATAATGATTTAAATAAAATTCAATACTTTTTGAAATTATATTAAATATTAGATAGAATTATATCATAAAATAATGATAATGGTATGATGTTGTTACAAAACATTTGTATCGGTGTATTCATATTATATGGTTAAATCATATAAAGATAATATATAATTAATATTTTTTCTATAGAGGAAATTTTTTTTTCTTAAATACTTAATACTTTTATAAATATCATATTAATTGTTTAAATTAATTTTTTTTAAACAACCATTTATGGTGGTGAAGAAAAATAAAATATTTCAATCAAGGAGGCGGTAGTCTTCATGTAACATGGGAACCATTTTCATATTTAAGGAATTATAGGGAGATAAATATTTTTTTTCTAAAAAAAGTGTATTAATATTATTTTATACTAATGATAATAATTTCTTATATTAATATGGTTATAATATATTGTGAGGAGTAAGAAGAAAGAAACATTAAATAACTAGGTTATAATGATTAAATATTTATTGATCATTCTACATTAATCCACTCGTTATGACTTATTATATTAGTATATTTATATTATAAAAAATCTATGATGTTGTAATGATTATTTGGATGTTCTATATTCTTGTATTGTTTAATATACGAGGCATTAATTGTTTGGATAAGTGGTGTGGTGAATATATCCTTTCATATGTGAGAGGATTTGAACTCTTGTTAATACTTTTTAAGTAATATATAATATATTCCATATAAATTAAATTGGGACAAAAATATCCTAATTTAAATGTTAGGATAAGTCGGTTCTAGAGTATATGAAACCAATAAATTAAGTCCATGTTTCTATTATATTTTATGCCTTATCCCTTTTTATAACCCTCTCGTTATCCCTTTTAAACATAACCATGATTAAAAACATATAGCATCATCCCCAATTTTTATTCAAAAAAATTAAATTGATATTATAAAAATATTATAAATTTATTATATTAAATTTTAAAAACATTTTACATTACTTTATTTCTACAGTTAGTAAAAATTAATTTATATAAAAGTACAGTTAACGTAAAAATGGTTTTTATAAAAATGTTTTTTGATACTAAAAAATAATATTTTCTACAATTAGATATATTATTTATTATATGATTAAAATTTGTAGTTACTGAAAAAAAAAATGGAGAGTTATATAAATTTCATTATGAATCCCTGGACCCGTAGGGCCAAATTCATTTCCCTAAACACACACATTACACACATTCTTTTATACCATATCTAAAATCTATGATATAACTACACCTAATTAAAAAATAATTATATGATACATATAAAGAAAAAATTTTGGTTTATATTTTAAATGAAATCGGGATGATAAAAATCTAATAAATCCTTTGTCCGTAAAAAATAATGGACATTTTTCCAATATATAAAAATCTAATTAATTCATGATAAGTCATTAACGTATCTTATAAATTCATTCAAATGTTTTATCAATATAAAAATTTAGCATGTACTATATATATTCATAATATAGTTAAATAAAAAACATATTAAGTGAAAAATAAATCAATAAGAATAAGAAAACATATACATTAAGAAATCAGGTAATAAACCAGACTACAATATTTTTAAAGGAATAGTAAAAAACATGAGTCTATAATCAACATGAAAATGAGAGAATCATATATCCATGATTATAAATAAAGAAATATATATTAATATTATGAAACTCATATGAATGAAATTCATAATTACAAAAATAAAAAACAATATATCATTGACATATTCCAAGACACTTATGTTATCATGTGGACAGGTATACACTAAAACCCTTCATTGTTTGTCACACAAGACTGGGTGATGCATCATGGTGAATCTTAATGTAATCCCCTAATAATCACATGATTAAGTCCAACAAATTCTTCATATGATTTATCCACTTGTTTCCAACAATTCCCAACAAATAACATACTTAATAAAACCATGGTTATCCATGTAATGAATGTTACAAAATTTCCATGAATAATAAACATATTTTACTATCCGGTAATCATCTATAATATCAATATTTTTTTACATATCAATAAAATTGATAACATATTAATAAATATTTAAGACAAATAAGGAATATGGAAAATAATTCATATTAAAATGTCATATAAGCAACATTATTAGAATAATTACATATGAAATGAAAACTCATTTCCATACATACATATTGTTGACCTCACCTGTTTTGATAATCTCAATCATGTATTTATTTGTGTTGAAAATCCCAATTATGTCTTCATTCTCTATGATATTGTTAAGTATTGTTGATCTATACTTTACTTCTTTTAAATCTATGATCAAACCAATAACACCTTTTTAAAATAAGTCTTTGGTATATGTTAATCATCATTTATCCATGTTCATACAAGTTATAAATTGATTCTAACACAATCGGATGTGTTCTGCATAAAACAGATTAGTAATCTGCCTATAGCTACTGATAAAGAGCTACCGGTAACCAGTCTACCGATAGACTTAGTCTACCGACAGACAGCTACCGATAGACTTAACACAGAGTTACCGATGTACTTATAAATACAGCTACCGATACAAACGTAGAGCTACCGGTGTAAGTATAAATAGCTACCGATGGAATAAGAGTCACAGATGGACAAAGCTACCGATAGACTCACAGCCACCAACGCATGGAGCTACCGATGCATGTACCTACCGACGCATGGAGCTACCGATGCATGTACCAACCGACGCATAGAGCCACCGATAGAGTCAAAGCAACTAATGACATTGAGCTACCGATGTTCAAGCTACCGATGTTCAAGCTACCGATGCTGATTACCTACCGATCACTCAACTCACTGTTTGAATTTCTTTATTTCCTATATTTAATCTATCTAACGGTCATATCACACATTTTAATGTTTTGTCAAATATCTGATAAAGGTTTTCGGATTTCAGGAACCCGTACCTCGTACCTGCTGAAAAGAAATCTTTTCTGTCCCCTGATGGGAGATAAATACGAGAAGACTACATACCAGAAATAGATGCGAACATGTGAAGAAAACAAATAACAAGAAGCGAACCAGAAAAGTGCGGTGCATCCAATATACCAAAAACGACACAAGCACAAGAGGAACACAGAGAAGCTCATAGACAATCAAGCATACTCGAGGAGTGTTCTGTGCATACAAGAAGAACTTCATCGACTACATTCTCACCACCTGTGAACCTGGAGCATACGACACTCTGTTTCTCAACAGAAACAAGAAGAGGACTCAGACTTACTTCTAATCAAATTCAAAGGAGTCCAGAGCTATACTGAAATCACCAGAACAATCTCTAAACTCTACATCTCTTGTTCTGTGATTTATTACCATTCATTTCGAGCAGTGTGTGTTATCTGCTATATCTAACACATACAATGTCTCCTGTACTCAAACTGAAGGATTTGTAAATCCTTACAAAACTCTTTTATTCTTTCTTTCCCACGAAGAAATGTGGTAGAGGTCGTGTGTGACCTGGACAGCTGGTTGCTGTTGTACTGTTTCCCACGAAGAACAGTGGTAGAGGTCTTCGACCTGGACAATTGTAAACTGTTGAACCCCGATCCCGGGTGTGGATCATTTTTATATAAACTTATGAGAGGACTAAGTCTCGGCTTGAGACTGAACCTCTTGGTTACATTGTTGTGCCATCTATTTCAAAGTTTTATTCCGCTGCTAATCACCTTAAAACCAATAATGTTTTTAAAGTTACTTTGATAATTAAATTTGCAAGTGTTTATGTTAAGTGTAGATTAGTAAGTTAGTTTCAAAAGATAATCACACACTCCAGTGTTGATTAACTGGGAATTAATCAATCCCTTGAGAACCTAACAGAATCTCTACATTAATATAAATTCACTACAGTTTAATTTATTATTTTATTTGGGGGTCTTTAAGACACTGCTTTTAAATTAAGAAATTTTAATTGGTACTCAATTCACCCCCCTCTTGAGTAGACCACTCCGACCAACACTTGGTATCAAAGGATTGAAAATACTTTCTAAAAGTACTCTGCTTTTGAACTGTGATTTTAGTTGTATTTTAAAGTTCTTAAAATTTCTGTTATTTCTAAATTTTTATCTCTTTAAAATTTTTTCATCATGGACAATAGACTTGAGGGTGATGCTACTAACCGGCCACCATTCTTCAATGGAACTAATTATGCTCAGTGGAAGCTGAAAATGAAAATCCATTTAGAAAGCATAGGTTTTGATATTTGGACTACTATTGAATCAGAATACAAAATACCTACTACTGCTAGATCTACTTGGGATGAACCTACAAAGACTGCTTACAATAACAACTGTAAAGCTATGAATGCCTTGTACTGTGCTCTAGGAGATGAAGAGTTTAATAGAATTTCTGCATGTAAAACTGCATATGAAATTTGGGATACCTTAGCTGTTTCTCATGAAGGAACAACTAATGTTAAAGAAATGAGATTGAACACCTATACTATCAAGTATGATAATTTTAAAATGAAGCCTGACGAACCCATTTCTGACATGTTTCTCAGGTTCAACGAAATTGTCAATACAATGATCTCGCTGGGAAAGGATGTCTCATCGAAGGAACAAATTATGAGAATTTTGAGATGTCTACCTGATAGATGGAGAGGCACATCTGTCTCAATCAGAGAATCATGTGACATAGCTGCTCTACCTGCCAAGGAACTAATTGGCAAGCTGATGATGTATGAAGAAGAGATTAAAGTGAACAAAGAGGAAGAAAATGAACCTGCAAGAAAGTCTGTTGCTTTCAAATCCTCAACCTCAAAGAATAAGGACAAGGAAAAGCTTCAAGCTGTAGTTGAAAGTTCAAGCTGTGAAGACAGTGGAAGTGATTCTGACAGTGATGCTGAGATGGCTCACATTGCTAGAAGGTTTAAGAAATTTTATAGGAAAAAGAAGTTCTTCAGAAAAACAAATTATAAGAGTAAGTATGATCACCAAGGCAAATGGAAAAAGGACTGGAAGAAGAATGACAAGTCAGATGATCTTGTCTGCTATGAGTGCAAGAGAAAAGGACACATTAAAGCCGACTGTCCAAAGCTGAAGTATAAAAAGAAATATGAATATAAGGACAATAAGTTTAAGAAAGCTCTGAAGGCTACTTGGAGTGCTTCAGAAGACAGCACAAGTGAAGCTGAATCTTCAGACTCTGAAAGGAATCGAGCCAACATGTGCTTTATGGCAAACACTTCTGAGGTAACTGCTGAAACTCCTGCTTCAAATTCATATTATTCTGGAGATGATTCTGAAGGTGATAAAATGTCTAAATCTGAACTGTTTGAATACTGTGATATGCTGGAAGAGACATGTAATGAACTTAAGGATAAATATAAGTCATTAAAGAAACAGCATGCTCTCACCACTACAGTTAAAACCGAACTTACTATTGAAAAAGAGGAAAATGCTCAACTGTTAAAAGAAAATAGAGAACTGAAACTGTCAAATGAGCAACTTAGAAAAGACTTAGAGAAGTTCACCAATGGCAAGAATACTCTAACACAGATGCTAGGAAAGCAAGTAGCACCTAAATATACTACTGGTATAGGATACCAACCTGGACAAAGGAAAAATGCTAAAACTAGATTCATTTCTAAATCTGGACAGAATGAAGGTAATTTTGGAACTTCATATGTTTCAACCAGTTATATACATAGCTATGGATCTAATAAGGTTTATCTTTCAAAGCATGTCAATTCTACAAATTATATGAGATCCATTAGACAAATATGGGTACCTAAAGTGTTATTGGCTAACCTGTCTGGACCCAAGAAAATCTGGGTACCAAAATCATCTCCCATCTAAATCTGTTTTGTAGGGAACTTGCTTAAAGAGCTCCTGTAAAGAGACGTGGTATTTGGACAGTGGATGTTCAAGACATATGTCAGGAGACTTCTCTTGTTTCAAGAGTTTAATAAAAGTTGATGGAGGCTTTGTCACCTTTGGTGATAACTCAAAAGGGAAAATCATCGGCCTAGGCCAGATTGGTAACACTGATTCAATTTTGATTTATAAAGTTTTATTTGTTGATGGCCTTAAATACAATTTATTAAGTATTTCTCAGTTATGTGATGATGGTTTTCATGTTAAATTTGAAAATGATTCTTGCAAAGTTTTTGATTCTAAGAATGTTTTGGTATTTTCTGCCTTAAGAAATGAAAATGTTTATGCTGTTAATCTGAATTCTTTAGCTAAGCAGAATATTAATTGTTTGCATGCTTTTCATAAAGAATCTTGGCTATGGCACAGAAGATTAGGACATTGCAACATTCACTCACTTAGAAAACTTTCTAGGAAAAACCTAGTTAGAGACCTACCTAAGTTAGAATTCCCAAATGATAGAGTGTGTAACCCCTGTCAAAAGGGAAAACAACACAAAGTTTCTTTTAAATCAAAGAAAGAAGTTTCAACTTCTCAACCACTTGAATTGGTTCACATGGATTTGTTTGGACCATCAAGAGTTTCTAGTTTAAATGGGAATCACTATGTTTATGTTCTTGTAGATGTCTTTTCTAGATATACTTGGGTATATTTTCTAGCTCACAAAAGTGAAGCTTGTTCTTACTTTGTTAAATACTCCAAGTCTGTAGAAAATCTTAGTGGACTCAAGATTAAGACCCTGAGAAGTGATCATGGTCGTGAGTTTGAAAATCAAGATTTTGAATCTTATTGCTCACACAATGGCTATACTCATAACTTCTCTGCCCCTAGAACACCCCAACAGAATGGTGTAGTAGAAAGAAGAAATCGAACTCTTCAAGAAATTGCTAGAACCATGCTCAATGAATATGACCTGCCTATTTATTTTTGGGCTGAAGCTGTAAATACAGCTTGTTATGTTATTAATAGAGTCTTGATTAGACCAGTTCTTAAGAAAACCCCTTATGAATTGTGGAACAATAGAAAGCCTAAGGTTAATTACTTTAATGTTTTTGGTTGCAAAGTATTTATTCTGAATACTAAAGATAATCTGGATAAGTTTGCTTCCAAAAGTGATGAAGGAATTTTTCTGGGTTACTCTATTTCAAGTAAAGCCTATAGAGTATTCAATAAGAAAACCAAATGTGTGGAAGAATCTGTTCACATCAAATTTGATGAAACTGATCCACAGGAGCCTAAAACCTCTCTTGAAAATCTTGAAGAAGACTTATCTATTCTGGACCTTAATGATAAATCTAAAGAACCTGTTATAAAAGTATCCAGTTCTGGACTTTCTCCAGAATCTGCTTCTGTTGAACCCGAACCTATAGATGAACCTGAAATTTCTAGTCCAACTTTTACTAGATCAACGAGGATTCTAAAGAATCATTCTTTAGAAGCTGTTGTTGGCAATCTTGATAGAGGAACACAAACTAGAGCTTCTCTAAGAAACCAGGTTGAACATCAAGCCTTTCTTTCACAGCTGGAACCCAAAAATATCAATGATGCTATCAATGATGAATTCTGGGTAATAGCTATGCAGGAAGAATTAAATCAGTTTGAAAGAAACAAAGTCTGGGAATTAGTTGACAGATCCAAGGACACCTTGACAATAGGCACAAAATGGGTTTTTAGAAATAAAGTAGATGAATCTGGAAATATAGTTAGAAACAAATCTAGACTAGTTGCACAAGGATATAGTCAAGAAGAAGGCATAGACTATGAGGAAACTTTTGCACCTGTAGCCAGACTAGAAGCCATTAGGATCTTACTTGCATATGCTGCACATCTGGATTTCAAGTTATATCAAATGGATGTAAAAAGTGCATTTCTAAATGGTTTTATAATTGAAGATGTTTTTGTAGAACAACCACCTGGATTTGCTAACCCCCATTTTCCAAATCAAGTTTTTAAACTTTCTAAAGCTTTGTATGGTTTAGAACAAGCTCCAAGAGCTTGGTATGATAGACTTAGCAATTTCCTTATTTCAAAAGGTTTTACTAAAGGGATTGCTGATCCAACTCTTTTCATTAAAAGAATTTCTAAAGATGTTTTAGTTGTACAAATATATGTTGATGATATTATTTTTGGATCTTCTAAACACTCTTTATGTACTGATTTTTCAAAAAGTATGCAAAATGAATTCGAAATGAGCTTAATGGGAGAGCTTAAGTACTTTCTTGGATTTCAAGTATTCCAAAATGAAAATGGTATTATTTTGAATCAAAGTAAATATACAAAGGATCTTTTAAAACGTTTTGGTCTGAATAGTATCAAGGAAAGTGAAACTCCTAAGAGTACTACCTGTAAATTGGATGCAGATGAAACTGGGAAACTAGTTGATCAACCAAATTACAGAGGTATGATTGGTAGTTTACTTTATCTTACTGCTACTCGACCTGATATTATGTTTAGTGTGTGTATGTGTGCTAGATTTCAAGCTAACCCAAAAGAATCTCATTTTCTTGCTGTTAAAAGAATTTTTAAATATCTCAAACACACAGTTAACTTAGGTTTGTTTTACCCAAAAGGACAATCCTTTGAGTTAATGAGTTATTCAGATGCTGACTTTGCTGGTTGTAAGTTAGATAGAAAAATCACATCAGGAACATGTCATTTGCTTGGAAAATCCTTAGTTTCTTGGTGTAGTAAGAAACAGAACTCGGTTGCATTATCTACTGCCGAAGCAGAATATATAGCTGCTGGTAGTTGCTGTGCACAAATTCTGTGGATGAAACACACTCTTTTGGACTATGGATACGTTTTTAAACATGTTTCAATCAACTGTGATAACACCAGTGCAATAAACATCTCTAACAATCCTGTATCTCACTCTAGAACCAAACACATAGATGTAAGACACCATTTCCTAAGAGATCACTATCAAAAAGGTGATATTTCTCTTGAATTTATTAGCACTGAACATCAATTGGCTGATATTTTCACTAAACCTTTAAGTTCGGATAGGCTAAGTTTCATAAGACATGAACTGGGAATGTTTAATCACAACCGATGTGAAAATTCTCACTGATGTGAAATTCTCACCGACGTGGAAATTCTCACCAATGTGAAATTCTCACTGATGTGAAAATGCTCACCGATGTAAGTTTCTCACCGACGTGGAAATTCTCACCGATGTACAACTCTCACTGATTTGTTTTTCTCACCGATGATTAACTCACACCGATGCAAAGTTTAAAACTTCTGTCTGCCGCCAAGAATACGAATCGCTTTATTTTATTTTATTACTCTATTTTAATCGTTTATTTGGAATTCCTAAATGATAAAACTAAGTCTAAGCCACTTCTTACCTCACCGAGCTCAAAGTCTCTCACCTTCGAACCTTAGCACCCAAATCGACCAAGAACCCTAAACCCGCCATGGCAAAAACCAAGCTTCCTATCATCAGAGATGAAAGTGCAGAACCAAATGCTAAGAAGCAGAAGACACAGCATAAAGCCAGTGTTAGTGAAGTCAAAACTAGATCGGGAAGGCGACCAGTGAATCCTCACTTGCAGAATAGAGATATAGTAATCGAGAAGGAACTGTGCGTGGAATGGCTACTGCCTAGCAAATCCTTAGTGCTCGCGATTCTGGAAGACCAAAAATGGGTGGATTGTTTCTCGAATAACAATGGCCCATACTACCCGAAATTGGTAAAGCAGTTCTATGAGTTTGTAACCTTTGAGAAGTCTGAGAATGAGAGTCGGGTAAGCTCTTTTGTCAATGGAAAAGAGATGTCTTTTTCTTCAGTAGAGTGGGCTGAGAGTTTAAAAGTACCACATGAAGGTGTCTCTGGGTATGTATCAAGAGCAATGCCACCTAGTAGTGACATTTTTGATTATAAGACTGCCTTACAAGAGCTGACTGGGAATGGAAATCAAAGGCAAGTGGTAGCTGCTGAAATGGATGGAGAGAATCGACTGCTTTTCAAATTTGTTCAGCATGTGTTGATACCGAGGAGAGGAGATTTTGCAAATCTGAGATATCAAGATATCTATCTTCTTCATTTGCTAAGACATGGTGTAAAAGTCAATATGTGCAGATTGTTGATGCTTCAAATGGAAGACATGATTAGACCAAAGTCAAAGACCAATGCTTTGTTCTTTTCCAAGCTGATTTCAGTGATGATAAAAGTGAAAGAAATAGCTGAGTCTCAGGATGAGACAGTTGTAGTCAAGAACAATTTCTGCATCACCTCGACTGTTTGCAAGTATATGAAAATTAACTGGAACCCATGGAAGGGAGAATGGGTCAGTGATGATCAGAAAATCTATGATAGGTTTAATCCTGTGGATTATCCCTCAAGACCAAAGGATATGAGAGATCCGAGTCTAAGACCTGATGAAGAGGAACCTGCTTATAGTGATGAGACAGAAGAAGAAGAAGAAGAAGAAACTCCTATGGATGTTGGAGGAGATCCAGACTTGCCCCCAAGTCCTATTGCAGAACTGGTTTATTCTAGGAAAGGAAAAGTAGAGGAAGTTTTGCCTACTTATGAGAAATACCAGTCTGTACCTCACCAAGAAGAAGAGGAAAAGGAGAATGCATATGAATCGCCTGCTTCTGGTAGGTTAAGTATGAGTCCCTTAATTGGAAACTCAGCTATACCTGCTGCTGAAGAAGAAAGAGATAGAGAAGAAGCTGTACCTATATCAGAAGATCTTCTAAATGATGCACCTGTAGAACTTGTGGTAGAAGATTCTGATGAAGAACGGCCAGCAGCAAAGGCTGTTGTGATACATGAGAATGCACCCATTGAGGGGGAGCATCAGTCTGTGCTTGGAAATGTTACAGTAGCTGTTGAGCTTGGAGACTGGGTAGAAGACCCAGGGTTTATAGTCTGTGGATTGGATTATCCAGATTCTGACAATGAGATGTCTGTGGATAGACCAAAGACCAATTATGATCTTGCTGCTGAGTTGTTGCCAGACGATGTAGTCAGATTTCATGATTTGAGTAAGCTGAAAGAGGACCTCAAATCCAGTTTTGTTGAAGAAGTGAAGCTAATGGAAACCTCTCTTGCATCCTCAATTAATTCAATAATAACTACTTCTGTAGTTAATTTGGCCTCAGCAAAGGGATCTGCTGCAGTTGTCTCAAGTGATTTTGTTTCCAAATCAGATCTTGAATCCATGAAGAATGAGATAAAAGAATCATTCAGTGCTTCAGTTGCTGAGATGAAGGAAAGCTTTTATGAAGAAATGAAAGTTCTAGAGAGATCCTTCGAGCTATCTCTGGCTTGTAATTTATCTTCCTTTATGTCTGAGATTTTGGAATAAGTGAAAGAATGCCAGACTCAGTCTTCAAGAATCGAAGCTGATCTGGAAGCTCTCAAGACATCAGTTGTTGCTTTGGATTCCTATATGAGCTCCAAGTCTCAAGCTGACAAGGACCTAGCCTATGTGAAGAGTGTAGTCAGCCAGTTTGTCTCAGTGTTTGAAAGTTTCAAAACCTCAGTGAAGGATCATGTTCAATTACAAGACTCTCAAGTTCAAAGCCTAATCAGTGGTTTGTCAAAGAGTTTTAAAGAAACTGTTTCCTTCTCTCTTGGCCCTCTCACATCCAAACCATCAGTTGATATGAACTCAGTTCGAGCAATACTGAAGGAGGAGATTGGTTCTATTTCAACCAGTGGCTCTGGGGACTCATCAGAGTTAAGCCGAGTGGTGCTCTCTACAAGGGATTCTGCCAGAGAAATCATGAAGATAGTTCAAGATTTTATGAGAGAAGCCTCTGCCTCTCAAGAAGCCATAAAAAGAAAAGTGGACTACTACTTCTCCAAAATTTTCACCAAGCATCAACTCGAACACCACTTCAAGCTAATGTTGGAACACATGAAGCTCCCTCCAGTCACCCAAGCATTCAAAGAACAAGTGAGCAAGCTGAGAGAACTGACTCCTGCCTTAGAGAAATTCATGGAGAACAAAGATGATTTCATCTCTGCTATGGAAAGAGGAGGATGAATTATTATGGATTTTAGAAATCTGCTGCTGCCCTTCTTGCATGTTGATGCTAGGCCAGTCATCATCCCTCCTGCTTTGCCTGCTTCTGCCTCAGCTGCTTCCTCAGTCCAGCTGACTCCTGTTCAAGCCATTCAAAGCCTCAAACCAATGATTACCCAAAAATCTTCAACCTACAAGCCTGACTCTGTGTCAGTGACCCAGCCTCCTTTGATCCTTTCTGGCATTCCCAAACCTTCACCTGAATCCTCACCACCCGAGCATCCTTCTGATCCCAAAGGAAAATCTCACATTGCAGATGCGGATTGAACCAGTGGCCAAGCTTTTTTGATAGGAATTCCTTTGTAATCTGTTTTTGTTGTACTTTTTGACTAACTATAATACAGACCACTTTTTACTTCTCTTTGTTTTATTTCTCTCCTATATATATATATATATATATGCTTTCCCACTTTTTGATTATCACAAAGGGGGAGAACAATAAGAGAGGGGGAGAAACTTTTTATGAGAGAATAAGGAGGAGAACAAAATGAGAAATATTTTAAATGGAGAAAAATAAGGCATAAGGGGAAACACATTATCCTTTGTTTTGTTTCCATTTTTACCTCTAATACCTTATGTCTATATAGTACCTTATTATTTTTACCTCTGATAACTTATGTCTATATCATTCTATTTCTATTATCTATGATGCTGTTTTCTCTGAGAAAATTGAATTCAATATTATACTCTTTACTATTATATTTTCACTATGTTAAATGCCAATATCATAAATTGTGATTATCAAAAAGGGGGAGATTGTTGACCTCACCTGTTTTGATAATCTCAATCATGTATTTATTTGTGTTGAAAATCCCAATTATGTCTTCATTCTCTATGATATTGTTAAGTATTGTTGATCTATACTTTATTTATTTTAAATCTATGATCAAACCAATAACACCTTTTTAAAATAAGTCTTTGGTATATGTTAATCATCATTTATCCATGTTCATACAAGTTATAAATTGATTCTAACACAATCGGATGTGTTCTGCATAAAACAGATTAGTAATCTGCCTATAGCTACTGATAAAGAGCTACCGGTAACCAGTCTACCGATAGACTTAGTCTACCGACAGACAGCTACCGATAGACTTAACACAGAGTTACTGATGTACTTATAAATACAGCTACCGATACAAACGTAGAGCTACCGGTGTAAGTATAAATAGCTACCGATGGAATAATAGTCACCGATGGACAAAGCTACTGATAGACTCACAGCCACCAACGCATGGAGCTACCGATGCATGTACCTACCGACGCATGGAGCTACCGATGCATGTACCAACCGACGCATAGAGCCACCGATAGAGTCAAAGCAACTAATGACATTGAGCTACCGATGTTCAAGCTACCGATGTTCAAGCTACCGATGCTGATTACCTACCGATCACTCAACTCACTGTTTGAATTTCTTTATTTCCTATATTTAATCTATCTAACGGTCATATCACACATTTTAATGTTTTGTCAAATATCTGATAAAGGTTGTCGGATGTCAGGAACCCGTACCTCGTACCTGCTGAAAAGAAATCTTTTCTGTCCCCTGATGGGAGATAAATACGAGAAGACTACATACCAGAAATAGATGCGAACATGTGAAGAAAACAAATAACAAGAAGCGAACCAGAAAAGTGTGGTGCATCCAATATACCAAAAATGACACAAGCACAAGAGGAACACAGAGAAGCTCATAGACAATCAAGCATACTCGAGGAGTGTTCTGTGCATACAAGAAGAACTTCATCGACTACATTCTCACCACCTGTGAACCTGGAGCATACGACACTCTGTTTCTCAACAGAAACAAGAAGAGGACTCAGACTTACTTCTAATCAAATTCAAAGGAGTCCAGAGCTATACTGAAATCACCAGAACAATCTCTAAACTCTACATCTCTTGTTCTGTGATTTATTACCATTCATTTCGAGCAGTGTGTGTTATCTGCTATATCTAACACATACACTGTCTCCTGTACTCAAACTGAAGGATTTGTAAATCCTTACAAAACTCTTTTATTCTTTCTTTCCCACGAAGAACTGTGGTAGAGGTCGTGTGTGACCTGGACAGCTGGTTTCTGTTGTACTGTTTCCCACGAAGAACAGTGGTAGAGGTCTTCGACCTGGATAGTTGTAAACTGTTGAACCCTGATCCAGGGTGTGGATCATTTTTATATAAACTTTTGAGAGGACTAAGTCTCGGCTTGAGACTGAACCTCTTGGTTACATTGTTGTGCCATCTATTTCAAAGTTTAATTCCGCTGCTAATCACCATAAAACCAATACTGTTTTTAAAGTTACTTTGATAATTAAATTTGCAAGTGTTTATGTTAAGTGTAGATTAGTAAGTTAGTTTCAAAAGATAATCACACACTCCAGTGTTGATTAACTGGGAATTAATCAATCCCTTGAGAACCTAACAGAATCTCTACATTAATATAAATTCACTACAGTTTAATTTATTATTTTATTTGGGGGTCTTTAAGACACTGCTTTTAAATTAAGAAATTTTAATTGGTACTCAATTCACCCCCCTGTTGAGTAGACCACTCCGACCAACACATATAATATCAATCATTCTAGGGGGAAATTATGTAATACTAATAAGGTAGAATATATGATTCTCACACTATAAGGGGTAATGATTATATGGTTATGTAAATAATATAAAACCATTATAATAATTCCTTGTTCTAATTATCATGAATAATTTAAAACAACATATTCCCAATGAATCAAAGTAAATATAAATGGGTGTAAACAATAATGAAAAATCCCTTAAACAAGTAATGATTTGAATGGTATCCAAAAAAGAAGGGATGCATAATAATATTAATTGATACCATGATTTCAAACCATTAAATAATCATATATATATATATATGTATATTTATTATAGGATAAAAATATGAAACCTATTATTTAACACATATTATTACTGGGTTTTTAATATAAATAAACAATATGCACAACCCATTGATCATGTGGACTAGTGTCCGTGGAAGAATAGGTTAATATAATATCAAAATTAAACAAAATACAATTATATTTATTTGATTATACATAATTATTTCAAAAATCTATTTTATATTCTAATACTATATACGATAACCTAAAGAATACATAATGAATTGTGTCGAGATATAATGCCTTATAAGAGATTAAACAATATAAAAAATCATAACATATAAGTAAAAATGAAAAAAATTATATCACAAAAGACTCGTATCATTACTAATAATTTGTAACCTTAAAAATAATTATATAGAATCATAAGATCATGGAAACATAGAAATGTGTAAACAATATAAAAAAGACATAAGAACAATTCATAGCTAAATTCTAAGGCAACATCACATAGTGGACCAAGTCTCATTAGGGATTGGGTAAACTCTCCCATTTCATATATATATTATCAAGAGAAAAAATCATTTTCTAATGATTTTTAATTCTACCTTGGTCCACCTTGCATAACTGGTATGTTAATATGCATGCCACAAAAAAGGAAATCAATCATAATCTATAAACCAAAAAATTTCCCAAGGAGTGAAATGTGTTACATAATCATGTCTTAAAACACATACAAATTGATTATCATAGTGAATTCCATGAAAATGGTGTTAATTGATACATTTATCTTAATAGAAAAATAAATAATCATAGGACTTGAAAATGAGGACCAAGTGAATTTAATACATAAAAATGTGTAGTTTTTTTAGAAATAATCTTTTTAATATGCGTTTTATGAAATAGTGAAAATAACCATTAATGTGCATTTGGGAATAATAAATTCTATAAAAAATATTATGAAAAATAATTGGATTTACATAACAAGATGTTCACTTTTATAAAAAAATGACATCTAAATTATTTTATGAATTTGTACATAAAATTGGTATGAGATTGGGAAATTCCCTTTAATAGAGTTGTCTTATCCAAATAAATTTTGCAGATACCATCCATAACATGTATATCCTCAAAAATGAAAAGGTTTTTTAAGCTAGTTATATATATTTGTCATATATATACAGAAAATAAAATAATTAAATTGGAATAATAGATAGATAATGTTAGGTAATTTAACAAAAATCATAATCCAATAAAAAATATGGTTGTTTAGAGAGATACATTACCTTTATCTCCAGAATCATTCAACAGTTTCTCTTAACATCCTTAATAATAAAATTATATTCATTAATCACATAATATATAAAATTTTAATTCAATTTTTTAAATACAATACTTATAGTTTATTCAATTACTATAATTTTAATGTGATATCACATTAAATATATTTTATCATAGAGAGATCATTTCATTGTTTCAATGATGGATCACTTTTGGATAATTATTGAAATTACTATTAAATGGGACTAAAACAATAGGAATTTAATGAAATGTTATTACTATCCTTCTAAAAATTGATATATTCATAAATAACTATATTTTTTTGAAATAAGAATGACTTATTTATTATAAATTCTAACGATATGTGGTTTTTAATTATATGTGGTTTTACCGACTATGATGAACTAGATTTGTTTTATATAATTAAATTAATATATATTAAGGTTTCAATGTGAGAAATATAATATAATATAATTTGTAATTTTATAAAATTATAAATGAATTTAAATCTTTCATTAATGTAGTATTGAAAAACAAAAACACATCATACATGGAGATGAAAAACTAATATAATATGGATGATGTTCTTAATTCTATATAAAAAAATGGAGAAGGTAAGACAATAGATGATAGGTATTACATTAAATAAATAAAATTACAATATATATATATATATATATTGGATATTGGATTCCTTATTTCATGATACATGGAATTATTTTGGAGGATAAGGTGGAAGAAAGTTTAAAAGTCTGAGTTGGGTGTTTTATCATGTACAAGGATGTCTCCAATAAAGCCTCCCCTTATAGTTCATTGGATTGGTTATTTTATGATACCAATGGTTCTAGTTATGTGGGTGAGAGATGAGGAGATAGTTATGGAGTTTCTATTTGATCTAACTGGACTATAAGTTTTGAGGAGGAGTGATATTTATAATGAATGAATGTGGGTGCTTTTGAATATTGAATCCCTTAGATTATTATTTTTCTTCTGAAATAAAAATGGAGATGAATGTTGTGATTATATATAATAAAATTTTAATTTGAGTTATTAATAATGTGTTATTAAATCAATCATGACTGAAAAATTAATTTTTTATCCTATTAGGTTACCCATCACATTTTTTATGTTTTACTATTCACCATATAATTAAATATTTTAAAACATAATAAAAATTAAAAAAAATATTTTTACATTTATAGTAATAAAAATTATTTTATTTTTCAAAACAATGTTTTTAAATATGATAAATTTAATTTTTAATTAAATTTTTTTTTGAAAACATTGATTTTAATATTATGATCAATTTTCGACCCATTGTAAAAAATTTGTGTAGAACTAAAAAACCATATTATAATTATTATTTTAATTAATATTAGTTTATAAACATATATTATGAAATTAAAATTTATTTTAAATCAACATTTTTTTATTAAAAAACAAATAAAAAATTTAGTACTTATAGAAATGAAAATACATATTTAATTATTTATAATTCATTAATTTACTTTTATAATGATATGAATATGTGAAAATTACATTTTATAAGTTATAAAATTTGATAATATACTTATATGGGTAAAGATACTATTATAAATATCATATCAACATTCCAACAGTTATATTACTATTCTAATAGTTAGATTTTTAATAGTCATATATGTTCCCTACATTCTATAAATACCTCATATTTCATTAACTATTCAATCAACTAAATTATCTCACATAATTATATAAATTTTTATATTCAAGATGATAAATATATTAAAAATTTGATGTTTCATTTATAAACGTTTATACCTAAGTTATGTAATTATGTTGGATTGTGTAGAATAGAAATTATAAAATTATTACCATTTTATTTCCTATTTTTATTCCACTATATTTTTTTCAATAGTTTTTTCCATTTTTATTCTAAAAAATTATGTCCTTTAAATAGTTTAATAAAATATTTTTTATTTAATCTCATGTTATGAAGGAATTATTAAATACCTCTATACTAGATACGAAAAAATTATGTAAATAGAACGTAATTTCAATTGATAAAATTTCAAAGTCATTATATTCTTCCACCCTTAATATATTCAATTCATTAAATATAGTTTTACATAATAAGGTAAAAATATGTGATGGGGATTATATTCTATTTCATTTTCAATATCCCATGACCCCTCATCTTATATATGGTTATGCCATAGTAAATTTACTTTAAGACATTTTCTTATTGCAAAGAACTCTTTATCTACTAACCAAGATCTTTATCAGATGCTCCATATAATATTGAACATTTTTCAAATGATCCACCTCATACATCATTATATAATTCATGTTTATTATTTAATTCATTAAAATAGAAATATATACCATGTCATGTAATAGAGATAGGGTTTTTGGGAGTTCTTGTTGACATTCCTCAAATACATTGCAATCATGAATCACAAAGGGGATAAAGTATCATTAACATAAAATTCCTATCATCCCAAATATCATGACTTTATTCCCTAAGGATATGTGGAAGAACATATTTTCTCCAACCTTGAACTCGAAGTTTCATTAATAATTATTACAATTGAAATTACATAAACATTGATAATCCCTAATTTTTTATTGAATGGTCTTAGAATTTTTTACCATTCCATCATCAATTTCATTTCTTAACATCTTATGTTCACTGACATCATCCAAACATTAAGTTCACCTACATAAATTCCCACAATGATATTTATATGTATTTATATGGATTCTTGAGTAAAAAAATTTATTTTGGGAGAACTCCACCAAAGGACAATGTTGATCCCATCATTATTTTTGTTTCCATATAGAATGATCTCAAATGTTTCTAATGTTTATTAAAAAGTATAATCAAACATTCCATATAACATAGGGTAATAATCTATAATGAAGTTAAAAACCATGTTTGGATCACGTTTATTAATTTTCAAGAAGATAGAGGTAATCCTTAGATATTGACCAAATGTAATTAAAAATGGGGTCCTATACCACCTAAGCATTTCCCTTATGTATATCACGGTAATTTTATTGATTGTGAAGTCACAAAAAATTATATTGTCCTTTAAAATGTTTTTAGGATAATGCTACATAATGTATATAGATGTATTTACTTGGGATATTGTCAATATACCAAAGAAACTATCTATGGTGGTTTTTTCTCATTTCAATATAGTTATGGGTAAAGGATTGATCAACCCCTATGAATTTATCCATCCAGAATTCACTTAAAACACACCATTAAAATACATGTATATTATTTTACCTTCTTATTTATGTTTTATTAAAAAAATTCTATCATATATCATAACAAATCTTCATGCTCATTTGGTGGATAGAGATGGTTGAGTTGTGTGCATCATCTAATATATCTTTTTTTATCTCAAGATTTGATGGTACATATATTCATGATAAATTCATAAAAATCATTCTTTAACTATTTTTTATATCTCATGATTTTTCCTTTGTTTTATATAAAACATATTTTCTATTTTCATGTTTTTTCTTTGATAATCATTTATTATCTCAAAAATTAATTTTTGAAACATCATCGAAGAATGGAATGATGATGTTATTTCCTTTATGATTTTCATGTTCATTCTTTGGATGTATTAGAACAAATGAACTTTTCAATTTTCCTCATTGATAAGGTTTTAAGATCATTTCTATATTGAATATATTCCACTTTAGTTTATTCCCAAGATAGTATTCCATTGAGAAGTAATAGTCATTAATTATATCTAAAAATTATTATTGGTTTATATTAATATCATTTTTTGTGAAACTAAATTTGGGGATGTAATGATACTTATTTATTTTAAAATCCTCCCCATAGAGATAATAACGCAAAATTTTAAATAAAAATGATTTTTAAATAATTCTAGTTCATGAATTAGATATTTGTACAGATGAACTATCATATTCCTCGATAAAAAAGTCATTAACATTTTAATATTCATCAATACACAAAACAATACCTTGATTTGAGTATCATTTTATATTTTGAAGTGTTCTCTACATGAGTGTAGTGTATACATAGCAGTAGTGAAAAGGAAATTATTCATTTTCATAAATCTATCATCTTATTGATTACTATATAAAAATTATAATCCCTTAAGTTTTATATTGGTTAAAGGGTTAAAAATTAGTAAATTCTTTTCAAAAATCAGTAAATATATCCAGCAAGTCTAAAAATCTATGGATATCAATTAATGGTCATGGTCTCAGACACCCCGATATTTTTTTTATCGAATAATGGTTTATAGATATCCCTTTTTTCGAGGTAACAATTCCCAATAATGATACTTCATATATTAAGAATCAAAATATCTGGTAATTTTCATATATCTTATCCATTATATTATTCATTAGTATAATATTCAAATGCCACTCATTCTCCAAATTTCATTAAGAGTGATGAAGAATATCGATTATAAAGGGGAAATTTTTTAAAAAGGTAATATTTGAATAAACTATTCATTTTTTATATGAAGATTTCTATGGATTCGGAGAATCTAAATGGAATCGCAAAGAACTCATAGTGTCCATACAATGTCTATAATTTATTCATTTGATTATATTCCTTCATCAACATTAATTAGTGACATCCTAAATGATATTCCACCATATAGATTTATTGGGTGAAAATTAGAATATCAATAAACTCATTAAAATATCACATGGGTTACTTGTTATTTATTGGGATTATGTTTTATTCAAAATAATCAGTGTATAGGGGCATTGATCATTCTTTACATTGGAAAATAATGGCAAAAATATACCATGATAAAGTACTTGGGAATCTAAACCCATTTACATATTTTAATGTGACTACTTCTTTATTTTTTTCGAAATCTTTCGTTTTTATTATGTAAATAGTCTAGGATATTGGAAGATATCTTTAGATAATTTCAATTAATATGTAAACATATGGGTTTTGTGGAAGACCATGAAACTCTTCACAGAATAAATCAACATTTTCCCCCATAAATTTTTTGTATTCAATAATGATTTTCTAAGTTGTATCAATCATTTGAGTAATCTATGATTACTCATATTTAAATACTATTCATGATTAATAGTAATATTTCTATAGAGATTCACCCCATATGTACACTTGTACAGATTTCTGGAATGACCCAATATTTGAAGAGTGATCTCCATTTCCTAAATAGCAATTTTGGCTTAATGTAATGACATCTAATATATTTTCAACATTTAACAGTATTACTGTAATGAAATTATGAATATTATGTTGGTGGTTTAGTTCATAATAATTTAATGGGGAGGAGTTATATGATTGGGATGTAATAATTTCTGAATTAAATTTTCTCATTGGTATCTTAACTCCAATGATTATAGGTGGGGTTATAATTGTTCTAAAAACATTCATGATATGAAAACTATATTGAACAAGAATCAAATATTGTGTTCTATATTCATGAATGAATAAATATATTACCAATTACCACAATGTTGTTGGGATTCACCTTATCAATAGTGATATCATATGATTATCCGTTGTATCCAATCATATAAAGTTATATACCTCAATAGTGTATGACTACACTTGGTTTAGAGTATTTTAATTTATAATTTAACTGCTCTTGAAATATAAATATTGGGCTACCAGATGATTTTCGAATATAACATTATTTTATTTGATACCATTAACTATGATATTCATATCCCATAATCAATTTTCATCTTGATTCTCCACTTTTCTACACTTGAAGAATCTTCACATTCCCCAAAAATGTATCCAGGATACTCCATTTCATACTTTTGACATGTGGGTATTTTAGTTTTTTTACCACATAATTTATCCATTATTCTCCCTTGATAACTCTCAATTTTATGGTATTTTTCTCTAGGAACATTATATATCTAATTGTCACCAATATCCATATTTACCTTAAGGGAACAAAAAATACTATGTTCATAGTTTTAAAAGTATCATGTCACTAAATAATTTCATGTAATTTTATTTAATAAAGAATTGATGATTTCACCATACATTCGGTGTTAATGAAAAATACCAAAGTGTGTCATTCCTACCCTGTGATGTTTCTCTCATTCACTCTGATAGAAAAGTATTCCATTGTCTTCAATCAAATAATCTTCATCTACATATTATGAAATAGAGTTTAGGGAAAATATTTATTGATAATAATTTTCTAATCTTACCCATTCCATTGAATTAATTTAATCACTAGGATTAGTATTCATAATCATTTTCAACAAAAAATCATCTTACCCCTCCATGGGATAAAGGTTCATTTTTATTTTTTCTTGTTTATATAAATGGAGGATAGATAGTATCTTCTCAATAGAGTTAATTAATTATTTTGTTAAGACATAATTAGATGATCTTCTATTGTTATGAGGACATCATATAAACATTACTCATCTATATCATTCTCATTTTTATGAGAATGAAGACATTCCAAATTATTCATCTTATTATTCACAACTAATGTTAGTTGAACTGGTAATATCATGGATCTCTCACCTGCCACTCCCATTAGGTTTCGTATCTCTCTTGGGAAATAATTATGTTTATTATCATATTGAATCATGGAACAAAATCTACTATTTACTACAATTAACTAAAATTATGGTTATAAAATTAGGGATGAGAATACTAAAACAAAAATAATATATAATAAGAAATTACAAACATAGAAATCATAACATATAAATGGCATGTATATTCTATTGTATGATTTTTTAATATTTGATATATATTATCCCAAGAAATTTTATTATAAGTTTTTATAACTTCATAATCAATTCATGTCCTTCATAATTCATTGTAACATGTTATTTTAATTTTTATATCACATCCCCAGGATTGTCAAATCAAGTGTTTAGAAAGGCCTCTTTTTTTGCCTGATGTATCAATTGAGTTAATACATGATGATACATTTTAAGGATATTAACAGTTGGTCTATCTATTATCAAGATACATCCACTTATAGTATCCAAATAAAGATGTTATTACCTAGAAACACCTCATTATACCACCCAAAAGTTTAGTTAATCTTCATATACTATGCTTTATCCCTAGTATTGTCACTAACCTATTCATTTCATATTCCAAAATATAATTAGAACATTATATTACATAAAATATAATGATCCAAGTATTTTTAGCATATTATTAAATTATTTTAACAAAAAATTCAAATATACAAAATCCAAAGATCGAGAGGTCTAATTTTTTTTGAATATATTTTTTATAACAAAAAAAAAATGAATCTAAAATGAAACACCTTATTTATTATCTATAATGACATACTAAATTAATTTTTGTCTCATAAAAATCACAAGGTTACATAGGGAATACATAAAGAAAATGGCTGAGAAAAAAATCTCATTAAGGGGATAAACATGATAACGAAAATTAACATATGAGTAAAAAGTAATAAATTGATATCACAAAAAAGAATTATGAATAATCATATAGGTGTATAACATAAAGAAAATTAAATCAAAAAAATCCTGGAAGCATAGGGAGAAGTAATAAAACTAAAATGTGACAAAAGTATAATTTAAAGATATGTTCCAAGATAATATCATATGGTGGAAATATTCTCTTCAAGGATTTGGCATACTTCATAATGTATTTTATATCTTCTCAAGAGACATATAAATTACCCAAATAATAAGTGTGATATATCAGTTCTCCAATAATAAATATTTCATTTAGAAGAATACCAAAAAAGTGAAATCAATAATAATGAATTAACATAAGAATTACTCATGGAATGAAATGAGTTACATAATATGGCCTAATAAGATACCCAAATAGATACTCATAATTCATTACCAAATATAATGTATGAAATAATTATTTTAAATTTATTGATAAATAAATATACATAGGACATGATAATTAAGTCTATTTGAGTTAAATACAAAAAAGAATATGGAGAAATAATATTGGAAATATTCTTTTTTAAATATGGTTTTATGAAAAGGGTAAAATATCATTAGAGATTGTATGATGCTAATAATTTACACAAAACAGTAAATTAAATAAAAGTTTCATCATAATAAAATGAAAAATTTTAGGAACCAAGTTTGGTTTAAAACATTTTACTGTGTGGTACTCAAAAAGGGGTAAGAAACAATGATGTTCCATTTAATATAGTATTCTAATCAAATGAAATTTAGATAAAACAACTAAAACATGTATATCACCACCAATTAAAGGAGAGTTAATATAAGTGTATATGTTTCAGATATATATATATATATATGTATATATATGTATATTAACAATAATTAATTATGAATAATAGGGAGATAAATTGAGGTAAACTAAGAGAAAGAATAACCTTGAGTATAATAGTACTGTTTAGAGGGATCCCTTACTATGGTTTGATAATAATCATTCACTTGCACATAAAATTATAAATAATAAAATTAGATTCATAATTAATTAAAATACATTTTCATCTATATTTTTTTATTATAATTAAATTATATTAATTTACCAACATTTAAATGATATATCACGTTTAATTCTAATGATCTAATGGAATCTGTGTCATAGATCCTTGGTCGGATCACCAATGTATAATTATTTACGTTCTCTTTAAATGGAAATAAAATTACACTAATGAAATGAAATGATATTAATATAATTTAAAAAATTAAATAATCCCAAATCCTTTTATCTATTCTTACATTAGGATAATTTACTTAGTTAAAATGAAAAAATTATACAGTTTGTTCATTTAATAGATTTTAAAAAGAATTGTGTGCTCGATAAATTTTATATAATATTATGGTCACATATTTTTTTAAAATAATGGGAATATATATAATACATATATTTATGTCATTTTGGTCAATTAGATATGAATTTTAACCATCCTTGAAATCAGTATTGGAAAAAAACCCATTATCTACAAAGTCAGTGAGCCAACATGAAATGGATGATACTTATATTTTTTTGAATAAGAATATAAAAAAAGTCGATGGATGGTTTATATTTTATTAAAACCATAAAATTATACTCTATATGTGATACTTGTGTCATTATTCCATATTTGTTGGTATTTTGGGGCGATGAGGAGAGAGAAAAATTAAAAGGCCATGTTGTGGGTTTTTTATTTCCTTTGGATTTATCCTCTTAATATTGCCAGTAAGGAACCATGGATTGGTAATATTATAAAATCAATAAATATAAGGATGTTGGGGAGTGATAATAATAAATTTTAGAAGAGTTTTGATATGCTCTTTGTCTTAGATGTTAAGAGGTGAAGGGGTGGTGAGGGGTGATAATTATAAAGGTATAAAGGGGAAGTGTTTGAATATTTTATTCATTAGTTTATTATTTCAACTTATGACTACCAATATTTTAATAATTGTGAATACATATAGTAAATAGTGAATTAATGTTTGAAATAATGTGTTCTTATATCTTTGAGGACTCACAAATTTATGTATTTAGCCATAATGTTAAATAACTTGTCTTTATATATTTGTCTTTTGAAAAACCTATTAAATATTTTATAAATATAAAAACATTCACCGAAATAATTTTTTGATATGTATATTACAAAAAATAAATAAATATTATGAAAATAGTTTTATAAATAAGAGAAATTTATTATTTTATTGAATTAATTATTTTTTATGAAAACACCACATTTTTAATATTATAATAATATTTATCACACAATGTAAATTTTCATAAGTTATCATAAAATTATATTATCATTATGATATATATTAATTATAATTTTTAATCACTTTTATAAAAACAAATTTTCTTTTAAAAATAATTATATTTGTTATAAAAATGAAAACAAAACATTTCTATTTTAAAAAAATAAAAACATTTATTTTAACAACTTTAAGGAATTTATTTTCCTATATAAGGATATAAATATATATTATAATCATATTTTTAAGATAATACAATTTTTATTTTTAACTTCCATAGTTTTTGTTTTTTTAATGATTTGGTTACTATTTCAAATGGTCATTTTTTTAGACTAACGGATTATTATTTTTATGGTCTGATATGTAATGTTCATATCTGATCCCTAATTTTCATAAAAAAATAGATATTTCATTCAATATTCATTAAAATATTTTTTATTTTAGTATTATATATATTTTTCTTTTCAGAATTAATATTTTATTAATAATATCTTTTTTCATTTCTATATTGTAGTCTGTGAGGGGATTTTTTCTGGTATATTGGGTAGATCCAATATAGAAACAATTTCTTTTTATACATTGATATTGCATATTTTTATATTAATAGTTAATAAACTACACAAACACCTACCTGATGGTTGTAATAGTTTAGTGTTCTTGGAGACTATGAACAAAGTCTTCTAATTTCGTGAATATCGTCATCATATCCCATTATGATATCCACCCATGGTAATACTGACTAACATACCATACGTAAATCCATTATTCATAACCTAGATAAATCATTCCTATGAATGGCTGAGATTAGATTCTCAATATAGATTAAAAAGGGAGATTTGTAAGCACAACATGGATAGCATGGTATGATATCATGGTCATAACCTATAAAAACCATGCCCAGTATATCGAAGCATAGAATCATGACTCATGGAATAAATATTTGTAGTTCATTACAAATGAATCATAAGAAAATTATGGAACATAATCTATTTGGAATAAAATTGGAATAAAAATATAATTGAGGATTCTACATAGGCTTATAAAATAAAATTTACAATAGTCCAAGATCACTTCTATGGCTATCATAATTGAATAGGTTCACCCGCAAACAATAATTGTAGTATTTTTTCACTCCAAGGACTATCCCAGAATACTTATTACCTTACCAAAATGGTTTCACTCACCATTCCATTACATTCAATCTCATGAGATATAAATATTTACCCAATTTGTTGGAGGGAGATATTTTCCAACCCACCCTTGGTTCTAACATAACCACCACCATTGGTTAAAAATTAACGTCATATCCATGTTTATCATTACATTCATTGCATAATTAAATGCATACAAATTGGTTTCAAAAGGCCATGAAACATTCATCTTATGACAACCCATGAAAAGAAATGGGTTTCTAAAATAGTTCTCCATACTATAACCTATTTAAAAGTAACATATTCCATAATAATTTCATCATTTACTCACATAATATATAATATAAAAATTAGTTCTGTTCATAAAAATTCTATTACAATATTACCTATGGAAGAGAAATGGGCTTCATAAATATAAACCATTTAGAGAAATAATAGTAATTGTTTTCTTTGATAAAATCCCTAGTATATAAAATGTTACATCAATGGATTTTAACATAGATGGAAAATGGATTTTAATGAAAAACAAATTGTAACATTTGTTGGGGAATATAAATATTTTTCTAAAATATATTTTTAAAACTGAAAGATAAAAAAATCTTTGAAATGATTTTATTTTAAAATAATCTCATACAATAATGAAAGTTGATTTACAAGTTATTTAAAACATATATTTGGAAAAATACCCTATCAAATTTTATTTATTTAAAACATTTAAATATTTTAAAATCCATTCCACTGAAAATAACTATGAGAATGTACAAATTAAGTTTTTAAATATATTTAAAATAGTTCATGAGGAAAAAACCCTTTCCACTTTGAAACAATTATATTTTTTTCATTTTGTTTTAAAAATAATTAGAAAAATTATTTTGGAATTATCAAAGAAAATAATATTCATAATGGTGGTTCTAACACCCCAAGCTTCTATAGTACCCTTCTCATTGAATAATACAGTAGCGTGTGTTGTACGCAACTTCGAGTTCTAACACACACCACGACCAATCAATGTAGCTGTTATAAATAGTAATACCCACTTTTAGAAATTTTATAAATTTTATCTCCCAAAATAGACTTCATTTTTTGTTTCGAACTATCAAAATTAGCCAAGGGTGAAATTTTCGTACTTTTAGTATAACATTCATATTTTGATGAATAGTGAAAATTACTAAATTTTAATTAAAAACCACTTTTTTAATAGAAATAATTAATAGTGATAAATAATGAATTTGTGTGGTTTTATATTATATTTAGAATATGTTTTTATCATTTAATCCAATTTTGGTCATTGGACATAATTTCAAATTTAAACCAGACATAAACAAGTGCCAATATTTTGATAGTTATTGTTTTTTAAAAACACACATTTTGTTTTAACAACGGGAATTAATTTTAAATTAATAAATGAAAATTCTATGTTTTCTAATTTTTTAAAATAGACTTCATTATTGAATTCTTAATATGATAATTAGCTTATGGTAAATTTTGGTATTTTTCTGAAAACATTCAATTTTTCATTAATAGTGAAAAACACGGAGTTACTGTTTAAAACCGGATTTTTATTTAAATAATTATTTATATAATTTAAATTTATTTTAGGAAAAAATAGATACATAATACCGATATAACTTCATTGTAATTCATTGGAGTCAGTTTATAATAATTTTAGATATATTATAATTTTATTGAACATTTTCACCGTCTTTTACCCACCTCCTAGGAGAATTTGTAAATTCACATAAAACATAATTTTACCACTTCTGTGAGTGAAATTTAGAAAATCATATAGACACAGATAATATCAAGGATTAAAATGTGGTTCAATAAAATAAAAATAATTTTTGGTGAATAGTAACTTTTTACTTTTATTTACCACGGTAAAAAGTAAATCTGTTAATTAAGGGTAAAAATGATTACCCTAAAACATGACATAATTATATGGGACAAATTTAATTAGACCAAAAACAACCTTAGGAATAAAATATTTCCCTTTAGGTCCACTTGGATTAGATTAGGACACTTATTATTATTTAATTCAAAGAAGAGTTACAAGAGTTAAAATCAATGTTTAATAACTAATACATTTTTAATATAGGGTTATACATAAGATAAATTTGATTAAAAATATTAATTAGAAATATAATGATATTTCTTACATAATGGTATTTTAATTATAATTTTTAGACATTAAATAATTAAATTTATTTATGACACAATGATGATGCAGTAATTACCTTATTAATGAAAGAATCAAATAAATGTTAATATAAATATTAAAATGAAGAGAATTACAAAGTTTTTTTGACATCGAAGAATTTTCTAGATGACTATGACATGTTAGGGCTGATTCAATGTATATTTTTCTAAGTAATCAAGCTGTGATGACTTTCAAAAAAACAAAATACAAAATAGTGTCAAAATTGACATAAATTAATGTTTAAAAAAAAATATTATATGATTAATTGATATTATATTCCTAAAAATATAAGGTTCGGCCAAAGGACTTATATCATGATATTTTTATTATTAATGGACCACTTGGGGGTATATTGGATGTTTATAGAAATATTAGTAACAATATAATTTAAAAATACAAAGAGACATGGTAAATATCAAACTAAGAAACTATGTGTTAAAACTGAAATATAAGGTCAATAAATTGAACCAAACCTATCTAAAACCTATTGGTTAAGTGTATTTAGACCCAACCTCACCTTATAATTTTAATAATCCACTTTGGAGCCATTAAAAACCGAATATGAATTTATTATAAATTAATACTTTATGTTTTTTCTAAAGATCCCCTCCCCCCTTATAAAAGGACACCACTTATAACCTTTTCCTCACACCTTTCAAGCCTTTTGGCTCATCCAACCTATTCCTAATTAAGCTACCTACATCACTGTACTCCTCCTAGAAGCCTCACATTAGGCAGAAGGCACATCAATTATCCTTTTTGGTTCAAACCAAAGGGAGTTACCCAAATTAAAGGTAATGATTTCTCTTAGCTTCTTTTCTTTTATTTTACTTCTCCAACGCCTAAACTCTTCTTATTAATTTCTTTTGTAAAAAAACCAGTATCCTAAATATACTAGGATATTTGTATGAGAATTATTTGAACTAAACTTACACACACCTCCATCTAATGGGAGAATAACATAATGTTTCTGTGGATGGCAACCAAACACCTCACTAAACGATGATTGTTCAATTATCTCCTACCGCCTCTCATAGTGGACATTATGATGGAACTATATTTAAATATGATATTAAATATATTTATTTTATATATAGGATTCTGTAATTCCATTTTATATAATACCAATATTCGTTTCATGTATTATATATATATGATAATTTTCATTTGAGGAAGTACAGACTACCGCCCCCTCAAAGTGATATGACTCGTTTATACCATACATGAAACATATAAAGGATGGTATTAATGAACATAAGTAGCACATATAAGATATTATATTATACTGGAATAATAATATACCTATTTATTATTTGTTTTCTATTCCTTTTAAAATGAAAAATGAAATAGAAGTAGCATTCGTGCGTACGTATGGACTACCGTCTCCAGGAACGCGATGAGATTCATTCCCCATCGTATCCATTCAAGTATAATTCTCATTTTATTATTAAAAATAATTTTTATGGACTTGATATCATTCTATCTATGTATAATATACAACATATCCATAACGAACACTGCTTATGTAACAAAACATATAAAATAAAATGAGTATGTTAATACCTGAAAGGACGATAATTCTAAGATATTATAAACAAAGCACTATTAAAAGATCATATATGATATTATATTGATGTATATAATTCTTTTACAATTTAAAAACAATAATTTAACCAGTATATAGGAGATTATAGTACCATAGACAAAGGAGAAGTACAAGGTATGGGGTTTTTATCTCACCCCTTATTCCCGTGAGATTCATGTCATATTGACACTATTACCATTTGTGTGGTGTATGTACTGCCCATATTTGTAATATTTATGTAATACACATTAAATTATGTGTATATACATATTCATTGTATAATACCTCTTTCGTGGGGTGTATGTTTCGTAGGTTACCAAATTAGTAAGGGGTTTTCATCTCACTCCTTATTCACGTGATATTCATGTCATATTGCCACTATTACCTTTTGTGTTGTGTATGTTTGACCATATTGTATTCTTTATGTAATACACATTAATAAATGTTTATTTACATATTCATTATATGATACCTCTTTAAAGGGGTGTATGTTTCGTAAGTAACCAAATTGGTGAGGGTTAATTTTACAATCTCTTTATTATCAGAGGTTGTTTTTACGTAAGTATCTACTAGGACATATTTATTATCCATGTAAATGTTTTATGAAACAGTTTTCAAAGGAATTATTTTAAGGGACTTTTTACTAGAAAATCATTTCAAAATTTTTAAATATTTATTCTTCTAAACTTTTTCATTAATGTCCATGTCTTCAAAATGGATTTTAAGGATTTATTTATATCGACTTGAATATTTTTAAAATGATAATTTCTTTCAACAGTTTCAAAGTGGTATGCGACACTTTTATTCAAGAATTTCTTTAAATGAATTCTTTTCAAAATTGTGTGACTTTTAAATGTTTTCATGTAAAAGGGTTATTTGTCACAAAGAGTTTTACAAATCATTTTCATCAACGTCAAAATTATTTAATGGATTTTAGACTTATTTGAAGTTGATTTCTCATGATACAAATCTTCCATATTGTGTTTAAGGTTTTGTGATATGTTTTACTATGGATGTGTTATTTTTATACCAATCATGGTTTATGGGTAATGTATTGATATTTTTTATGCTCGTTTTAAAACGAATGTTTATGTTATGTTTAGACCTTTTTATATGAGGAATGCATTGGACTTAGTAAGCGACGGGTGGAGCCCACTATAGCTCCTCGATGCATAGGTAGGTCTCATGAGACAAACTAGTGTCTCAGCACGAGGCCTGGACAAAATATAATTTTTAGTCTTGGCACGAGGCCTTGTCTATGTGGTTATGATACACTGGCATTATGAATTCCATCATTATGAAAGTGGTTATTAATATTGCATGTGATCATTCAATTATTAGAATATCCACGTGAATAAGTAAATTGATTTATTTCATTGTATTTCTGCCATATTATGCTTAAGTTCACGTTTAAAATGATTTTTTTTAGTTTTATACATTTCCTTAAATGTTTGTGCTTATTTAAGAAATTCTCTGTTGTATTGCTTACCCTTACTGAGCATTTCAGATCAACCCTTTCTATGTTTTATTTTCCCAGGATTTCAAGAGGTGTATTGTGATTGATATACAGGGTTAAGACAAGGGAATAATGGCATTTGTAAAGAATTATTTATGTTGTTTTCTATGTTATAAAGTGTAATGTACCATTCATGTATGTAATCTATTTTCCAAAACTACTAAACTGATCGGTCCTTCGGGGCTTGGTTCCTTGTAATCATGCCAATGTATTAAAACAATGCACCGACTCTAGGTAACTAGGGTCGGGGAATTAAAGTTGGTATCAGAGGATGTTTATCAATAACCTTTGAAACTAGATTTAGATAAACTCGGATTAGAGCACATTACCCTAATATATATATTGAGGATTATTATAGAAAAACATCCTATAAGTTTGCTATTATAGAGATTTTGTGAGTTTTCTGAGTAATACATCCCTGTCTGGATACGAGTAGGTAGAGGAAGCTCTGTCACAGATGTACCTAGGGGTAATCCCCAAAAACACCACTTTGATCTAGACTCGAACGGGAACTGGTGCATGATAATGGGCCTTGTTTCACTCTTAGTTACGACACTCTCAGGGGATATGCTTTGGATAATTCTCATTTTCATTACAAACCTCTATGAAGGGATTATGAGTATATACCTCCACAAATAAAACATTTTTGTGATTATGGATTATATCCATAAACTATTCAATTTTTGTTAGTTATTTTACATGTTTGGAATGATGAATTGTGAATCATAAACTGACTTAGTGTATTCCATTGTTTAGAAATGGCGTCTAGTAGAAAGATTGGGAACTCTAGAAATACATATGATCCAATGAGTAAGAAGGGTCATATAATCCATGGTATTAAGACAACATTTATAAAGGAAATAGTCTCCCAGGTATTATCATCATATGAATAAATAGTATCAAAAGATCAGTAACGAACTCTCTGAATTATATGGCCTTGAAGGGAAGCCATAGAAAAAAAGGATGGTAGAAAGAAATATGGAAAAAGGGAATAAGGTAAAGAATGATTTTCCCATATGTGATAACTATAGAAAGAATCTCCTTGGAAAATGATTGATGGGAATGGGAGAATGTTATAAGCGTGGAGAGAAAGGACACTAAGTATGTGACTACAAGGGTAAGAAAAATGTTTCAAATGTACAATGCCTCGTCTATAAGGAGTTTGGACACTACACGAACCAATGTCGCATTCATTAGACTATGCTGCAAATGATGCTATTGGATATTAATGAAGTTATGATACTACCACATATGAAGTGGAATGACTAGTGTTATTATGTTTTTATTTTGTAATTATTTCATTGAAGTGTTGTATCAACGATGTACTAGAAATAAATAAGGAGTGTACTGTAGTACTATTTCATTGAGGATTTGAGATATTATGGTACTATGAAAAGTTCTCAACAACAAGTTAATTTTTTTTGAAAATACATGTTTGAAGGAAAGGTAATCCTATATATGTTCTTGATAATAGGGTATTAATTTTGGAATAAGAGATGGTTGATTTGGATGAATTATATTGGATATTATTGACTACCATGGCACTGATTACTGGTTTGTTTATTTAATCATTGTTGGAATATTCAATGTTTTTATATATAAGGAATATATCTAATATTCTATAAGTAATAAGGGAGCATGAATGTAATCAATAATGTTTTATAGTGATTCAGGGCGTTACCATATTTTAAAAGAATACATAATGAAGGTGTTCAAATGCTATTATGTGAAAAAAAGGATCTTCATTGAGTTTACCTACCATATAAGTTTGGACTGTGAGTTTGGGGAGAAGTATTTTGTATAAGTCTAGTTTGAGATTATTTTTGGATTTGAATAAAAAGGAAAACCCGGAGGTTGGCCAGCAACCCGTCGCGTCTGGCAAGGTCGCAAGAATTGAACAGACAACCGAAGGGCTACAAGGCTGTATCACCTACCACTAGCCCACGTGAAGTCCTGGATTGAATAATGTAGTTGTTTAAAGGGTATTATATGTGAATTATAAATTCATTATTTTTGGAACCCTATACAATTAGGATAAATAGAATATATATATATATATATATATTAAATCTTATAGAGTGAAAGATGAGTTTGTAGTAGGAATTAGTTCAAGGATGAAACTATACTTGTCAAGTATTTATATATATATATATATATAAATATTTCCTCTAATTTAATGGATAAATTAATTAGTAAAACTTAGGGAAGGGATCTTAAAACCAAAAATGTGTTATCCTAATACCTTAAATTTTGTTGAACTGATGGTATTTTAAATCATCATAAATTGGTGGCTTTGAGGCCCACAATTCTATAATTGTTTGTGATTGATGACCTCAATCACTACTTATAAATATTTATGTTTTTCCTCCAATTACATGTCTATAATTGCTAACAATTTTCTCTTAATCAAGATCATAATTTGGTGGTGACCCTTTCATTTCTCTTTTCCTCTTATTAAGACTAAATTTTATTAAACCAATTTCTGATGTGGGTTTTCCCACAAAGATATTTTCTATTATTAACCGTTTATTTTTTATGAACAATTTCAATTGGCGAGGAAGAAATTTATTGAAGGAGGGGAGAATGTAACACCCCAAGCGTCTATGGTAGGATTCTCTTTGAATAATACAGTAGCCTATGTTGTACTCAACTTCAAGTTCTAACACACCACGACCAATCAAAGTAGTTGTTATGAATAGTAGTACCCACTTTTAGATATTTTATAAATATTATCTCCCAAAATAGACATCATTGTTGGTTTTGGACTATCAAAATTATCCAAGGGTAAAATTTGGTAATTTTTCGATAACTTTCATATTTTGATCGAATAGTTAAAATTACTAAATTTTAATTAAAAACAAATTTATTAATCGAAATAATTAATAGTGATAAATAATTAATTTGAGTGGTTGTAAATTATATTTTGAATATATTTTTACAATTTAATCCAATTTTTTTCATTGGACATAATTTAAAATTTAAACCGGACATAAACAAGTGTCAATATTTTGATATTTACTGTTTCTTAAAAACACCCATTTTGTTTTTACAACGGGAAGTAATTTTAAATTAATAAATGAAACTTCTATGTTTTGAATTTGGTAAAATATACTTCATTATTGAATTCGTAATATCAAAATTAACATAGGGCAATTTGTTTGTATTTTAATGAAAACTTTCAATTTTTGATGAATAGTGAAAAACAATAAGTTACTGTTTAAAACCAGCTTTTTTTATATAATTATTTCTATTTTTTGAATTTATTTTATGCCAAAATAGTTAAATATTACCTATATAAATTCAATGTAATTCATTGGAGTCAGTTTATAATAATTTTAGATATATAAAAATTTTATTGAACTTTTTCATCGTCTTTTATCCACCTCCTAAGAGAATTTGTAAATTCACATAAAAATTAATTTTACCTCTTCTGTGAGTGGAATTTCTAAAATAAAAGAGACATGTTTAATATCAAGAAGTAAATTTGGTTCAATAAGATAATTTTTTTTGGTGAATAGTAACTTTTTACTTTTATTTACCATGGTAAAAATTAAATATGGTAATTAAGAGTAAAAATGATTACCCTAACACATGTCATAATTCTATTGGATAAGATTAATTCGACCAAAAACAACCTTAGGAATAAAATATGACCCTTTAGGTCCACTTGTATTAGATTAGGACATTTATTATTATTTAATTCAAAGAAGAGTTAAAAGAGTTAAAATCAAATTTTAATAAATAAAACATTTTTAATATAGGGTTATAGATAAGAAAAAATAGATTATAAATATGTATTAGGAAGCTAAAACAATTTCCTGCATAATTGTATTTTAATTATAATTTTTATATATTATATAATTAAATGTATTTATGACAGAATGACGATGCAGAAATTACCTTATTAATAAAAGAGTCAAATAAATGGTAATATAAATATTAAAATAAATATAATTTAAAAGATGTTATGACATCCACTGATTTTTTAGGTGACTATGAAATGTTAGTGCTGATTAAATGTATCTTGTTCAAAGCAATCAAGTTGTTATGAATTTTCCAAAAACAAAATAAAAAAATAGTGTCAAAATTGACTTAAATTAATATTTAAAATGAATATTATATGATTAATTGATATTATATTCCTAAAAATATAAGATTCAGCAAAAGGACTTATATCATGATAGGTGTATCATCAATGGACCACTTGGGGGTATCTTGGAAGTTTATAGTTAGTTTATTAACCATATAATATAAAAATACCAAGAGACATGGTAAATGTCAAACTGAGTAATTAAGGGTTAAAACTAAAATATAAGGTTAATAAAGTGACCCAAACCTATATAAAACCTATTGGTTAATTTTATTTCGTCCCATACCCACATTAGACATTTAATAATCTACTTTGGAGCCATTATAAACTGAATATGAATTTATTATAAATTAATACTTTAAGTTTTTCCAAAAGAGCCCATCCTCCCCCTTATAAAATGACACCACTTCTAACCAATTCCTCACACCATTGAAGCCTTTCGGATCATACAAAATCTTACCAATTAAGCTCCCTACATCCCTCTCCTCCTCTTAGAAGTGTCACATTATATAGAAGTCACTTTAAGAGTCCTTTTTGGTTCAAACCCAAGGGAGTTACCCAAATTAAAGGTAACGATTTCTCTTAGCTTTTTTTCTTTTATTTTACATCTCCAACCCCTAAACTCTTCTTATTATTCTCTTTTGTAACAGAACTAGTATCCTTAATATACTAGGATATTTTTATGATATGTATTCTAACTACAAATACACACACCTCCATCTAATTGGTGATGAACATAATGTTTCTATGGATGGAAACCAAACGCCTCACGAAACGATGATTGTTCAATTATCTCCTACCGCCTCTCATGGTGGCCATTATAATGGAACTATAATTAAATATGATGTTAATTATATTTATTTTATATATAAGATTCTGTAATTACATTTTATATCATACCATTATTCTCATCATGTTGTATATATATACGATAATTTTCATTTGAGGAAGTACGAACTACTGCCCCCTCAAAGTGATATGACACGTTTATACCATACATGGAACATATAAAGGATGGTACTAATGAACATAAGTAAAACATATAAGATATTATATTATAATAGAATAATAATATACCTATGTATTATTTGTTTTCGATTACTTTTAAAATGAAAAATGAAATGGAAGTACTGTTCGTGCGTACGTACGAACTACCATATCCACGAATGCGATGAGATTCATTCCCCATCGTATCCATTCTAGTATAATTTTCATTTTATAATTAAAAATAATCTTTAAGGACTTGATATCTTTCTGGATATGTATACGATACAACCTATCCATAATAAACATGGCTTATGTACCAAAACATATAAAATAAAATGAGTAAGTTAACACCTAAAACGACGACAATACTAAGATATTATTAACAAACCAATGATAAAAGATCATATATGATATCATATTAATGTATATTATTTTTTTATAATGTAATAACAGTCATTTAACCATTATAAAAGACATTACCCTACCCTTTACAAAGTAAAAGTACAAGGTAAGGTGTTTTTATCTCACTCCTTATTCACATGAGATTCATGTCATATTGCCACTATTACCATTTTTGTGGTGTATATACTTATCATAATTGTATTATTTATGTAATAAACATTAATTTATTTGTATTTACATAATCATTTTATGATACCTCTTTCATGGGTTGTATGTTTCGTATGTTAGAAAATTAGTAAGGGGTTTTCATCTCACTCCTTATTCTCGTGAGATTCATGTCATATTGACACTATTACCTTTTGTGTGGTGTATGTACTACCCATAATTGTATTAATTATGTAATACACTTAATTTATGTTTATTTACATATTCATTGTATGATACATCTTTCATAGGGCGTATGTTTCGTAAGTTACCAAATTGGTAAGGGTTAATTTCACAATGTCTTTATTATCCGAGGTTGTTTTTACGTAAGTATCTACTGGGAAATATTTATTATACATGTCCATGTTTTATGAAAGAGTTTTCAAAGGTATTATTTTAAGGGACTTTTTACAAAAACATCATTTCAAATGTTTTAAATATTTATTCATCTAAACCATTCTCATTAATGTCCATGTCTTCAAAATGGTATTTAAGGATTTATTTATATGGACATGAATGTTTTTAAAATGTTAATTACCTTCAAAAGATTCAAAGTGGTATGTGACACTTTGATTAAAAAATGTCTTTAAATGAATTATTTTCCAAATTGGGTGACTTTTAAATGTTTTCATGAAAAAGGGGTATTTCTCTCAATGAGTTTAAAAAATCATTTTCATCAACGTGAAAATTATTTAATGGATTTTAAACATGTTTTGAAGTTGATTTATGATGATACTAATCTTCCATATTGTGTTGAAAGTTTTCTGATATTTTTTTCTGTGGATGTGTTATTTTTATACCATTCATGGTTTATGGGCAAAGTATTGAAATTTTGTATGCTAGTTTTAAAACAAATGTTTATATTATGTTTAAACCTTTTCATATGATGAATGCATTGGACTTAGTAAGTGACGGGTGGATCCTGATATAGTTCCTTGATGAATCGGTAGGTCTCTTGAAACAAACTAGTGTCTTGGCATGAGGCCCTAAAAAATCTTATTTTTAGTCTTGGCACGAGGCCTTGGCTACGTGGTTATGATAGTCTGGAATTATGCATTCCGTCATAATGAAAGTTGTTATTGATATTGCATGTGATTATTCGATTAGTAGAATATATATGTGAATAAGTAAATGGAATTATTTAATTTTATTTCTTCCATATTATGATTAAGATCAAGCTTAAAAGGCTTTTGTTTTAGTTTTATACATTGCCTTATATTTTTGTGCTTATTTAAGAAGGTTTCTGTTGTATTTCTTACCCCTACTGAGCATTTGATCTCACCTATTTCTATGTTTTTTTGTCCCAGGATTCCAAGAGGTGTATTGTGATTGATATTCATGGTAAAGCCAAGGGAATAATGGAATTCATAAAGGATTATTTATGTGGTTGTGAATGTCATAAAGTGTAATGTAACATTCATGTATGTAATATATTTTCCAATACTGCTAAACAGATCGGTCCTTCGGGACATGATTCCTTGTAATCATGCCAATGTATTAAAATAATGCACTGACATTGGGTAACTAGGGTCGGGGCATTACAGTGGAAATTTCCATTAATTTCCGTCATATTAAAATAATATTTTTTTAATTTTTTTCTAAAATCAAAATGAGAATTTTCAAGAATACAACATGAATATTTCATTCCAAATATTTATAAAAAGGAAAAAATCATTAAAATTCCCTTTGAAAATTCTTTTTAATAACGTAATGAAACATTTGTGGATAACATTTGTACAAAAAATAGGTTTGGGTGGATAATTAGTTTCCATCCAAATAGAGAAATAAACACTATTTTTTCGAAAAACGTTATTAGGAACTATTTACTATAGAAGGAATAGAAAATGACGAGAAAAAATATATTATCTAGAAATAATAGGTTGATAAGAAAATACCTTATTTTAGTGAGAGTAAGATCATATTATATTATCATTTGAATCATAATCATATGAAATTCCAATAATTTAAGAGAATGTAGAATAAAACATTAACACTTTATAACTATGAATTATAGGCCCCAAGAAAGAGTAACATTAAAATAGAACATAGAATATTTGGTAATTAAACTAATTAATTATGTTATCTATAAATTGTGATTTATATACACTTCATAAAGAATATATATGACTAATCAAGCATTTATATCAAATATTCTTAGTTATGACAAATATCCCTTACCATTTGGCTATATTTTTAATCAAAAAACCCATGAAAGAGATATTATCATATATATATTTAAATACCAATAAATTTAAGGAAAATAAATACAAATTAAATTCATTAACATTATATAAACCACATATAAGAAATAATTGTTGAATATTCAATGTATCTCATTGAATTAAAAAAGTGACATGGAAATCCATTACCTCTTTAGTAATTATTTGAATCGTAATCCACAATAATGATAATAATTAATTGAAAATATTTATATTATAATATGTATTCTCTTCTTGATATGAAATTTCAATGTATTAATATATACACTATATAATTTAAATTAGTGGTGAGTTTTTATATGTATCCTAGAAATAAAAGAGAGAATAAAAACTCTTTACCTTAAGCCTTGACTTCCTTAATACAGATTCAAAACTCATATATAATACATATATGTATATTATATGTCTATTATAGAATTATAAATATACATATTATAATATATATTATTCTACTATGTACATTAATTAACCATTTTTTAATATATCCTTATTAAAACCATGTTTCATGTAATAATCAATTTGTTTTTCATATATATCATAATTTTTTATTTTTGATCCCTTTAAATTGATCATGATTCCATAATATAATGAATAGTAATAATGAAATAATTATAATTTATTTATATAAATTAAATATTTAATACCAATAATGATATATGGTTTTGAGAAATGATGAATGTTAAGATCATGAAAATCGTAGATCGTACGTACACATGAGTTACATTCCCATTTTTTCAAATAATATTACTGAAGAGAGGTAAGTAAAATTTATTCTATAAATAAGGATGAATAAAATAATAAATACTATATTATTTCCTTAAATATACTTATATATATATATTACATATGGTATGCTGATGAAAATAGAGTCTCATTGCTATGTGAATGTGATATTCCACCCTTACATGAATGACGTCATCAACTTTTAGTGAGTGAAAATGTAAGAAATTAAATGATATATAATATTTTACGAATGATATATATGTAATTAAATTAATAATTATTTCATATATATAATGTATAATTATTAATATTATAATTAATATCCTCAATTTTAAGCATCAGCAGAAAACAAATCGCATCAATTCACGAGGGGGTAGTTCGTCATACACACGAGTAATGTTATCACATACCCTACTAAATGGAAACTAAAAAATTTTTAAATTGTATAATGAAGATAAAATTTTAATTATTTTATTAATATCAGGTATATATTTTAGATCCATCATCATATGAATCCATGATAGTTGGTAGTGGAAAAAAGAATGAGGACGGTTTGTTAGACAGTAGTCATTCAATCTTATGAAAGATGATTACATAACCCATTTGAAAATATGCTGATGGATTTAGGTCAGTACTTTAAAATAAAACATATAATAATAATTTAACATAATTACATTATTATAACATCATGTTTTATAAACAATTTAATGAGTCTGAGGAAGAAATAAAATAAAAATGCTTGTTGAAAATGTTACCTCTTCCTCAGGTATCCTTTTTATATTTTCTTAAAAACCCTTCCTATATTGATCGTGGAGAAAAATAAGTCTTTTAGGAAGATATTAGATAATTTGTGAATGTATTTAGTAATGTATGGGAAAAAATGGTCTTAAATGTATGAAGAATAGATGAGAGGAGGTGGCCAAGTTTAATTGAGGGGAGTGGAACACATGTAATTGTATGAAAATAAAATGTTGTACCCAGAGATTCTATGGAAAAGGATAAAAATATAGTATTGTAGATAATTATTAATTATTGGGTCATAATATGAACAAAAAATAATTTTTACTTGTTTTTCAGACATTTCAACCCTTATCATTTTTATTTTAACCCATAGTAAACAAATTTTTTCCTTAATTATGGTAGTTAATTTTTACTATATTTAAATTTATTTTACTAAAAAAATTAATATTAACATACTATGAACTATTAATTAAAAATATTAAAATAATTGAAATCAATTTTTTCAAATTCAATCCACTTAATTGGAAAATGTTAATTTCAAAGTAAACTCAATGACTTGATGAGAAAAATAATTTTCAAAGGTAAAATGTCCCAAAGTTTAAAAATTATTTATATCAAAAAATTAAAATGAAAATGATTATAATTACAGAAATTGAATTAATAGATACAAAATTGAACTTATTTTGTATATATCTATTTTAAAAATAACATTTATTTTTAAGTTTATTTTAATAAAAATTTTGTTTTCAATAAAACCATGGTATTATAACTTTTCATCAAAAAAATAATCTTTTCTAAAAAATATCAATAATTAAGCTAACATATTTTTTAAATCCTAATAATAAAAATTAATTTTTTCTTTATAAATAAATTTTATAAAATTTAAAAATATTATTTTTTATAAATCTATTTTGTAAAAGGTGAGGAATCATTATTTTAGAAAAATACACCATAATGTATTAAATTTGACATATTCTATTATATTACAATGAAATAAATATGATTAATGATAAATAGTTTATTCAGTATTTAATATATAAATTAAATTAAAATCATTCAAAAAAGTGGTTTGTTTATTTATTTTCATAAACAATTTTTTTCAAAAAAATAATTTTTTAGAAAAATAATTCATTTATTTTTATTTTTAATTAAATTGTCACAAATTAATTAATTTTATATATATTGGTAAACAATATATTTTCATAATTTATTTAATCCTATTTATACACACCATTCCAAAGACTGTGTGGTATTTATCATGTAATAATATATTAATAATAAAACATATTTCATTTAAATTAAATGTTGTGTGTAATGAAAGATAAACTCATTTTTATGTGTAATGTAATCTATAAAAAAAAGAATAAATTTCTATGAAAATTATTTTCTCAAAATGACTTATTGTGTTATATTGAGGTTTATATATTGTAATTATCTTATATACAATTTTCATATCCCATTGTAATATTTTCAATTCTAATTGATTTTTTTATTCTATAAATTTAACATAAAAATTAATATAACTAAATGTTATTCATTCCATCATGTGTTTTTTTGCATTATATAATACTATATTACTAAATATGAAATAATTATTTACTCAAAAGGTAAAACCCATTGAAAAAAATTATCCCTTATTGTAATAAATCATGAAAGATAATCCCCATTAGGGACAATCAATTTTCAAATACTATGGGAAAATAAAGAAAAAACCTAAATGATATTTTAGAAAATATTTTTAGCATCGATGTAAAATAAAAATTTACATATCAAATTCCAATGTAAATTTTGAAATGGTGACATGAAATACACTGAAAACATTATTTTCATATATATAATCTCTAATAATAAATCACTGAAAAGATTAAATGTTTTTCTTAGATAAATGAACCGATGAGGAAAAAACAAGTGAACTTGAATGGAAGAACGATTTTTATTATTTTCCAAACACCTTTTTTGAAAACTAAAATTGTATAGATTAAAAAAACTAAATTTTATAAAAGATTAAGTTTCAAATATAAGATTAAAAAATACAATAAGATAAAATATTAGCATTGGATATTCCAATCATTAATAAGATACATTCATAATAAAACAGTATAACTCAATGAAATTATATTTTAGTTATTTATATATCATACATGAAATATACTCTATGAAATATGAATCATTTAAAAACATTTTTTATGTTGTTAAAATGTATAAAATCAGATAATAATAATTAGTTAAATTTAATGTTATAATTTACCAAAATTATATAAAATAATTTTTGATGAATGATCATAACTCAATGACTGAAAATTTAGTTACTAAATACAATTACCACCGGGGTAACACTTGACTCAAAATACATTTGATGAAAATAAAATTATTTGGATTAATTTATAACATTAATTTCAATGAAATTATGTTTCTATCTTTCTTGGTATTGTAAATAAATAGAACACCTTAAAAAGGAAACATATTGCATATCATGTATCATGTATCAACAAATAAGAATTGCAACAAAGGAATCCCTTAAATCTTGAGTAAAAATATAATAAATATCCCTTGAAATATACTTATTTTTATTAAAGGTAAAATAAAACCATTAATATATAATTCATTATATGATATTTCATATATGCATCATATACGACAGATAAAAGAAACAATGTTCATAATATAACTTTTGTCTCCAGGAGAGGAATTTGATATGAAATCCATTAACTTGTCATGATCTTTTACTAACATTCTCTTGAAATAATAAATGAATAATTTATTTACTAAATAAATTTTCATCAAAATTAGTAATAACTATAACCATTTATACTTCTCATTTATAATCATCATATATGTAATCTAGTTTTATCATATTTTCATCACCATGCGAATGAATTTTTCTATCACTTGGAACTACATTCCTAAAAGTCTATTTTCTATTTATTTTATTTCAAAATGAAAAAATATTTGATCATATTAGTTACTGGAAAATATGTTTCTAGATAACTCATTATGATATTATTTCATTTAATGTTTCTTTAGGCCAGTAACCATGAAGTTGATATCAGTGATTTTCATATTTTATTGATTCATATCAAATGAAAGATGATTTATTAATTAATGAGTTAAATATATATGTATATATATATAACCTTACCATAACCCCAAAAAAATCTCTACATATTTATATAATATTTTAACAACATAATGTCACATGTTCATTAATTATACAAATTCATATTATTGTTCAAATAGGTGGTTAAATTGAACCAAATAGGAACCCTCCATGATTAATTGGTGATTATGAGATGGTTTAGTTATAATATCATTATACCATAATAATATTTATCATATTTACTTTTTATTAGTGTGATATATCATAATTTCAAATAATTATAAATTGTTTAAAAAATAAATAAATTCATTGAAAAAAACGAATAAATCAGTTTCTTCAGAGATCAATCATATTAAATTATTTAATTAACAATAATGAGTTATTGATCATATCATTGATATTTTCATTAATGTTTCACAAAACATCCTTACTGATATCATAATGACAATGTTTACTTATCACCCCATTCTATGATCCCCCAATTACGGTAATTTATGGAAAATTATTTATGGATTTTTTGTCATAATATAAATCATATACACATGACAGATGATTTCATTTTTCATAATGGATAAGAAAAAATTAATGTAAAATTAAAATAATAATAAAATGGTAGCATTAAATTTTATAACTATTACCAATATAATTATATAATTTTTTGTAGAATAAATTTCTATTAATATAAAGAAGATGAAAACCTATCTTGTAGATAATTCTCATGCGAAAAACTTGAATTTTCCTTAGAAGTATCCTTGGATTTGAAGGTCTAATGATAAATATTTGTGAAAGAATGATATATAAACAGTGCTTTTATTATTGGAGTATAATGGTTTATGATTTTAAAATAGAATCCTTAAGGGAATATGAGTCTTTAATTGGATGAATTTTTTGCATTTTATAAGTGAAGATAAGGGAACTTCTAGAAGAACCTTTTACATTTTCAATATCATGAAGTTAATATTCAATGGTAAAGGTCTGAAAAACTAATAATAGTTAATATTAATGATATTTTTCCGTCAAAAAACTCATTTTGGAGACAAATTATAAAATTTTGTGGCTTTTTATCATAACCATTTAATGTTTTCCTCTAAATTAAATTTTCCATTGAAATACCTTTATAAAAATTGCATTAAATTTTAATGAAAATATTTTTATTTTCAATATTACCTATTTTTAATATTTTAATTTATAAATTTAAAATTGTTTATATAATTATATCTCTAAATGTATGAAATTTTAATTTTAAAATCAAAACACTTAAATGCCCAAAAATATCATTTATAAGAATATGGTTTTAAGAATTAATTATTTATATAAGATAAAATTAACATGAATAAAGATTATAATGAAATAGTATTTTTATTATATATAATATATAATTTATTATCCCTTAATTTAAATAGAAATCCAAATGTACCTTAAAAATATTTTTTTTAAGATAATATAGAAAATATTTTTTTTTAAACTAACATTTTGATTTTGTTCTAAATTTTTTGGATATATGATTTATAAGCTCAACTAAAATATTAAATGAATTATTTTATTCCGTATATTTATATTTTATAATTATGTTTCTTAATCATATCGATCAATATTATATTTGGAAAATTCAATGAAAATTCAATTATCAAGAAAATATTACTTTTTTACAAAAAACTACCATTTTCAGAAAAAATAAAATAAAAATCGAAATTAGGAAATTTTAATATGATGAATTCTTAAATTAAGTTTATTTAAAATTATTTTAATTTCAAAAATTTATTAATTTTTTTAATTAAATCATAATTTATAACACACACCCATTATTATTGGAAAATGTAAATTGAAAAACTAAATATTATTATTATTATTTCATATCATTAAAAAATATATATTTTTAACTAATTATTTATATAAAACATAATGTATCGTAAAATATTTTATATTTCAATAAATAGATATTAATAACACAAAGAAGACATATTTTTTTATAAATTGATTTTCAAACTAATAAATTTTCTCAATTAGTCATTTTATGAAATCTAATTGAATTTCATTTATTTTAGATATAGCCTTTATTTTAATCATACATATATTTCTGAACATAGATACTCATATTCATTATTGTATATTATATGAAACAATTTTATTTTTCATACTTAAATATTTATATTTTATCTTATTATATTATTATTTCATTTATGTTATGTGATGTATGATGTCCTATTGAAAAAAATGACATCATTAAAGGTAATAATGTTTTATAATTTTTAGGTGTTACATTCTCCCCCGTGTTAGTAAATTATGTCTATTTAATTTTAATTAATACTAACAAATGAAAGTAGGTGAGTGGTAATATTAAGATATCCATCATTTTGGATATAACTTTTCTAATGCCATCTACCTCACTCTCTTAATTTATACAAAGTCAATTACCTTTTATCAAAACATAGTAATCAATCATTCAACAATATTTAGAAGTTTTTATATACCCTAAATATATATTTTTAGTCACATACATGTCCCAAAACCATTTGAATCTCCAAGACATTATACCATAACAGTGTTATATACTCATACAAATTTAACTCTAACTTAAACAATAAAATTGAACTAACCATTATTTCATAAGGTCTCACTCTCATCACTCTATAACGTAATCCAAAAATAATATTAACTTCTGCATAAGTACAATTAATAAATTATAAAAGATAAAGAACTCATTATTATCTTACTAACTTCTTCCAAATCAAACCACAATTTATTACCTAAATATCCAATGTATAGAAAAACATAGAATTTTCCATAACTCGGTTATGGGTATAACAATATTAATTTTAAAAAACCGTCTCAGAACATTTCTTTTCAAGTTTATTAATAAAATTCAATATATGTTTCTATACATTTCAAATAAGACTATAGAATCAAAATATTTTTAAGGTTTGCATAATCCTTACAATTTTATGAATAATATAATTTTTTTGATAAATATCACTCAATAATGATAATAGATATGAGATTAAATATAATTAAAATAAAAAACTAACTACCTGAGGATAGTCATCAAAATTAAACTTCTTCCATCATAATTAGAAAAAAATATTCTAAAAATATAATTATGCTCCATTATTCTGTTATAATATGTATTGGATTATTGGTACATAACATTGTGATCATCATATTATTAATCATATTTCAACCAAATACTAAAATAAAAATGGCTATAATAATATATATATAATATTATTATGAAACATAAATACATATATTTCTTATCTTTTGAGGCCCTAACCATTAACATATGAGACTTTCAAATCAATCCTTGATTCTTATTTTCCATCGTCATTTCCCAAATAGTTTATTTAATAAATTCATATTCAATTTCTATATAATAGTTCATAAAGAGAATAGTAATTAACCAAATGGTATCACATTGGATTATTTATATATGTGTGCAGTATGGTGTGTTTGACATGAACGAGGAAACGATTGAGTTAATACCCAACACAACCTCTTAAAGTTTTTCATCCCTATGCATATCTATGCTTGAATCAAAACCACGTTCCAATATCCAGATAGGGATGTACGTTATATTAAATCCACATATAAATGAAATTATCAAAAAAAATTGGATTTGAATTAATAGATAGAATTATTCTTAAGATTTTTAAAAAATGTCTCTCATCTTATTCATATAATAAAATTTCCTTATTACCAATTCATTAAATAATATATCATCCTAAAGGGTAATCTATACCATTTAAATTTATATCAATATTATCTTATTAAAAATAAAATCATATTCAAAATACATCATAATCTCTATGTTATAAAAAACAATCCATTTAAACTGACCCTTTTACCCTAAATCTACACCCCCAGATCTAGTTACATAAACACATACATTATATTCGTTCTTTGATACCAATTGTAAATTACTCAATATAACCATCAAGGGTGTGTTCATGGTTTCCTATATTTTTCCTATGATTTTTCATCCACTCTTGAAGCATAAATTCTTGGAGGTAACAAGGAGGTTGATCATGCTGAAATATGGGGATGAAACTGTTTATGGATGGAATGTGATTTCATGTATGTGGTTCTTTCTCTTCGGACAAGTTCTCTTCGTCTTTCTTGGAATATGACTAATCCTTGGAAAAGGTGATTGTATATAATCTTCTCAAATGAGCATATTGTTCCTCATGTTTATAGAGTGTTAAATATTTCGCGGATGGTCTCCTTAGTAAAGGTGTTAATGGTATTTATTTTCATTGGGAGGATCATGCATCAGGTGACCTACTTCCCATTTATAGGAAGGATCAATGTAAATATCATACTTTTGGGCTCTGGAAAATTTTAATTTTGTTATTAAATGGTTGCTTTTATGGTAAATGTCTCAATATTATCTAGTATAAATAAATTCACAATAAGTATTCAACATATCGCATACATTCTTCTGTGGGATATTTCCTTATAAATATTCCACAAGTATTGATTTTTTTCTGACTTGGGTAAATGTAAAATAAGAAGTTGTGACCTACACTTCTTGGTATTGGATAACATACAAGAAAAGAAATTACTGAATAAAAATGGATTAAATATTATATCAGGAATATGATCAAAACATTAATAAATAATCATCATGAAACCGATTGATTCTTATATCCTAGGAAAAAATAAAATATTTATATCTATATATATTATGATATCGATCTGATACTAATGTCATGAAAAATACCATATATAAATACCCTAATAAAATAAATTATAATTAGACCCTTATCCCTTTATGGGGATAGGTACACTCAAAATCCCAACATAAATTGTCTTGTGATATCTTTCAATGCATTAATAGGATATATAATATGAAGACCCACTCATCACATTATTAAGCCCATCACATTAACATTATGTGTCATCAATAAATTTCATTCTATTTTTATGGAACTTATTATTTAATAAAAAACTGTGTCCATATAATTATATATATAATGTTAATCCCTAATGAACTTTTTTTAGTAGTCAGTAATCGTCCATAATGAAAATATTTTTTCCCATTCTAAAAAAATTTAAAGCATGATAATAACCCATCTACATAAATTCTTTGGAATGTCAAATAATGCAGATTTAAATTTCCTTTAATCATCCTTATTAGAATAAGAATACATAGAAATTAAACATTTTTAAACACATTAATCAAATATCAATCATTCAAGATTAACATAATCTTGTAAAATTTTATTTCTGATGATTATAAGGGCTCGGAAAAGAAAGGTGGACAATTAGAGACTTCGAATCCCTAGTAGAAAATCGTGGTGGTGGTGAACCAATCCTCTAGAATGGCCAAAACAGATCATCCTAAGGCTGATGATATTGAGGAGTCATTTGAAAATATAATTCAATATAAGGATTTAATTTTGGCGGAATGTCTTGTGATTATTTCTTCTCAAGAGGATGTTGATAAGATGTTTGATATGCTATTACTTGTGGAATCTAATAATGTTCAGATGGAGTAAATTAACAAGAAATATAATTTTTGGAAGGGGGATTCTATGAATGGGAGGAAAAATTTAAAGAGTACATCCAAACATGGGAGAAGATGGAACATTTGATAAAAGACATTATCACTGGTTATTCTGTAATAGAGGTAAATGAGATTTATTTTAAATTATTTGGGAATAATTCATATAAAAGGCATAAATTATATATTAATTGTTCTTCTATATCTTAAGGTATTTGATTCATTGAAATATTTAACTGTGTGGGTTATCACATTATATTTAAATAGTTCAAAAACAATAACATTTAGTCAATCAGTAAAAAAGGGGGATCAAGAATAGAATTATTTGATATTTTGTGTTCAACCCCCTTATAATAATATGTATATGTATATTTATTTATATTATAGGACAAATATTTAAAAATAAACTTGGTTATGGTAATGTATTTTTAATATGATATAAAAAGTGAATGTTAAAACATCAAATATATTTTAGAAAAATTATTAACATTGGTGTAAAATAAAAATTTTATTTCTAGTTTCAAGGATAATAATTGAAAAGGTTAAATGAAATCCTTTGAAAATATTATCATTTAATAAGAATATAATATAATGATACTTTTAAATACCAAATTTTTACCATGGATAAATTTTTAGGGGAAGACAAAACATGTGAAATTTAACCTGTGGACCCTTCTAATAATTTCTCAAAATACCTTTTTTTAAGAACATGTATTAAGATAATAGTAAAAAATAAATTATGTTTTATTGAAAACGTAATTATTCCTAGAATTATATATATAATTAAATATAATGAATAATTAGTGTGGGATAACTTATAATGGATAGGAAAAGTTCATAATAAAACACTATAATTTAAATAATAGAAATTTGATTTATCAATTTATCTTACTAGAAACATAATATATGAATCAAGGAACATTTAAAATTGTTTTTATGTGGTAATAATGTATAAAATGAGTATTTCTGAAAAATTCAATAAAATTGAATAATGTAATTGAAATATATGAAATATGTTACATTGAATAATCAAAACTCAATGAATAAAATTTTAATTACCAAATACACTTACAAATAGGGTCAAATTTATTCAATGGAAATTTAAAGAAAAGAACAAGATTAAGAATATTTTATCCCATGAATTTCATGGAAATAACATATCATAGATTTATGGGATTTTAAATCATTTTTTAATACAAATGGAATCAAGTTGTATAGCTTGTACGATGTCTCAATGAATAAAATATGAGACCAAGAAAACCCTTGAAGTATGAGTATCACTTTAATCAAAAGCATATGAAACAGTGGACTTGTAATTGAAACTCAAATTCCATGATTACAATATAAATCATCATATTGTATCACATATAATAATTATATACACTATAGAAATTGAATTAGGGTTATAATACCAATCATTTTTCAAATTAATTAAATTAGAGAGGAAAACACATACATTTTCTCACCCATTAATCACATGAACTAAATTTATTTTATACTTAAAAAATATTAACTACATAAATTCCAAAAAAACTTATTATATCTAAAATAGTTTATAATTCTCATTTATAATCACCCTCTATATATACATATTTGCTAGTTTTTCCAAATTAGTAACACTGGGCTTAAGGAATCATTTATTACAATCAATTTCAAAGGTAAATGTATTGTTGGAATATATTATTTTTCAATATGCAATAACTTTTATATTACATAAGGTACTGATATAGATGTTCCAAAAATATTTTATAATTTTATAATTTTATTTCCTATCTCTTTTGGACATGAACCACGAAGGTGAAATTAGTATTGATTATATTTCTATGATTCATAATGAATGAATGTTGTTTTTTTAATTATTGTTTTAAATGGTGATATCACAAAAACTGAACAAAAATATAATTTTAAATTTATATAATATTATTGTTGTAAATATTTAATCATTTTCATCCATGATATAAATTCCAACTATTTATCAAATATGTTGTTAAACCAACCGAAACATGAACCTATCTTGATTATTGGGTGATCATGACATATTAAAAATTTACTATAATTATTTTATAATAATTATTATCCAATATAGTTTTTACTACGATTATGTATCATAATTTTATATTATTATAAATAGAAAAAAATTTAATGAAATCCACTACATTTAAATGAGCGATCTTTTACCACATAGTTAACTCATTTTATATTACTGAATTAACGGTAATCATGTTGTGATCATATCATAAACATGTTACTAAATATTTCATACCATAACCCTGATGGTATCATAATTATAATATTTAATACTTAATCCTTTCTAAGAATCATCAATTTTGAGTGGTGATGAAAACCCAATATCATTTCTCATAGTGATAGTAGTCTGCAAGTATCCATGAAAGATGATTACATTTTTCATTGCGGATGGGATAGGTAAATAGTTCGACATTATTTTATTATGATATTAACATTAGTGTATATAAATGATACCAATTCAATAATCTTATTATGTGTAGAATAAATTTAAATGATGATAAATAAGAACAAAACATAATTATTTGATAATACTCACATGTGGGGGGGGGGTAGAATTTTACATCTAATATTAATTGTAAGTGAAGGCATTAGGATAATTAATGGTGGTCAGAATCTATTTAATGCTATTTAATTTTCTAGAATTGGAAAAATGGAAGAGTTTATAGGTGTAATTTTAATTCAATGTTAGTCATGAGGTGGATGAAGTGTTACCTTTTTATTAGTGAAGAGAAATATAGTTCTAAAAGAACCTAAATCATATTCAATTAATCTAAAATGGAAAAAAGATTAGCGTAAGGATCTTATGGGTTTAAACTCTCCTCAAAAAGTGATTAGAAAAGAAAATTAAAAATTATATGGATTTCCTTTTAAACTTTTGACTTTTTGGATAATATACTTTTACTACGGTAATCAATTTTTAGGAACAAAATTATTATTTCACCTTATAATTAATAATCTTATCCTAATTTAGAATTTGAAGATAATTTTTGTGACATAAAATATATAAAAATTTGAAATTATATTCATATAAGAAAATATTACATTATATTATGACATTTTTATAATAATAACCTTATTTATCATTGAATATATATATATATGATAAAATTGTAACATATAGAGAGTTTATTGAAATAATTGTAAAAAAAGTATAAGCTATGATGGTATCAAGATAATACAAAACAAAATAACCATTAAATATACTATATTTATAGAAAATAATGAAAGAAACATTTTATTAAAATAACATTTAAAATTTGGTTTTAACAATGTTGGTTGTAGGATTTATAAGATCAAATATTTCATTATAACAAATTAATTAATTCCATATAATTATATATGATCCCATAAATGGGTTTTTAATCTTATATATCATTCTTATATATCGATGGGGCCATAAAAATTGATTTTTTTTTCAAAAATCATATTTTACATCGGAAAAAAAAACATAATCTGCAAGAGATAAAAAATTTATACTAATCTAATTTTGATTTGAGTAATTCAAATATAAATTTCATATTTGGTAATTTGTAATTACAAAAATTATAGATTCATTTTTTGAATACAAAATAAAAATACAATGAAAACAATTTTTTTTAATTTATATTTTTTATTTAAATTTTGATTTTTCATATCATATACAAAACAAATTTTTTTAGATAATTTTGAATATCATAAGAAATTTATCATAATAAATAATACGTTTAAAAAAACAATACATATTAAATGGGCCGATTTTTTTAGAACGATTATTTTATATGAAATAAATTTTTTTATTAATTATTTTGGATAAAGTAATAGAATAGAATTTGTATTAAATATTGAATTATTATTCATTATAAATATATTTCAAAAATTGTTAACTTTTATCCATTCCTTCTTATTCAATAAGATTGTTTTAATGGTCCTTTGTAAATATTTAAATTTTACCTAAATGTATTGTGGTTTCATTTATGTTTATTTTTTTGTGTGGATAATGTTATTAAATAGATTTATTTAGCTAATGGTAAAAATATTCATGGATCTTGGGAAGTTAAAATAATGAAATTTAAAACTATATTGTAACTTATGAATTCATAATTAAATAAATATATCCAAAATATAATTTTTTTAAAAAAATTGATTCATAAATATCCATCATGGGTTTCTAAATTCTTATTAATACATTAATTGTTTTATTCTACAATATTAAATAATTTTTTATGAGAAAAATGTTTCATATTATTTATATTTGTTTTTATATGATGATAATGTCATAAAATTGAGAAAATTGTATTTTCAATTTTCTCCTATAAGTAAACTTTTTTTGGAAAAAATTAATCATATAATATTTTGAAAATATTATTCAAATTATGAAGATAATTTTTTTAAATTAAAATTAGTACATTTAGATAATTAAATTTTAATTAAAACTACACAATACATGAAAATAAAATTTATTTAAAATAAAAACATTTCTTTTTCAAATGAAAACCCATAGAATTAATTCATTGTTTGATAAAATTATTTATCCTAATAATTAGGAATATGTATTAACAAGAATAACTTATTTAATAATAGAATACTTATTTAAATAGATTTAAAATAAGATATTAATTTAAATAATTTTTTTAACCATAAAATAAAACATCATTTATGAAATGAAGTAAACATAACAATCATAAATTTATTAGGAGTATCTAATTTAAGATAAAATATTATTTTTGGTATGATATAAAAATATATATGTTCTTATAATTTTAATAACGCATAAATCTGATAACATAAACATTTATCGGTATCACATAAAATTACCTATAATCTCAATCAAACTTGTATAAAAAACCTACTGTATCGATAATAAATATAATTGTTTGTAAGGAATATCATAAGTTTATTAGTTAAAATTCATTTTTATGATAAAATATTCATTCCAATTTTTTTCAATGATATTAATTTAATCAAAATATTTCTCCCTCCACATAAAATTCTATCCAACTATTGCATTCCCACCTTAAATTACCCTTAATTTCAATATATATGGATATTAAAAAAACATCTTCAATAGAGGGAACACACCTATTGTTCAAAAAACATTATTTTTTAATTTATTTAATAATTTATAATAGTAATGATATGATACCATAATGTTACCAAAAAATAAATAAAAAATATTTATCTTCATGGGTGTTGATGATTCTCTATCATGATATTTTTATACTTCTTTATGGAATTTAACCACATCCTAAAGGCAAGATATATTTATACATCATCCTGACATGCATATCTATGTTTAATAATGTTCTTATTTAAATATCGCAACCCATATGATTTATCAAACATTGACTATTTTAATACTATTTATAACACATTCCAAACCAGATTCCTACTTTGAAACATATAATGGTGACTTCCAAAACCTCTTATTTCATACATATTCGTTCAATTAAATTTGTTCATCTTAAGGTATTAACCCTATTTATATGCATACATCTCAATTTAATTCATAAAAACATAATGGATCTCACACCCCCCTAAGTATAGAAATTAAAAAATTATATACTCATAATGGTGAGGGTATGAACCTTCAACATCTTCATGAATAGAATTTTTTTGCACATTCTTATACAACCCATAAATTTTGATCCATTTATAATTTTTTCTTCTAGATAAAACCACTACAGGAAACATATTTTTGAATTTTTGGGAATGATTCCTTATCAATAAATATATTTTTATTTAAATTTAGGGAGGGAATAATCTCACTAGGGAAAGTATCTGATTCCATTCCCCATTGGTTCATTATATTCTATTTGTCTTACTCCAGGAATGGAAAACTAAATTGGTCTTCCAAAGAGGCTTTGAATTAGTATAGATAAAACCACTTAATCAGGTATCTTGATTATTTTACATGACTACCATTAATCCTACTTTCGGTATGCTTCACCTTGATTAACATTTTTTTACATTTATCATATTTTTATTGGATCCTTTTTCATATTGTAACAATTTGGTATTTTTCACATTATATTTGATTTCAACGTGAGAAAACTAGTATTTCTTCTTTACAATTCATTCTTACATATTCTATTTCTAAGAAGGTTGATGTGAATACAAAACTTTGAACATTAATTCAACATATTACACTATTTCTATGATGGATACAACGAATAAGATATTAATTATTCATGATGAATCCCCAATTTCCATCCTTCCTCAAGAAAATCTTGCATCATGAATTTATTTTATGTGAAATATATTCATCACACATTTATTCAAGTATCCAAATTTCCATTGTTTTTAATGATTTGATATTGGAACCCCCAATACATTTGGTACTATATTATGATACAATATGACTACTGTTAACAAAATATAATATCTTCAAATGAAATCATACATTTTGTAATACTATCACATTTGATTTGGTATTTCAATCGATCTTCCAATTTTGAACATTATATCACCCACACACACTTTGAGTGTGTCCCAATCATCCGAATTGGAATTATTTTAAAGCTGTATTTATTTGAGAATAATTTACACCAATTTTTGAAGGACATTTATGACTTTTTCCGGATTCGATGATCTCGTATTATATTTTATCGACTAATAATTTTATATAAAAATCATCAGTGTTTTACTTAATTATCATAGAAAAAATATCTCCATAAATCACAATACGGCTCCAGCTCCCGAGCCCAAGTAGAACCCAGTCCACACAGGAATGAAGTCAACCACATCGTTGATAATGATTGAACGTCAAGACTCAGTTCACACAGGTATACATCTTTTGTATATCGAGAGAGATGATTAGATGTAGTCACTAATTCATCTAATCTTTCGGACCCACATATGATACGAGACCAACTTAGATGTCGGACACACATTGGATACAAGACAAGCTACTCTGCTGGACCCACTCAGGATACAAGTACAGAGGACAATACTGTCGGACCCCCGTAGGATACAAGAACAGTAGTCATCGCTATCGATCCCACATTGGATCCAAGTATAGTATTCATCGCTGCCAACCCACAGAGGATCCATGTATAGTCTTCCTCATTGACGAACCCATGGAGGATCCAAGTACAGTCGTCATCAAGCAGTTGCAGCCAGCTCTAGGGTTCCCACACACAGCACGCTCGATAAAGGGAGGGTCCGCTCCAAGAGCCAAGGGGGTCGATACATCAACTATCACGAACTCCAGAGTTGATGTCTCCCAAATTTCTGTCTCGTCAAAAGATACCCAAGGTGACAGATAGTGCATCAATCGGACGCCCGATCTGAGAGTTATTGGCTTTTCCGTTCTAGGGTTCCAGTTGGTTTTTATGATAAATCCAACCCAAATGTACTATATATACTTCCATACCTCAAGTGGAGTATTCCAAAAGAACCTTCCCATCAAGAGGATTCCAACGTAGTTGACGACATGTCAATCGGACGTCTGGTCATTAAGTTATAAGTGTTTCCTCTCCAAGGGCCCAGTTGTTTTTAGATTCGAACTAACCCAGTCGTACTAAAACTTCTCCGAAACATCAAATGTAATATACCGATATAACTGTTTTGATTCAAGGGTCCCTACGCAACTGATGGTGCATCAATACGAGGTCAGTATCTCAAGATATGAGCGAATGAACGAAAACGGTCTTAAGTGGGGTGTTTGGGACCGGCCCGACCCGGCCCAAACCCCTATGGGTCAGCACGAACCGGGTTTACCCGACCCAAGTCTGGGTCCGGCCCGGTAGTGCGCAGGCTGGCCCGGCTGGGCGCGGCCCGGATTGGAGGGGGTGCGACCTCGGCCTCGCGAATGCGGCGCCCGGGTGGCGCCGCTTGTCAGGCGAATCCCGCGTGGTCGCGGTATTTTCCCATCGCCACTGCGGCCAATGCCGAGGCGGGCTTCTACTGGCGGCCCGCCAGGGCACCACTGCCTCCAAGTGGCCGGCCGGTGTCGGCCACCACCTCCGGCTTCCGGCTCTGGTGCCACGCACCGCCGGGGTGTTCTGTGGGATACCGGAGTCATTCTGGTGGTCCGTTTTTTCTTCTGACTGCGCCTGCAGTCGTCTCGGGGTACGTACTTCACTACGAAGGCCCCCAATCGCCGTTGCAGTCCCATTTCATTGTCGCCAAACACCCCGCGCATCAAGAACAAAATATAGGTGGGACCGGACTTGTTCGTTAGTCTATACCCACCACGTTAGAGGTTTAAATCATCACCCAACAATCAAACGCTATGTTCGAGGGTAGAAAAAAGATATAAGAAATATACAAAAATAACCTACCATGAAGTTGTTGTCGTACGTCGTCGATCCTCGGAAGATGAGCATTGTGTTAGACGGGCGTCGCGGAAGAACGGCGTTGTTCCATCAACGATGGAGGAAGGGTCATTGTCGTAGGCGACATAGGCTCCTTGACGTCAGGTGCATCTGAGGAAGAAGTTCTTCGCATTCTTCGCTGGGGGTGTTCTTTGTCAAAGAACAGAGATCTTTTTTGATGAAAGATCTCCTCTGCTCAATTTTCAAGATCCCTTTCCCATATGTGATTTTCCAATGCAATGAATAAGGGTTTCTCCAACTAATAGAATTTTCATGCAATTCTTATTAATTCCAACGTGGTGCCAATTAAATTAATCCTGACATTAATTATCAAATTTGGTATAATTAATGGGAAGAGGGAGGTGGGAAGGCTCCACCATAATAAATGCATGTAGTTTTCAATGATAACAGAATAAAATTAATGGGGATTTAAAAGGCTGGGTCTCACGTGGGTCCCACCTCACAAAAAAAAATTGTGCACCACCAAATTTTATATAATTTTAGGAATAAACCCCAATATTTAACACTAAACCCGCACAAAACGTAACTACGACAAAGGTCCCGTTAATAAAATACTAGTGTTGTGAGTTAATTGGTGCCCTCATATATCAAATCCGAGCACTGCTTGAAAAGATAGAAAAAACCGATCTTTCGTTCACTGAACGTACCCGAGATAAACTTTAGAAAAATATTCCGGTCACACCAGGCCCCTGAATGAGTTGCCATCAGAAACTGTGTACTCGTAAAATTCGGAATAATTTAAGAGAAAAATAATTTCCTTTAAATTTATGACCTGCCCTCAGGGCTCGTGCCGTGACTACCCCAAGCAAGCGTTCCATAGGCCAAGTGTTGACGACTAGCACCAAAGACGTAAATCCCGATAAAAAGGTACGACATTTCCTTTATGAAATGTAAACACACACAAATAGAGTACATGTGGAAGAAAACACTAAGTAAAGAAGTATAACAAGTGTGTTGAAAATACAAAGGGGCCGAAAATACAATCCCAATAGAAAGGTATAGCTACAACTTGATGAAAGTATAACTAAAGAGACAAACAGTTGGAAGATGGAAGAAGCTCCGGGATCTTTCTCTGTGTTCCTACCAGAAGGGTAGGTACATATGTTCTCCTCATAACTCCACATCTATCGGTGCGCTCTATGATCCATCACACTAAGTTTCCACCTCCGGGTACCATCCTTTCCTTGTGCACTCTGGCTCGATCTGTGTTGTCTCTCGTCTGCATCCAACGCAATGAGGTGTGGGCATAGCCTGTGCAGGGATGAGTATAACGACACTAATTAGGGGCCTTGGGACACTCAAGGTCTCACTAAATCCAAAAAGTATAAACCAAAATGAATGATCTCAATATATAACATTTTCATAGTTATATGACCATACATGTACCTATGTTTTCAAATAACCCTTCTCAATCATGAGGAAAACACAAATGTCATTGACTCAGCTCAAACTAGGATTTTTAGTCATGATGTTGAAACCACGGTTGTTGGAGAACTCCTCCTCTTTCGAGTACAGTAGACCTCTCACGACTCCGAGCTACTGCACAGTAACCTGCGACTGCTGAGGAACTCCTCCATTCGAGTACCATGGGTTTTCCATCCAAACACAATAGTGCTCCCCACCATGGGTCTGCCGCCCCAACACAGTAGCGCTCCCCCTAATAGCCTACGGAGGGACTCCTCTTGTCGAGTACCGAGGGCCTATCACCCCAACACAATAGAACTCCTCCTCCATGGGTCTGTCTCCCCAACACAGTGTCGATCCCCACTGGGCTAGTCAAGTCACTCCGAATCGAATCAGACAAGCAGTCATCAGGTCTCAGCCAGCTACAAGGCCATCGTACTTCTTATACTCGTCTCTGGGAGGATCTGCTCCACGAGCTACTGGACGATACTTCCAAGTGTCACATAATCTCATGTGTATGTATCTCAAAGAACCGCCTCATCATAGGGGTCTCAATGCAACACATGGCGCGTCAATCGGACCCCCGGACTCTGAGTTATTAGAGTTTTCGTTCTAGGGGCCCTGTTGGATTTCAGGTACAATCCAACCCAAACATGCTCTAACCACATCCGATTCCTATGTAGAGTATTCTGAATGAAATTTATCATCAAGATGAATCCAACATAGTCGACGACACGTCAATCGTACATCCAGTCCTTAAGTTATATGCATTTCTGCTCCGAGGGCTCGGTTGATTTCTGTTTCGAACCAACCCGGTCCTTTTTACAAATTCATCCAAAACCCACTGAGAGTATCACAATAGTACCGTCTCATCAAGATGGTCTCAGTGCTGTAGGTAGTGCGTCGATCAGAGACACGGTCGTGAAGATATTTACTTTTATGCGTACGATCCCGGCCCGTTAGGCCCAGTGGGCTGGCAAGTCGGTCCGACCCGGTTTAGCAGGTCCAACCCAGTATGGGGTGTCGGCCCGACCTAATCAAATGGGACCCATCCCAGTAGCAAGAGAGGCTCGGCCAGAAGGCAGGCGTGGCGCGGCCCGGCCTTGCACGGCTCAGCCCGAAGGGGCCAAGCAGTTCGTAGTGGGGGCAGGCCCCCTGGCTGCCCCAACCGGCGGCGCCAAGCGGCGTCACCCTCCCTAACCGGCCGGCCTATGCCGACCGGCCGATGGTCTGGCCGGCTCTTTTGCAGAAGCGGCCCACGAAGTAGGCCACGGTTCCTTTCGCACCACCGGCGCAACGGCGCCGGCTTCCTTTGCAGCGTCCTACCCTGGCCGCTACTCCGTGTCCCAGGCACGGCGTGACGACGTCGTGCTTCGTCCGGCGCGGCCCTTTTGGTCTCGACTTTTCTTTACGTGTGCGATAAAGGCCCTTGCACCACCAGCCTCTCCTGTGTTCCTCCTCTGGTCACCAATTCTAAAATGAATAATCATGATCCAACGGAGGGTCGTCGGGCCGTGTTCGTTCGGCCCGCGCCATCCCCGTTAGGAGATTGCAATAGACCAGAGGAAAACAATCATATTCAATGATGAACGACGGTGATTGTGACACCCAATAATGATAAAAGGTTAAATGAATAAATGATATGACTCATGTCATCAATATGCACATTTCTTTTCGGGATCGTGAATGATTCGAACTCCACATTTAAGCTTGCTTGGCCTGGAGTAGTGATCAGGATGGGTGAACTCTTGGGAAATTTCCCAGGGTGTGTGTGAGTGAGGAAAAAGCACAATGGAATGGACATGTGTTAGCCTGTGGGGACTGTCATTAGTCAGATGACCCGTTCATGCATGTGGGTGGACCCTAGGGTGGTCCTCACGTGTTTGTGGGGTCAACTAGTGGTAACTGGTAGGCCAGGACCCGACGACCTTGTTAAGGTGGGGTGTATGTGCTTCACTAGGACCCAGTTGTCACATTTGGTATCAATGGTGGTACCCAACCTTAAGTGCGGTGCACTGCATGGGTTGAGATGTAGGGCCCACAATGAGGGCGTTGTGCTATAAAGGGGGGGGGGTGATTGTAACACCCCAGAATGAAAAAGAGTTAACTGACTAAATGATATGACTCATGTCAATAAGGTGCACCTTCTTTTTCGGGAGCCTAACTGATTAGAACTCCACAGTTAAGTGTGCTTGGCCGGGAGTAGTGATCAGGATGGATGACTTTCTGGAAAGTTTCACAGGTTTTGTGTAACATCCCAAATAAATAAAGAATAAATCACTTTCATAATTGTTAATATTTACGAAATAAATATTGATTTTTTTTTGAAGGGGTTGCTATGTTCGATAGCGTACCCGATACGCAACGAAGAGTTTTTTGTAATCTTACATTGCACACTAGTAATAAAATAATATTATTTTAAATAGTAGTTAACACGTAGCCATTTGATTGGAGGGAATGAATATAAATAACTAAAATATGGTTATATATGTTTGTTAAATGTTTTTACTTTTATCCAATAAAGGATAAAGGCTTAAAATAAGAAAACAATTCAATTTTAGGCATATATACTCTAATATTCACTAAAGGTCCACTTATCACTTTTTGATTGAGAACCGTCATTAAATATAGTTTTGGTCACTCTTATACATTCTATAGGACCAAATAAAACTCTTCTATAGAATCAGGACATCAAAATTTACTTTGCGAAAATTTTTGTTATTTTTCCGATAAAGTTCATTTTTTTAATGAATAGTGAAAAATGTTGTATTTTAATTCAAAACCTCTTTTTAATATAATTTATTTATATGATTATATTATCTTTTGAATTGGGTTTAAAGTGCAATAAGAATATTTTTTTACCATTAAATCCAATAGTGGTCATTGAAATTAATTTGACATTGAAATTGGACTAAAACTAGTGTCAATCTTTTGATACATATTTATTCATAAAAAATGCTATTTGCTCTGAAAGCGAGAATTAATTATTAAATTAGTTAATTTAACATATATTTTTTAAATTTTTTTATATATAATTCATTTTTGAATTCGGAATATAAAAATATATTAGGGTGATCTTTTGGTATTTTTCTGAACAACATCAATTTTTTATGAATAGTGAAACCACTAAGTGGTACGTAAAAATTGATTTTTCGTTTAAATGAACTTTAACCACCTCTGTGTTTTGAATTTCAAAAATCCGACATACATGGTTGACATTAGGATGTTAAATGTGGTTCAATGGGATTGAAATAATATTTTGGTGAATAGTAACTTTTATGTTTTTAATCGTGATTAGAGGTCATTAGTGTAGTTTAAGTTAAAAATAATTTTTTAATAATATGAAATGACCTATACACATGCCCTGCCATTCTTGTATGTGTAATGGACAACCAAGACAATCCATGGGTCGACTTGGGGACCCCATGGAGCCACTTTGGTAGGAAAATGACATTAAAAACTTTTTATTTAAAGTTAAAATGAAAATGTCACAAACATGAGTTGTTTTACTAAAACAATTTTTAAATGGGGTTATAGAAGTAATATTTATGACTATAAATATTCATTAGAAATATTAAAAGATTTCCTACATCATTATATTTGTTTTATAATTTTTAGATATTAAATAAATTAAATTACTTAGGACACCATGATGATGCAGCGATTATCTCATTATTTAACGATTTAAATAAAATGAAATGATAATATAAAATATAATACCTAAACATGTGAAAAACCTATTGGATGGGTGGATTTCGAACTATTATCCCCTTATACTAGAAATATATAATTTTGGGTCCTTTTAAATTATAAAATCATTTTATAATAAAGTAACCTTTTATAACTTTCAAAGAGTACCCCTCCTCTCCTCTTATAAAAGGCCCCACCTCTACCACCTTAACCACACATATCAAGCCTTTGGCTCGGACAAACCCTTATCATTTTGTCTTTCGAAATCCCTATATTACTCCTAGAAGCCTCACTTTGGGAATAAGTCTTCCTCAGGAAGCCATTCAGCTTAAATCAAAAAGAGTTACCCGTTTTAAAGGTAGTGTCTTCTCTTGTGTTCTTATGTTTTATTTTGCTTCTCCAACCACCTAAACTCTTTTTATTACATTATTTTGTTACAATAACAATATCTTCAATATACTAGGATGTTTTTATAAGAATTATTTGAGATAAACAAACACACACATACATTTAATGGTTAAATAACATACTGTTTCCGTGGATGGTGAATTTCTGCATCACGAAACGATGATTGTTCAGCACTCATATAACACCTTCAAAGGTGGCCATTAATATGTCACTATAATTATATATGATATATAATATGTTTATTTTTTACTTAAGCATCTATATTTTTCATTTATGGAATATATTTATGGTTTCAATTATGGGTAAACGCGATATCTTCATTTTAGGAAGTGCGGACTACCGTCCCCTCAAAGTGATTTGATTCGTTAATTCCATATGTGGTACATATAAAGGATAGATTAAATGATATTATATATTATATTATACTGGAATTATAATATACATTAATGTCATTATTACTTCTTTCCATTAAAGTGTGAGATATAAATGAAAGTTACGTTCATGCATACATACGGCTTACTTTATCCATGAACAATGCATTTCATTTCATATCCCCAAATGTAATGTACTATTATAAGTACATATATATAATATATATATATGATGTATTTTACATCTAAATGATGAATATAAATCTGGAATTAAAATATACATATCTCTCATTTAGTTTTAATTCCATTAATATGACATAGAAATGAAAGTAGCGTTCATGCGTACGTACGGCTTAACGTCTCCATGAACGGTACATTTCATTTGTTACCTCTAAATGATTATGTAATATTTAAAATGAATTTATATACCAGATTTATATGATATATATGAAATATACATCATGAGTATCATTCTTGAGATAGTGGATATTTGACTACATGAACAACATGTAAATATAAGAAGTTCACTTTTGACTCAAGTACCAAATATCGACAAAACGACCATTATTAACTTAAATGATTACATAATGTTCATAACATGGTAATAAATGATATAAAAGAAATAATTAACTTGAAAAAGTTTCTTAAGAAAGTATAAATTAACTCAAGTTTATTATTCAAGAGGTTAACGAGCAATCGAGTCAAGTCGGACCCGTGTAATGGGACTTCGTCTCAATCTCCTTTCATTGAGGAATATTTTGTTTTATACCCATTTTTCATTTCTTCGGTGTATAAACCCCTTTGAAATTTACGTTTCTTCAAAAGGAATTTTTTTTATAAGAAGCGTTTTTCTAAACAACAAAAGGAATGTTTTTTGTCAGACGTATGCGGCGATGATGACTTCTCCGCCGCCGTGACCATTATTTGACTTTCAGCTTCCTCTACAAGCCATATCATTTTTTTAAAAAAGAAAAATAAATACCATGTTTTAATATTATTTTATTTTGGTATTGAAAATGGTTTTCATAATGATTTTATTATATCAATGTGTTGTATTGATATCTTGTGATTGAAATGTGGAAATGTTATGTTTCCTTTATGCATGTTTTATGTGATACGATTATGTTATAGTTCATGGTAATTGTTTATGAATATGGATGGGTCCATGATAAACTAAGGGCGGGTGAGCCCGATATAGATTTCCAATGCATTGGGTAACGCGAATGAGTTAAACGTTATGGTTTCTCTGAAGAGATTTAGGGAATATACTATGATAGGTATTCCAAAGGTAACCAAGAGGGTTACACCCTACGTAAGAAGGTTATGAATGCCTCAAGTTACCTTTATGTCTTATTATTTTTATGTTTTATTAATGTTTTTATGAGGTATGTTAAAGTGCTTATGCTTTATGAGTAAAGTATGATTTCATTGATTCTTTTGTGTACATGTACTCATGTTTTCATTCCATATATTTATATCCCTTACTGAGCTTTTTATACTTATCCCATGTTTTTGAAATGTTTTTCATAGGTCAAGGGAAAGGGAAATGATGTGATTATAGTGTAAATTAAGTTCCAAGAAAGAATCAATGTTTTATTTTAAATATGATTCTGTTGATGGGAAAATGAGTAACATCTTTTATGTGACCACTTTGTTTAAATGTGGAATGTAATGCATGGTTTATGATATAATTATATAAAACTCTAAACCAGAAAAGATCCTCAACGTGTATTCTTGAAATAACTCAAGATTAAGTAATGTTTAAGGCTGAGGCCTTATAGTTGGTATCATAGGTCAGTTTAGATAAATTTAGGAGTTAGAATATTGTTAAAGTATTGTCGATAATTTAATTTATTGTATGATATATCATTTAAAGATTACCATGTTTCTTCGCCAAAGATATTTCTATATTATGAATGGTTTTCCCTAGAGGAAACATGTCAGCAATGTTAGGAAGGCATACATAAGTAAATGACATTCTAAATAAGAAACCTGAGATGGTCAGAATCATAATTGAAGAGTTTGTTGTAGTGATGGCTCAGTTGACTCAGGTGATATGTTTTTGGTTTTGTTTATTGATGAAATTTTTGTGTTTTCTAAAAGAAAATATGATCATGAAAGACATTTAAGGGTTATTTTGAAAACCTTAAAAGAAAATAAATTGTATGGGAAATTCAAAAAGTGTGACTTTTTTTTGTAATAAATATCATTCCTTGGTCATATTGTTTCTAAAGATAGAATAACTGTTGATCCTGCAAAAATAAAGGTTGTTGAATAATGGCCAAGACACAAAAATGTAACTTAGATTCATAGCTTCCTCGGTTTGGCAGGCTATTACCGAACGTTTTTTAGAAAATTTTCATGGTTATCTAGTCCAATTACTAAGCTTACTCAGAAGGGTGTTAAGATTATCTGGACAAAAGAATGTGATGATTGTTTTCAGGAACTGAAAAGAAGATTGTTGAATGCTCCAGTTTTGGCACTACCTTCCAGGAATGGTGAGTTTGTTATCTATAGTGATACTTCATTTAAATGACATGGTTGCGTCCTAATGTAGAATGATCAGGTAATTGCTTATGCTTCACGACAATTGAAAACTCATGAGGTAAATTACCTTACACATGATTTGGAATTAGCTACAGTTGCTTTTTCTCTAAAAATTTGGAGACATAATTTTTATGGACTAATGTGTGAAATATATACTAATCACAAATGTTTAAAGAATATATTTACTCAGAAAGAATTGAATATGAGACATAAGAGATGGATGGAATTAATCAAGGATTATGATTGTACAATTCATTACCATCCGGGAAAATCAAATAAAGTGGTTGAAGGTTTTAGTCGAAAAAGTAATGCTTCCTTAACAATGTTGTGTTTGGAACGTGATCCTTTAGTTAAGGATTTGATAACATTTGGCATAGAAGTTATTGGTTCAGGATGTCCTTCTGTTTTGTTTTAGGTATTAGTGAAATCTTCTCTATCAGACATAATTAAGCCAGCAGAGTAGCAAAACATCGAGTTATAGGAAAAGGTAGAGCTGGTTCAGAAGGGTAAGTTTCCTGAATTAAATATTGATAATGATTTTGTTGTGAGATTTTCGAAGTGATTGTGTGTGCCGTGTAATTCATAGTTGAAGAGAGATTTGTTCTGTGAAGCTCATAGTTCTCCGTTTTCAGTTCATCCTGGAAGTACTAAGATGTATAGAGATATTTGGGAGTATTATTGGTGGGATGGAATGAAAATGGATATTACTGATTTTACTGTGAAGTGTTTGACTTGTCAATAGGTTAAAGTAGATCAACAGTTACTGAATGGGATGCTTCACCCTTTACCAGTACCATAGTGTAAATGGGAGAATATATCCACGGACATTGTTGTGGGATTGCCGAAGACACCTAAAGGTAATAATGCAATCTGGGTTATTGTTGATCGCTTGACTAAATATGCTCATTTCCTTGCTATACAAGATACTTTTTCCCTAGATCAACATTCCCGTTTGTATCTTAAAGAGATCTTTAGGTTACATGGTGTTCCTCTCTCCGTTGTATCTGACCACGATCCCATGTTCACTTCTAACTTTTGTAAAGGCCTTCAGAAGTTGTTGGGTACTGAATTAAATTTTAGTACAGCTTTTCATCCTCAATCAGATGGGCATTCAAAATGAACAATTCAGACTTTGGAGGAAATGCTACGTTCTTGTTCGATGGATTATCAGGGAAGTTGGGACCAACAACTTTCTTTGGTTTATTTTTCTTATAATAACAGTTTTTATTCCAGTATACAGATGGCACCATTTGAGACATTATATGGGAAGCGGTGTCGAACTCCAGCCTTCTGGGATGAAGTGGGTGAAAGGAAGTTGATGGGACTAGAATTGGTAGAAGAGATGGTAGAAAAAGTTTAGTTGATTCAGAAACACATGAGAACAGCTCAGAGCAGGCAGAAGAGTTATGCGGATAACCGGAGGAAGGATCTATCTTTTGAGGTAAGCGATCATGTCATTCTCAAATTTTCGCCATGGAAAATTGTGATGCGATTTGGTAAGAAAGGAAAAATGAGTCCAAGGTTCATTAGACCATATGAAATTTTGGAGAAAGTTAGACCAGTTGCATACCTAGTGGCTTTACCTCCAATTTTATCTCAGGTACACAATGTTTTTCATGTTTCGATGTTGAAAAGTATATGCCGGATCCATCTCATGTTTTGATCCCAGAGGTAGTTCAGTTGGAAGAGAATCTATCTTATGAAGAACAACCAGTCCTGTTCTTTGACCGTAGAGAGAAAGTGTTGTGGAATAAAGTAATTCACCAGGTAAATGTTTAATGTAAAAACTATATGGTTGAAGAGGCAACATGGGAATCTAAAAATTCTATGAGGGATAAATACCCCGACTTATTTTGAAATTGAATAAAATTACGAGGACGCAATTCCCAAAAGGGGGGAAGGATGTAACATCCTGGGTAAATAATGAATAAATCATTTTCATATTTATTAATATTTATGAAATAAATATTGTTTTTACTTTAATCAGGTTGCTATGTTCGATAGCGTACCCGATACGCAACGAAGAGTTACTTTGAAATCTTACGTTGCACACTAGTAATAAAATAATATTATTTTTAATGGTAGTTAACACATAGTCATTGTATTTGCGGGAATGAAACGAAATAACTAAAATATGGTTATATATGTTTTTGAAATGTTTTTACTTTTATCCAACAAAGGATAAAGGATTAAAATTTGAAAAGAATTCAATTTTAGGGATATATACTCTAATATTCACTAAAGGTCCACTTATCGCCTTTTGATGGAGAACCGTCATTAAATATATTTTTGGTCACTCTTATACATTATATTTGACCAAATAAAACTCTTCTTTATAATCGGGACGTCATAATTTACTTTGTGTAAATTTTTGGTATTTTTCCGATAAAGGTCATTTTTTAATGAATAGTGAAAAATGTTGTATTTTAATTCAAAAACTATTTTTAATATAATTTATTTATATGATTAGATTATCTTTTGAATTGGTTTTAATGTGCATTTATAATATATTTTTACCATTTAATCCAATATTGTTCTTTGGAATTAATTTATCTTTAAAAGTGGACTTAAACTAGTGTCAAACGTTTGATACTTATTGTTTCATAAAAACACGCTATTTGCTCTAACAGCGGGAATTAATTATTAAATTAATTAATGAAACTTGTATGTTTTGAATTTTTTAAAATATACATCATTTTTTAATTTGGAATATCAAATATAGATTAGGGTAAATTTTTGGTATTTTTCTAAAAAACTTCAATTTTTGATGAATAGCGAAACCACTAAGTGGTACTTAAAAAACTGATTTTTCGTTTAAATGAATTTTTACCACCTCTGTGTTTTTAATTTCAAAAATACAACATACATGGTTGTGATTATGATGTAAAACGTGGTTCAATGGGATTGAAATAATTTTTTGGTGAATAGTAACTTTTATGTTTTTAATTGCGATTAGAGGTAATTAGTGTAGTTTAAGGTAAAAATAATGTTTTAATAATATGAAATGACCTAGACACATGTCCTAACCTTATTTTATGTGTTATGACCGACCAAGACAATTTATTGGTCGACTTGGGGACCCCAGGGATCCACTTTGGTAGGAAATTGACATTAAAAACTTTTTATTTAAAGTTAAAATGAAAATGTCACAAACATGAGTTGTTTTAATAAAACAATCCTTAAATGGGGTTATAAAAGTCATATTTTTTACTATAAATATTAATTATAAATATAAAAATATTTCCTACATCATTATTTTTTCTTATAATTTTTAGATATTATATAAATTAAATTATTTAGGACACCATGATGATGGAGCGATTACCTCATTATTTAACGATTTAAATAAAATGAAAATATAATATAAAATATAAGACCTAAACATGACAAAAACCTATTGGATGGGTGTATTTTGAACTCTTATCACCTTTTCCTAGAAATATATAATTTTGGGTCTTTTTAAATCGGAACATCATTTTATAATAAAATATCCTTTTATAACTTTCCAAGAGTGCCCCTCCTCTCCTCTTATAAAAGGCCCCCACCTCTACCACCTTAAAAACACCTCTAAAGCCTTTGGCTCGGACAAATTCACCTCATTTTGTCTATACACATCCCTCTCTTACTCCTAGAAGCCTCACATTGGGGAGAAGTATTCCCAAGGAAGCCTTTGAGCTCAAATCAAAAGGAGTTACCCGTTTTAAAGTTAGTGTCTTTTCTTGTGTTCTTATGTTTTATTTTGCTTCTCCATCCCCCTAAACTCTTTTTATTATTTTTTTTGTAACAACACCAGTATCTTCAATATACTAGGATGTTTTTATAAGTATTATTCGAGAAAAAAATACACACACCAACATCTAATGGTTAAACAACATACTATTTCTGTGGATGGCGAATTTCTGCCTCACGAAACGATGATTGTTCAGAACTCCTATAACACCTTCAAAGGTGGCAATTAAGATGTAACTATATCTATATATGATATATAATATGTTTATGTTTTAATTAAGCTTCTCTATTTTTCAATTATGGAATACCTTTATGGTTTCCATAATGGGTAAACGCGATATCTTCATTTTAGGAAGTGCGGACTACCGCCCCCTTAAAGTGATTTGATTCGTTAATACCATATTTGGTACATATAAAGGATAGATTAAATGATATTATATATTATATTATACTAGAATTATAATATAACTTTATATGATTATTATTTCATTCCATTAAAGTATGATATAGGAATCAAAGTAGCGTTCATGCATACGTACGGCTTACCGTCTCCATTAACAGTGCATTTCATTTCTTATCCCCAAATGTAATGTACTATTATAAGTAAATATATATAATAGATATATATGATTTATGTTACATGTAAATGATGAATATAATTCTTTAATTAAGATATACATATCTCTCATTTTTTTAATTCCATTAATATGACATAGAAATGAAAGTAGCGTTCATGCGTACGTACGGCTTACCGTATCAATGAACCGTGCATTTCATTTATTACATCTAAATGATTATGCAATATTAAAAATGCATGTATATACTAGATATATATGATATATATTACATCTACATCATGAATATCATTCTTGAGATAATGGATATTTGACTACGTGAACAACATGTAAATATAAGAAGTTCACTTTTGACTCAAGTACCAAATATCGACAAAACGACTATTATTAACATAAATGATTACATAATGATCATAACATGATAATAAGTGATATAAAATTAATAATGAAATTGAAAAAGGTTCTTAATCAAGTAGAAATTAACTCAAGTTTATTATTCATGAGGTTAAAGAGCAATCGAGTCAAGTCGAAACTGAGGTATGGGACTTCGTCTCAATCTCCTTTCATTGAGGCATATTTTTTTTATACCCAACTTTCTTTTATGAGTTGTATAAACCCCTTTGACATTTACGTTTATTCAAAAGGAATATTTTTTATACGAAGTGTTTTACTAAATGACAAAAGGAATTTTTTTTGTATGTATGTGGCGACAATGACTTCTTCGCTGCCGTGACCATTATTTGAGTTTCGGCTTCCTCTACAATCCATAACATCTTTTAAAAGAAAAATAAATACAAAGTTTTAATATTATTTTATTTTGGTATTGAAAATGGATTTCATAATTTTTTTATTATATCAATGTGTTTTTTTGATATCTTGTGATTGACATGTGGAAATGTTATGTTTCCTTTATGCATGTTTTATGTGATATGATTATGTTATGGTTATTGGGAATTGTTTATGAATATGGGTGGTTCTGTGATAATCTAATAGAGGGTGAGCCCGATATAGCTCTCTAATGCATTAGGTAACGCGAAGGAGTTAAACGTTATGGTTTCTCTGAAGATATTTAGGGAATATACTATGATGGTTATTCCAAACGTAACCATGAGGGTTACTCCCTACGTAAGAATGTTATGAATGCCTCAAGTTACCTTTATGTCTTATTATTTCTATGTTTTATTCATGTTTTTATGAGGTATGTTAAAGTGCATATTATTTTTGAGTAAAGTATGATTTTATTGATTCTTGTGTATACATGTACTCATATTTTCTTTCCATATTTTTATATCCCTTACTGAGCTTTTTATGCTCATATCATGTTTTTGAAATGTTTTTCATAGGTCAAGGGAAAGTTACAAGATGTGATGATATTGTCAATGAAGTGTCAAGAATGATTCCATGTTTTATTTTAAATATGTTTCCGTTGATGGAAAAAATGAGTACTATCTTTTATGTGACCACTTTGTTTAAATGTGGAATGTAAAGAATGTTTCATGATCTAATTCTCTAAAACACTAAACCTGAAAAGCTCCTCAACATGTATTCTTGAAATAACTCATGATTAAGTAATGTTTAATGCCAGGGCCTTATAGCGTGTGTGAGTGAGGACAAATCACACTAGAAAGGACATGTGTTGGCCTGTAAGGAATGTCATTAGTCAGATGATCATTTAGGCATGTGGGTGAACCCTAGGGTGGGCCCCACATATCTATGGGGGAAACTGGTGGTACCTTGTAGGCCAGGACCCGACGGCCTTGTCAAGGCGGGGTGTCTGTGGTGTCACCGGGACCCAGTTGTCACAAATGCTGTGTACATGTTTTTTGTATAATACCTGTAAAAATTTTACAATTTAATAATTAACATAATGTTTTTAGTATAAATAATCATTTATTGATTCAGTTCCATAATAAATAAATATTTTTATTTAAAAAAAATATAGGAATAAAATTATAATATACTCATTTACTATGGAAACTATTATTCATTCTAGAGGAACTGTTTTTTAGAAATAAGTATTTTAATGAAAAATATAATTTTTTATATTTGATATTAATTATATATTTTCTTGAATACATGAAAATATTAATAATATATATTAATTTCATATGAAAATTATTAAATAAATATTAGGAATACTTATTTAATTATTCATGGAAAAAAATGTTTTGTTAGATAATATTATTTTAATTATATATTATATGTTTTTTTAATTTAAATTTACCAAATTTGGACTATAGGTTTTAATTAAATGTATTCATTATATATATATATATAATTTAATAAATTTTTATTCATTATTTATTAATTAGTCATTAATAAATATAAATTCATTTAATTTATATGAAAATTATTTTTAAAAAATTATTTTTCTTATATGTTGTTTAATTTAATATCGATAATATAAACTAATATCTATTAAAGAATTATTTTAGTGAAATTAATTATTTAAATATATTAAAATAAATTACAAATAATACAATAATTTTCAATTTGTAATGAATATGAATAAATACCTTTTTATAATTAAGAATATATTTTTTCTAAAAATAGTTTTTTCTTCATTATACATTTCTGTATTAAAATTATTTTTTCCCACCCATATAATTTTTATCCAATATAAAATTTAATATTTTTAATAATGATATTCAAATTAAGTAATAATATAAATTTTATTTTTATGCATAAAAATAAGTTACTAAGGAAATCATTTAATTTCCACATTAAGGATAAATAATTTAAAATGTTAAACATAGTGGGTAATATCACAATATATTGTCTATAAATGTGTGTATGAGAGAATTATTAACCTATTAAAATAATATATCTATTATTTTTTTCCAATTTGGCTTCACATTCATTGAAAAATTACCATCATTATTCGTTTGGGAATGGGAATTTCTAAACATGCCACCCATGTTCATTTACAAAAATACCCCTCATATTCCCACTGAAATGAATCGATTTTCATTGGTTTCCTATTGAATAATTAACCATATAAACTCCCAAATAATATTATCCCATGTCTAGTACCTTTTATTCTCAATAGAATGCCCAATTCTTTCAATACAATAAAATATTCCAAGTGACGATATGATTTCTTCTTCACAAATAATGAATTCATATATATCCATTAAATTTAATTAATTTTATTAAAATTCTACAGTTTCTATTTTCCAAAGTAATAAAATATTAATATTCTAATTATATATATTTATTAAAAATATTAAAAAATATATTTCACAATCACATTTATTCATAAATTATATCATGATCTTATTTTGGTAAGGATAACAATTTAAATTATGATGATAGATTGTTAGGAAAACATAATTAATAATAATATTTTATATTTATAAGGAAATTATTTATTGTCTTTGGGTATATAAAGGGGTTTTTTCAAATATTATAACTCCCAAAAAGTGATTATGGTGGATTGAGTATGGTTTCATAGTCACTCATTCCATTTTCACTATTTTTCTCAGAAAGGAAACTACCAATAGATTCTGTATTCATAACATGCCTTTGGTGTAATTTATACAGCCGGGCGATCATTAAAGTATCTCTCACAAAAAACATAAGTACTCACATTTTTCGAGAGGATGCTAGGTTGGGCTCATTGATCCTTTATTGGGGGAATTGTTACCTACTTTAGGACCCCTTTATAGATTTTTGATTTACTTGTGAATCTTTTCAAAGCCTTGATATGTGAATAGTTAACTTCAATTCAATGAACAATGTTTTTATTAGGACAAACTCATGGATCAAAGGATCACCATTATTATCTTATTAATTTATGATTCACTGTATTATATAAAAAATCAAGAACTATAGAGCTCTTTCACCATCTATGAATGTGGTCAGCATTTTGGAATTGGAATTAAACATATGAGAGGCATCCTACATATAATGTGAGAATAATAATACAAATACATTTAGTTTATTATTTTCATGTGTTTTAAAATTATTTAATTTATATGATTTGTGAGGGACCTATTCATATTGGGATTCCATGAAATATTTCATTTGGAATATAGTCCTCGGGTGAAATAGAAGATGCGATCTAACAATATCGTATATGAGAACCATATTGGGGCATTAACGTCATATTGATGGAAAAATAATTGATGGAATTTAATCCCACATGATCCAGTATTGGTGAGATAAATAATATATGGAGGTATATTTGAACCATTACAGGTGTGCATATGGTTAAATTGTATATGGATTTCATACTGAATCTTCCCTGATGTTTTTTTAGTTCTAAAACACTGAGGATTCTCTTATGATTTGTTAGGGATGAAACACTAATGATACTATTATATTTGAGTAATTCATAAAAACTAAGGTTACACAGTTTTTTTGGTTGGTGGTACACACAAAGAATGCCGTAATATTTGAGCAGTTGCAACAAATTGATAACACCCCAGAGTTTTGGAAAAGGCTTACACACTCACCTTTCATTAAAGGTATATGATTAGATGCCTCATGAATGTTATGGATCAAAAAATAATTACATGATAATGATTTTTGATATAGATCTAAGCCTTTTTTAGTGAATCATTTGTTTTATAATTATAGTAGGATTCATGTTCCTCAATATTCATAATCGTGATCCACAAATATGTTAGAAAGGATGAATTGTGTAAAGGGGATTATTTCCACCAGGGTTTAGGAAAACTAGGTAATTTAACCAAGATATATTACTATGTTTAGCGGTACATATATTTGGATATTGACATGATCACAAAAAAATTCTATGTCTATGATTGTTATGCTCAATATGAGAAATAATATATAAAAAATGATCAGACATGTTACAAAAAATAAAATGCGTAATTTTTATAGGGATAAAACAATCAGGCTTCCGTCAAATAAATGTAATAAACATTCCAATAGAAAGTACATATCCATTATAAAATGAATGATATTTCATAAAATATATTATGATATGAATACCATATTTTATTTTTTAGTGAATGATGGGGCTCGATCCAAGAAAATGTTGTCCAATACATCCTTCTTAAAATCAGAATCATAGTCCTTTTAGTTGAGTTTCTTCCAAACGGACTAATTAGTTAGAAGAGAAAATTAATACTCATGAGGATTAATAACGTAGAATAAATAAATAATTTTATATCCTAGGTTATTATAAAATGGTGGATTCTCACCTGGTATTAACATAGAAATATCATCTGACTCTCGACATTTGATGCAAGATAAAGATGGAAGGATACATCTTTCATTAATGTCCATAAGGTAATGGTCTACGATTATACAAAATAGGATTTGATTGTATGGACCCATTTCACATCCACTAATAGACATGGATGTGTGTTTGAATCATATGAAAATTAGGTCCCATTAACTAGAGTAATTATAATAATTGATGAACATCCAGTAAGGTGTATCCCTATTGAACATATTAATTCTATATCCTCTAAATGAAATATGGAGAGGATGATAATGGTTATATTAAGATCTAATTCATGGAAATAAGTATCATTTTCGGAAATTGATTGAGAGAAAGTTTATATTAACAAACATTTTTTATTTTAAAACCTCATTATTAAATAATTTATTTTACTTATTTTTAATTACATATTGAAATACATAATCTGTTAAGTCCACATTGGGTTTTTTGAGGAAATTCTAATAAAAAATTGTAAATTGATATGTTGTGCTTCTCATGGTCATTGAGGTCCTCATTTATACGTATCCAAAATAATATCCTTTGAATAGTTCTCATATTTATCCATAAATTAATCTCATGAAATTCATAATGAAATACAAAGATAGTCAGTCCGGGGATATCCTCCGACCATTTATTAAAATAAATGAAAAATTCAGTAAACATGTTCAAAATCCTCAAAATGTCAACTCATAATGAAATATGGTTAGGAAAAATAATCAATGATACATTCCTACAAACAATAGGTCCTACATATGCTTGAGAAAAATTTACATTTTCAAATGATCAATATAAAAATAAGGTTTTTATTATTTTATATTTAAATAACTAAAGTAATATACAAAATAATATATTATCTGTTTATATATACTAATATATAACATCCATATGTTTTTGGTGATGATTAAATAATAAAATCACTTCATTGAGGTGATAGTACACACGTACACCAGAATGATTGTATAATTTTAAATAGTAAGAAAAAAACATATGTAGTCTCATAAGATTGATAAATTCATAATTAATATCTTTATTATGTTATTTTTATAACACATATTAATTAAATTTATCTTCTTACCTTCAATTTAAAATGTTATTGAAAAATAAATCACACCGCATCGCATGGTGGTAGTTCACCGTACACCCGAGCGATGTTATTGTATCTTATATATAATTGAAATTAAAAATTTATCTATGAAAATAGAAAAAAAATAAGTATAAATATGTTTAAAATAATATATATATATATATATATATACTTTAACTCTATTATTTAAAAAACATGTGATATATGATGAAGGAAAACTATGACATCAGTTCGTAACGTGGTAGTCTTCCGTACACATGAATAACATTTTCATATCCCATTTGATGTTAGAGGATATGAATTTAGGTTTTGAAATAAACCTAATAAACCCAGATTCTATGAGTTCTATTTTTTTATTATATAATAATAATTGATGAATATTTGAAGAAGGTGGAAAACGAAATAAAATAATAATACTTGGTTAATAATGATACATTTTCATCGATCAACCTCTTTCGGTAAGCCACAATAACATTCATAGGTAAGATTTATGATAAATAACATATTATAGGATGGGATAATTCTTCTAAGGAAGGAATTTTTGATGTTATTATCTAATAAAATGGATTTGATGCTTTGAATAAGAGAGGAGAGTGGGTGGCCTTTTAAAAGTGAGGTGAGTGACACACCTGCAATTATTTAAAACCAAAATGTGTATTCATGTCTTCACATAGAAAATAGATAAACAATTGGTCATTATAAATAATTATAGATGATATGGTGAATTTTTTTATATCATATTTTTAGAAAACATTATCAATCATTTTGACCCTTATCTTTATTTGTTTAACCACCTCGGTAAAATGTTTTTCACCTTTACTGTGGTAATCGATTTTTATTGTTTTCACTATTAATTAATGTAATTTTTTTTTGAAATTATATAATAATAAATATAATTCAGATTCAAAATATTTAATCCACATTAACAAATAAAATTATGATATTTGGAGGAGTTCAATTTAAAATTAAACTTGATTACATGGGTAATAAGTGGAGAAGTTGGATGTGTTTTTTATAATAAATATGATGATATATTAACAATATGAACAATAATAATAATTAGATGTGTAAAAATGAATATTTAATGATATTTAATATATAATTTTTTAAAATAAATCATATTATTGATGTTTTTAAATAACTGAAAATAGATAAACATTTTTCACATTAAAATGGTTTTATAAAAAACTTGTATCTAAACCAAATAATGTACTTATACAAAAATACAACATAAATATTAATAAAATTTATTTAAGATAGATAAATATAAATAAATACTACTAATTTAATTTTTATTCATAATCAAAACATATTGTGGCAATAAAATTTTCATAATTAATTGAAATGAAAAGGCATTTTTACAAAAATAGGTATTTTTCACTCTTCACTCAAAGCCTATATTTTTAAAATAATCCAAAAATTTCACCAAAAATAAATTTTTATATTTAAATTTATGAAATGAAATTAATTTTATTATATAACGTTTTTAAAAGGGAAAAATTTGAATTATAAAATTATAATCATGAAAATAATTGAAAATAATTTTTAAAGAAAACATTTTTTTAAGAAAATATTTATATCACTAAGAATTCAATAATTATTTTCTGAAAATATATCAATATTTTATATTGAGAAGGATATATATATATATATCATAAATTAGTTAATTATATTCACACCTTCCAATTTAATAGCTAGGTTAAAACAGTTATATATTTTTTGGGTGTTTAAGATCATTATTGTGTGTTGAATATTCTATCGAAGATGGTTTTCTATTCTAAAATATATATTTGAAATATTTCCATAGGGGTTATGAAATCATATAAGTACTTAAATATCATTTTCTCATGTAACTTTGATAGGTTCACATGTTTATACATGAGTTCATGCCTTTTGGTGCATGATTGTGGTTCTGCGTGGACGAGGGAATGTGTCAAGGCTGATATGTCAAAGGGTGTCCAAATATTAAGGATGACATGGAAAATGGTGTATTCATGTCCAGGACACTGGGTAAAATTGGATATGCATTTCAACGTAAATATTTCTTAGAGTATCATCATGTCAAGTTTGATATGCCCAAGGGTAGATGAATGAATAGTTATACATGTCCAAGGGCATTCACATGACAAGGCCAACATGTCTAATGAAATTTTCAGGAAAAGAAAAAATTTCCTCAATATTTACAATGGAAATACCATGGTATCTAGTGTTTTTAGATGTTAATACTGACATGATCAATAGTTTCAACATGAAAATGCCAACAGGTCCAAGGATGTTCTCACGTTATGGATGAAAATTTCAAGAGCCATCACATGAAAAATTAAAACATTTCAAAGGTATTATTTATAAAAAACGAAAACCTAATAATGGGAATCTCTTTAAAATTAAAAAATATCCAAGGGCTAACAATCCTTCAACATGAATTATTATTTATTATTACAAATTTTCAAACAATAATGGCCCTCTTGATCAAGGGAATGTCTATGAGGGTCCAAGATCAATGTCACGTGAGTTGGCCGACAACATAGGGAATATAAATATGTACTGATACAAATGGTTATTTCATTCAAATGGATAAAATCCAAGTATGGATGATTGTGTAGTGAGACCCATGGTTCTAGATGCATATCTAGGGATCTTTTGAAAGGGGTAAAATTCACTTTTAACAAAATATGATTTATTTTCCATGTGTAAAAGATATTTCAAAATATACTATATTGTACCACTGAATTAGTCGAATGACAGGATCATGTGACTAAGGGTTTTCATAGGAACTATTTACATGTTTAGGGGCTCTTTTTTCAAGTAAATGGTGTATGATGACACCGAAACCATATTTCATAGTTACGTATCGCATGATCCTCACATCATCATGTGATTATACATGGGATTCATGTGATTGTGTGACATTAAGAGAGTATCACAATAGGGTCTCTTGATATCATATCATGATGGTGTCTCAAGGTTACCTGGATAATTCCTCCAATGTTAAACACCATCACTACATCAACTAATTTTATATCCTAGTCTGGAATCTATCTGTCAATATTCCATTATGCTGAGCCTCGTCATTCTATGTGTGTGGGATCCTTTCACCAGACATGTTGGTTATTCCCCGCATTCTTGATATCCAATGGTTGGTGACATCTGTCGCCACTTGAGGGATGTTTTCATTTTTGATCGAAGTGGGATGATAGTATTTCATTTCCTCATCTTGGGGATTCCTCCTCAGAAATCATCACTTATTCTGGGTCTCCCTTAAAGATTATGAATTTTTTCATGAAATATTTCCCCATGTATTGTATTTATAGACTCTAGTTAATTATAATGATTCATTCATGACATTCCAATGGGGTCAAAGAAAAAAGACTTTTATATGGTGAGTAGTAACATTGGGAATCACTATCATGTTTGAATGTTGAATCATTGGTACATTGATATTTTCCCTTATAATAGGGCTTCTCAAGGGCATGGAAGCCTGAGGAATATGACATCAAATTTGGGGAATTGTATTCCAGATAAATTACATCTAGGTTTTCCTCATCATTCCATGTTTCACACGACAATGTCATGAGTTTGACATTAAGTGGAGATGCATCAGACTGATCATAACACTTTTTAAATTTTATTATTTGGGTATATCCCTATGGTAGATAACATGGAATGTTTATTGGGTGGGGGATCTAAAGGCCCAATGAGGATGGACCCTGGATGGTATGCCCCAAAAAGTTAAAGGTTTCACACTATGATGGATAGTCTGGACATCAGAATGGGTGGATCAAAGGATGGTGGATCCCAATAAAGGGGACCCCACGGATTACCATTGTCTAGGATTGAACCTATAAGAGGATTCCTAAAAACCCTTTTTAGAACCCATGGATAAAAACCCACAATGTTTGATAGGGTGAGTCAGGGTATTTTGGTGTACTCAACGGAAAACAACACAGGATCATGTTTAGTCTTACACATGGTTAGCAGCTTGGGTGCTACAAAGTTCAATAAGAAGAATGGGTCTTACTCATGGTTAGATTCCCATAAGGATAGAATGATATCACTAGGATGTGGTGGCCTGTGTAAAATTACTGGGGATATAATGGTAGTGTGGAAGGATGGAATGAATTTAGATGGAACCAATGTTTAGATGACTGTTTTGGTCTTGAACCATAGGGAGGTTTCCAATGTACCTTGCTTAAAAAGTTCAAGGATAAATGTCCACGTAGTTCTAGGATGGGGTGGTGAGTCACCTGAGGAGTTTGTTTGTGAGAAATGTAGGCATGGATGGGACCCAAAGGAAGTGGATCCTCCGGGTTAAGGGATGATCTTCCCAAAACAAAAAATCCTGAGGGAGATACCAAGATAAGAAATACGTGATGGGTTTAACCTCAAGGACGATTCCTATATTTCCCCATGTTGGGGAATCAATTTCTACGTGGTTCAAGATTGGGCAAAGAATCAGGGTGTGTGCAAAGGATATCATAGTGAATACATGATTTGTTTTACACATGCTTAGCTACATATTGCATGATCCCACAACACTATTGGATGACCAAGTCTATTAATCCCACCAAGGGGATGACGAAGTTACCATTGTTTGGGATTGAACCATATAGAGTATTACTGCATATACCATGTATAGGATAGTGATCAAACCACATGTTGTTTGAAAGTCTCATATAGTTTAACAACATGTGGGATAGACAGTGAACCAACGTGAAATGGTTGGGATAGATTATTGTTGGGCTTGAACTATATGGAGGCTTCCTACATATCCTCGTTGTAGGGAATCAATGTACGTGTAGTTCAATGAGGAAGGGATTGGGGATTAAACCTTATGGTGGCCCAAAGAAAATTTCATGGTTGATGCTTACTCTAATACTATGTGAGACATGCTTAGTGAGAGAAACAAGAGGCATCTATTGACTTTCCGATAATGTAGCTAATGGTGCATCTACAAGGGGTAGATCAGGGCTTAAACTTGGTTAGTGGCCTAGGAAGAGGAATATTGTGAAACATTAGGTATGTGTTGAGATGTACTAGGATGACATGGACCTCATATAGTGTCGATGCTACTGATGTGTGTTAGGTCAAACAAAAAGAATTAACGAGGCACACATGGTGAAAAAACATAGTATAAGAGGTGTGAGAGGGAGATGGTTCCCATCCCATTCATGGTCCTCTTGGGGATTTCACTCATGAGGAGATCACAGTATAGCATCGTTCGTTGATTATGTGGGGTTACATGGTAGTCTAATGTAATTTATCTCCGGCGACGAGGGGTCAATCCTCACCCCTAGGACAAAAATAACAAGTACCCACCCACACTTAGGGAAGGTAATTCACATGAAACAACTAGTATTTGGGGATGTGGAGTGATCCATTGAGGGTTACATGTCATCAAAGATATGTGGTGAAGCAAATATCTAATATCATACCTATTCAATGATGCTTTAGGTAGGTTTACACAACATGGAACACCCCTCAAGTGACTAGGAAATCACTACACGAATGCCTGAAAGGCCTTGTGGAAGAAATGTGTGCAATATTGGGGTGTTTCACATAAGGGGGTACCGAAAATAGTTCCTTAGGGAAAGGATAAAAAAGGAGTACATACGAAGAGGTTCACATATTACTGAAGGCTTGCGTGCAAGGTGATGGGCCACTGAAAAGATGGAAGGATGTTGGTAAGATTGAAATGAAACTAGGGAAAACATTCATACAAGAAAGATGTTTTGTGAACAATTTCTATAGTGTAAAAATAAATGGGAGAGGGTAAATCCCAAGTGGGCCCACCCACAGGTGGACCCATGGGTGAAATGTCGCTCAATATCCAGTATATTGAAGCCATGTCTTTCATACTATCATAGAAGGGTTGACTTACATGTAGAAGAGTAGCATTTCTTCTTCTTGCTTGGTACCCCGATGTGAGGGGGGATGGGTCTATTTATAAAAATGAACCTGATAAGCCGAATTTAGGGAGGCATGTGTGAAAGTGACATTTGACATCGCATTAGGTATGCGAGATCTTGTGTGCGGTCCATTTTCATTCATGCCAGCTTGATTTATTTAGCACCTTGGAAATAGAAATTTTTTAGGTCAACATGGAAGAATCTATTTGACATCACATTGGGAACACAAAAACATTCACTCATACTTTAATCTGGTTCATAGAACTCAAATCCTTTATTCTCCTGACATGGGAATCTTGGGATTGTCCATGGATTCAATGTATTCATCTGTTTATGAAAGATATGTTGTTTCATGACCTCAAATCAAATTCGGAGCTAACAAATTCCATCCCTTGGAATGTGAGATTTATGGGAACTAGAATGTTTGGTAATGAGGGTAACACAAATGAATATATTTATTGACATTCGGTGCATGCATGATGGACCATTCGGAATGAAAAAATCTTTTTCACAAAGGAATGGGTTGTTATGTGCCTATAAATACATGCAGGGGACCTCCATACATTGAGTATCGTGTGTGGTAGGTGAAATTGATCTCGTGTGAGAAAGATCATCCATTATATTTGTAATACCTACAATTATATTGTTGTTTTGTAGGAATCCACTAAAACATAAACACCATAACTAAATATTCGATGTAGTAGTCAGAACATGCATTGTTCTAATATAGAAAAGTTTTCTGGAACCACCGTTTTACATCCTGTGCGAACCCTCTAACTGGACCAGTCATACCACCATTCATTCATGCAATGCAATTTTGTGATTTATAACACTAGATGGAGATTTTCAATGAACATACCATCACTGAGAAGAAGCTGATACTATATCCTAGTGGTTCGAGATGATCATAAACACTAATATTATTCATGTGAGAATATTCATATATGATAATCAGATGTTCTTTGGTATGTTCACAAATGATCAAAAAGAATACATTCTGTGTAACATGATACCAATATGGAACCTCAGTATTCTAGATGATGTACTGATTTGAGGATTCACAATAGATAAGCCACAGTCATGGGTGATGCATGAGGATGAAATTTTGTGTTCTACCATTACAATTAATGGTCAACCTACATTCAAGACTCAGGACATAGTTGTTTACATAGTAGACCTGAGGACCCAGACTATTATGGAGAGGGATCTGGTTCCTGGGGAATCTCTAACTCACTATGAGTTCATTTTTAAGACCAGTATCACCGATGAGGCTATGGTCTAGGTGGAATAAAACTTTAGGTATGTTGGGAGCATTAACATTGAATGGACATTGGCATATTGGGTATTCCAAACATGTTAGGAGTTTAGAGTGAAGTTGTTACACATCAGGTTGTTTGAAGATGTGTGTACATCATAATTCCATTTCTACAATCAACATGACCTACAACTGGAGCTATTCATTTGATCATATCCAGATACCAATATATTTTATCTTCACCATTTGGAGGTTGGTATGATCCTTGGGATGTCCAATATATCATATTCCTCCCCTAGGAAGTGTATTAGTATGATGAGTTTCTTCCCACGAAGAATATCTAGTGAGGGAGGGAAAGGAATCCCATTCTGGAAATGTACAAATTAGAGCATGAATAGAATAAGATGGGAATAAAATTATTTCAAAATGAAATAATCTCTTCCAAGTGGTTTATCATGTTTCCAATGAATGTTTGTAGCATGAGGATTCCAGGGTGAGATAAGCGCTGCCCCGACATATCCCAGAAGAGAAAATGAGTATCATAATAGATGGTCTTGGAAATAGGTTAATACAATTCATGTTTCTCTATTGTGAATGAAATCTGATATCCAAATGTTCGGTGTGATGGGTTCCTTGATTTGTTTTTAAGTGGTTGGATGCTTCTAGTATGAGACACATGTATTGGATTCCATTTGGGGATGATTGTGATGGTCATGATCATCACATATAGTCATTGATTAAACCCGAGGGTGCATGTGTTTGGCAAGGTTATACGACATCTTGAGTATTGTTTTAAGTGAACGTATTCCAAGGAGAACATATGGACTATTTTTTATTCTCTGAGGGATGGGTTTCATCTCACTATGGTGGATATGTCCTCCTGAATTCCATCCACCCTCCAAGTGTCAGTCTGTGACTATCTCTTTTGTATATCCTCGTTACTAGGCCACTGATGACAAAGGATGGAGGTATAATGTTCAGGATCAGTAACCATTAAAATTTCTTATTCAATCCATTTTGATCCCAAAGTCGATAGATGGTAGATGAATGGGGAGGCTCATCAGTGCTGAAGGAATACTTACAAAGTATTAGGGGTGGTGTGATGGTGGCCAGGATTGATGATAAAATATCTTTTGAACCCTATGTTTTGTCACAACTTTCCAGAAAGTTTGGTTTCATGTAACATAAGCCAAAGAATTTGTATTCAGGGTTTCATGAGGAGAGTAATTTCAACATAATTCATCAACTATGGCTCATGTTAATGACTACTAGCTTTTTTGAATTCACTACCTTTCCCTTTAGGGACTCTAATTCTTACCAATTAAAAATTGTGTTGACCATTGAAAGAGGTGTATCTGGAAGTGACTATGCACAAACAAATTTTTAAAATCAAGGAGGTGATAATGGAATCAATACAATGAGGAATTAGGAATGGTTCTACTAATGAAGTGAGACCGGGAACAAGATGACAGATTTGAATTAAGTGGGTTGGAACCTTGGTGGTTAGAACATTGTAAGGTGAGTATGTGCCACCCCCTTTTGAAGGGAGGTGCTACCATGAGAAGCCACTTGGTCTAAACAGATAACTCAATGGGAAAAAACTAATACATCCAATAAATACATACAACGATTCCATTTTCCCATCTCTACAATTCGTTGGGTGGACGATACAATAATTGATGTCCACTGAAGAGCCATGGCAGAGACAGGTATACACTAGGCTTGATCTACCAGATACAGGGTGTATTCAGGTGGTGGACAATGTTGAAATTCATTGCTGACACGTGTACATGAAAACCATGGATATTTATCCATGCCAATAGGGGATATATAAAGAACCAATCACCCTCATTAAAGTGATTCTTTGCATGGAGCATGACCTAAAATAACAGACTTCTAAGGATGATGATGATGAGGAAGAAGAAGAAGATGAATAATAGTAAGAGGAAGAATAGAAAGAAGAGTGAGAAAAGGATAAATTAGTGATGTATGGAGGTGAGGGACCAGCTGGTGAGGGACCTAGATATGAGGGACTTCACGGGATAGTGGCCCTCTAGGGAGGACAATGTGAGTGAAAAAATTTGCAGGCTCTGACATGGAACTGGCTAAACAACCTGAGGTGAGTCTCCACTCTTATCTATATTGGTCTATCTCTTTTCATAATTTGAATCCACTGAACAATATCTATTTTGTTTTTTAACACATTTGAGATAATAGTCACGAATTCCCCATGTGAGTGAAGAAAATGAACCAATTGACGTGGATGGAAATCTCCATGAAACTGCATCTGGAACTGAGCAAGGCAGAGGACCATCCATGGCTGCACCGTGTGGAGGGAAAACTACAGTCGATGTGGTTAGTGTTGAGCCAATATGAAGGGATAATGTGGAGACCTCATAGCCTCAGGCTGTTACTTTTACCTATAGGGATTTTGTGGTGATGAATTTAAATTCTCGGGATGTTCCTATTATCTATAAGGAGCCACTACCAATCATCAAGATATCAAGCGTTGAGGAATCTCCCAAGGCGATAGCTTATGCACCTACTTAGGAACTCAATATTTATGTACATAACTCTTTTAATCTTCAATATTAATTGAATTTAATTTGTTATTGTATAATTTGGATGATCTATTTGGTGATCAAAATATTGGAGGTTCGGCCAACTATTGAGTCTGAAACATCTTTCGGAGACCCACCAAGGATTAAACTAGTCCGAACAGAACTAAAAATTCAAAATAGTCCATCCCTAACACCTATTTAGTAAGAAAAAACAAGCATAGGAGATGATACTTCAAGGTTTGAGCATTAGGATAGTGAAGGCCAAGTCTCTGAAGAAAAGACTTGCGATGAGGGTTGAATGTGTGTCGTAGAGTACAACCCGTCTGAGAGAATAATAGTGGAGGACCCTTCCACTGAACTTCATTCCACCTTCTCTGAGTATCGACCCACGGAGCCCAATGACATGGATGATTTGGACCCCGAAGCCGCCAAAGAAAACCTCATCACATGAAAAAAGGCAGATAAGTGCATAAAATGCTTCCTCTGTCCACCAGAGGTAGAATGGATGTGACAGATGGGGTCACTTCACATGTTGTTGTGATATCTCTATGAGGAAGGGGTGGATTCTCACCATATCTATACAATAATCTTCAATTATCTAGATAAAAAGATGTGGGTGAGTATCCAAATAATTTATGGTGCCTAATGTTTGATGAAATCAATGAATACCTAAATGTTTCATGAGGGTGAGAAAAATCTGTGAGGCCTTAAAGAGAATGAAAATGAATGAGCTACATTTATCACAAGCTAATTTGATCTTGTTGAATGGTTGAATTCCTAGTTGGCTGACTCCTAGGAATAAGCAGTGAAAGAAATATGTAAAATGGTTGAATATCAAGCCAAGCTAGGGAGAATGATGGTCAGGGATAATGACTATTTCTCTATAATTACTAATGAATAATGAGATATCATGGATATAGAGTTAATCATGAAGGATACATGTCATAATATTGAAGTACCGATGCAGTCCATTGAATGGGTTGATCCATAGGGGTTGTGTTTTGGCCAAACATATGAAACACATTTCCCGCTTTGTTTACATATCAAAATCTACAAGCAAGATTATTCTATTTTCATTCCTTTTTTAATTAGTTCATCTCAATCATAATTATAGATTAACATGAGATTAATAACAAATCCCATGTGGGCCATACCTGGAGTGAGAAATAAGTGATGACTTCATAATCATACATTTTTTGTATGACAACGCCAACTGAACATTAAATACATGGGGTTTTCTATTGTTAAATGATCTCTCAGAGTATTTGTGTGGAGAGAGGTCATGACTGAAGGGTACGGTTCCTAGAACAACCATGTTTTATTTCTCAACATGATCAACAACATGAGTGGGGTAACACCAGGGATGTTAATATCTATCCAAACCATGGGTAAGTGGACATGTGGGTCATGATACCCAAAAATCAGATCATAGTGATGATGATGATCCAATATTAAATAATTATTGAACTAATTAAAAATGTAGATGTTATATTTCTAGCCTGGAATTAGAAAAAAAAATAAGGGTCACCTGCTGACCATTTTCGAGAGCACATGGCCTATCTTGAAATGTCATTTGATTCCTTACAGAATGTTTTCCTGATATGTTAGGTTAGCCAATGTGGCATGGGAACAATCTACTAGGGGGTTCCCCCAGAAATGAAATAGGCAGTGGATCCAAATTGAGGGATCACCAAAAATGGATATGGAGTGATAGGAAATTAATATGGAATCCAACACTGTTGAAACTATATCGTAGTGACAAAATCGCATTGTGGCTACGTATTGGTCCGAATCAAGATCAAACCGATTTCTAGAAAGGACAAATATAGAAATGACATGGGATCGATTGTAGTTTAACATCCTACAAATGAGGATGATAAACACATATTTTAACAATATACAATGAGGATGAGACATGAAATAGTTTATCAACTTGTAATAAGAACATTGTATATTGTATAAGTTCATACATCATAGACCATGGCTAATAATTAAATGTCATGATACAAGAACTGGGGAATCCAAATTTAGGGTTATATAATTTGGATCATAATTAGGGGAAAAGAGTGGGTTGAGTTAATGAACATATGGCTAGTCTTGAAGTGAGATGCCTAGGTGTCTCTATGTATCTTCCTAAGGCAGGGTTCGAGACACACATAGTTTTATAATTCCATGTAGTTTAACATCATATGTTGAGGATATGGGAACCTCAAAGGGGAAATTTGTGGTGTGTTAGATTGCACAACATGTATGAGGAAAAAGCAATTCCACACCACACCAACTGATCCTAAAAGGGGGATAGGGATAAGAGGCTTGAAATATAAAATGGGTTGTAGCTAATCCATTAGTGAAGAGTCTAGGTGTCACTAAATATCACATAAGCATGGGAATCAATCCAGACGTAGTTCATGGTTATGACATAGAAGATGGAAAATGCCTAAAGGATTGATTCCCTCTCAAGTGAGGCAAATCAAAGTAATTAAATTGTTTAATGCCATTCAAACAATGTCACTAGAATTATTAGTTCAAATGATGTATTGTTCGAACCGTATGGTGTAAAGATACGAATAATAACATCACCAGGGAAAAAATACAAATGAGTAAAAAATAATTCCACACCAAACTGAGCTTTTACAAAGATTAAAACTCAGGTCAGGAAGGGTTGATAAGGCTGATGAATCTACTGCTATACCCGGAGGTAAATTACCTAGGCATAATTATGAATCTCACAGAGGTGGGAATCAAGCCACGTGTAGTTCCCAAATAAGGAATCGTAGAGGTCCAATTCCAAATGGGAAATATATTCTCAAATGATTAAATTAGATGACTCAGTAGTTTATAGGGACACAACCTGGATGTAAAAGGTGTATCTTAACATCATTTAATACGGATTCAGGAGATAATATTTTTTTTCCACAGAGCGTAGAACATAGGGATGTGTGGTTCTTCCATGCAGGAAATAACAATACCCATATCCCTAAGGTCATTTTATCTACACTCTAAGTGGGAAAAAGTGTCGAAGAGAAATTTACCACATAGGGAATAACATGTTAGGGAATGAAGGTGTGGATTCAAGAATAACCCCACAATGCCGGTTCGTTCCCTCAATACAATAAAGTTCATAAAATAATAATAATGAGGGTGTCACGGATCCATATGAAAATGATGAAACTGAAAGGAATTTGAATCATTAAACTAATGTTTAGGGAATAATGGGTTTTTCACAATGATAGAGTATAGTTGATAACCATATTTGAAGAACAACATCCATATCGTGTGAAAGGGGATGGGAAAAAACAAGTGAGTGTTGGAGGCTGACCATATTCATGATGCGGGACATGTCTCAAATGTCATTAAAGATCTACCATGTTGGTGTGCCAAAATGGAAGTTGAGCCTTAAGGAAAAGAATCCATACTAACTAAGGGTCCATTTAGATTCGAGATATGTTGGAGACTTAATCAAACAAAGTGTGAAGTGATAAAATGGAATGAGAGCTGTTTTGGATTATCTAACACTCTATGTCTTAATCGTCAGTCCGTCTGAGCATGTTTGTAAGGCATAATAGAGGTTGGGGGTCAAATTTATATTGGATGACTAGAGGAGAATATTGGAAGAAAGGGGAAAAGGTATTTTGATGAACCTGGGGCTAGAACAGACGACCATATGTTCGGTAATTCCAATGTATCTGATAAGGATGGGAATCAAACCACACGTAGTTCTCGAACACCATGAAGATTAATCCCATATGGTACGGATGGATGGAAAATAAGTTTCTCATGAGAGGAATGTATATGGAATTGTATAATAACTCTAAATGAATGAGGATGAATGAATTCCACATATGATGCCATTCACGATCCTAGGATTGAACCTAGACTAAAGGGCCAGGAGAAAGAATAGAAGATCCTAAGGCTAGAACTGAGGACAATATGTCAATGAATTCCTATATAACCTATGAGGGAATGAATCAATCTGTACATAGTTTTTGGAGTGTCATGTAGTTTAACATCATGTGGTATGGACGCAGGATGACGTTGTCCCAATGTTGGTGGGCATGTAATGAAAAATTATTCCTAACCTGAATGAAGAAAATGAATCTTTCATTCCATACAACATAATACCATACGAATCGGGGAAAACTGGTCAAAGAAAAGAGATAATTTATGGAGTTTGGTCTATACCCAGGAACAAAACTCCTAGGGAGTCCTACTTATCCTACGAGAGAATGAATCATGGGACATGTAGTTCTAGAAATGTTATACAGTTTAAAATCATACTGTAAGGACATGAAGATAAGGGATGTATTTCTAAGGGTGGCATGGTGTACAGATTTTGTATACTCAATGTGAATATAGACCAAAGAAGTCCACACCACAGCACAAGATTCTAAAAATAGTTTTAGGTTGTATGACTGAAAATATAGAACATTGGGTTGGATGAGAGGAAAATTTTTATAGGTGTTCCTACACATCACATATTGATGCGAATAAATCCATACATCGTTTTAGAGGGAAGTGCAGTTGGGGTGGTCTTTGTAAACCCCATGTGAATGGATACCAAGGAAGTCCACACCACACCACATGCAGCCTAGAATAAAAACTAAACTATAAAGGGGGGAACACAGAGATGGAAATATATTATAGAATAGACCCAAAGGAAAAACATCATGGAGTTCCTACATAACATGTGAGGATTGTAATCAAGACACACACACACACACTTCTTGAAATTTCATGAAATTTAACATATTTTAGTAAGGACATAGATTATAAGAGGTGATACCTAATGGTTATAAACAACGTTGTAGTTTTAAGATGATAATGAATTAGAAAAAAACAACTCAACATTGAGAACATGCCCCCATGATACGTAGTTCGATGTGATAGAAGGAAGGAAGAATTTGTGGTACCTAGGGTGAGAGAAGAAGATAAAATTTATAGGCATTCCTATATATCCTATATGAATGGGAATCAATACAAAAGTAGTTCTGGTGATTCCTTGTAGTTTAACATCATGCTGTAAGAATGTCGAGATCATACTTATGTGGTGTAGAGAATGAACCCTAAGGTATATTTTTCATATGAATTTTATCTTTATGATGGAAACATGGGGTATTAGATTATATTAATTGATTGCAGCCCATTTATATTTTATAATCAGGTAGGATGAAATGGGAACTCATGTGAAGTACTTCTTGTGGTATTTGGCGTTGGTGGTAGGAGTAGTATGTTCATAGTCCTGGTGACTAGGGAATATGCACCATCGGGGTAAACCATGTGAATGATATAGGGTCCTTCCCATTTGGGATCAAACATTGGTGGCTTCCAGTAAGGTATCATGTGAATTATCAAGGCCAATACAGTGTCACATTGAATGAAATAATGGAGAAAAATATTTTTATTGCAAGCTATGGATATATTGTTCTGATGCATCATGATGTTGTGAAAGGCATGAATCCTAATATCATTTACATATAAAAATTTATCCAGACATACTTCTACTACATTTTCTGACATATGTTGATCATAGACGCTTGTGAGGAGTGCTGACAACATAATCTTGATGGGTAGGACTACCGTTGTTCTGTACAACAAGGAATATGAGGTCACCTGGGTAGAATTATGGCTCATACTCTGGTAATCCTAGGTAGGGTTGGAAATATTTTCCCAACAACATTATTTTTTCTGACCAACCATATTCGTGAAGATGGTAGGGAGGGTTTTGTTGAACCCCTAAAACTTCCCATTTTCTTGTATGTGATTGTGATAGGTATGATTAAAACAGATATTGTAATTATCACAAAATTTCTATAGCTTAGCTTCCTATAGGTTTGTGTTGTTATCAGTGAGGAAAGCATGAGGTACTCGAAATGGGTGATTGATATTGGAGTGCACATAATGAGTGATTGAACGGGCCTTGATTTCCTTTTTTGGAATTTCATTGAACCACAAGGAAATGAAATCTCTAGTGGTCAAGAAGAATATTCACTGGTGAGATATTGTTGGTTAATACAGTCACATGTCATTAATCCCACTAAAGGTAAATTCCCAAGATAACATGGTGTTATAGAGAGGATCTGGAAGCCTATGTACAAAATTATCAGGGATATGGAATGCAAGGGACCACATGGAAAAAGTGATATTATCATGGACCATGGGGGGATAGAAGTATCCCATCCATTGGATCTGATGAGATATTTTTGACCCTACCTAATGATCTCTAATGAAACCAGCGTGGTCTTTCTACAAAACATGTGGTATATTGTCTCCTTGAATTAAACAATGAACTATCTCATCTATCCCACTTCTTTAGAGGATCTTCCCATGATCGGTAGAATTCGAGAGGTTAAGCAACAATTCATGCTAATGGATTCATTCACATTCATCTCAGATTATTGGGAGATTCCCATGTTGAAGATACTCGATAAAAGGAGTTGTATAACTAGGGACCCCTTCCATTGTGGTAGGTGGACCTAGATGTCATGATGTGGATGCAACGATGGTGATATGACTTTACTGTATACTATCATCATTATTTTCAGTGATGAGAGTGATGAATCATTGGTGCAAAACATGGCTAATTGAATTGTCATTTTCAGGCTTTATAAAAGATGTGGCAGGACTAGATAAGCTATCAGATCGACTATTATATAATCAAAGAACATTAGTGACCTCTTTATAGGAAGGGAATTCATCTATTAACATGAATGTGTGCACTAATAGGGGAACATGCTATGACTTCCTAACAATGTAGTCACTATTGATCTTCTTGATGACCATCTTAACATCCACTTTCCCATGTAGGCGGGTAGCATCAAATCTCGAGTGAGAGTTTCAGACTTTTGAAGAGGGACAAATAATCAAACTTTTTGTTCACATAGCCGTCTAAATACAAGAAACAATACGGCATGATAGCCTCTATAGGTTTAGTGAAGATGATACCCAATCCCACTATAGTTATCCTGGATTCATTGAGTCTCTTATCGGTAGGGATTTATGAACCACTATTGTTGGGAATCTACCAACACATCATTGGATGATCCACTGAGAGGATTCCCTTCATCTTGGAAATCAAAATCTAGATACTGCTCTCCAAGGGCTGGGTGAACCGAAAGAGATTATGCTAGTGCCTGACCATTGATAGCTTTCTATAGAATTAACCTGATGTAAAACTGCTAAAGGATCACTAACCATCGAGCTAGATGGACAATCATCAAGGGGTGGTTTAGAATATGATTTATCTAGTCTATGGAATACACTGACATTATATCATAGTGGTACAAATAATGTTTAAATTTCTAGACCAAATATAGAGGTACAAGTAAGCTCCTCTCGATTGCGTAATATATGGACTCTTAATATTGGATGTTGTAGTAGTTATAGTATAAACTATTCCTTATCCCCTCTTTGTTCATCAATGAGATAAGGGAATTGAAGGTCCGTTCTTGGGTTGTCACATGAAGTACTAGAAGCTTTTCAGAGATGGGTGGCATTCGAACCGAAGGCCATAGTAGGTACCTTTTAGTCCCCTAAAAATTAGTCTAACACTCTTTATCCCATTGGTAGTCATCACTATTTTCATGATCTAGGAATAGGGATTACACATTCCATCCAAATTCACAATTAATCTACGTATATCATCTATGTGGAATTGAACGCCTCAGATCTCCCAAATGTTACTCATAGGAGGAATCTGATTGATGTTCTTGATATTCTTTGGATTCCTCTATATGAGACAACAATGGTGAAAAACATTCTAGTGGTAACCCCGAAATCATACATCAAAGGGTTCATCTTTATATAGAAACAACATAGGAATGAGAACATCTTCTAAATATCTCTATGATGGTCTTAATGATGCTGGGATGTGACCAAAAACAATTACACAAAGCATTCCACTAATGTCTTAAAGATCGGCATAAATATGCGTTGCATGGAATACTAATAGGTGGAACCTTCATTCATTAGGCTAAAAAAATAGTTGGTTATAGAAGGAACATTATGGTTCCACAAAGGTAGTAGAATATTCAACCTCAAAGGAATTTTGGATTTTATTATATTCAAAATACCCATCCATGAAGGAAGGATCATGGAATCTGGTTGTAGTGTTAATCAATAGAGTTGTCTCATCAAGGTGAAAATCATAATTTGGGAAGTGATGGTTGAGATCTCAATAGATGATGTAGACTCGGATCTATCCATTATTCATTCAGACATTAATGATGTTGGATAACCATTTTTATTACTATACATCATTGAAAAACATTACTTTAATGATATTATCAACTTCGGTCTCGAACCTGGCTCCCTTAAAAGGGTGAATCTTTCTGGGATGTTGCTTGAACCCTTGATGGTTTATTTGGAGACCATGGTGGTGGACTATAACATGTGGATATAGTCCCGGAATATCACCATAGCTCTAGGTGAATACATCTCGATGCTACTTCAGGAAACACACATACATCTCCTAGTATTTTTTTGAAATATCTACACTGACTAGTTTTAGTTTCAGTTATTCCTTAGTGTGGAGGTTCACTAGTACCAACTCATCGATAGTGGTGCAGACACCGTCCCAGATTTGGGAGGATTTTACTACATATAATTTACATTGCCATAGTTAGAAGAACACTAGTTATGGGAATTAATTCTGAGTTGACTAATTCGGATTGAATTATGTTTCCAGCTTGAGAATAAGTGGAATATTTATTGATGTACTTCTACACTATTTAAATCATAAAGAAAAAAGTTTTTAATCTAATTCCATTGTGCCTTTGACACAATGGTCCATGCCAGATAATATCAGAAAAGTTATGGCGCATGAGATTTATCTAGTTCAACTCAGACTATTGAAATAAGAATGTATGGTGTGTTATTGATTTAATGGGGGTGTACATCTTGGTACCAAAAAGGATTATGGGGTTCTGGGATCCCTCAAATATGATTCATGTAAGAGTATGAAGTGAACTCCTTGCTGCCTTTTTGATGAATAACACACCTTCCCCTAATCTTAAAGATAAAAAAGTAGTGTCCCATCCCTGGGGTTCTAGCCTCCAATCACTGAATTGGTAGGATAAAGGCATTATCCAAGTCTTTTCAATGGTTGACCATAATGGTCGTATACTCAAATTCGTTATCCTGCACCTACTTTCCCATGCACATATAGTAGTTGGAATCTATATAGAAATAATCACAAGAAGAAAATTGAGACACATCACCTTGGAGAACACCCACTCAACCGTTAAGGGAGTACTTGAGGAATTGGTGATACGAGGAGGGGACTGCTTTGTGAAGATGGATCCTAGTTCTACTGTTTACTGCATTGTCAGTGGTGCATTCAAGAAAATGATGATCTCTTTGTGGGAAATCATGCCTCCAAATTGGGACTTCAAGTGGATTTTTCCGACAGGCATCTATATGTCCTATCATAACCATGAATATTTAGTTCATAGATATTCATATCTATTTTAGATAGCCACATATTTTGGTGATTCTATTTCATGATGAGATTGAACCTGTAACCCATGTCGACGAGACAACAGATGAAATCCATGAAATTGAACTAAACACTAATGTATAGAGGGAGTATATTCCCATATATAGGAGATCCTTCACCTTCCCTTTAGAATGAGATGATTCCATTATTGTCTGCAAGTTCATCCTCCTCATTATGGAAGGAATCGATGGCCGCTACATTATTTAAATTTCCATGGGTCTTCTTAATACCTCTTTGAGTGCCTCATGCATATCACTGGACAAGCGGAGTGCGTCAAGATTCGATAGTGTTGTGGGAATTATGTAAAGGTTCATGATAATATCATACTCATGTTTCAGGCACACATTTATGCTGATATAAGGTTTCTTTGTTGAAGGAGGTATAATTGATGTTGTAGGTCAGACCAACAGATTTTGGCTAGTAAGGGGGTTGTCACACTACTTACTAATTGAAACTCATAGGACGTCGTTCAGATAATTTTTGAATGACTTGGACCAGGCCTCATCAATACATGGGTGAACATAGTGTGGTCATGATTTCTCTTCTTGGTCATTCATCCCAAATGGTGGGTGAGAGTATTTTTCTTCCTGAGTCATGTGCTAATCCTTTTGTTTGGAGTTAGTGTTGTGCACATCATGGTCATGAGCATTGGAAAACTCACTTTTTTAGTTCACATATCCATGGTCCTATTGATACTGGAGTTAGCAAGGGACAATAGGAGGGTCATCATGCAATCCATTGTATTTTTGGACCATGTACAGGTCCCCTAACTCGATGTTGTTCACCATAGAGTACTCCAAATCCACAGTTTAGGAATCCCCCATTGCTTGGTGAATTTTATGGGAAATCCCCTTCCATAAGGGGCCCGAAATTTTCTAGGGTATGGTATGGATTTGGTTCAGGTGGAGGACTTTTATTCTCCTTGTGTGATGAGAACCTATTATTCCAAGGTGTTGAAAGATGAAACATCTATGCTGAAGTAGTAGCAATGGGTATCACAGTGAGTTCACAAGGATTTTGATGATTCAAATGGGCATGGATAATATTGTGCTAATGAGAAACTACTCTGTGTGGTATCCAATAATCCTAGCTATGATACCCACAACCAACGATTTATTTCTATTCACCCTCGTTGTTGCCATCAGGCTTTGTAAACACACATGAACCTGTGTCTGGGACGAACCCGATCTGACTATAATTTTATCAACCTAGACCTGTATCTAGTATTTGAACACATAAAAATTCTTCAGACAATGTCAATGAAACTAGTTATGGGGGTATTAATTGGGGTAATCAGTGAGTTATACCACTTCGGGCCTCCATTATTCTAGCAACCGTAGGATTCCCTGGTCTAAGGCACTCCAAAAATAGGTGAGGACCACATTTTCATCAAATTAGTATGTCTTATTTCCATGATCTAGTAAATGAAATCTAGGACCGTAGCACTGATGAGGGTCTAGAGACCAGAGAGGAGGTTGAAACTTGTTGTCTTTCCTAGATGGTGTTGGTGCGTAAGGCAGTGGCACCTTCTGATTCTACGGTGGGTGATTTTGAGCCAGATGGTAAGCCACATGAAGTGGACCTCGACAAGGGTGTGGAGTTGGCTCTACTGGAAACAATTCCAATAGTCTATTGGCCTCTATCTGTACAACTATTATGGTATCATTATTGGAAAATCAACTTGCATAAGCTATGGGAGGTAACGGGAGTGCATAATTGGCTTACTGTAATGCTTCTTCCAGATGTTGATCCTTGTTAGTGATATCCTAAAATCAACCTAGGATGTTATGTGTGATAATATTAGGATCCAATTCAATCTTCACATTCTTTATGCACATATTTAGAGAATTCTCTTGAGTCCACAACATGTCATGTAAATATGTGGGTCCCTTTCACAATGAAAAAATGTCTGCAACTCAGTCATCCTTCCTTTGATTTCACTTTAAGAGGTCTGAAAAACTTGTCTTATAGGGGGTGGAAGTAAACCAATATATGAACTACCTGCGGAGGTCCACTCAACTAGCTACAGACCTAATGGGAAACTGGATATGGAAGACGAATGTGGAATCTTTTAGGTATTTTATGATACACTAGAGCTTAGTTTGTTCATGTTGCACTGGATTTCCCAGGATAGGTCAACATCTTCAAATAATGTGTGTTCGATGTTGTATCTCGTCTCCCATCCCATTAAAATGGGAGAATGTAGAATTACCAAAGCTTGGGCGTGCTGGAATATAATCCAACCACACATGATATGCCCTTCTATTAGGCCAAATTTCTGCTAGTCAGGTCTCTAGATCATCAAGGTAGGAAATAATAGAATCCATCAGATCATCCTGATGAGGATTCTTATCTAGATAATGGATTTTTTCTACCATATCATTGGTAGGTTCTTCAATGTGGTATGTTGTCCAGGAAACTCATGTAGCTACAGGTGGAATAACCCAAGGAGCAGCTGGATGACTCTATGGAGTGGCTAGTAGGGTCTGATAGTGGCCAGAGTAAATTAAAATGGGTTTATAGAGTGGGTTTTTTTTTGCATCATGGGTGGATTGAGTGGTTCATACAGCGGTTTATTTCCATATACATCGCCCTCTCTCTGGTCGGGATATGGAGGATTGTCATGATATATGGGAGTAAACTCACTAGGGAGAATCTATGCTTTCCCCTACTACCCTGGGGGAAGTTGGGTAGGATCATGTTTAGGATCACCATAATCTGGATGTATTTCTATAGCCTGCTCAATGAATGGATCATTGATGATCCTCATATATCCAACTGTTGTTGGTAAGATGCTATTTTTTTGGGATCCATTATCATCCTCAACACTAATTTATACAGTTTAAAGGGAATGACTATCATAGCATGCACTTTTCAATTATTTGGATTTCAACCTAAAGGAATTGAATCATTGGGTTCTCTAAGGAAATGTGCCTGCTGTTTGTGGGGATTGTGGAATCATTCAAGATCTTCCATGTGTTTTTCTACCCTAGGGGTTGGTTCATCTTCTCCTGACACTATACTGATTCCCCCATCCTAGTATATCTCCGGGATGATCATTTTCACTGTGATTATTCCTGAAGTAATATCCTTGATATCCCCAAGTGAACCAAGTAGGCAAAGGATTGGACAGAAATGAAATGCAACATACTACCCCTAGCCATCGATTTGTGCATGTGGGGATGCCTCCTTAATAACTCTACATGGAGGAATAAATGTTTGGACACATAATTTCTAGAGATTTCAATGATAACCACTAGACAGAAGGTGTTGATCAATGGAGAGTGTAGCCAAATCAACCAGACAGCACAGCTGGCCATTGTCGTCGAAGTGTTCCCAACTCCATGGGTATGTTAACCATCGATGATGGAGAAGAAAATTCATCATCCCATAGGTTTGAAAAAATAACACAACCTCTTTCAGATGAAACATGGGACCTAGAACTTGTTTTCCCCATTCATTGAATTATGGTGGTTAAAGTACCCATAATGGAATTAACGTGGACCATTGCAGCGGTATACTGGTACGTGGAGAGTATGTTGTGTGGGCTGACAAACCTCTTCCTCTTGGACAGTCTCCTAGGGAATTCACTGACTGTATGAACACAATCCTATAGGAAGGGGTACTGAACACTACTTCTTGTGTAGGGGTGGTGGTCATTTGTGGTGGATTAGGATGGTTCTCGTTGTCGATTGGTCACTAGAACAATTCTTTGTGATATCTGGTAGTTGTATAGAAGGACCCTGGTGATGAAATAGAAGATCACATGGTAAAACCCTGAAAAGGAGTCAAATCTTCCACCTTCTATATGTAATTGTGGAGGGATCTTGGGATCTAGTGCATCTATGTTTTTGATAGGAAAATATTGATATTATATGTTCATTTCCTAGCCCCAGACATAGATAATTGGGGTGAAGAATTCGACATCATGTTAAAATTCTATTTGGACACAGAATAGCGGATGATTTTGACCATGATATAGTGACTCTCAATATCCTTCCATTTGTATAGATGACCCAACCACCTACTTCTGTGTGGATCTTCAAGGAATGGTAGATCATCGACCCATAGATGACCTCCATCAGGGTTTTTTTTTGGAGCGGAGAGGACCTCCACTAGAATGTACTGGGGAGTGAGGAGAACCCAAGAAAATGTTGAATGGAACACGCGGAGGATCTCCATAATGGTTTGTGAAAACCCAGTTAGGACCTCCATGCTGATGGATGATATGGAGAGGATGACCTTTTATTTGATTAATTACACCGCAGGGAGGTCCCCCTCTTAATCTGGTGATGATGAAAGGAGGACCTTAGTGTTGATGACCATAAATATATGAAAATCCTCAATACCTGGGATCATGTTCACGAGGAGGATCTTGGTTCTTGGTGTTTGAAAGATGGGGAGGAACTCCACTTTATATGCTAATGGAAGCATGGGGGGACCTCCATTCACAATGCAAGTGCATGGAGTACCTCATCTATAACTAATGATGGTAGGAGGAGGACCTATGTACTGAATCTCATCATCATGGGTTGACCTGTGACGATTGTAACTTGTGTTGGTGAGTGGGGAAGTCATCTAAGGATTCCCATGGGGTGGTTGAGGCCTTAATCTCGATTGGTAATAGAGTTCCCCTGTTCTATATTAACAGTGAGGTGATATCACTCATTTATGGTGACTTGAGCCACTGAAGTATCAAAAGATGATTCCCCCTAGAGGGTATCCCCCTGAGCATGCACCTGATATTTTCATTGAGACAACCAATCTTGGATTTTCATTATAGGGGATGGACCACCTATTCCTCATTCTGAGGGACTAAATTGAGTTGCCACCATGGCCTTGTGGAAGCCATACATTGTGGCTCCATGGTTGATGTCACATCTAGGAGGACAATAACACACAAAACATCATTTTTGTATGGGAGTGTGTCATAAAATTGTTTTGATGAGAGGCTCTCAACAGGATTGAAAATCAGTGTGTGGATAAATGGATCTTTTGTGTCCCTTGGGGGAAACAGTGATGGTAGGGCACTAAGGCATCCATTTCGTGATGAGCCATATCCCTCATTGGGATGAGCCCCTCAAATTCGTATTGACGGACAAGAATGTCCATTAACCTCCTTTGGAAAATTTAAGAAGCTGATATAGGGATTGGGATCCTGATAGTAGTGTTAGTGGATGTTGTCGTGGAAGAGGTGGAGCCATATGGGATTGCCACAATGGTATTTAACCTACCCCAACCCCTTCATTTATGGGAGTGAGGTGATATTTTTCATGTAGTTGTAGCTTGGGTTCTTCAAAGCAGTAAGATTCACCCAACTACACTGACGTTATAAAAGCAATGCACAGTGCCCCAGAACTATTTAGTCTTCCAGTGATAGATAGAAAGATCCACAGTGACATTATTGTAGACTTTGATGTCCAGGGAATAATTTCCCTGAATCCTAGTTAGTTTAATTCAAATCCCACTATTTTTCCTACCGGTACCTATAACAATATAGGTGGAGCTGATGACACACTTTTATGTTGATGCACAGAATTCTACAAATCCCAATATTGGGGAGAATAATTCCACACAAGGTTAACCATTTCTATTTCCTATGATTTTCCATTGAGGCACACCTTATTGTGCTGTGTGAGTGGGATTCCTTGGCAGGGTGGATCCTATTGTTTTCCCGCATTCCCACATACCAAAGGTATGGAGCATCTGTCACCACATAAGGGACGTTTACTCTGTGATCAATGTGGGATGATGGGATGTCAGGTCGTCCTTCCATGGATTCCTCCTAATAATTTATACCCTAGTATGTGTCTCCCATAATGATTTAGATGATTCTTGTGAAAATTTTCCTTTAACTATATCTTTTTGGATTACCTTTAATTACATTTCATCTCTCACAAAATTCCAAAGGGGTCATGTTAGGTAAATTACCTCAAGTCATGATAGTGGTCATGTTGGGAATCATTGGAATGTCTAGGAACTCAAACACTAGTAAACCTATATTTTCACTTATTACATGGATTCTTAAGGGATGATAAATTTTAGGTATCCCTTTTCAAATTCACATAATTGTTTTAAAAAGGTATGTCTTTGAGGTTATCAATGACATACCATGTTTAACACAGGTTATAAATCGAGTTTAATGTCATTAAGAGATTAATCATACTAATCTGAACACTTATGATAGTGGATTATATTGGTCCACCGAAAACAGGGATCACCTAGAATGTTTACTAGATGGGTGGATTACAATGCCTAATAACTATGGACACCATATGGTGTGCCCCACAGAAGGGATGGTTTCATACTGTGAATGATGATCTGGACACCACAAAGTGTGGATTAAAGGATGGTGGGTCCTAAAAAAGGGGGAAAAAGTATTACCATATGTTGGGATTCATACATTAATATCGTTCCAACATACCCTACATAAAAGATCAAGAAATAATCCCACATATATTTACAGGGCGAGTCATGGTATTGGGGGGTAGATAATGGAAACCCAGACGCTTGTTAGGGCTTACACATGGTCAGTGGCTTGGGTGCTACAATTAGCAATGAGATGAATTGGGATAACACATGGTTAGATGCTCATACGGATTGAATGATTTCAATAGGATGTAGAATATCAGGTAAAATTATGGTAGATATGAAGGGAGGGTCTATGGGTGGAATGATTGGATATGAAACCGATGTGTATATGATGGTTTTGGGTGTGAACCTCGGAGAGGATTCCTATGTACGTTTCATAAAAAAGGTAAGGATAAATGTATACTTAGTTGGATGATGGAGTGGTGAGTCACATTTGGAGGCATCTCATGACAAACAGATTCATGGATGGGGTTCAAAAGAATTGGAACCACAGGGTCAGGGCATGATCATCCAGAAACACAGAGGCTCAAGAGAGAGACCAAGAAAGGACATGCATGAAGGGCTTGAAACATAAGGAGGATTCTTATGTATCCCAATTGTAGGGAATAGATGACCATGTAGTTTACGATGTGGCATAGAATTGGAGTGTGTGAAAAGGACATCGACCTGAAGACATGATGGGCCTTATGTATGGTCAGCTGCCCAAGGGATGTTCCAACACCACTAAGTTTAGATTAAGGAAATAGATCCCCCAAATTACAATCTAAAGTTACCATTTTTTGGGATTAAACCTCATAGTGGATTCCTACACATCTAGTGTAGAGGATAAGGATCAATACCCACATAGTTCTAAAGGGGGTAAATAGTTCAACATCAAGCGGGACGAACATTGAACAGATATGAAATCATCAAGACAAATGGGTGATTGGGTTAAACCCTAGGGAGGATTAATATATATCCCCATTATAATGAATAAAAGGCATGTAGTTTGGTGAGGATGGTAGTGGGACCTACATGCTAAAGAATCCCGAAGAGCATGTAATTTCTATTGCTTACTCAAAGCCACTTTGATTTATACTCAATGTGGGGAAAAAGAGGCAGAAATAGACCAGATGAGAACATGAAAAAAGATTCATCTATGAGTGGTAGATCATCATTTTTTTTGTGGTCAGAGGCCCAGGGAGAGGATGATTGGGAAAATCTGGGAGGGTGTGTAAATGTACAAGGAGGATATATACATTTTATAGGGGATACCCTAATGAGAAATGTTGGGGCTTACACAATGGATTCCTGAGGTGCACATAGAGACAATGTGCAGTGGGGGTGGAGGAGTGAGAGGGCACCGGTGCCAATCCCCTACATTGACCTTAGGGGGGTTTCAATCATGTGGTTATCACAGTTTAACATCATACATCTTGGATGAGGAGGATTCACTCCTCACCCCCAGGACATAAATAACATGTACAAACCCTCACATGTGGAAGGGAAGGAATAAGAAACACACTGTATTTTGGATTGTGGAGTGAACCATTGATGGATTCACATTATCATATCTATGAAAAAAATTACTATTTGTGTACCAATTCTAACTATAATTAGGTAGGGAAACATGAAAAGGAACACCACTCGAGGGACTAGAAAATCACTGTGATTAAGCCTAGATGGTTGTGTGGTGTAAGTGCATGAAATAAGGGGGTGTTTCACATAAAAGGGATGGAACATGGTACATTAGGGTAAGTACGACATGCAGAGTACATATGATGTGGTTTACACAAGACTGATGGTTTGAACAAAACATGAGTGGTTGTGCACAAGATTTGGGATGCACACAATATTGAAGCCTTCACACAAGATTGGCATGAGACAAGGGAAAAAATGCATGAATAATGGATCTTTTGAAAACAATTTCCTTTCTGTAAAATTAAATTGGCAAGGATCAAGACCATGTGGGCCCACTCTAAGGAGGACCCATGAGAGACCTATCACACATGATCCAGTTCCTCGATGTCTAGTATTTCTCGTAGTCATAGAAGGGTTTCCTTATGCACAATGGAGTTGTGTTCATCTTCTGGATAGGTACCCCGAAGGGCATGAGACTTATCTATTTATAGGAAAAAACATCAGTGGAATCATGAAAGGAAGACTGTGTAGTATTGATGTTTGACGTCACATTGGGTGAGCAAGATATTGTGAGGGGATCAATTTTCTTGTGTGCCCATCTGATTTCTTTATCACCTTATACATGGACATTTTTCAATGCATCTACAAAGAAGATTGAATTAAACATTTCATTGGGTGTGAAATATATTTCATGTGGATTTAAAACATTTGCAGACACCTCATATCTTGCGCGCACCTCCCTTGGGTGCCCTGGGATTGTCTGCTGATTCAATGTATGAATTCTGTTTTTTTTAAATATTCTATTTAATAACCTCAAATTGAATTTGGTTCCAACATTCACTTACATCGATCAACCTTCATTTTTATCATGTAGGATGCAAGGGTACATATAAGAAAATGGATTCAAGTATGCCACCAATTTTAATTGTGAGTATATCATGTATACAAGACAATGAAGTTATGTGGAATGTCATTAAGGCTTTGAAACTCATGGGGTTCATTATAGAAAAGGGACATTGAAGTAGATACATGGTCACAAGATCAATTCACGTAGGGGCTCTATTAGTGTCGCATGATCATCTTATTCATCCTAAAATACCATATTAGACAGTATATGAAAAAACACTATGGTCTTATTTGGTTGGAAGCTATTCATGATGGTATTTTTACCTAAAGGATTATAGCTTATTCATTATGTGAAGCCTCAATGATTTTTAGCATTGCATTACATGATCATGTGGAAACTTAGTGATTATTGATATGGATTCATGTAATTATTCAATAAAAAAATGATTTCTAAAATTCCATGATGTGATCATATAATGGATCAGTGATTTTCAAAATACATTAATGTTATTGCATCATGGAACTGTTAAAAATGATCACATCACATGATATATAATTGAGTGATTGATTATAATGAATTTTTAATGTGATATGAGATTGTGAAAATTTATAGAGGATATTTCAGAGAGGGTCATACAACAATATGTAATCTTCATGTGAAGAATCAATGATTTTCATCATGTATCTGCTAGATCAACCGATGCCTTGGAGAAAACAAATCATGACTACCAATAAAGGGATTGACTGATGGAGGTTGTAATAAATTGGAATGTTATATTGGTTTTCATGAAAAGTCCAAGTGATGTCTAAATATATAAATAAAATGATATCATGATTGAATTTAATATTCGGGTTATGATTCATCTCATTTGATACACGATCATTTGATACTTAACCATTCAATTGATTAATGGAATTCAAGTGAAATATTGGGTTTTCCGATGAATATGCCCATAATTGAAAGATAGAGATTTTATTCAGTTATATTGATGGATGAGAACATCTTGATCAGTTATATTTTCCACTAAATTGTGTCTAAATGATAGTCATCAAAAATTGGGGTGTCTACGTCATACCAACATGGTTTAACATGGATAAAGATGAATTTACATCTTGATCAGACGACACATGCTCATGTGATCTGGTAGCTATAGTTATATCCATATAATTTGATGATGTATTAACTGTATAGTGTATCACAAGTCCCACATAATTCATTCATTTGGTTGAAATCAACCAAATAATTATTTATTTGTTAAAAATCAAATGATTTTACATTGGGATTGGTGACAAGAACACATCTACATACCCACCCCTCAAAAGCTGCACCACACATGTGTGTGGTTCAATTTTTTTAGATACATCCACACTAAGTACATTAAATGAAAAAATAGTTGGCACTATGCTCATCCATATACTTATTCCTTGATGTCCAGCTATTCTAGCTCCTATGTGTGGTTGAGAAGAATCCCATATGTTCAATGGTTTTGTTGGACAATTTTGTAGACATGGTTGGCTAATATTTTAAAAAACATACTATACAAATACATACAATCAAAGACTTTTTATTATTTTTCCATGTGGAAAAAGATTAAAAAAATTATTAGAATGGAGCACAATAAATTATTCTAAATAATTATTCATCAATTCATTATTTCCTTCTTGGAAAAAATATTTCTACTTTTTTCATAGGTTTCACACTATTGAAATCCTAGAGGGAAATGTTCATGATACCGATTTATTGTTGTCAAAAAATACCACATTAAAATGGAATTCATTAAAATGAAATGATTTAGATTATAACATATTCATTAACCTCTTTTCAACATACTTGTATAATTGTGTGGGTTTTGTAATAACGGATACGAGAGGATTTACCAAGGGTATTTTTTAACTGATGAATTTCATGTTCCAGAAATCTTATTGTTGATCTATCTAGTATATAGTGTGATTGGAATGATTTTTAATTCCTAAGGTGCTTCTTGGATAGAGAGTACCACCTCAATCATTCCAAATACCAGATATGATGACATTTTCTTTGATAGACCCCCACACATCATGGCCTTAAACTAAATATCGACATTTTATGCAGTCATGGGTTAATGCGAGGAAGTGGGCTACTCTATGACCAAACCTGACAAGTGGTTCTTGGTTTAAATTGTTTTTATAGGGATGGAAAATCTATAAGAGTGGAATAAGGGTCCATTCTATCTGGTCTCATAATTTATTCCTCTAAATATCCCTCCTTGGATGCTATAGAGATGAACTCAATGATCAAATGAAGCTCCCTCATGGTCCTTTCTTCCACAACTTGGAAAATCTCTTAGATGATCTGGAATCAGAAGGCCATCCTCACACCAGAAATAAAGATCATACATATGTGGGATGAAGGAAACTTAGTGGATTAAATTATAGATTCAAAGGCCTCCTACGAGACCCTACTAATGTTGTTTGAAATCATTGGTTCCCTTTCTATAGGGGGTGAAGATATAGTTAATGGTGATGTCATGTGACATCTCTTTTATAGTCCCCCATGATTTTTTTTACTCATTTCTAACATTAATAATTTTAATAGATATTTTTAAACAACAAACCAGAGAAAAGTGTTTAATGTGTCATCCAAAGGAAAATATTTTCCTAGATTTCATTGTAGTACAATGTGGAAAACCTCTATATTTCTATGGCCAATAATATTCTCAATGAAATGGTTTTACCATAGGAATAAGATTATATTAGGGAATAGATATCCAAAATTGAAAAAAGTATGAATTCCAAGATGGAAAATAGATTGTTATTGATTGAAATATGTGGTTGGATACTAGATAAGTGACTTTTATGTTTCTTCATATCCAAAATTAATAGAAATAATTACATATGAATTTTGGATAAAATATTTCAATGAACTTCATGCTCATTCATATGATACATAGGATTATCCAATTACTATGATAGATCGATGCGATGGATACCCAGAAGATTTTTTGAGACAATAATGTGTTACATGGTTGAGGTGGTAGGTTGGATATCCGTGGTTTGATAATTTTTATACAAAATCATCATCCTAATAGTTGAAATAAAAAAATTCGAAAAATTTTTCACACGTGAAAAAATTATGCACCATTATAAAACTAATGAAAAATATATTTTTCCAAAGATATAAACATCCAAAACATATGTCCCTGAAGAAAAATATTTTAGAAATTTTTTCATGGTATTTACACTTATAAATTCCATGATGAGAATGTTACTAATTCAAATATATGGGTGTCAAAAAACAATTCCCTTATAAAATGAAATTCATTCAGAATTAAATGAATTTGATTCTATGGTATACATTGATCCCCTTTTTTACAATGATATCTGACTATCACTGATTTATAATCTAATGAAAATATTTAATAAGGGGATGAGTGTTGACTAAATTAATTTATGTATTATAAAGAATTGATTCTTAACCTTGGTTATGTGGGAATTTAAAGTGGAAAAACATTTGATTTCCAAGGAATATAATTAATCTATGGTTTTTAGTTCCCCATAATAATAAATTAGTATTTTTGAATTGATGTAATTAATTATAAATATTATCAATTTACAGGAGGGAAAAATGTTTGGGATGGAATGTATTATCTTACTAGATCCATGATAATGGAACTCGACTTCACACATATCTTAATGGAATGGGAATCAACCGATACATAGTTCTATGAAAATAATCTTATTTGGATAATGTTTGTGTATATGGGAAATATGTACAAGGATGAAAAACATAATGTTGCAATCTTCTAATAATATCTAAATCTTGTATAAGATGGTATTTTTTTACATTATGAAGAAGTCATTGATATGGACTCATGATTTTCTGGAGATATTAGACTCAATTTCAATAGTTTATTCCTTATAGAGCATGCATCTCTAAGTAGTATGTGGTCATATGAGATAGATCATGTATCATATAGTCTCATTACATGATATAATAATATTTTTTACATAGGTTTCGAGGAATATATATGAGTTCTAAATTTTTTACTCATGACTCGTCGCCTAGGGCCCGTGTCATGACTTCCATAAGCCCACCTTCTATAGGCCAGGGGCTGGTGGCTAGCACTGAAAAGGAATTTTTCTAAAACCAGGAAGGCATTGCCTTTATAAAATGTAAACTCAAACATCCAAGAACATAACAATATAAAATTAAATTGTATATTTTATATTAAAAAGAGTGTGTACAATAAGTAAAGGGGTTGGGATACAAGCCCAACTGGAATGTACAAGTAAAACTAAAAACAACTCCAGTGAACACCCGCCAAGGATACAACATGAAAAGTAGGTATAAATCTTGAACGATAATATTTTCGGATCATCTTGTCTAATTTCCACCTCCAAACACCCTCCAGTCGTGGTTCCCTCGACCTCAGTCAACATTGTTCATCATTTTCACAAGACATAGTAAGGTGCAGGCGTAGCCCATGCAGGGGCGAGTATAACGATTCCCAGTAGGGACCCCAAGACCCTCTAGAGTCTCTTAGAATACACAATGGATAGTCCAAAAATAATGAAAATAGTATTCAACCATACATAGGTATATTAAAATGAATATACCTAAGTTTTCAATTATACTCATCACATTTATGAGGAAAACAAGGACCAACTCTTTAACCAAAAGAAAATTGATTCACGAAGGAATGCATACCACATAGGTAACACCACAAAGATAATTACGAAAAATGTGACACCACATAGAATAATACCACACATCTATCACCACGAAGGTAAGTACCACAAAGGTAACATCACATAGAAGATTGCCATAAAGGTATCACCACACAGAAGTGTACCATAAGGGTAAATAATCATCTCAAACTAGGTATAACATATGCACATAAGTATAGATGAGTAGCTATATTTCTAGATCATCTTACATAGTGAAGAAGATAGTTTTTTGACCAAAATAGGATGGAAGATGACCCACACAATATTTGAAGACTACCCCCAAGGATCTTGAGATGACCCACACAGGATCGGTATTTGTATACCCACACATGATCATACAGCGCTGACCCACAAAGGATCTGAAGATGTCCCACATAGTATTTGATGATGAATTACAAAGGATCTAGAGATGACCCTCACATGATCTTCATGTGTTGATCCACATAGAATCGCTGAGCCCTGACCCACACACTATCCAAAGATGACCCACAAAGGATCTGAGTCTCCTCAAGTACAACCATCCACAGGGTTCCCTCCCTAAGAATTCTTGATTCTAGTAGGTTCTAATCCTCAATCCAACTGTCGGTACCTCAACCGCCACGAAGTCCCACACAGAAGTATCCCAATGAACCACCACATCATAAGGGTCCTAATTCAACTGACAGCGTGCCAATCGGGCACCCGGTCTGTATGTTATTAGCGTTTTTGTGACACCCCAAGCATCCATGATTCAATTCTATTTCAATAATACAATAGCTTGCACTGTACGCATGTTCTACACTCACTATATAATAAAGTAACATTTCAATACCTTCCAAGAGTGCCCCTCCTCTCCTATAATAAAAGCCCCCCCCCACTACCACCTTATTTAGACCTTCCAATCCATTTAGCATGGCCAAAATCTGCCCAAATACACTCTCAACTTCCCTATATTACTCCTTGAAGCCACACTTTGGGAAGAATTCTTCCCAAGGAAGCCTTTTCCTCAAATCAAAAAAGAGTTACCCGATTTTAAGGTAATGTCTTCTCTTATGTTATTTTGTTTTATTTTTCTTCTCCAACCCCCTAAACTCTTGTTATTCATTTCTTTTGTAACAAAACCAGTATTCTAAATATACTAGGTTGTTGTTATAAGAATGATTCAAGCTACACTTACACACACTTACAACTAATGGTTAAAGAACATATTGTTTCTGTGGATGGAAAAGTTCTGCCTCACGAATTGATGATTGTTCAACACTCATATAACACCTTCAAAGGTGGCCATTAATATGTCAGTATATTTATATATGATATATAATATGTTTATGTTTTACTTAATCTTCTGTATTGTTCATTTATGGCATACCTTTATGGTTTCCATTATGGGTAAACACGATATCTTCATTTTAGGAAGTGCGGACTACAGCCCCCTCAAGTGATTTGAATCGTTAATGCCATATGTGGGATGTATAAATGATGGATTAAATGGTATTATACATTATATTACATTGGAATATATTATAACTTTATATAATTATAACTTCATTCCAATAAATAAAAAATAGAAATGAATGTAGCGTTCATGCGTAGGTATAGCTTACCGTCTCCATGAATGGTGCATTTCATTTCATACCTCTAAATGTAATGTAAAATTATAAATGAATGTATATAATGGATATATATGATGTATATGATATCTATATATTGAATATAATTATGGATATAATGGATATTTTACCACATGAACAAAGTGTAATTATAAGAAGTTTTTTTCTGACTCAAGTACCTAAGATCGACAAAACGACTGTTATTAACGTAAATAATTACATAATGTTCATAACATGGTAATAAGTGATATTAAAGGAATAATGAACTTGAAAAAGGTTCTTAAGTAGGTAGATATTAACTCTAGTTTATTATTCATGAGGTTAAAGAGCGGCCGAGTCAAGTCAGACATGAGGTAAGGGAACTTCTTAACACAATTTCCATTCTTTGGGTTAATCTCCTACTTTCAAATTATGTCTTGATATTATCTTGTATTTATACATTTGTTATGTGTATATATAGTGAATACACATAATAGATATATTTTATTTAAAAATTACCTTTGTAAGGACTTCGTCTCAATCTCCTTTCATTGAGGCATATTTGGTTTTATACACAAATTTCTTTTATACGGTGTATAAACCCCTTTGACTTTTAAATTTATTCAAAAGGAATCTTTTTATATGAAGTGTTTTACTAAATGAAAAAAAGGAATGTTTTTCTTGTCGTATGTATGTGGAGACAATGACTTCTCTGCCGCCATGACCATTATTTGAGTTTCGGATTCCTGTACAAGCCATAACATTTTTTTTAAAATGAAAAATAAATAACAAGTTCTAATTTTCTTTTATTTTGGTATTGAAAATGATTTTGAAAGTGTTTTTTTATTATCTCAATGTGTTGTATTTATATCTTGTGATTGAATTGTGGAAATTTTATGTTTTCTTTTTTGCATGTTTTATGTGATACAATTATGTTATGGTTTATGATATGTTTAAACCTGTTCATATGAGGAATGCATTGGACTTAATAAGTGACAGGTGGAGCCCTCTATAGCTCCTCGATGCATCGGTAGGTCTCATGAGATAAACTAGTGTCTTGGCACGAGGCCTTGACAAAATCGTATTTGTAGTCTTGGCACGAGGCCTTGGATAGGTGGTTATGATAGTCTGGAATTATGCATTCCATCATTATGAAAGTGGTTATTGATATTTCATGTGATTATTAGACTAGTTGAATATCCATGTGAATAAGTAAATGGCATTATTTAATTTTATTTTTTCCATATTATGATTAAGTTCATGTTTAAAAAGGCTTTTGTTTTAGTTATACATTTCCTTAAATGTTAATGTTTATTTATAGAAGCTTTCACAATATTGTTATCCTTACTGAGCATCTGAGCTCACCTCTTTCAATGTTTTAATATTTTCCAAGATATGAAGAAGTATTTTATTATTGACCTACAGGGATAGTCAAAAGAGGATATGATTGTGGACTATGGAGACTTTGTTATTGTAGTTTTTCACTTTATGATGTAATGTAACATTTATTAATGTATCTATTGTTTCCAAGGATACTAAACTAATCGATCATTCGAGACTTGATCTTTTGTGATCATGCCAATGCTACGCAATAATGCACCGACTCTGGGTAACTGGGGTTGGGGCGTTACAGCTGGTATAAGAGGTAGTTTAGTACTAACCTTGCAAGCTAGATTTAGATAAACTCTGATTAGAGAACATAGCCCTAAGATAGAATTTGAGGATTATTATAGAAGAACTTCCTATAACATTAGTATTATAGAGATTTTGTGAGTTTTCTGAGAAATACATCCCTTTCTGGATACGAGCAGGTAGAGGCGGCTCTGGAACAGATGTACCTAGGGGTAAAACCTAAAAACACCACTTTGAGATAGACTCGAACAGGAACTGGTGCACAACAATGGGCCTTGCTGCACTCTTGGTTATGACACTCCCAGGGGATATGCTTAAGATAATTATCATTTTCTTTATAGATCATTATGAAGGGCTTATCAGTACATACTTCCTCATAGAACCCATTTTTATGATTATGGATTATATTCATAAATAGTTCAATTTATGTTATGTGTTTTACAAGTATGGAATTATGTATTATAATTCATAATCTAATCTAGTTTATGCCATTGTTTAGAAATGGTGCCTAGTGGGAGGAATGGAAACCGTATCAATGCATGCAATCCGTGTAAGGATTTCCCTCCTGATCAAGACAATTATTGTGGAGATGGAGATACAACTGGTGCTGATCAACTTATCACCATACTGGGACAACTCACTCGGGTTATGAATAGTAACCTTACTCGTATGGAGCACCCCGATCGGCAACGTAGAGGATCAATGTTAGACCGCTTGATGAGGAAACAACTGCAATCATTTAATGTGGATAGAAATCCATTAGTAGCTAAGTAATGGATAAACTCCTTAGAGAAAATATTCCATGCCTTGGGGTGTAGAGAAAGGGAGAAAGTTGTCATGGCAGTTTATAGCCTCACTGGAGATGCCGATCAATGGTGGTCACCGATTCAAAACACAAAGGAGGATGAAGAAGTATCAATTATGGAATGGAGTGAGTTTAAGTAAATTTTATTAGAAGAATACTTTCCACATGACCATCGAGCAGATATGGAAAGGAAATTTATGAGTCTGAGGTAGAAGAAGGATGGGAATGTCGCAAAGTATTAGGCTAACGTTACATGGTTATAGAGGCAAGCTACAGATTATATATGTAACCCAAGAAGTAAGATTGATCGTTTCTTTGATGGGTTAAAACCATTTCTCCATCGAGCTTTAGTATCACAATCTTTCTCAGCATATAAAGATATAGTCTCGTGTGCTATCAAGACAGAAAAAAAATTCTCTAAGTCGTATGACAACAAAGTAAAGCAAAAGAAGAAGATAATGGGGGAACAAGAGACAGATAAAGGGAAAAAGGGAAAGAATTATTTTCCATTATGCGATAATTGTGGGAAGAATCACCCTATTACTTGCCTAAAGGGAATGGGGTTTTGTTACTAATGTGGAGAAAAAGGTCACCAGGCTCATGATTGTAAGGGAAAGAAGGAGGCTATCAATGATGAATGCTATAATTGTAGGGAAATGGGGAATTATTCCAATGAAGTTCTTAAGCGTCAGGGAATCATACATCATAAAAGGCCAAGGGATCAAGGAAAATCTTATGTTGTTACTACATTTGAAGTGGAATAATTAATGTATTGGTGCTTTTGGACTCAAGGAATATATTCTGGTTATAAGAATAATGTGATATATATAAGGATTTTACTGCAGAACTTGTTGTTTTCATTAAGGTTTTATTATGATATAGGTAATCATATTTTTAGTTTTTGACAATAATAGAAACATTACATTGTTTGGGGAATCTGATGTTACAATTGATTTTAGAATTTAAGGACCTTTTAGAGAATGTCTGGATGGAGGTATTTTGGATAACTATAAAGGTTGGAATGGATTAAGTTGAACTTTGGATAGTATTGTTTAAGGTTAAAACATTTATGATGATTATTTTTGGAATATTATAATACTTTAGTATTAGGAAAAGGACAACCAGCAGGTTGGGGGATAACCCGTCGCGTCGGACAAAGCTGTAGGAATCGAACCCACAACCATAGTGCAACATGCCTTTATTACCTACCACTAGCCTACAGGAAGTCCCTGGTTATTAAAAAATAGTTTTCCTAATATAAATGGTTTGTTTTAATACATTGAACCTTGTATTATTAGGATAAATATAATATTTTTCAGTTCCATTATCTTTTTGAGTGAAAGATGAGTTTGTGGTAGAAATTAGTTGAAGGTTGAAGCTCTACATGTCAAGAATATATATATATACCTAGCTCTTATTCTATGAATAAATTAATTCTTAAACTTTAGTAAAGGGATATTAAAACAAAAAATGTGTTATCTTAATACCTTATGTCTTGTTGAATAGATAATATTTTAAATCAACATAGATTGAAGGCTTCGGGGCCCTCAATTTCACACTTGTTTGTGATTGATTATCTCAATCAATCCCTACAAATATTTATGTTTTTACTCCAATTATATGTCTCTAATTGACAACAATTTTCTCCTTATCATGATCATAATTTGGTGGTGACTTTTTCATTTCCATTTCCCTCTTATTAAGGCTAAATTATATTAACCTTATTTCCGATGTGGGTATTCCACAAAGGTATTTTCTATTTTCAACCTTTTATTTTCAAAGAAAATTTAAAATTGTGAGGACGTAATTTATCGATTTAGGGGAGAATGTAACACCACGAGCTTCCACGATAAGCTACTCTTTCAATAAATCAATAGCTTGCATTGTATGCACGTTCGAGATTCTAACACACCGCGACCAATCAAAGTAGCAGTTATGAATATTAATACCCACATTTTGAAATTATTCAAATTTTAGATTTCAAAATGGACTTCATTTTTGTATTCGGAATATCAAAATTATCCTAAGTTGAATTTTTTGTAATTTTCTGAGAACATCCAATTATCTATGAATAGTGAAAAATAATTAAAAACCTCTTTTTAAATCAAAATAATTTATGGTGATAAATTATACTTTTGAGTGGTTTTAAATTATAATTACAATATATTTTTACCATTTTATCCAATGGTGTTCATTAGAATTAATTTCACTTTAAAATTGGACATAAACAATTGTCAATTTTTTGATATATACAGTTTCTTAAAAACACGCTATTTGTTGTGACAGCGGGAATTAATTATAAAATTAATTAATGCAAATTATATGATTGGAATTTCATAAAATATGCATCATTTTTGAATTCAGAATATCAATTATAGCTTAGGGTGAAATTTTGGCATTGTTCTGAAAAACATCATTATTTTTAGGAATAGAGAAACCACTAAGTGGTAGTTAAAAAAATGATTTATTGTTTAAATGAAACATTACCACTTCTGTCATTTGATTTTCAGAAATCCGACATACATGGTTTTAATTTTTAACTATAATGTTGTTCAATGGGATTAAAATTATTTTTTGGTGAATAGTAACTTTTAAGTTTAATTAATCGTGATTAAAGGTAAATAGTGAAATTTAAGGTAAAAATGAAATTATAAAAATATGAAAATACATTTAAAACTATCCTACCCATATTGGATGTGTCATGGACGACCCATACAATCTATGGGTCAACTTGGGGACCCCATGGAGAAACTTTGGTAGGAAAATGACATAAATAACTTTTTACTTAAAGTTAAAATAAAAATGTCACAAACATAAGTTGTTTTACTAAAACAATTTATAAATGGGGTTATACAAGTCATATTTTTTTACTATAAATATTCATTAAAAATCTAAAAATACTTCCTACATCATTATATTTTTTTTATAATTTTTAGACAATAAATAAATTAAATTATTTATGACACTGTGATGATGCAGCGATTACCTCATTAATTAATGATTTTAATAAAATGGAAGGATAATGTAAAATATAAGACTTAAACTTGTCCAAATCCTATTGGATGATTATATTTGGAACCCTTATCACCTTATCCTAGAAATATATAAGTGTGGGACCTTTAAAATCTGAAACTCATTATATAATAAAGTAACATTTCATTACTTTCCAAGAGTGCCCCTCCTCTCATCTTATAAAAGGCCCCCACCACTACCACCTTATTTAAAACTTCCAAGCCATTTGTCTTAGCCAACCTCTTCCCAAACACACTCTCAACTTCCCTATCTTACTCCTAGAATCCTCAAATTGGGCATAATTCTTCCCAAGGTATCCTTTGGCTCAAATCAAAAAAAGAGGTACCCGATTTTAAGGTAATGTCTTCGCTTATGTTATTTTGTTTTATTTTGATTCTCCAACCCCCTAAACTCTTGTTATTCGTTTCTTTTGTAACAAAAACAGTATCAAAAATATACTAGGATGTTGTTTTAAGAATTATTAGATATACACTTACACAAACATACATCTAATGGTTAATGAACATACTGTTTCTGTGGATGGTTAATTTCTGCCTCACGAAACGATGTTTGTTCAACACTCATATAACACCTTCAAAGGTGGAAATTAAGATTTCACTATATTTATATGATATATAATATGTTTATGTTTTACTTAAGCTTCTGTATTTTTCAATTATGTCATACCTTTATGGTTTCCATTATGGGTAAACGCGATATCTTCATTTTAGGATGTGCGGACTACCGCACCCTCAATGTGATTTGAATCGTTAAGGCCATATGTGGGATGTATAAAGGATAGAGGAAATTCTATTATACATTATATTATATTGGAATTATATTATAACTTTATATAATTATAACATCATTCCATTAAATACAAAATAGAAAGGAAAGTAGAGTTCATGCGTACGTACGGCTTACCGTCTCCATAAACGGTGCATTTCATTTCTTACCTATAAATGTTATGTAGTATTATAAATGAATTTATATAATGGATATATATGATGTATATGATATATACATCATGAATATAATTATGGATATAATGGATATTTTACCACATGAACAAAATGTAATTATTAGAAGTTTATTTTTTACTCAAGTACCTAAGATCGACAAAACGACTGTTATTAAACTAAATAATTACATAATGTTCATAACATGGTAATAAGTGATATAAAAAGAATAATGAACTTTAAAAATGTTCTTAAGAAGGTAGATATTAACTCTAGTTTATTATTCAGGAGTTTAAAGAGTGGCCGAGTCAAGTCGGACACGAGGTAAGGGAATTTCTTAACACAATTTCCATTATTTGGGTTAATCTCCAACTTTCAAATTATGTCTTGATATTATCTTGTATTTATTCATTCATTATGTGTACATATACTGAATACACATGACATATTTATTTTATTTAAAAATGACCTTTGTAGGGACTTCATCTCAATCTCATTTCATTGCGGCATATTTGGTTTTATACACAAATTTCATTTATACGATGTATAAACCCCTTTGACTTTTACATTTATTCAAAAGGAATATATTTATACGCAGTGTTTTACAAAATGAAAAAAAGAATATTTTTCTTGTCGTAAGTATGCAGCGACAAGGAATTCTCTGATACCATGACCATTATTTGAGTTTTGGCTTCTTCTACAATCCATAAATTTCTTTTTAAAATGAAAAATAAATAAAAAGTTTTAATTTTCTTTTATTTTGGTATTAAAAATGGTTTTGAAAGTGTTTTTTTGTTATATCAATGTGTTTTATTGATATCTTGTGATTGAAATGTGGAAATGTTATGTTTTCTTTATGCATGTTTTATGTGATACGATTATGTTATGGTTTATGATATGTTTAAACATGTTCATATGAGGAATGCATTGGACTTAATAAGTGACGGGTGGAGCCTACTATAGCTCCTCGATGCATCGGTAGGTCTCATGAGACAAACTAGTGTCTTGGCTCAAGGCCTTGACAAAATCCTATTTGTAGTCTTGGCATGAGGCCTTGGCTACGTGGTTATGATATTCTGGCATTATGCATTCCACCATTATGAAAGTGTTTATTGATATTTCATGTGATTATTCGACTAGTAGAATATCTATGTGAATAAGTAAATGACATTATTTAATTTTATTTTTGCCATATTATGCTGAAGTTCAAGTTTAAAAAGGATTTTGTTTTAGTTATACATTGTCGTACATGTTAATGTTTATTTATGGAAGCTTCTAAAATATTGTTATCCTTACTGAGCATCTGAGCCCACCCCTTTCAATGATTTAATATTTTCCAGGATGTGAAGAAGTATTTCATGAATGACCTGCAGGGATAGTCAGAAGAGGATATGAGTGTGAACTATGGAGACTTTGTTATTGTAGTTTTTCACTTTATGATGTAATGTAACATCTATGAATGTATCTAGTGTTTCCAAGTCTACTAAACTAATCGGTCTTTCGAGACTTGATCTTTTGTGATTATGCCAATTCTACGCAAGAATGAACCGACTCTGGTTAACTGGGGTCAGGGAATTACAGTTTTCTTTTTGAGGGACCAGTTGGATTCAGGTTCGATTCAACATGGTTGTACCCTAACATTATCCAAAAATCATGTGGAGTATAAAAAAATGACCTTCTCGATATAAGGATTATGGAACCACAAAAGGATCGTCAAATGAATGTCATGTTATCACGATATGGCCAAAAAGGCATATCTGGGTATTGATGGGCCCTGGTCCGGTCTAACTCTGTTGGTCCGACATATCCCAACACGGCCTCGGCCAACTCGACCCAGTCCCTGTCCGGCCTTGTTTTCAAGAGAAACGGCGGGGACGGGCCGTGATAGAGGCGGCCCAGCCCAGCCCATTGGGTGCGGCCCGCGAGTGCGACCCACTGTGCGGCCCGCAGCCGGGGTGGCCCCTTGTGGTGGGGTCCGACCTAGCCGCCACCCGATAGGGGAGGTGCTCCCCCAGGTCTCCCGAACAGCCCATTGGCCACTCTGTTTTGTCTAATCAAGCGATGCCACATGGCGCCGCCGGCAGGCATGCATGACCCACTGTAGGGGAACTACTCGGCGTGATGGGGCTGACCGAAATGGCCATACCTCCTTACAGAGGCTTGAATGCATGCCGCTACACCACCATGGCCGTCCAAATTTTGGCCACCCTCCATCATCCACTGCGTCCAAGAATCCATGATCCTTAACTATAGAAGTGTGGATGCGCCCCACCTCTTTGCCAGGTGGATGGACGTCATGTCGGGCACCACCCTGCTCCACGCCAGCCGATTGACCGCAGCCTCCTGCTCAACCGATGGCACGAACACATGCTTCCATCCCTCCATGCAACTGGATGGTGTGACAGCCACTGTCCTCGCACTATTGCAACTGACGGCCCGTGGCATCCTTCACTACCGGCGGAGCGTACGCTTCACCCCAGTTCCACGCAGCCGGCCATATGTCGGCCGCCACCTTTCTCTGCCGCAGCCGACCAACCACTGTCTCTTTTGGTAGAGTGGTTGTGCCGCAACTATTATCGAAGCGTGTGAATAACATGCCAACATTAAATATATGGAGGGATCAAGCCATGTTTTTTGGTCTTCACCCTCCACGTTAGACAAATAGCATGTAGCTTAGAGGTGAAAGTTTCAATAGAAAACCATGAAGAACAACATAAACACACCCATACCTCGATCGTTCATTGGAGTCGGCGTGACGAAGTAGATGATGATGATGATGACGTCGACGCCTATTTCTCCCGCAACGTGCTCCATGGTTTGTTCCACATTCTTGATCAAGATAATTTTCTTCATTGGGGAGGTTCTTTGTTTTGAGGATATTTCTCCATCTCTCTCATTTTCCAACAATCTCCCCCAACCTCAAGAAAGTTGAGGGGCCAAATTAATAAAATAGGTTTATTATTTAAACAATTAAAGATTGATCTTTAAATTGAGGGAAAACCATTAGTTCCCTCCCATTAGAAGAAGGATTTGGGTGGGCCCCACCAACAAGATTCAAAAAGGTGGATTGAAATAAAATAAATGTTATTTTTTCTGTTTTTATTATTTTCCTTTTTAACTCCCCCAAAAAAATAATAAAAAATAACTTCCACACTCGTCCTACTATAGTCATATTGATGGTCTCCTTAAGAATATATCACCTCTCTGAGTTCAACGGTGTCCTCATATTTCAATTCCGAGCACTAGTTCAAAATTTACAAAACACCGCTCGTGCGCTTACATAACGTACCTAAAAAAATGTCAAAAATTCATTCCAAGAACTTTGAGCCTCATAATCACGCGCCTTAAATTTTTGTAGACTCAAAATATATCAACATAATTTAATCCAAATTATATAGAAAATATAGGTATTTACATTCTCTCCACCTCAGGGCTTTGCGTCCCCGAAAGCCACAACACAAACTAGGGAAACAAGTGGGGGTACAGAGCATGAATATGAGCATCCTACTCTCATGTGCTCTCTTGGAGGTTAATGTGCTACCAACAAGCGTGCACTAGAGGTATCGACCACCCATGAAGGAATCTCTGTTATCGATACTCAATATCCACTAGAACTTTCGAAATCATTGCTCCATCGTCAATGTCCAGCTCACCCAGTCAATGATGTGTGAAGGGTCGTGCATGTACCTCCTCAACTGAGATTTGTGAAAAACCACTTGCACCCGGTGCAACTAAGGATGAATAAATAAGCGGCATTCCACCTCACCAACTCTACTGAGGACCTGGAAGGGTCCGATGAACCACAGAGATAACATGCCGCCTCATCCAAATCTCTGAAAACCACCTCAAGGTGAGACCCATAGAAAGATATGGTCACCACACCCAAACTCCAGAGGTCTTTGTCTCCAACCAGCATAAGACTTCTTCTTGCTCAGTGCAGCCTTCATCCACTTCTGGATGATCTGCACCTTCTCAATAGTAGTCCATAGCATCTCTGGTCCCATGAGTGCTGACTCTCATAGGTCAGTCCAGTAGAGATGTGATCTGCAACGTCGACCGTACAATTTCTCAAATTGCTCCATACAAATGGTGGAGTGATTTTTTTAGTTATATGAGAACTCCACCAAGGGAATGTGATCCTCCAAACTAATTCTGAAATTAATGATGCAAGAATGCACCATGTCTTTAAGAGTTTTAATGGTCTACTTTGTGTGTCCATCCATCTGGTGGTAGAAGGTGATTCTCAATCAAAACATAGTCCTGATTGCATCCGACAACCCATTCCATAGCTAGGTAGTAAAAACACTTCATCATCAGAGACAATCTTAGAAGACACTACATGATTCTATACAATCTCTTGTATGTAGAAACATCCCTTGTTCTCTAATGATACCTACTCTCTAATCGGTAGGAAGTGGGCTGACATGGTCAGTCAATCGACGATCACACATATAGAATAATGTCATCTAGAAATGTGTGGAATTACTATCACAAAGTCCATGGAAACTTTATCCCACATGCACTCTGGAACCTCTATTGGATGAACAATGCCTACTAGAACATGATGCTCTACCTTCATTTGCTGACAAGTGAGGCATTGTAAGAAAAACTCTATTACTACTTTCTTCATTAATGACCATTAGTGCTGATGCCGAAGGTCATGGTACATCTTTTCCACTCCTGGATGTACCATTATAGAGGATGTATGGAACTCCTTCAACATTTACTCTTTAAGCTCCACTAGTACCATAGTACATCCTCTAAAGAGAAGGACGTGCTCCCCATGAATATTAAATCAATCAGGTTTTTGTCCTGTGGATACCTAAGCATGTCAGGACTCACTTTCAGTGTCCCAAAGTTGTGCCTCCTTAACTAAAAGAGTGAGTGGGGGAGTGACTTTCAGAGCCTGAAGATAAACTGTTGGTGCACCACCTGAGGGTATAACTGCCGAAAGGGGGCCCTGCACTGAATCCTCATCACACGGTGGGATGTCCTAACGTACACTATCTAGGACCCTGACTGATTGTCTCCGTGGAGGCATCCTGAAAAGAAACATGTGCACCGTGATCAATAATTTATACATGGTGTGCTGACTCAATGTGATCTCATTGAAAACATTCCAAAAACACACACACAATCAGTATATTTGTGCACAATGTCAGAAATTACAAGTCAGGGTAACAGTGTATGGATACATCGACTGCTACACCAACACTAGATTCCAAAAATTGAAAACCACACTCTTCTCACTTAACACTATTTCCACATAGAAAATATCATATTCCTAGTTTTTCGGTAGAACCAAACTCCTCTGATGCCAATTTTTCATGACCCCTACCCCAGGGCCTATGGAGTTACTACCCCAAGCTCACCTTGCATAGGCCAGGGGCTGGCGACTTGCACTAGAAGTCATATCCCTAAAATCGAGAATGCATTGTATTTATAACCAGTAAACTCACACAAACAAGCACACAACAAGATAAAATCACAAAGTAAACAATAAAGTAAGAAGAGTGAGTATAGTATGTAAAGGGGCCAGAATACATACCCAACTAGAATGAACAAGTAAAACTGAAAACAACTCCTATGAACACCCACCATATATCCTAACTAAACGGTATGTAGAGCTCTCAAATGGTCTCCTTTTTGGATCATCTCTTCTAATTTCCACCTTCAAGAAGCATCTAGTACTAGTACCCTCGACCTCAGTCACCATTGTCCTACGTCTGCATAAGACACAACATGGTGCGGCGTAGCCTATCCAGGGATAAGTATAAAAATACTCAGCAGGGATGCTGAGACTCCCTTATGTCTCTCAGAATACAGAAAGAATAAACCAGAAAGCATGAAAACAACATCCAACCCTACTTATGTATATTTTCATACATATAACTATGTTGCCATTTGTAACCATCACATTCACGAGGAAAACAAGTCCCAACTCTTTAACCAAACGCACAACTATTCCATGAAGGAATGAATAACAAGTAGTTAAAACCACAAAGGTAAATACCCCAAAAGTAATGCCACACAGATTAATAACAGATAGGTATCACCATGATGGTTAGTACCACAAAGTTAATTCCACACAGAAGATTACCAAAAAGGTATCCCCACACAGAAGTGTACCACAAGGGTAAAGACTCAGCTCACACCAGGTATAACTTAATTACAGATTTATAAATGATTATCGATATTGCTAGATCATCTTATATCATCGACAAGATCTAATGTTTACCCACACAGGATCGAAGAAGGCCCAAATAGTATCTTAAGATGGCCCACACGGTATCTAGAGACAAACCACAAAGGATCGACAAGCACTAACCCACACACGATCGATGAGAGCTGACCCACACATGATTTTATGATGACCCACACATGATATGAATATTCCCCACACATGATATGGTGATGACCCACACATTATAGGTATGTGCTGACCCACATAGGATTGTTGTGCGCTGAACCACATATGATCTGATGATGACCCACATAGGATATGTAGACTCCTCAAGTACAGCCAGCCACAAGGTTCCTGCACTAAGAATGCTTGATTTCAGGAGGTTCCACTGCTCATACCAACTGCCGATACTTCTACTGCCACAAATTCCCACAAAAAGTATCCCAAATAACATACACGTCATAAGGGTCCTAACACAACTGACGACGCACCAATCGGAAGCACGATTTGTAAGTTAGTAGTGTTTTTGCTCTAAGGGTCCAGTCAGATTCATGTTTGATCCCACCCGGCCGTACCCCTACAATATCCAAAAATCACGTAAAGTATACGAAAAAAAATTCACGATCCAAGGATTATGGAACACTAGACAGTTCATCAAATAGATGTCTGGTTCTGAAGATAATGCCAAAAAGGTGTATCTGGGTCTAGATGGGCCCGTGTCCGGTCGGAACGACCTAGCCCGACCTTGCCATGGTCGCCCGACCTGACCCGGTTCAGGTTCGACCCGATTGTCCTAGGCCGCAGCAGGCCATACTCTCTTGGCCATGGTCTGGCCCGACCCATGAAGGGAGCGGTCCATAACAGCCCGCTGGGCAGACCTTGTTTTAGCCCGCGGTCGGGGTGGCCCCTTTTGGTGGGATCCACACTAGCTGCCACCAAGATGGGGAGGCATTCTATACAGGTCACTCGAATGGCCAACTGACCATTTAGTTTTGTCCAACCAGGTAGCACCATGTGGTGCCGCCGACTGGCATGCAGGACCTGCTCGGTGTGACATGACTAGATGAAATGGCTGGCCCTCCTTTTAGATACGTGGATGCACGCCACGGCTCCACTGTGGCTGGCCAGATTCAGGACACCCTCCTCCCTCCACTGCGGCCAAGCGGTCGCGGTCTCCAGCTCTGGCGATGTGTGTGTGGGCCGCCGCTACACCACACAGCCGGCCGACGTGCCGTTTTCCACCCAGCTCTGTCGCGGCCGACGGACCATGGCCTCCAGCTCAACTAGCAGTGCTGATGCGCGCCACCCTTCTTCCACATGGCCGGCCAGCATGTCGTCCATTTTCCCCCCACTGCCATGGCCAACGGGCCACATTCTCCTTCGAAACCGGGGGAATGGATGTGCCGCGCCTGTTCCACACTGTCGGTCGGGTATTGACCACCACCTTTCTCTGCTGGGGCCGACGGGCTGTGCTCTCCTTTAGTGGTGTGGTTGTGCCGCGACCATCATCACATCCCATGAATAACACATCAAAAATAAAGATACAGATGGATCCGACAATGTTTTTTTGGTTCGCACACTCTGAATTAGCCTAATAGCATGCGACTTCAAGGAGAAATCTTCAACAAAAAACCCTGACGAAATACATAAACACACCCCTAACTCGATCATTTGTTGGAGACGACATGAGGATATAGATGATGATGATGAAGACATTGACATCTGTCAGTTCAGAAACACACTCCTTGTTCAGTTCCACGTTCTTGATCGGAAAAATGTACTTCATTAGAGAGTTTATTAGTTTAGAGGATTTTTATCCAAGGTTCTCCTTTTCCAAAGATTTACCCCAACCAAATTAATGGTGAGGAGGAAACATAAAATATTACGTTTATTAATTAAAAATTTAATGTTGGCTCAATAAATTGGGGAAAAACCAAGCATTTCTTCCCATTAAAAGAGGGGTTTGTGTTCACCAAACCACCAAGTTCAAAAAAGGAGGTTTCAAAAAAAGTTATTGTTTTATTTTTATTATTTTCCTTTTTAACTATCCCATGAAAATATGAAAAAATAACATCCACCCTCAACCTATTGTGGTCAAGGTGAAGGTCTCTTTAAGAGAATATCAGAGCTGTGATTTCAACGGTGTCCTCATATTTTAATTCCGAGCAGAGGTTAAAAAGTTACAAAACACTGCTCATGTGTTTACTGAACATACCTAAAAAAATTTCATAAATTCATTACGGGAACTCCAGGCCTCAGCATCACATGCTTTCAATTTTCACAGACTCCTAATATTTCTATATAATTTAAAAACATTACATAAAAAATTCGGTTTTTTACATTTCTCCCAAATACTGGAATTATTGACCATGTCATGTTTTTATAGGGTGACATAATTATCAATATAGTATTTATATATCTAATTTTTTCCATTAAGAGTTCCTTAATCCATTTAAGAAGTTTCTTAGAAAAACTTTAATAATATTTTCTTTAGCCCACACTTTATGGGTTTTTAGTCTAATATCTTTTACACTTTTTAAATTCCTTAGTTGTCATTGTTGCATAGATCATGAAAAATGTGTGTCCAATGAGATAATATTTTTCTTTTTTACCATGGTTCTCTTAACAGGTGGTCAACATGGAAAGAATAATGCCTATTTCAATTGGTTATATATGTTATTATAATTCAAACCAATAAAGATAATGTTTATGGTTGAACAACATCGACATAAGAATAGTAACCTTTATGGATATATAGTTTGGAGATTATTTTTATTTAACTTAATTTCATATAGGTCCTTATATATTCTTCTATAGTTTTTCTTATATATCTCAGAACATATTTTTCTATTCTTTTGGGTCATATATATAGAGAATTATTTTGTTTTGGTTTAGGTTACTATAGTTTTTAACATTATTCAATGTAGTTAGAATCACATATTTTATCACTTATTTTGTTGTAAATTATGTTTATATATGGTAGACCATATTAAACTGTATTTTAGTTACATAATGATCAGAACTTATATTTCACTAGTGTAGGGATTTATAGAAAAAATATTCTTATAGTATATTTATTGTTAGTATAGCTCATTAATTGATTTTATACTGTTTAGAGTCATATATATCATATCTTATTTTAATGTATATTATGGTCAAATAACATAGATCTTATTTTTTTATAGTTTAGGTGTGTACAGATCATGCCTTCTTTTAATGTAGTTTGTGATTTTATAGCCTTATCATTATGTTGATATATTTTTGGGTAAGATATAATGTAAGCTCTATTTCACCAGTTTAGGGTCGAATAACTTGAACCTATTTTTCCATATTTTAGGATTGTATCTCTCAGACCTTTTTCTCAATTAATAGACATAAGAGATGATTGGTGAATATTCTTGAAAGTTTCCTACATTGTAGTTGATTTAGTTTGAGGTTTTAAACTGTTTTTATGATGTTTTATGTGGGTAATGTGGTTGGGTAGTGATTAAGAAAGATTGTTATGGTTTTTGAAATTTTTGTATTTTTTTATGGGAACACGGTTTGAGCACGGTTATGGAAAACCATGAAAGATCATACGGTAAACATGCATGTTGAGGTTGTGGGTTTTTATGGGTTGCACTCAGTTTTTACAACCATCCTAGGAGGTTATGTGGGTTTCCCTTATAGTAAGTATCAGGTGCACAATTAGCACATAGTTTGACTATCTGTTTGAGATAATCATGTACAGAAATAAAAATAGGGGTTTTTTATAGGATCACACGAGATTTTCCCTAAACCCTCCATTCTTCCTCCAATAAAATCCTCACATGATATTTTTGGTTCACAGATATTATAGTGGCTATCCCAATCATTTTGGATGAAATTTGAAGAGGGTTTAATGAGATTTTATGGCGATTCTCTTCTGGTAAGACTTCTATCTTAGTTTTTTCTATAGTGTCCTTATATCCACATCTCTCTCTCATGATTTTCAAGATATACACCCATTTCATTTAGATCTAGGGGTTTTTTCCTAATTTTTTAGTTTGTTTTATTTATTATCCCATGAAAACAGATCTCAAGCGATTTTGTGGATGTTTTACCATGAATCGGTGTGCAGTTGTTCATCTGTCAATTTTACCCAAACCCAAATGTAGGTGGCTTCACTCTCATATAAATTTTTTTTAATCTAGGAGGATTTCATTTATGATTAAATTTACTCCATGAATTTTATTGAGATATTGATTTTTGATGCTCCATGGAAACCCATTTTCATGTTGTTATGGTGAAATGGGTTAATATTGTAATAGGAGTTTTGTTTTTAGAATTTAAAATGTTAATTTTAAAATTAGTGGCTTGATTTATTTATGAATTTTTTATTAATCATGGGTTTTGATAAAAATATTGTTCTATTGAAATGTGATTTAAGAAGAAAAACAGTTTTAGTGTGGTTTCAATAAATGGGTGATTTTTTCAAGTAACATGGAATGTTTAGTTGAAATGTTTTTGGGAAGAATTGGTTAAGGTGGTATTGGAAATTGCTGGCTGAAATGGTTTTGGAAATTATTTACTGAATTGTTGTGGTGATTTTTATAAATTTTTATATTCATCATTTGTATAGATGGTGGTCGTGAATGTAGAAACATCAATGTGATGGTCCTGAATGTGCATTCATCAAAAAGGAACGGTGAAGGGAATGATTTCCCACAAAATGGAAGAGGCAAGTTGGTCATGAATGTTCCACCATTAAAGCGGCACCATGATTGTGTGAATGGTATGAATGATATTTGTTGTCTGACATAATTTTGCGTATGGTTGATATATATATGGGGTAATGCAAAATGAAATCTGAAAAGGAATATTTTGTCTGTTTTAATTTGGTTCTATTTATATTGGGAATTTTATTGGGTAATTATGTGATTAGATTTTTGTTAATTGTTGAACTATTTTATTAAAAATATAAAGAAATATAAATTGTGTGATCATGTTCTATCCATTGTGCGTGTGTAGGGAGGTCATTTGTGAGAAACCTGCTATGTATTTGTTACTCACCACCTACATTGTGGATTTGGTAATTTTACAAATTTTTAATTTTGAGTCACATTTAAAGGTAAGAAACATTCTTCTTATGTGGTTTATTGTGATGCTAGGATGGTATTGTGGTTCTTGGAGCATGGATCTGGGTGTGAAGAAATGGAGTTGTTTCATAACTTCTTGGGTTTTGACATTTACTCCCCCCCTTGGTACTTTGATTTTGGATTGTCATGGTTTGTTTTATTGATTGTTGTCCATGGTTAGGAAATGGGTTGGAGGTTGGTTTGTTTATTTAAAATGTGTTGTATTGGTTTATATTGTTTACATTCATCATGTAGGTTTGGTTGATTATGTTTTGTTTGGTTAGTAGTTTTTATTTCCAGGGAAAATCATCTTCCACCATTCTTGATGCCCTTGGAATTGATTTCCATCCATTGGCACCATGGGAACGTCACATATATCCTAGTAGCATCTCAATAACCTCTCAATCCAATTGGATGAATTAGGATGTTACATGTTTTATCAATTTGTTCAGTCATTGAAATTCATGTTTGTTTTTGAAGCTTGGAGTTGATTATCGATCTTCGTATTGTAATTTGTTGTTAGTATATTCATTGATTCATGATGGTAGCTAGGGTTAGGATTGTCAGAACCTAAAATTTATAGCATAAAAGGATGTAGATAACCCTTTTATGTTAATCTTCAATTTATTGGTGAGTTGGGAATATAAGTGTTCAAGAGACACTTATAGGAGTGTTATATCTATCTCATGGTTGTATCCAATGAGATGAGGATGACATGAATTCATGAAATGGCTACAAACTATGATCCATCTTTTATTAGTAATAATTATTTATTTTCTAATAAGAATGTGTTAATTTTAGAAAATTTTAGATTGTCTTTAAAATTTTTTGATTTTAAAAAGAGAAGAGTTGTTGCATTTCAAAAACAGGTTGATCTCAAAAACAATCCAATGGATTTTTATCAAATTGGATGAACATGATATATGTGGAAATGTGGAATTATTGATTTTATAGTTTTAATTTAATTGATATTAAAAAGTTAATCCTTCAGATACCATGGAGTGAGACTTATTTTGATTACTATTTTGATAGAAAATGAACTTGGAAAGCAGCGTAGAGACCAACTAGAAGAATATTCTTAAAATGTGGTTACACCAGAGTCATATGAGAACCAACTGATGGTTAAAAATATTGTTCATAATATTCAATACATTTAGTCAAGACCACAACCAGACATTCCCTTTTCAATATCTATCAATTTGGGAAATCCAAGTGATGGAAGTATTGATTCCTCCACAATAGGTGGTGGGAATTGTAACACTAAGAGAAAGAGCTAGACATACACCATTTCTCTATGATATGGAGCACATCAAAATGGAATCACTAGATTATTAAAGGTTCCTCCCCATGAAAAATGTATTTGGGGATGTTTTTTGTGTGGTTCTATAGGATACCTAAAACAATAGTGTACGACACAAACTCAAGAATTTCACAACTTGAAGAAGATGATGCATCTTTAGCGTTATTGTCATAATCCTCTATGGTCTGTTGTTTAGGATATTCCTCGAGGGTCGCAAGAATATCGTACTTCGATGGGACAAGAGTAGAGACATACTCCTTTTTAGAAGAGTCATGTAAATCATTATGATTCTAGGAATACCAAAAATCTTATGAAAGAGAAATTTTAACAAGAAAATAATGATCTAAGTGTGTCAAGAAAGCTGCAGTGGGAGCTAAGAATGATATGATGGATGATCAGCTCGGACCATCCACAATGAGAGGTAAAATTCTTCTAAATTATACCTTAATTAATGTAATGATTGATAGGGGTTCTTAAAATTCTAAAAAATTTCCTTGTTCTATTTGTTTTATATATTTATGTATGTAAATGATGCCTTATATTAAAAAACATCTAACTCTTCCGGGTCGAAAAGAGGTCCATGCCTTCCTTTGTTGAGTTTCTTGTATAGTTTTGAATGAGGTTTTTTTGATGTTGGACTTCTTAGTTCTTGAAATTTATGGGTATGATATAATCATTTTTATGTAATGGTTGAGGATGATTAAAGATAAAATTGATTGTTATGCAATAACACTTATTGTTATGAAGGGTGAGAGTGTCGAACATGACATTAAAGGGGACAAATATGTAATGGAGGGTGAAACTGGATTGTTGCAACCAGTAGTTGGGACGATATATTATCTGTTGGTTGTCATATTCTCAAAATCAATGCAAGAGGATGTGAGATACCGTTTTTAAGTTGTTGTTGATAAGTTTCTGTTGGTATTTCTATAATATTTAATTTTGTTTCCACCTATGAGAAAAGTGAATTTACAATTGATCTCCTTCATAAGAACAGTTTTATATCACTTATGTATTACTAAAATATAACTAGAATAATTTAAGGAATTCATTTTATAGTTAGATGGGGTAACAAATAAATGGGTCATCCTTCCTAGCACATCTCTATGGGAAGAATCAGTTTTATTTAGTCAAAAGGTGGAGGGAACTATTCGGTTGACTGTTGATTATCATAATCTTAGCCAGGATATTATATGGAGTTTATATCCACCACAATTAATTAATGTATTTTCTGATCACTTGATGGTAGCTAATTATTGATCCAAGATTGATTTTCAATCAGGATATCATCAGTTGTGGGTATATAAGGAAGATATTCCCAAAACATATTTCATAAGTACACATAGCCATTATAATGATATCCAGATCCCTGTGTGGAGGTATTCATGGTTGATATATAGGTGTATTCAATAAGAAGGTCGGAGCATGAGAAAAACATGGAATTAGTTTTGGGAATATTGAGATATCATCGGTTGTATGCCAAATTATCCAAGTGTGACTTTTTGATTCAAGAGTTATATTTTCCCGGCCATGTTATTTCTGAGTGAGGTGTTTTAGTGAATCTAGAAATTTTTGAGGTTCTTGTGTCTTGGAATCCATTGAAAAAATGTTTTTGAGATACAGGGCATATGTTAACTAGATGAGTATTATTGGAATTTTTTTATGATTACTCAGGTTTTGAATTACCAATGTTAGATTGGACTGTAAGTAATGTTCCATTTCAATATAATGAGCAATGGAAGCAATCATTTGAAAAGCTTAAGGGGATCCTTACATTAGAAAAAATCATTGAATTTCCAGAACCATGAATAGGGTACATGGTGTATTGTGCCACATCAGGATCATAGTTTGAGTGAGCTCTCATGCAAGGGAATCATGTGGTTGCATGTTTCCCACAAATATTGATGTTTCATGAGATGAACTATCCATCAGAATATTTGTAGAAGGTAGTTGTGGTTTGTGATTTGAAAATTAATAATTATGAGATATTCTGTGATAAATTCATGGAATTTAGCAATAATAAGAGATTATGGATATTTTCTCACAAATAGATTTTAACTTGAGGCAAAGAAGATGAATTGAGTGTCTCCAGATTTTTTATTTTAACTTGATGTACACATCGAGTAAGGGAAATTCATTGGAAGATGCATTAATAAGGAAGTCATACAATAATGTGGTTAAAAATTCATCATATTAGTGAAACATGATATCGGTTCGAGCCAACATGCGGTGGGAATGTGAGGATCGAGGTGATTGGAAGGTTTTCATTTAGTTTTCATTAATATTGGACTCGGATGGTTTGGTTAAACAAGCACAGATGTCCGATTCTGAGTGTATGTTTATGATGTATAAACACAATGATTGGGAGAATATTGCGGTATAGACACTAAATGGGCATTCAATTTTTTTTGGAATTAGATTTTTGCATCAGTGGATTTTTTTGTGTAAATTCTAACGTATTATCATCATTCATGATCGGATGTCCATCCATGAATTCAAAAAATGTATAATGAATTGAAAGCATTATTTTCATTTTATTATATAAAAAGAAAAGTGACCATGTTTGTTTTGAGATGCTTGACTTTTCAGTGAGTCAAGACAGAGCATCATCAGACAAAAGGCATGTTAAAATATTTACTTACCAATATCTTGATGTGGGATTAGATATAGATGTATTTTGTTATGGGTTACCCAGTAATAGTTAACAATCATGATTCCATATTGGTAATAGTGGCTCAACTCACAATGATGGCACATTTCATTCTCATTCATGAATATCATATAGTGGTGGATTTGTCTAAAATCAATATCCTTGAGCTGATAAAAAGGAATGGTTGGCTGGTTTCGACTGAATTCGATATAGATCCAAGGATCAAATTCTGTTTTTTGTAAATCCTTTTAGTAATCCCAGGGGATGGAGTTGATGATAAGAATGGCGTACCATCCTCCAATGGATTGGAAGTTACAGTGGAAGAAACTAACCACAGGATATATGTTTTTGAATTATGTGAAGGATTTTTGTGGCTCAAGGGAGGATCACCTACTATTAGAGCAATTATCATATAATTATGGTCATCATGCCTTGATACATATGGCTCTATTTGAAGAATTTTATGATCATCTATGTCATTCTCAACTATGTTGGGTGGAAATGGGGGAGACTATGATGGTTGGGATGAACCTTGTCCATGAAACTATAGAGAAATTCATGTAGATTTTGAAGAGAATAGATATGGCTTGGAGTAGTCATAAATCATATGAGGACCATGATTAATGATTATTGTTAGTCAAGGCAGGTGATCATGTGTTCTTAAGAATCGCTCCTAGTTTGGGACATCCTTGGTATGGAATGTATGGTATGCAATCTTAGAGGTATATATAGAATTTTTAGATACTTTATTGTGTTGGAGAGATATATTATTTGTTTTATTTGACCCAACAGTTCAGTGTGGTCCACACCCTGATTAATGTGTCACATCTGGAAGAGTATCAGCCAGATAGTGAGCATCTAATTCGAAGGGATCATGTTGTGTTGTATCTATATTCTTTGTTGGGGTATGAGCTAGTGTGGATTAAGGATATTAAATAGAAAGTCTTGTTTGGTAAAATTAAAAGTCTATTTTCAGTTTTTTGATAAAAATGGTATGATTCTAAAGGATAAATGGGAGTGGGGGAATGAAATGGTTGGGAAATGGCCTATGATATTTGAGTAAAGAAATGGTTCACTACATTACATGGATAGAAATTCCAATGTTGTGGATAATATAGGAATCCATGTTTGGGGAATATAACCTTTGCCTATGAATTTTTATGACTGTAATGTTTTTGGGAATGGTTTCGGATAGTTTGGGAAGGTTCCATAATTCTTTGAAGGTTGTTTTATGGGGGCATGGTTTTAGAACGATCAATGTAAACTATGTGATATCTCTAGGTAACCGTGAAAGTGGAGGTAGAGGGATTTTCCCAGTATTAACATAGTTTTTCTAATTGGCCGAGTAAGCCACGCAGGGTTCCATTTAATGGGGTATCATGCACCATGATAGCGAATGGTTTTCATAATCGTGTGAGATAACCAAGAATGAAAAAATTGGGTATTTAAATATGGAATCAATATAGATTTTCCCAAAAATCTCTATCCATCCTCCCACTAATGCCTCACTTGGGATATTTAGTTCTCAAGGGATAGAGGGGATCTGAAAATCATTTTGGAAGTTGAAAAAAACATTTTCAATATGTGTTGAGGGCGATTATATACTAGAAAGGCTTAAATATTAGACTTTTCTTGGTATTCCATAGATCTACATCTCTCCTTCTATCAGTTTTCTAAATTTAAACCCATCACATATAGATCAAGGGGTTTTGTTGCCTAAATTGTTATGTGTTAGGCTTGTTGATTCGATAAAAAGAGAACTAAGGATTATTTGTTGATGTTTTACCCATATTCAGTGTGTGGTGGTACATCAGTTGATTTTTCCAGAACCCTAATGAATGATGCTCAACTCTCATATCTATTTTGGTAGAACAAGGAGGATTTAATATCAAATTAAATTTTTTTCTTGAAATTGATTGGGATTTTGATGTTTTATTCTTGTTGGAAACACATTTAATAATGTTTTGTGCAATATGTGTAAATATTGTGAAATGGGGTTTGTTGTTAGATTTTAAAACATTTATTTCAAAATAGAGGAATTCATTTATATCTAGAAAATGTTTTAGGAAAAATGGTTTTTGATATAAATGTTGTTTAATTGTAATGTGGATGGACAAGGAATATTGTTTTAGGGTAGTTTCAATAAATGTGTTATTTATTGAAGTAACATGGCATGTTATGTTCAAAAGTTTAGGGAAAAAACTAAATTTGGTATTGTAAATTGTTGGGTTATATGGTTTTGGTAATTATTGATTGAAACATTCGGGTGATTTTTGTAAATGTCAATTGTCATAATTTTTATGGATGGTGTTCATGAATGTATAACCATCATGGTGATGGTCATGAATGTACTTTCATAAATAAGGGAGGTTTGATGGGCCTAATGTCCCAGACCATGTAATAGACGAGGTGGTTGTGAGTGTGCCACTGTTAATGTAGAACCATGGTTTCATGATTGACATGCAATGAATTTTTTGACATAATTGTGTGTATGGTTGTGATATATATGTGGTCATGAAAAATTAAATTGAAAATGACATGTTTTTTTGTTTTACTTTTATCTCTTTTGATTGGAAAATGTTTTTTGGGTAAAGATGTGTTGGCTATTGTAAAATGTGGAACTATTTTATTGACATTATATAAATTTTTTATATAGATTGGGATAATGTGTTTTATCTAAGTGGTGTGTTTAAGAAGTTAATTTCGGGAAGACCTACTGAGTATTCATTACTCACTGCCTGATTTGGAAATTTGAAGCTTTTTTATAAGTTGTATTCTGGGACATAGGTAAATGTATGTATCTCTTTTCTTGAGTTGTTCACTGTGATGATGGGATGGTATTGTGGTACATAGATCTTGGATCATTGTGTGTATCATGTGTTGTGTCATAGGTTCTTTGGTTTTTTCATTTTCTATTCCACTTCATACATTAATTTTGGATTATTGTGGTTTGATTTTTTATTTTTGGATGTGGTTATGACATCATTCGGTCATTGGTTTGTTTCATGGTAATGGGTTATATAGGATTACGTTGTTGACATTCATCATGAAGTTGGGGTTGATTGTGTAATGTTTGGATATTTGTTTTTATTTCAAAGGGAATATCATCCCCACCATTATTGAATCCCATTGAATTTATTTCTATCATGTGGTGCCATAGGGATGTCATCTAAGACCTAGTATTATCACACAACCCTCTCAATCCAATGGGATGGGTCAGGATTTTACCTAATACATGAATTCTTTATGAAGGATTGATATTCATGAAGCATTTTTACACACTACATATTTAATAAATTCAAATATGAAGGAATAATATTAATATAGTAGTGTTCTATTACACTTCAATCTATCTATAAATTAGGAAAAATGAAAATTAATAATGGTTTTTGATAACATAAATCATTGCACCTATTACAAATGTAGATGATTAATGAAGTGAGTTAACCCCAAAAATCCTTCATAAATTTATAAAAGATTAATATTCTGGAAGGGTTCTGAATCCCTTCCTATTTATATAAAAATGAGCATGTTATTAATTGATGTGATGTCAAGGGTTTTGAATCTACTATGATTTTTGGATTCTGTTCTATAAATTACATGTTGAGAGGATTGAATCGAGGATGGTGAAATGCAATAGACAACCTTGGGATGATCGCAAGACACATTGCGGTGGGAGTGATATTTTAATGTCATCAGGTATCATGTGGATAAGAGGTAATTTCATTGAAGGATAATATAACACGAGTGGATGGTTTAAGGGGACATATACAATTATTACTTCTTCATGGTAAATTTAATGTTTCCCCACACCTTTACACGAGATATGGGAGGTTTCTGGAGAATCAAAAAGATGATTATTAATGTATAGTATAGTGGAAGGAATATCCTAATAGGGTCCTAAAACACTATGAAAAGTATTCATATGACCATATTACAGGGGCATTCATTATTTAGTTTTCAATATTTGGCCCTAAATCACTTGGTTTTGGTTCACTTGATAAGAGCCAAAAAAATGTAAAAGATGGTGTACCACATTCCTTCTTATAGATTATGAATAATTCGTGGTGACATAATATAGAGGCTATCAAATACACTTGAATAGTTTGTTGTTTGACTTGTAAATAATAATACATGAATATTTTAGTCAGAAAGGGGATGATACTAGTGGTTTCCATTCAACCTTTACTAATGGAACAAGTTTGTATTTCATGCATTCAAGACATTGACTCATGGGTTTCTGGGGGCCTTTACTCTTTGACCAAAACATACCCTATGCATAATCTTTTAGGACTTACTCAATTCACCTTTGAATAATAATGGGGTACATTAATATTATTTATTCCCTATTACAAATTTGATATAGGAGAGAACCACAATAAATTACTCAAGTCTATGGGATTACAAGAGAATCATACCTGCTGAAGGAATTTGAGGGAATAAAATAAGACATCAAAGAAATGATGTTTTGTAAGGGAAACAAAATATTCAAGAAGGTATCAACCATTTGAAACGTTTTTTCATTATGTACTATTTACATTACCATATTAAAGGGATGCGAACAATCATTACATTATTGTTTCCTAGAACAGACGAGTCATACAATAATGGATAAGTTTTTACTAGGGATATAATATAGGCCCAGAAATACATTCAAATTATTTATTTAGACTTTATATTTTTCATAAACTCTATAGATGAAGATCTTAGTGTGTAAAGAGTTGTATATTTCATAAACATAATGTTATGTTTTTTCATTCAGAAAAGTCTCATTTCTATTTCACTATAAATGTATGTTCTTAGAATTTGGTCCATCAAAGGATACTGTCTAATGTTTTATCTGTGTTACCAATGAAAACACAATTTATTTTCATTTTACATAGACCACGTGTCATGAGAGTGTCACAAAATATCCTTATTTTTAATTCCATGTTCATGATTAATCAATCAACCTTATGAGTAAATGATTAAGGTCAGGTAAATTGTGTATCATGCTTTTTATATCATGAATATAGGAATTATAGATTTATTTTAAGGATGATCACAAATCAGTCTACAGTGATGAGATTAACTATGATGATGTAAGGGATCACTGGAATTAGGGGGCCTTTAATAAAATTCCAAGATGCCATTTATTGACAGGTCCATGTCCCTTATTCATATCCAACACATACTTTGTCAAATATAGGGGTCTTCTCTACATTACAAGTGTCATAGGTGGATTTTAGAAAACTAAGATGGTCATAAAACAATGGGTGATTTAAGGTTTTAAGGGATTTGATTGATGATTGATGATCCTGAAACATCAATAAACCATGGTCAATATCTTTTTATCCTTTGATAATATCGATGATGAATGTTAGTAGGAATAGTATAATGTCACACAGTGGGGAACATCCTTCTAGTTAGTTTAAGGGAATGCAACTACGGCATAATTGTGGTTAGGATTATCATCATATGGTAAGGTATTGTTCCGTAATGTTTAACATCATATTGAAAGGAAATAAATTTAAAAAAGATTAACATCATGTGACAATTATGTAAGTATAATTTATATTATCGTCAAGAAATTATAAAATATTTTCGGAAGATTAGAATCATGTGGAAAGTATGTAATTATTTTTCAATTTAACTTCAAGAGACAAAGATATAATTGTGGTTTATTTCAACACCATGGGAATATAACATAACATTGATGCAGTCTATCATCGTCAAACTAAGATTAAATTCTAATAAAGATTAATTTCAATTTTCATTGATTTATGTTTAATTTATTTTAACATCATGTGTCTATGATGTAATTTTCGTGTGGTTTAACATCATGACACTAATAAATAATTGTCTTGAAATTTAATATCAAGTAAATGGGATGACGATTTCATGTAGTTCAATTTCATGTCAGAATGAAACAATTTATTTGTAGTTTAACATTATGAGACTAGGATGTAATTATCATACAGTAAAACATCATGCTACATGGTTGTTGTGAACTCACAGGATATAATTCAGTAGATCCATAGAGACACCCTACATTGGTCAAGGAATTTAAATGTGAGAGGTGATTTCAACTGCATCATAATATTAAATGTCGAAATTCATATGTTGGTGTACTTTCATTGAATATCTGTCTCATGCACAGGAAATCCATATTGATATCTAACTCATACATAGGAGAAATATTATATATAACCAAAAAATTATTAGGTAGATTAAGGTTATGCAAGGAGGACTATATTAGATGAAATAACTCAATGTAGATCAATCTCATACACAAACGGTGGTATGATATTTTCTTCTCTAATATTATGGCTTGGCCTGAGATAGAGAATCATGGTGTCACTACATTACATATGGGGATTGGAACCAATCCAAAATGTAGTTATTTTATGTTTACTAGCATAGATCAAACTCATTCATAAAAAGATGTGATTTTTTATTTCATTAATGAATATTCACACCCTAAATCCTACGTGTATGATCTATTTTTTTAGTATACATTTATGTTGAAATAAAATTATATTAGATGTGGCTTCATTATTAGGGAATCATTACATTATTTCATATCATCTTGCTCTATAACTATCAACATGGATAATCAAGTATGGAAGTTTCCGAGAGTGGAAATCCAATGTATAGGACAAATGGAATATAGCTAGGAATCGTTAGGTATCTTGAGAGGTTATGAATCAAGACACATTTAGTTCTTGAAGAAATTGTCCCCCACATAGACCTAAATTATACGCATGGTAGGTGATATATTATTTTATCATTAAATTGGGGATAGGGACATAATTAAGGGATCTAATCATCTATATGTATAATATTATAGTAGCAATCGAGACAAATATAATTTTTATAATTAAAAGTTCTCTTACAACCAAATACACATTAATTCATGAATTAATTCCTAGAGATAAAAATAATAGAATACCATAAGATAACGAGGAATAGTGTATTTGGGAGATTTGTTTTAGATTATATTAACCAGAAATATGGGTACAATATTAATATTTAAATATTCCATAACATTCCCTTAGTTTTCGTTCATCTTCTAAAAGATGACAAGATTACATGGGATGCACATAAGAAAGGGGTCTGATATAAATCCCAAAAAAGAGAATAATAAATGAAAAACATGATTAATGTAAAACATTTAAGTCAATAAGAATATAAAGGTGACATAAAATGGTTCAGAATCATAAATATGAACAACAAAGCATGATATAAGGTAAAAACACCAAGGAAATATGGGAATGTGAGATCCCCATAAAAAATTAAATCATTATCATTACTAGAGGATAAAATTCATGTCAATTACATTAATTTTTTATGATGTCCTCCCATGAAAAATATATGGTATATTCAAGGATAAAAAAATTAACAAATGCAATATAGGGTCATATAATTTTATGAACACCCATCAAGATCATATCATGTACCTGAGTTAGTGTTCCATGTAGATCATTCAACAAAAGGATTTAATTTTTTCACATTTATCACAAGTATTATAGATTATTTGTTATATAAATGAAATTACTCAACCAATAAATGGTATCTATCAATTGGTAAATAACCTTGAGAGGAAATGAATATGGGTTTTCACTACGCAAATATTTTTCATGGATAATTTCTCATGAAAATTTCACATCATAATTTGTGTAAATAATGTTTTATGGAATGTGTAAATGATAGTTAAAGGTGGTGTCTTATTACATGAGAAACATTACTATATAAATGTATTATTTTAAAACAAATTATATACATAAAATTTCATAGAAAAATGGCATAGTTCAAATAATGTAATTAAAATGAAGAGAATAGGGGGAGTCCTTTACATTTATGTGGAACATATAAAAGATAAAGAGAAGATTATAATGAGATTTAGTGAATAGTTTCAGGGGTATTGAGAAGAAAATGTTGGCTATAAATAGTATCTAAAGGATTATAATGGATGGTAAGGAATTTTTGGGTGGGTTTTTATTGAAAACAAGGGGGTTACTTTATTAATTTCTAGACATAGGTTTTGGAATTTAAATGATAAAATAGTGTAGTAGACAATCCTTACCATGGTATTTAAATAGGGATAATATCAATGAGGTGTGTTTTAAATATTTTATAACATAGAAAACCAAAATTGTTTAAACAACACCACTGGGGATATGAAAGTGAGTAATGTTTATAAGGAATTGATTTCAAAAGCTAAAAATATAATATATATTTTTGATGATTCATTCCAAAGAAAAAAAATATAACAAAACAATTTAAAATCTATATTATTTTAATGTGATAATGTATTTCTATTCATTGATACTATTTATAATAATTAATAAATCACTTTTTGGATTTTTGGAACTCATTATATATAAAATATATTTATAATGTATTTAATATGTATAAAATTGTTTTTTTCTTTGAACATTATGAATAATTATACATTGGATAATTTGTATGAGTTAATTTAAAAATTAACATTAATTTCTCTAAAATACTCATTTAAATATGATAATTTACACATTAAAATAAAAACTCATCATTTATTGAAAAATAATGTTTTTTAAAATGATAACAATTTTCTGACACTAATAATAATTTTTTTTAATTTTATAAAATATATTGATATTATATTTAAATAATTAATATATATTAAGAATATATTATTAAAATCAAATTTATTTAAATAATTCTTTAATTTTTAAAAAATATATTTTGAAGAAACTATATATTTCCCATTAATATAATTTGAGTTTATTCATATAAGAATTATAGTTTTTATCGAAATAATTATTCAATACTATTAATGATAAAAATAAAAAATGGAAAATATATTAATTGTTTTATTAAATATATAAATATTCATAATAACATGGTCTTTATATATGGACCCATTATTAAAAGAATGTATGTTGTATGTTAAATTTATATGATTGAGACACTTTTTAGGGTGGTCTGACAAACATGCTTTGGGTTGTAAACCAGATAAGCTTTATGTCCTAACACCAAAAGATTTAGTCATATATAAATTATTGGATCTCAATTTGGGTTGGTCAAGGTATCATCCATGTGATTTCATCTCCATTAGTTGACCTACTGAATGGGTACCATAAGATAAAATATTTCTGATCAACGTCATCACATCATTAATTTTGGACAAATATATATGTCATAAATCAAAATATATAATAATCATGTGTCATTATACAATGGCTATATTATCAATTATTATGAAGTGTAATGTTATTTTAAATATAACATTATATATATTATAACGGTCTAACATAACCAAATAATTGAATGTGTTTCCTATAAAATCATCACATAATAAAAAATTAATTTATATTAAAATTAATTTTGATTTTTAAAAATTTGGTTCGTTACAGGTTCCCTAAAGAGATCCAGATCATGTATAGGGAAAGGGGAATTATTATTTTCAATATTATGGTTGGGTACATGATTAGGGGACATGGTCATCGCTCCATATCATAATGGTTCTGGAATCATGAAACACTAAATTCTATTATAGAATACTTGATTCATAAGTTCAACCCTTGTATAGGGAGGATTATTTTTTTAGAGATTAACATAGAATCTAAGTAATAGGTCCTATTTTGTGGCTCCATCTATGAAGTTTAAGGTATTTTATGATGTTCCATATTTTTTTACAGTTTAACATCATGAGACTAGGATGTTATTTTACTGTAATCTATGCTCTAGGGACATAAGTGATATATAGTTAAAGGTCTAGTAATTTGGATGCAATTTATAATCCTATATAATATCTAACTCATATGAATGGAGAGGGATATTTTATCAATTCTGGAGTGAAATTAATTTCTTATTCAGCTAAAGGAACCGTTATATAGATTAAAATTGTATATAAGGGAAGGGAATTTATGTATTCTATTCTAGTACACAGATTAATCATTCAACCCTATAATAGAATTATAGATGTGGTCCATATATTATTTCTTGTATCAATAACTCATCTAGGATGTTTCTCTCATAGGATTTCCATCCCTAAGAAGATTTAGGTCATGTTGGATTGACTAAATGGTTCGCCTATCAAAGGGAGGTGAAAAAGATAATTTATTTTCATAGTGAAACATAGTGTAAGACCAAGGTCATCACACTTTTGGAGCATCATAATTGGTCAATCTCATAATTCTATTTTATCCATTCTACACGTTTTTGCGTTTTTATTATATATTAAATATATGATTTTTAGGGTTTTTACGGAATATAATATTAAAATAAAAAAAATCGAGAAATAAAATTAAGAAATATATAACAAAATTAAATTAGTATAATTATCTTGAATTTTGGGGTTTGGATACATGTTTTACATCATTATTTATTCACTGTTTTATTTTAATTTGATAAATAATTATTCAAAACATCAAAAATTAAATAATTTTCAATAATTTTTTAATTTCATAATTATAGTATGTTTGGGAATCCTCTGGGCCCACCAAATCCCACCTCCTCCACTATCCATGATAGATAACACCTCATCTGAGTAAGAAATCCAAAATGATACAACACCAACATGTGTTATTTATTCCTTTTGGTTATCCTCAACAACACTAAATGATGTGTTTTACCCAAAATATGTGCGGTAATATACCTAAATAAAATAATATGGATGAATATAAGATTCATGCTACAATGGATGATAATTTTGGTAGTACAATTTTCCCTCTTTCACCAAATAAATATATTCAATCATTAATAATTCAATTCCCAAAAATTAATAATATACCAAAAACTATCCCTAATACATGACCTCAATTAATAACAATCAATCCAAATGTCCAATATAAGTATATGGTATATGGGAGAATTTAAAAATTATAAATTGGGATTAGAGAGAAAAATTAGAACACTTTAATTAATGTATGATTTTATTTGAAGGAAATATATATTTAAAACAAAAAAAAAACTGAAAGAAAAAAAATAAAAACAGAACAATGTAATGGAAGACCCTAAAAACATATTGATTTTATGATCCCCTTTACATATTATTTATAACTCTAAATAATTCCTGGTTTTTCTTCAATATCTTTGAATAATGTGTCAAAAGACATTTCTAATCAGTATTATGGGTTTCTAGACCTTCAATTTCACATTTTAAAAATTATATTCATCTTAAATAATTATTTGTGATATCTTTTAAGTGATTTATATCATGAAATCTCGTTTTACACACTAAAATATTTGATGTATAACAATGGGAATGTTTAGAGCATTAAATATACCCTTTTTAAATTCATGGGGGAACCTCTATGTGTAACATGGGATCATGATCTAGATCCCTCCTTTCAAAATGTATTTGTAATGACTAACTTCTATAAAGTATATTATAACATAAATGACTACTTTAATGTGTTACTAATTCATTTATAGAATATTTGGATTTTTTCCACCTAGTTGTTCAATTTTGAACTCTATGTTGGTCTCTAACATTAAATTATAACTAGTGGTCATTATTTTAATGAAATAATAAAATTTAAGCATGTTTTTTATAATTATGTATATCCTTGAACATTTAAAAAAATATCAATACCATTAATAATTTAATTTGTAAAAATATATATTTTCTATTTAAATTATTATGTAAAAATTTATCTATCAATTCCCACACTCAAAAAACATTCTCATAATCAGGTATGTAATATCAATATTTTTGAAATGAAATTTAATTCTATATATATTTTAATATAAAAACAATCATAAAAATATTTTTGATAAGGTAATAAAAAAAATCCAAGTTCCATATAAAATAATTCATACAACTCCTCAATTTTTAAAAAAATGATGTCTATCATAAAATGTAATTTTTTAATTTATAAATAACAATGATCTTACATCCCTCAATTATTAATTCTTAATTATTCATTAATATGCAATCAATTATCAATTTTCCTTGAACTGAATTAATTTTTTACACATCTTTCAAGAAAAATAAACTAATGTAATTTCCCTCATACCTCAATTACATGTCACTTACCATATTTTTTTAAGTCCTCAAACATATAAAAAACATAAAGAGAGAAATGAAAATTTACTATATGGCCTTTTAATTAAGGATCAAATTTACCTAACAATTTAATTATATAGGTAATGAAGATAAATAAATTTTCTAAAAAAGTTTTACTCTTTTGGATAATACGATATCAAAATCAAAGATCAATGAAAATACCCAATAATAGATGAATATTTCATCTCCCAATATCCTATATTCTCTAAGTTGGATCATGAAAAATTTTATCATAATGAATGAATGACACTCTTATCATTTTTTATTTTTCTTTTTTTCTTTTTTATTTTTATGAGAATTATAATTTTGAAAAAATATTAAATCCATCCCCAATACATATAAAATGCTAATATCATCTATTTTGAAATGAATATTTTTGAGCCATAAGAGGAAGAACCCATTTTTCACCTCCTTTAATTTTTTTTCACTTTTTCATTTTTTGGAATGAGATGTGAATAATAATGTCTATAAAAGACATTTTCCTTCAAAAAATATTATAATAACACCCAAAAAATGATGTACATCACCATCTACCTGAAAAATCCTCTCCCAAAAAAATAGACTTTTAAATATCATTTAATTAATATTGAGTGGTATGGAGTTGAATATAATAGGACTATAAAATGTCTCATTTCCTATCAAGGCTATTCATGAATTCTAGTTGAAAAAGATAGATTTATGTCATCTTTTGTTCAAAGATAAAGAGATACTCAATTTAAATACATCAATAATTTTAATATTAATTCTATATAGTCCATGCTTTTATTATATTCCTAGAAATCTCTATAAGATAGTATTCTTGGTTATCTCATAAAATAAACTATAAATATAAATGGAAAATATTAGCTCAACATTTTTTATTGGGATGAAAACATATTGTTTGGGATAATTATGCATAGAAATATATAATAAATTACTAAATTATATAAATATCAAAAATTCAATTGATACCACATTTAGTATTAATTTTATTTACAAAAATCAACATATTCCCCAAAAAAACATTCAAAATCATGACCTAATGTATATCATTAATCCATTATTTCACCATTTCACACATTCAATCGGGTCAATAGTGAAAATTAAAATCTATAATAATCACTATCCTAACATCACATGTCTCCAAAATCGATATTGTAGTATAATGGTTCAAGTTGGGTGTTCAATGAATTTTAAAACCTAAAAAAGATCTAAAAAAATGTGTAATATAAATTTATCTATTAAAAAACATACTCTAATTTTAAATGAATAAATAATTTTGTTGGGTTGGTTCTATTTGAAAAGTTATTTTATTCATCCCTATTATGATGTAAATTCTATTTTCATGATGAAAATTCACTTTTATGGAATAATATAACTTTTTATCAGTTGACACCTATATGCATACATCTCTTACATGTGCTTAATTACACTTGGGTCATCATAATGATTTACCTATAAATTGAAACAACATATTTATATACAAGGAACGAGTCCATAAAGTTCAAACATATTGAGGAATTGGGATGAGTCTTAATTAATTAATATAAGTAGTTTTAGAAATAAATTTAAAAAAAAATAAATGAAAAAAAATAAATAAAATAGAAATATAATTATTATTTTAATTCCCCAAGTTGGGTTTTGAGAACCTCTTGATGAGAAGTTGTAGTTATAATCCATAATCGGTTAGTGGTTGGATTTTCTCAAACTTGAACCACCGCAAGCAATTATTTCTAGATTATCCCTATTTATTATTTTTTTAGAGGAATCCTTGGATAGAGTGAAATAGATACAATCCTTTATAATTTTTTATATATTTCATTGTGTGGTTAGATTATAGTATGCATCCTCCTCCTCTTATGTTCTGAATTGTTCATCTTTTTTTATGTTCTCTTCATTTCTCCATATTTTTTGTATAAATTGATCTATCAAAAGTGATGTTAAATTTTAATTTCATTTTATCAAAATTAAAACATGATGAATAACTATTAAAATAATAAATTTTAATTTTAGAATATTATATATTTTAATTTTATATATGAGCCACTATGATATCTTCTTTTACTGCCCCTAATAAATGTTCATTATCACCTGGGATCTCTAAGTTTTCCTTAGAAGGTTTATTTTTAATTTAATCATATTATACAAAGGAAAAAATTGTTAGATTATTCAATTACATTTAAATATGGGGATTTATACACAATTCATATTCATAATAATTGAATGAAATTCAAAATATGAAACATTTATGTACCTATTTGGTTTGGCTCAGAATGCTCCTTCAGTGGATAACTTTTCTAGGAGTTGGTTGTCATTAGAAAGAGGCATGTAGTCTTGATATTCTAGTATTTCATCGAATAACACCTGGTTTTTTGTTCCATAATTATCTAAAGTGAGTGATATATTCAAAGGTTCTGACTCTTATACTATATCATGAAAAATAAGATCATTTTTCATATTATATTCTTTCTCGATGTTATCAATATCATGCTTATATCCCATACATTGCTCTGTAGGAATGTCCTCCTCATGATTAATCCCCCCTATATCATCATGGTCATTTTATATTCGGATTTTAAAAAGGTTTTTTTATTAATATCCGTAAAAAACAACCCCAAACATGACGACTTCATCCAAAAATAATTAGATCTATGTAATCCCCCATCCTGGGTTCCTCTAAATGATTCCCCAAAAAGTGGAATTATGGATTCATGGATTCCTCCCATTATTCTAGAGGATGATGAATAATAGTGAGGGTACAATGATAGTAGAATAGAAAGACTATACCCCCATGCAAAGTGAATTTTTTTTGAATATTATATAATAAAATAGTGTAAGTAGATGAATATAAGTGTAGAAAAACATAATAAGATCTGTAAACACTAATAAACTTGTTAGAAACCATTCATTTAGATGAGTTAATGTAAAATATGTAAAAAAACGAAAAAGTTATTAATAAAATAAGACTTTACTATTGATAGAATGAAATAAATATATCTAAAATATTGATGGAGTTATGATTATAATCTCACCCCCTACTCCCAAGATCTCATGTCAACCCCTAGTCTATAATGTGAAAAAACACATTGCATTGTCAGGGTCCTACCCAACAACCATAAGTCATTCTAGGAACTAATGGGTGGCCTGAATTGTTTGTGAGATATACACAATAGTCCTTCTAGAATGATTTATATAAAAAACCATAATGTTCATATATTTTTTAATAATGTGTATGTAAAAAAACAATATAGTGTATATGATAATGTGGAAAAAGATAATATGCAAGTGCATGTATAAAATATTAGTATATAAATGAAATAAATATATAATATAGTATTCCATGTTCTAAGGCATACTCCCAACATATCATGTATTAATCCAATGATTTCTTTGTCCAATGTCCATCGACCAAGATTTCTATGTCTATTCCATAGAGATCTCACATAGAAATATTTGAATATACTAGGGTGGAGGCAGTTGATTAGAACTGGAACGGTATGAGCTATCCATTTGCAAGGTTATAAAGCAAGGACTCTAATATAAAATATTCACTGGCACCATTATATTCATTCTAAACTAAACCACAATATACATCATTAAACATTTTAAATTACTATTTAAGGGTCTATGTTCTTGTCCATTACCCTTTTAAATTCCAATTTATAAGACTCATTCACATTAAAAATTCACTCACTTGTGATTCAATGTGATAACATGTTATTGAATATTCCAATTATCAATTTAATTCACCGTATTATAATAATTTTCCAAATCTATACCATGTAATAAAGGTAGGGTCCATGTTAGTGTACATGCCCTTCATCAATTTAATTCATTAAATTATAAACTTTTATCAAACATGTTCGAATTGAGAAACGAAGGGTCCAAGTAAGTGTGAATTACCTTTTAGTTGTGAGGTCATCATATTCAATTCAATAGACCGTCCATCTTATTTTAGAATTCTAGATACACCCATTTCATAGATGGTTTCATTTATAAATGAAATTTTCTTAGAAGAGGTACTTAATCCCTAACATGTAGTATTTAATTAATAAACTGATTCCACTCATGATGTAAAGATGAATTCATGAAAATATATGGAATAATTATTCTAATTGGTCAAATTCACATAAAAAGTATGTTTGGATATTGTATGAAGAACACCAACCCTGAGAAAATAAGTTATAGAATAACAAACATGTTTTGGAACAATTAATATAATTTCTTTTTTATTTTGGACTCAACACATATAGGATTTATTGTGATGCAATATAGAGAAATCTATGAAACATGTATACATTAAGGGAAAGGGTATATCCCACTTATCTCATTCTTAGTAAGCCAAACTCATCCAATATCCATCTTTTATTTAACCAATAATGAGAAATACTGAAATAATTAACAAGTGATCACAAAATTGAGCATATGTGTTGAAATTAAAATAAAATCATATTTTCAAAGTGAAAAAATATAAAAAAAGAAGAGGATTAATATACTAATTGAGGAAGATCAATCATGACTGGAAATTATTTATTATGAGTCAATATAAAGTATATCCAAAAGAACATAGGAGATGGAGAAGAGGAGATTCATGACTTGGGAGGGTTTTTTTATGTGTGGAAGAATAAAAGAGGTGATAATAATACTAGAGATATTGAAAAAAGTGTATACTAAATACCTTTATCTTGATGGACAATTTAACTAACCATGAACCAACCGTGTGGTGGTAATATTCATAGAGAAAACCCCCTACACCGATAATAAAATGGTTATATAACCATGTGAATCCTATATAGTATTATCTACGCTAAAATACCATGTTCTTACATGTGTGTGCGTCCCATCAATAATGTTTCAGATATGTTGTGCACCATTACACCAAGCATCTTGATTTGGGTTCATTATTATCACTAAATATGTGTAAACCATTCCCCCCAATTTTCCTTTCTTAAATACCTTTGTTTTAACAAAAAAGAATCCCAAAATAATCTAATGACCTAAGACACTTATTAGTCCTTTATACATGCATAAAAACACTTCAATGTGTTAAAACTCTCAAACTTATATTCGAATCATGGTTTATAATTTGGAATATTCACCAAATGAGAAACTCAAATTCTATTATATTTTTCAACCATTTGAAATATTGGTACACTACAATCTCTCGAAAATAGCAATTATCCTCTAAAATAATTCTTTGGGGAACCATAAAAGCATCACCTGACCTACTTGGATCAGGAATTTATAACTCAAACAACTCCATTACATTTTAATACCTTTTGAGCAAGAACGAACTACCTTAGACACATGGTACTTAAGCCAAATAATCTTGATCCAGTGATTAAATTCAAAATTTAAACATCATGATGAATCTAACATTAGTCCTTCTAACATGATAAATTATTATCCATCATCTCATAAATTATCAACAATATGGAACTCACCACTATATGTTCATGATTTTGAAGAACAATTCTATGCCATACTACTCCCACCACTGTAATTTAATACTGAAACTCGTATTTAGTGTCCTAATGGAACTCCAAACACATTCATTGGATCATAAAATAGGAAACTACCCTCATTCCAGGATTTGGTCAAAATGTCCAAACTCTAATTGACCAACTTCAAACTTGTCATGATGTATTTTCCTAGAAAATACACTGCTGATCTTTAAAATGTACCTGTACCACAACAATTCTTTGATTTAATCTATTCCACACCAACAAAATTTCATTATTCATGAAAACTAAAGTAAAATCACTTTTTGTTAAATGATTTTTAGAATTTTTCTGACATTAATAACTGATGTTTCACTAAAAATAGATTCCATGACATTAACCTATGTAATACAAAAATTGTTCTAAGCACACCCACCGAATCCATTATAGGACTAATAGGGAGGTCTCTTGGTCAAAGAATCCTTATTAAGACGTTTATCATTTTATTAAATTGAATATGAGTTAAGAAACTACCATCGCCCAACTAGTCTTATGATCTCATGATCTTCAACATTTTAGAGATTCTAACCAGTGACTGATGTCCCGCTCCCTGCCATAAAATAATATTTCATTGTATTTATGATTAATTTTCATAATTACTATAACCATATCCCCATCCATCCATAGAGAAAATTACTATCATGGATAATATACCTCTATTATTTGAGTACTCCTATAATAATTATCCATCAACAATTCATACTTCCCAAGAATGAATTTCTTGGTGATTATTGAAATTTAAATCACATAGATTGTTACCTCCATATAATAGTAAGTAGATTACTACACACAATTTGGAATTTTTAAAGATATCCCAGAATTCTAATAATTAATAATCATTTCATGAAATATATGGTAATCTAGAATTATAGCTCTATGTATAGAAGATTCTATATTGGCGTAATTAGGATGGTGTCAAAATATGGGTCATGATCTCCTCTTCAAGAAGTACACTTATATTTTTTTGATTGGCATGTATTACTCATATGATACATGATGACATAAAACATGCTATACTTTCTTTATTAACACCTTACACCACATTTTCTGATCATGGGGGTCACATAAAAACCATGTGTCCCCTTCAACTAGACACTCATCAAGAGTATATTTTTTCAAATTTCCCAAATTTATATGTCACCATTCCCAAAAAATCAACACATTACATTCTAAAACATTGGTCATTTTCTTATTTCAATCCTCTCACTGAATATCTATTTAAAATATACCACATGAAACAAGAATGTATTATATCTATATATCCCAACACATTAGTTTTATAATAATATACCACAAATATCAAGAACTGATTCATTCATTGTAAGTCTTCTATCAACATGGTCAACCTGGTTGTGCTACATGACACATCATTTTTATCATTCTAGGATATCCCTTGGAACACTTTAAATTTAAGTATGTACATATTACATTATTTTTCAAAAATAAACCAATGTCATTAAATTATATCCTAAAGAGAGGTATAAAATTCGCAACCACCTATATTATAGTTCTTGCACTCAAATAATCATTCCCACCAAACAAATTTTGGATCCATAAAAAAACTAGTTGCTTTTCAAAAAAGAAATGGAATAAAATATTCTATAATTTTAGTACCCGAGAACATCCCATTTATCAGCCTTGTAACAATTATGTAAAATACATCATTTCCTAAATATTCATTATTTACCCCAGTGCCAACCCATTTCTTAGGTTTCCCATGATCATGATGAAATAAGATAACCTACTAGGGTCTAGGGGAATGCAATGATCTTATAGGGCTCCTACTATGTCCTACTGATCACATAAATATTGAGAAACTAGATCCATCCTCCAATAACTATGATCTCTCATTGGAGAACCATATCCCATTTTGGACCCCCATTACATAACATTAATCATTTCTATAAACTATCTATGAAAAATCAAAAACTAAAAAACGTGACCAGTTTTTTTGAACTAAAAATGTCAAAATATTAATGTAATGATATTAGGGATAACACTCACTAGGTGTACACATATTCTAATAAATCCATGAGTTCTTACTCACCATAAATCCACCCAGATATCCTGAGGGTTTCATTTTAAAACTAATAAGAGTCTTTCCTAAATCATATGGTCTAATAGGAAGTACATACCATGATTGGAATTATGGATCCAATTTTTAGCAGTTTCTCTTATCCATCGGTGCTATAAGAATGGTTACTGCATCAGTTTTAATAGAAAGAATTTATTATAAGACTAGGACATGTATATAATTTTTCTAGTCCCTATATCCTCTCATCTTTATTTATCCAACAGAATATGAATCTAACTGAGGATCACTAGAAACATATGTGTTCCTGTTCAAGATAAATTTCATAAGAAGATAAATATATCCCTTTCAAGAGGGTTAATTATATAAATACCAGTATAATATTTATGTATTTGAAATTTAATTTATATTTAGTGATTACAACATTTATATAAGATTTCATGAAAAGATATATGAAGTACTAGTTGTAATGTAAAACTATACTAGACACTTCATTTATCCAAACCCATGGAACATTAGGGAAAGTATATTAAAATTTCCATTTTATACCATTTATTTTATATATCCATAAATTTATCACAAATTGGATTGGTTAAAGAAAATGTTTATTCAATGTTATAGTGGAAAACAATCATTAGGTTGTAATTTTAATTTTAATTAAGGGAATCATCCTAATAATTAATTTCAAAATTATATGACAAGATATTAGTCATTTTAATGGTGTCAATCAGTAAAGTAATATACAATCATCGATTTATATGTACAACCATATATGTGGTTGCTGACACTATAAATAACCATCCCATTAACATAAAAATACACCCATTTTGTTATGTACCAAATCATAAAAATAATAAGGGGACACATGGGTTCCCCTCTATTTCATTAAAGATTTTTAACACCCATATTATGTTTATCTAAAATGAAACATGCACCAATTGACCTACTATAGTCTAGTTGTTCATACAAGGATTTAGTCATATGGGTTATTATTCTTATGTAATATTGGTATTACTATTTATAAGTGAAACATAAACTCGATTTTTAGCATCCATTTTTTATGTGTGACATAAAATTCTGCATATATATATATATGAATAATGGTTTCAGATGAATTACCAAACCCATATTAGAAAATGTTTTTTTCATTGAAAGTTACAATTGGAATATCATATAACTAATACTAGGTTATTATCATCAGTCTCATAATATAACATGTTCATATGTGATGGTTCTATTATATGGATAAACACACCCTATTTTATAAAATCTGATAAAAAATATAAATTGATCAATTTTCCCCATTTAATAGTAACTAGAAATGTTTCATCCCATACAAAAAAATGGTTCATAGATCACACATGGAGTAACTGGTAAATCATGTTTCGAACATCAATATTTATGGGGAAACCCATTTAAGTTTCTAAAGTCACTTTAAAACCCAATTACTATATCACAACATAATAAGGAAGTCTATCATAGCAATAATACCAGTAAACATGGAAATAGTCAATGAAAGATAGTATATAAGTAGATAATACTACCAATTAGGAAGGAAATCACACATTCATTTTATAAAATAACGATTTATAATAAACACTAATGAAATATTGACATATAAGAATTCTAATAAATCACACATGAATGTTATACAAGCTGGAATGAAAAATAAATGCCTAAAAAGGAAATCAATTTAACACGAATCAAAAAATTAAAAATGAAATATACATTTTTGGGATTTTTTTCCCTATGTGTTAGGTCCACTAGGCTAGATACCCAGAGGGTGGTGTGAATCAGGGTATGAAAAACTATGACAACTGCCCCTTTTTATCTGGTTTTGATGTTAGACAAAACCCTATTCTCTCTCCTTCTCAATGCAGAGTATGAATAAACCGTAATGAATGCATAGGACACAATGATCTTACATGGTTCACCATCACTGGGATAATTCTATAGCATCCCACCTTTTTATTACATAATCTTTCATTACATTATACAAAACTGAGGATCATTAAGGTTTAGTATCTTGGAAAGCATGAACTTAATACATGAAGACATAAAACATTCTTCATAAACACCTGAAAGGATTATTAATTTGTTCATCCTATGTTCATTACATCATCTCATAACCTGGGAGAATAAATCAAAGGAATGGGTGATTAGATGTCCCAGTAAGGGAAACAATAGAAGCATTTTTCATGTGAACATGAGATACATCAATAAAGTCATGATAAATAACTTTAAGGAATTAGAAAGAGATCATGAGGCATATAATAATAAAAAAACGTGTTTCATAATTTGAATATGTGTCTACAACATTTTACATAGAAAATAATTTCCTTATCACCATGGTCCATCCCCATGGTGTCATTAAAAAAATTACCAAGGTTATTCACATAGGTATCGTTAAAATGGTCATCTCTAGAGATTACATCTTTACTCAATGAATTTGAGCGCTATCAGGGTGCACTATTAATTTGTTATTACTTAAATGTGAGCCACATATATCATCATCAAACATTTCTTAAATAACCCATATGGAATAATGATATGGGTTTCATTTCAAAATCATAACATTTTAAAAAACTACATTAAAGACATGATCTTTATGTCACTTTAAACCGATGGAAAAGGAAAGCCGGTTTCATGTATGTAAATACCAGAATTAAAGATAGAAAATTTTGATATATATGTGAATACCCATGTATAAGAAATATCTTTTAGTATTCACTTAATAAAATAATTTAATTTTATAAAAAGAGAAATACATTTTGAGACAAACATTCTGCAGCATAATGGCTATGTTATAGGGTTTTTTAAAACATTGAAAAGAGAGCGGGAATAGGTCACCCACTCATAAATGATCCATAAAATAGTAGGGGTACAGAATATAAATTATTTAAGAACATGGTAATGAAATTTGAATGATATACCATATTAAATTAAGAACATTAAAGGAAGTCAAAAATAAGATTTCTCTTTTGAAAATTTGGCAGCCTAACGGCGTTACTTAAAACATCAAAAAATGAATTGATGAGATCAAATAGGTTATATAATCACATGAACATAAAAAGGACAATATTATAGATAGATAAGATCATAAAACAAAATAAGAAAAAGAACTTAAAATAAATGACATGAAAATAGAACATGAAAATTAAGAAGGGTGGAAGAATCCAATACAAAAATTGGCAGTCTAACGGCGCCACTTAAAAATTCCTAAAATGAAATGATGAGAGTAAGACGTGATCTCTCATATTATGATCATGAAATGGTATGTCATAGGAATATAAAATAACATTCCCCAACATAAGAAAACGGGGCTTAAATGAAATGACATACAAAAGTGTACTTAAAAATAAAGAGAGAGGTAGGATCCCTTACCTTAAAACGCAACTCTCAAAACTCAATGGTTGGGACCTTGAGGGCTTGGGGATACCTTGGGAGGACTCCTTGGGAGTTAAAGAGACCATAAATTCGTTGGGGTGGATTTGGAAATGAAATTAATGAGCGAAAGGCTTGGTATTTATAGGAGAATTGAGGGGACAAAACATTAATTGCCAAGGGACACCTCATCAGTGGTATTGGAAAAACCATGGTCTTGCCCGTGATATTTTCCCATGGTATTGGCCACATGGGACAACTAATACCTTATATTACTATTCATAAGTCTACCAGAATTATTTCATAATTATTACATCCTTAATTATGTCATTAAACACCTGAAACTCAAAAACTATATTTTTGCTCTTCACTGAAAATTCAACTTTCTCAAAAAAATATCAAATTTTCACCTTAACCAAATATCGATGCCCAGATTTCAAAAATGAAAACCATTTTAGGAAAAAAAATTTCTAAATATTTTTAATTTAAATTTTAAATAAAAACACTATTCACAGAAATTCAATTGTTTCAGAAAAGTCCCAAAAATGCACCTTAACCAAATATCGATGCTATGGTTTCAAAAATAAACTGCATTTTATAAAAATAATTTTATAAATAATTTTAATTTAATTTTAAAATAAAAAACACTATTCACCAAAAAAAACTAATACTTAACCAATACTTTCTAGAACAATTATTTACCTATTTTATTGAATCACATTACATTATCAAAGTGCCTAGATTATATTAATACTTTTTTAGGCGAGGTTACTTAATCCATTAGATCACATTACTAATCATAAGAGTACAATCACTATTCATAATTTACTATTCATCAAAAAATATATTGATCTTATTTGACTCTAAATTTCATACTGAACATAACTGTAGTAGACCATTTTTTCAAAATCATTACACATAATTAATTATTTAAGGTTTACATAAATAATTTTAAAAATAACCTTTTTCTAAAATTCATCAATAATAAGCATACTATATTTATCCGGAAATTTGAAAATTCACAAACATCCCCATAAGAAGAAATCAAAATTTTTATTTAAATCAAAAGATTACAGAAGGCAGTTATTGTCTCGTTACATAGCCCGTTATACCTTCAGCATAGGACCTAAGAGTATGGTGTGCTAGGGTGATAGAATCTTGGGGAGGCTTTGCCAAAATTGCATGGGTAGTGATTTCTATCAGTATGAACTTCTCGCAAATGTGATTCCGTTCCAACTTCACAAGATTAAGTTCGACTTGAGTTTGGACCATAGAAAATCCCAAAGGTTCTACCTCCTTCCCGAGATCTGTCAAATGGGCTTCGATCGGCTCGAGACTACTGGAATGGGCCATCAAATATTCTTTCAATATTAATTAATCAAGATCACTTCTATTTATAGACAATAATTGCAACATTTAGTTTCAAACGGTCAGACTGACCAACAGTCATATAACAGTCGAAACCCAATGGTCATATTTTAATTATACTCATTTTATTAAATAAAATGGTTTTGTTGAGTATAAAATAAAATAACACACAAAGTTAAGAAACAAAATTTATTCAAAATTTCGGGTTGTTACAATCTTCCCCCCTTAATAAATTGCTTCCTCGAAATTTTAAAATTGGGTTTGGAAATTTTGTTGAAATTCCCACATCAGAAATAGAGTAAGTAAAACTATTACTTTAAAATAATGAAAGTGAAGTACAATGGTCACCCGAGTAAACCCATACTATGATTCCATGAAGGATAAAATGGATATGGAAGAGAAAACAAAGGGTCATGTTCCAATGGAGAGTGATAGAAAACATGATTAGGATAAAATTAACCACAAGAAGGTCAAAAACATAAGATGTGTTAAACGGTATTTGATCAGCATGTAATAAACGTAAACCAAAAACGTTTTTGTTTTACATTCCTTTTCATAATATTGAGGAATTCATTTACTACATAGAAAAACATGTGGAAATATACTTACCTTTATGCAGAGTATCATCCCTTAATAAGATTCCACCAAGACTAATATTTTCTCTAGAAAAAGAGCTTTAAAAAACACTTAGTCTCATCAAAATCACAAGAATCATCTTCTATAGAATAACATAATCCACAAAAGAAGAACTATATTTTTCCCTTTCCTTTAGTCATCAAAAAAAACTAAAAAGGTCAGTATGAGATCATATAATCCCCAAATTGTATAATCCTTTATAAAAAAACTATTATTAATCTCTAAACTTCAACAAATGTACCCAATGTTCTAGAAATACCATTCAATACACAATCATCCATAAAATTATTCAGAATAATCTAATCTAAGATTGGAAGCCAAAACTAATAAGGATTTAGTCACATAGTCTTCCCCAATAAATATTAACATTAATCTCCAAATAAAATCGACGACTATTAAATTCTCATACTAAAGTGTAATTAACTTATTCACATATTCTCTATGCATGGTTCATCATTTTCTAGAAATAACCAAAATCACCATATATCCCCAATAAATACAAAAATTCTTACATTAAAAATCAACCATTCACCCTCAATTTAAATCTTGTAGTATTTTATTTCCCCTGGGAATATAGTACTTCCAAATAGGAAACATCATCCGAAGTAACCTTTTTAATTTAATCACCAAATCATTTTCTTATATAAAGGATATCCATTTGATAAACATAATCTTCCAAAATCAACTTATTTTTGATCCATAAAATAGCAGGTGCATTAGTTAGTCTGAAGGGCATAACAACACACTCATAATTCCCATATCTTGATTGGAAGGCAGTATTTGGAATATCTTCATTCATGACCCTCAATTGATGATAATCAGAATAAAGATCAATCTTAGAGAATACTTTAGCCTCACAAATTTGGTAAAATATGTCATCAATTCATGGAAGTGAGTATGTGTTCTTCACTATGATCCCATTCAGTACACTATAATCATTGAATAGCTACATCAATCCATCCTTCTTCTTCATAAAGAGAACTGGTTCTCCCTAAGGAGGCACACTTGGTCTTATAAATCCATTCTCCAAAAGATCACATATTTGTTTCTATAATTAATCTAGCTCCACATTTTCCATCCAATACGGGGTATTTGACATCAAATGAGATCCAGCTACGAGTTCAATGGAGAACTATACCACTCTTTATGGGGGAGGTCTAGGTAACTCCTCATTAAATTCAACAATGAATTCATTGACAATGTGGAAATTTTCTAAAAGAATAAATTCATCTTGAGAAACTTATATCATTTACAAATATTTTAACTAAAATGGATTTTATGTATTAAAACACCATGCTTATACAATTATATTTTTCTATAATTTCTTCATAATGATTCACAAAAATCACGTAATTAAGAAAACATATCCCCCATGAGTGTCGTAACCAAGAGTGCTATAAGGCCCGTTGTTGGGTACCAGTTCCAATTCGAGTCTAGATCAAAGCATTGTTTTTAGGGTTTACCTCTTTGTACATCTATTCCAGAGCAACCTATACCTGCTCGTATCCAGATAGTGATGTATTTGCTTGATAAACCACTTACTCAATACTCACCAATATACCAAGAAGATTTTCTATATTTAAAAATTCTATAGGGTTCTTCCTAAAGTTTTCATATCCTAATTTCCGTTAATAAATTTACATATCCTTTGATACTAACTATAGCATCCCACCTTTTATCACATAAACTTTCATTAAATTATACAAAACTGAGGATCTTTAAGGTTTATTATCTTGGAAATCAGGAACTTAATACATGAAGACATAAAACATTCATCTTAAACACTTGAAAGTATTCTTCATTTGTTCATCCTATGTTTATTACAACATCTCATAACATGGGAGCATACATCAAAGTAAAGGGTGAGTAGAAGGCCCAGTAAGGGAAACAAGAGAAATATTTTACATGTGAACTTGACATATATCAATTACGTTCTGATAAATAACATTAAGGATTGCGAAAGAGTTCATGAGGGATATCATAATGAAAATAACGTGTCTCATAACTTGAATATGTGGCTACAAAATTTAACATATAAAATCATTTACGTATCACCAAGGTCTATCCGCAAGGTGTCATTAAAAAGATTACCAAGGTTATTCACCACGGTATCGTTAAAACGGTCATCTCTAGAGATTAAGTATTTACCCAATTCATTGGAGATCAATAAGGGAACTCCCTTAATTTGTATATAATTACATGTGAACCACATATAATATCATAAAAAATTTCATAAATAACCCATATATCATAATATAAATGGGGTTTATTTCGTAATCATAACATTTAAAAAAACTGCTTTAAAGACATGATATTTATGTCACTTTAAACCCACAGAAAAGGAAAGTGGGATTCATGTATTTAAATCCCATAATTAAAATAGAATATTTTGATATATATGTGAATACCCATCTAGAAGAAGTATCTTTCAGTATACACTTATTAAAATAAAATAATTTGAGAAAAAGGGATGGACATTTTGAGACAAAAATTCTGCAGCATAACAGCTGTGTTAGAGGGTTTTAGAAAACATTGAAAAGAGAGGGGACATGGGTCACCCACTCATAAATGATCCATAAAAAAGTAGGGGTACAGAATATAATGGATTTAATAACATGGTAAAGAAATTTTAATGATATACCATATGAAATGAATAACTTGAAAGGAAGTCAAAAATAAGATTTCTGTTACGAAAATTCGGCAGCCTAATAGTGTTACTTAAAACATATAAAATTGAATTGATGAGATCAAATAGGATATCTCATCATACTAACATAAAATTTAATGTATTATAGATATAGAAGATCATACAACAACATATGAAATGGAACTTTAAATAAATGACATGAAAATAGAACGTGAAAAATGAGAAGGGTGGAAGAATCCCTGACATACATTCGGCAGCCTAACGGCCCACTTAAACACTCATAAAACGAAATGATGAGAGTAAGTGGGGATCTCTAGTCATTTGATAATGAAAATAGAAGTAATAAAAATATGAAATAACATCCCCCAACATAATAAAATGGGGCTTAAATGAAATGACATATAAAAGTGTACTTGAAAAGAAAGAAAGAGGTAGGATCCATTACCTTAAAACGTAACTCTTAAAACTCGATGGTCGGGACCTTGAAGGCTTGAGGGAACCATGTGAGGACTACATGAGAGGTAAAGAGACCAGAAATTCATTGGGGAGGTTTTGGAAATGAAATTGATGAGGTAATGTCTTGGTATTTATAAGAGAAGTGAGGGGATAAATCATTAATTGCCGAGGGACACCTCATCAGTGGTATTGGAAAAACCATGGCCTTTACCATGGTATTTTACCATGTTATTGGCCACATGGGACACCTAATACCTTATATTAATATTCAAAAGTCATCCAGAATTATTTCATATTTATTACATCCTTAATTATTTCATTAATCACCCGAAACTCAAAAACTGTATTTTCACTATTCACCGAAAATTCGACTTTCTCCGAAAAATCCCAAAAATTCTCCTTAAACAAATATAAATTATCTGATTTCAAAAATGTAATCCATTTTTATAAAATAATTTTATAAAAATTCTTAGTTTAGTTTTTAAATAAAAACATTTTCAACTGAAAACTCTACTATTTCAGAAAAATCCCAAAAATTCACCTTATCCAAATATCGATGCTATGATTTTAAAACTGAAATCTATTTTATAAAAATAATTTTTGAAATATTTTTAATTAAAATTTAAAATAAAAATAACTATGCACCAAAAAAACTTACAATTAACCAATACCTTCTGGAACAATTATTTACCTATTTTATTGAATCACATTACTTAATCAAGGTGCTTAGATTATATAAATACTTTCTTAAGTGAGTTTACTTAATCCATTTGATCACATTACTAATCATAAGCATAAAATCACTATCCATAATTTACTATTCCTCAAACATTATGTTTATCTTATTGGACTCAAAATTTATTACTGAACATAACTGTAGAAGAAATGTTTTTGAAAGTATTTACACATTATTAAATATGTAAGGTTTACATAAATTTTTAAAAAATATCCTTTTTCATAAAATACATCAATAATATGCAAACTATATTTATCCAGACACTTGAAAATTTACAAACATAACTATACGAATAATTCACAATTTTTATTTAAATTAATGGATTACACAAGGAAGTTATGGTCTCATTACATAGCCCCTTATAACACCAGCATTGGACCTAAGAGAATGATGTACTTAGGTGAAAAAATCATGGGGCGGCTCGGCCAACATTTCCCGGGTAGTGATTTCAATCAGCTTGAACTTCTTGCAAAGTATATTATGTTCCAACATCAGACGATGAATTTCAGCTTCAGTTTTGTCCTTAGTAAAGTCCAAAGGTGCTAGCTTCTTCTTGAGTTCCATCAAATGGGCTTCGATTGGCCCGAGACTACTAGATGGGGCCGTCAAACCTTCTTTCTGTATTAATTAAAGAATATCACTTGTATTTATAGAAAATAATCAAAACATTTAGTTTCCAACATTCATATTGAACAACATCCATATAACCGTCGAAATCCAACAATCTTATTTTATTTATACTCATTTTATTAAATGAAATAGTTTTGTTGAGTATAAAATAAAATAACACACAAACTTAGGAAACAATATTTATTCAAAATTTTGGGTCATTACTACTTCTGAAGAGCAAACACTTGCAGTGTGATAATGTACGAATTCCACTATAATTGCACTACAATTAACAAGTTTGAAGCGGATTCATTGTCCCTCTTGGTTTACCACCACTCACAATTTGAGAACTCACTCCACTTTCAACTGAAGTGTGAACACTCCTTCTTCAGAAGATCCACTCACAGTTTATAGACATATAGGTCTCTTTATTACCAATAATTAATGCATCCTCCACTGTATTTAGATTCCCTATTAATGTCCAAATTTCATCCACTAGAGAATACATATTTTCCCATGAACACCGGGCAACTGACTTTGGAAACACCTTCGCAATGCACCTTATTTTGCGAGGCTCCAAAATTCGTGAAGATCAAACATGAATTCAAAAATATCATGCCTTTTCATGAATATCAAGCCTTTAAAAATTCTAGACATTCATGGAGCTCAATTCAACGTAGAGCGACTTCCTTCATAAATCTCATTGAGCCAACGTGGAGCTCACAACTTTTGCCGAGCAAAATTAGCCTCTGCAAAGCTCTTCTTTCATGAAACACGCTTCCTTCTCGAACCACCTTTGTGACCTGAGAGAAAATGATTTTCTTTAAAAACTATCTACTTAACTCAAAGGGGATGATGCCTATTTATAGTAGATTCCAACGAACCACGAACCATCTGAGCGAAGTCAATGCCACATCATCTCAAATTGCGTTGCTCCAAAAATTCTGCCGAAATTCTCTCAATATCGTGTAGCACCATGGTAATTTTCTGATCCGCAACTCATTTTAATCATTGATCATCCCATAAATCCCTTCGCGACTTCACCGAGAAGATCCACTCAAAATGATTTTCACTGCCGCAATACTCTTCGACTCTGTCATTCATGAATCTCGCTGTAATCATGATGCATCACCATCAACATTCTTATGGTCCTCACAAAATCCAATCCATGAAACATATCTTTTCAAAACTCATTTCTTTTCCATATTTTCATGAGATCTTCAAGGAAATCCATATTTCACGATCCTCATCAAACTCCAAATTTTGGACCCGAAAAATTTGGCAAACACTGGAAAATGGAGCCACATTCAATATATTCTTTTATACTGCCTCCAAATCATCCATTCCATTGTCATGGTTCTTTGTCAACATGGATTGTCAACAACGTATCTAGAACTGGACAATTCACCTTGGAAACCTTCTTTGGAAACAAATACCATCAACCAAAAAATTATTCAATGATACCTTGAGGGATTTTTTCCCAACACTATCTGATGATGATGATGCATGAATAAAACCGCTAATCTTGTTATACCCGTCAAGAGGAAAATATCGTTAATTAATAAGTATTGTATACACATCAATCACTCAAGTAGATATATTAATAAACAATAATAGTGAACAACAAGAAATACAATTGTATCCTTAGAAACACGACCTTTACCTCAGGTGTGTATTGTTTAGAACTGAAAATTATCTATTTAAAATGTGATGACATGTTCCTAGTTTCTAATATACTATTAGAGAATAGAAACACAAAAGGAAAATATTTTCTTTGATACCATTTGAAACATTTAAAAATAGGATACACTAAAACATCGCACAATGATAATGGATACATGGCCTCAATCATCACTCTCTATATTACAGAGCCTTGAAATTAGAAACAGGGAATAATTATGATTTTGGGTGGAGACTATAACCTCATGTTTGGATTAGTAATTTTGTATGTATCATGAATTCGTAGAAGAAATAGATGAATAACATAGTTTTGAATGAAACTCAAAACTAAAAATCTAATAAATGATATATAAACATACATGAACAATAAACAATTTACTAAAATTAAAAACACATAAGAATGTACAAATTCCACATGACTAGATAGAAAAAAAATTCAATAAATGTGACCACTTTCGAATGGAATCCGACGTACAAGCTCAGTTGCTACTCCGATGCTCCCATGTCTAGTCCTATCACATAAATTGAAACTAAACAAATAATTATCTATTACCTAACCTATGACCAGATTTCATTAAATGTACCAATGGAAATCCTAGAAATGGTGTGAGATATACATATAAGGCCCCCACCAATTGTGTCTAAAACAAATCATTCTTATGTATATAATTTGTAATAGTGATCATGTATAATAGGAATAAGATGTAATTGATACTATAGTATAATCCAATCTATAATTACATGTAGTGAAATTATTTATATCAATAATAAACTATTTAATTGAGTAGTTAAATGTCTAAATTATATGCTAGAAATATCATGTACTAGGGCTACAAGGTCTAGGACCCAAGTCCATCATCTATGAAATCCTCTTCGAGTCCATGAAGTCCATCACTAGAAAATGCATCATATAATTTAGACGATCCCAAGGAGTAAATGTGGTCCAATAAAGTTAGTTTGATTGCTATAAACCATGGAATACAAAATAAAAAAATCATATGTGGCGTACAGGGGTGTCAGTTCTATACTAAAATTTCAATAAATAACCATTTCACATAAGGGATCATGGGTAAATATTCGTGTGCATTCCCTTTATCAATTTCAATATAAAACATTTGTTACTTGTAATAATTAACTTACATGTGATACAAATAGGATTAATGTTAGTTTCTATTATCTTTATAGATTAAAATAATCAAATTATAAATATTTATGAAATTTATACCAATTGATATATAGAGGGTCCTTATTAGTTTCAATTTCCTTCACACATTTAATTAATCACGTTATAAATTTTCATCTAGTCTCAATTATTTTATAAAAGTATGGTCCGTGTTTGTTTCCATGACCTTTTTATAAAATAATTCATCACATTAAATTAAAGAGGTCATCAATCACATTGAATTATTCTTAATTAATCCAATTCATCAACCCTTTAATTTATAAATTGCATGGTTCAACCATATATATTTAATCATTAACATTGTATTTTTTCTTAATGAACTATATCCACTAATAATGTAAATCTCTTCTCAAATGAAGGGTTTTCATAATTATAGGTATTCCATGAACTCACCACAGAGGTTTTTTATGTTGAGTTCAAGGACCTCTAACCATAAAGGGGTATATAAAATACCAAACATGTTGTAAAATATTTAATTTAATGAATTATAAATTTTTTATTCAATTTTTGGGGGTTTTATGTGTAAACTATGTCAAAATCTATAAAACACCATGTATTTAAAGCAATCATTATAGAATACCTTCTTCTTTAGTAGTAATCCAGACTCTTCCATTATCACGAATTGATTCATCTTGGAATGAGTGAAAATGGAATAATTTTTAAACACCCAGAAAATATGGAATATCAAATATTATAAAAAATAATATAAAATATGGAAAGAGAAAATGAGATAATAAGGATGTTCAATCAAATAATAACAGATTTTGATCTACTATGAATGATAGTTCAACACAACAATTGAAGAAAAAGGACATCCATAAAAACATAGGTGAGGGAATGGAGGAGAGATAAAACTAGAGGGTGTTTTTGAATGGGTGGGACAAAAAAGGGGGGGTGTGGAATAAAGGATATAAGATAAAATAAGTTATTTATATCCCTTTAATGATACATAATGCATTGCCACATATATTTTCCAACCTTTAACCAACCATGTGGTACTATTGTCTAAAGTGATAACCACCTTATATGGATAGGCGAACGATTAAACTAACCACTCATAACCATTGTACTCAAATCTATAATAAGATATATAGTCATTTCATGGTCAGGACACCCATCATGACAAATTTATAAAAGCCTTGTGTGTATATAATAGACCACATAGTAGGGATGAATAGTTTTCTAAAACCACGTACAAACCATGTTCTCATATTTTCTTTTCCAAAAAACCAACATTTTAAATCCTGGAACTTCTAAACCTCAACGAAACACCAAATACACCCTTTTGTATATAAAAAATGTCTAAAAACACATATTGGTTTTCAAAACTCTCTTATTTATATACCAAATAATGGATTATAATTTTTCCCATTCATCAAATAAAAAAATCAACTTTCAATATTCAACCCATCCAAAACAAAGGACATTACAATCTAGCAGTGCTTCATATAAGGACTATCAATCATATTCAGGAAACTCTAAGGTATATCATGATATTAAATGGGGGATATTCCATTTTCACATGATTTTATATAGTGTGATAAAATCCTTAGCATCTCTTTATTTAATTCATTGTCGACTACTTTTTATTGGTGTTCCCCCAATGAGTAATCACTTCATAAAAAATATGACCAGTTTCGATACATAATGAAAATAATTATATTTTTTTATAATTTTAAAAATAATGAAAATTACCTAAAAAATATGTGAATTTATAATAAATAAAAGAAATACAACTCAGATCCCCAATAAGAGTTTCAATTTTGATGTTCCTATCATATAATGGTATAATAGAATTTTTTATATAATGTATTTAATAGTAGTAGAATGGTGTCTTCTCAATTAAGAAGCATCAAATTCAATCGATGAATTAATTCGAATTAACAAAATATATTTAATTTTTTTTAATAATTCTGCAATCAATTCTTTTCTAGATTTTTATTGTAAGAGATATGAAAAATAATACAAAAACATAATATAAATGGAAATTTCAATAAATGAAATTAGGAGAAAGTTCATAGTCCTCAAGGATTTTTTAGGCATGTTCCTTTATTATTTTTTCATTATTTAGATACAGTATGAGAATTCATTTTATGAAATCTAATAACTAAAATAATTTTATTTTAATTTATTGGGTGTGGTGTTTTGGTAGGCCAATGAATCATCATTGGAACACAAAATCCAACATCCAAATATAGATTTCTAGTATAACCCCATGACTAAGAAGGAAATTCCTAGGATTCCTTCCTCCACTGCAAGTCATTTCATCCAATCTTGTATCCTCAACATCCCCATATGAAGAGTATTACCTAAGAGAAGGGAAGGAAATGAACTAAATCAATTGAAATTCATGAATTTGTGATCTTTGATTGGGTAAATTAATAAAAGCCCCATTAAATATTCCCTCATTAAACAAAACAAGATTCAAACATTAAAAATTAATCACACAATAATTATTAATTTTGAGAATTATTATCAAACTCCAAGCCTTAGGTAAGTCACCATTGATTATAGTAGGAATGATATGAGAATAAAATATGGGAGGAGAAAATGAAATATAAATTGGGATTGGAAGATAAAATTTTAACACTTAGAATAAATAAGATAACTTTACAAGGAAAAAAGAAATTGGAAATAAAAGGAAACCTAAAGCATAGGAACATGAACCAGGATTAAATGAGGAAGATCATTGGGAACACAATGTTTTTCCAATCCCCATGAACTCTTATTTATATGTCTAAATGATTCTATACTATTAATAAATTGATTCTGTAAATGAATCAAAAATACATTACAAGAAAATCACGGCAGTGCTTAAACCTTAATAGCACATTCAATGCCTTAAATTTGTTATAAAACTATATTTATTCTTTCCTCCATTTTATTTAAAATATAAAATATCATTTTCCACCATAAAACAATAAATGCATAAACCTAGGATGTTTCATAGATTGAAATTTCAACCATAATAAATTTTAACTATGGGGTCACAACATTACACATATGTGTCATGTCGGGACCCATATGTATCATGCCGGGAAACATGTGTTTATTCTATAGATCCATATTTTTCATCCCATTTTACATCCTCCTAACTTCTCTAATGTATACTATGTAAAATAATGAATTAATTCTGACATGAATTGTTCATTTCCCATAGATTTTTATTTTTTCAATTGGGATGTTTAGTTTTGAGGACTGGAAACGAGGAATGATGTATAATTTATCACCAATAATAATTTGTGTCATGATGACATCAACTTTATTCTCATTTTTAGATTATTTAAAATTTTCTACCACAAATTAAAAAATAATTACACATTTGTAAAATTATTCATTTAACTTTAAAAATAATATAATTAATATTCAAATATGTATGAAAAATATTATTCTATCAAAAAACATATTGATGTTTATTATCATCTAAAAAGTTCTTATATGAGGGATAATATTTTATGCATATGTAGCTTTAAAAAATCTTATTTTATTATTGGAGGACTAAAATGGTTTTTTTAATCTTTAAAGGGGATACATACATCAAATAAAATGGGTACATGACCACAATGTTATAATACTTCATTGAATATGAGTAGAATGAAAAATGTTTAACATTATGGGTATATGAATCAGCTCGAATACTTGGGTTATGGGAAGTGTTTATCATAACCCAGGAATATTTGATTCATTGAGATATTGTGATCAGTCGGTGCAGGTAGGCCATCAGCAAAAACAAAAATCGATATCCCATACACATAGGATACTATCTCATTTTTATGAGAAAATTTCACATTGTATCAAACTTTATACTAAGAACATGTTCTTAGGAATTGTTTTATTCACTATTGGATCCCCAAGATGTCCATTTAGGTCAGTCAGTACTTGTTACTAATATTCTATAGTGGATAAAAAATAGTATGTGGGATCAATTTCCATTAAATTCCAAGAGAATATAAACTCAAGGAAATAGTGTATATTAACAAAAATATTAAGGGTATGAAGTTTATTTATGGGGGATGTAAAAATAAAGAATTATTTTGGAACCCAAATGGTTACACAATCATGTACTGAACACATTATCAATGGAAAAGGATAAAAATGATTTTTGGGTACACAATCATCATAATGAGTGATTTTTTCAATGTGTAATCCTTATTTATTTTAGTTTAACATCTTGGGTGAATGACATGGTTCACTAAATTTGTGTAAAGTGTATCTCAATTTCACTAGTCTCGGTATATTTTTATGTTATCTATGCAAAAAATATTCCATCACTCTGAGAAAAATAGGATATGAAAGTGAAGAAAAAACAATTACTAAAGAGATCTCGGTATAGAACTTGTGGTGTCATTAAGACTTCGATGAATGAATGACCCTATGCTAGTTTTGTTCTAATTAAATAAATCTGTTAAAAATAATGATGATCCATGGATGGACCTATAATAAATGGTCCAAACACTACCATGTATCCCATTAATATGTGAATCAAGTATCATGTAGTTATAATATTGTAGTAACTATATAGATATTATTCATACATATGGATGGGAAATTTTCATTATTTAATTGATCTTGATCACATATAGTTAATTTACACTGAATATAAGTCCATGGGTAATAATATTGGAAACCTAATATGAATGATAATTCAACTCAATGATTAATGATAGGCTACTGTTTTTTCATGTAGGGTCATTGGAGAATACAAAACATGTTCTGGTATACCCCTATAGTAGAAATATTTTACAATTACCAATATCATATGTAAAATGTTGTAGGTCCCACCCAATAAACCCTAGGTGCATTGTTTTATTAATAAAAGGAAATATCACTATTTATTTTGAACTCAAGAAACGATGACATAAATTGTATCACTGTTTACCCCGATGTGAGAAAGATGAGTTTTACATATAAAATCATGTGGTAAGGATGTTTTTAAAAACACTTAACATTATATAGTATGGATATCTTCTATTTTGTTTAACTTCAAAATGTATGGATATAGAGGGTATACTTCTCTAGATGGATAAACATCAATAGTATTTCCTATAAGTTAGATATTGACCATGGGGTGGTGTTTATAATTTTTTATGGGGATGTATATATTTTCTAACCATAATTCTGAGAACCTATTTATATGATGGAGTCTTTAAAATGGGATTATTTTCTTTTCTGGGTGAGAAATCATCATAGGAAGGTCATCCATAGTGGATATCTGTGGTAGGTTCCCTGTAATCTATTTATGTACTATGACGAGGAGAAATATATCTATATTTTTTATCTTATTCTTTAAATAAATAGTTAACATAGCACTAGGGTAATATATATATATATATATATTTTATAGCACCAAGGACACATACATTGATAATTGATGGAATTTAGCTATATCCTGGGACATTGAGGGAATATACCATCTATACATTTGGGTTTGAGGATGAGTATGAGATTCATATGTGGTGGTAACTATAATGTGTTGTTAATCATCTATTTATAAAGTAATATGAGCCCACTATTAATAAGATACTAGTTTTTTTATTTTGTTTATATATTATTAATGAAAATATGGGACCATATTTGGGTGGTTGTCGGAATATTCATGGAAACCTTGGTTGAAGAGAGGATATGAGCATGATTTTGAAATTAAATCACCCCTAATATGTGTCAATAGACCAAGGGAATATGATAATTAATATGGGACTCCTCCAATATATCATATGATTGATCCTGGGGTAATTTAGGATCAACAAGAGGTGAAATATGCCCCTAAACCCTATATGATGTTGTAATATGATGAGTAGCTTTATTGGTAGGGATATGATCCTCTTGTGTGGGGGATTCTAAATAAAATTATGCACTAATTTAGACTGATGATATAAACTTAGTATTGGACTATTTGGTGATATTACAAATTTTGTTTGATATGAACATAAACAAATTCTGAAGTTATTGTCAAAATCATTTTATGAACCACAATAAAATTACAAATATGGCTATATTCATTTTCCTCGTACTTTATCATAATATTATATTAATACTTTTGGATGGGAGAATGGATATTTTCTTAATCTAGAGTATCCATCAATTCATGTTTATTATGTAGATATTATGTTCTGGATCGTAGGATATTAATAATTTTGTCTCCCAATATCATTTCTAGAATATTCCAATGAAGCTCCTTCCTCTTTTACATTATTTATTGTCACATAATAAGGGTATATTCATGGATATAGGCCTATTTATTCTCCATTGAAAGTATATTTTAGTATATATCTTCAATTGAAGTGGGAATTATTCCCTCTTTTATCCTCCTTTTTGATTTAGAATATATTGATGGGATTTATGAATGGGTGTTGGGATAAGGTATTACCCATGATTGCAACTGGAATATTTTAGAAGACTAGTTTTAGGAAAGTAGTGAAATGAAATTTCTCACTCAAAGACTCTAAAATATGCGAATAGTATTTACCGGTTGAAACATGAATTTTTGCCCTCTCCATTTTATCTAAAGAGTTCCACATCATGGAGATATTCTTGGTTCAAGGATATGATCATCCAAAGAGGACACATATCCATTAGTTCCCTCAACATGAAATTGAGGGAAATAGTTTGGATAAAGGTGGAGGTAAAAGTTTAAAGGATATACCATGGGATGATTTGAAATGAGATAGTGTCATTGTTGACTCTTTGTTCCACCTTCATATTATAAGGAACATGTTGTTTGTCACACCTCAATGATCAAATCCTAAAGTAGTTGGTAGTAGAGAAAAGTTTTGAATTATTTATCGCGACATTTCATGAATGAGGGTGTCCAATGAGATTTAGTATTTCAAAACCTAAAGTAAACACTTTTGTTCGGTATTTCCCCATATAAGTGTTACTCCCCACTATCACATTTTCCATGTGATGAGAATAATATCTCCCAAATATTAGGATTCCATATAGTTTATCTTCATGAGACCAAGAAATTTTTATTCTAGTTTAATTCTATTATGTAAGGATGTATGTTTTATACAGTTTGTGAGAATGTTAAGAGGACTTGGGGGCCTCTTAGTTTAAATTATTTCTTCGACGACTTTTTTATGAAGATGAAAACATGTATAAGCCTTTATCCAAATTACATATGGGAAGAGAGATGAAATAAATAAGGTCTTTAAATGACTAAATAAAATTTTATTGGTTATTGATTAGTTAGATTAGTTTTACCATTAGTAGTCAATGATACCGGTGCCAAACCACCAGATTAAAAGGTAATGGTGTTTATGTTGACCATTCCTCTGAGACCAAAACATTCCACAAGTAAATGTTCTCTAGAATGGTATTTTTCACCAAAAAATCATTATAGGGTCTCTTAAGATCAGTTTTTCCATTTCAGTGATATTATATTGGTGATAACCAAGAAGATATTAGCTCAATAGTCATTGAATGATTAGAGAATATGGGCCCAAGGCATTGGGTGATTTAGATATGAAAATGTGACATATGTTTTTTAGTCGAAAAAAGATTCTTCCTAAAGGATTTGGAACAATTATTGGAAAAGTGTTAACATGACATGGGTTTATTAAATATGAAAATGGATAATTGGTTTATGGAAGATTTAGTTTTTTCCTATTTTTATTATTTAGATGGATTATCAACTCATGTAAATTGGGTCTTCATTAGAGATACCTACCTCAAAATGAAAGGGTGTAAAAGTACAATTTTATAATCATTATTTCAAAATGTGTAAAATCAAGGGTATAGAAATAAACTTGAATAGTTGTCTTATGATAAGTGTAAATCATAACCCATGGATATATAAGTCAGTTAGAGGTGGAAAATAGTGGAAGCATATTGACCATTAGTAATTGTGGAAACCCTTATCATATAATATAATGGTTTTAAGGATTAATGATTCTATATAATGAAAATATCCACTAGTCACAAGATCATAGTCTTTGTGTTATTTACTAGTGAATTTTGAACACGTCCCTTGGGATCTGTTAGTCCATCTATAAAATATTCTATAATGTAGAACTAGGAATTCATGTACACATGGTCTATGGAATTCCAAAATAATATGAAATGAAATCATCAGTTAGTGTTAACTGATATACATGATGTATGAAATTGGTTCCTAAAAACCATAATATTCAAGAAGGTTTTCATCACCCAAAAGGCTATTCCAACATGTAATAAACACAGTTTCAGGGAGATGGGATAAAAATTGTTATTATAAAGTACATATTCTTCTTAAGATATGTAATTCTCAATGTGAATACCTCATATCAGGTATTTTACCATCAACCGATAATAAAGTGGTTACCATTCATTGAATAAAATTCATCCCAATCACACTAGATAGAGAGTCCTTTTAGGTTATCTAATCTCACATGATTAATTATTGATGTGGTAGACAAGAGGCTAATTGGATTTCAACAAAACATTATGTATGTTAAAAATAGAGAACATTTCATGAATTTCACATTTTAAGGTGCAATGGAATCAATACAAGGATCTAGATATCTTAATGTTATATGGTTTGGAGTTATAGAAATTCATGTCTAAGTCTAAAAATGAAGATCCAAGAATAATTTATTATTATATAGTGTTGAAATCATGTGATATTAAGTTCTTATATATATGTACCATCACGTGGATCATGATTAGGGATTGTGGTATTTTATTTTATCCACATATCTAACTCATATATATTGAATTGTAGATGAAATGATATCTGAGATTGAGAAAGATATAAATCTAATATGGATAATGATTCAATTATAAGATGAAGGTGGGGCTAATTTTTCCTCATATAGGTTCATTTGAGATAACTCATCATGTATTTTTAAACCCAGACACTAGTGATCATTTATGTTGGTCTATATCATATGTTAAAGGGGAGATATGTCCACAATGTTAACATATGTAGTGAAATTTAATGTCTTTTGACAAGGTACACCATCCAGCTTTAATATTTTATAATAATAATATAATAAGATTCATAATTTAAATTTATTTATATGTATTTATTACATTTAGTATAACATCATGTGATGAGGGTGATTTCGGTGTTGTTTAATGTCATTTGGTGGGGACATATTCCGACATAACATTCAAGGAAGGGCGATTTTCTAATGTTTCTAGAATGAATAATATGTATGTTTCATGATTTTTTGGATCCTCTAACTCTGAAAATCCATCATCATATTTTTTTATCAAATATTTACAGAACAAGCAACCATAATTTATATTCCTTAATAACCTATTGTAAAAAAAGTAATTGATTTTGAAAATCATGGATGTGGGTCTATTACTTCCAGTGGGCTAATAAGGATTATCTCTACTAAAAACATGAATCTTTAATTTTTATTTTCTGTTAAAACACAAAATTCCTTGTTTTTCTTATTGTTTAGGGGTATTCAACAATTTTTATAAAATTTCAACCCAACTCTATTGCAAAATATGTGATTATATTCAAAATTTTCCAATGATTGGTGTGGGGATTATGGTGTTAATTCCTCCAATATCACCTGATTGAGTTTTTTATCTAGCTAGTATTTATATTTTTTGAAACTGTTAATTGTATTCCAAAGGCATCGATCTTATTGGTGGTAATTGTCATTTATTCTCTAATACACATATTTTTCGTTCCTTATTACTGAGTGTGTAATAAAATAATTCTCTATAGAATAGATGATATATATGGAGATGTATTGTGATAGGATGAAATATACAATTCCCTATCATTCATGAATAATTGAATGACTATGATACTTCCCTAGTGTTCCACATACTCCTCTATAATCAATGTCACATGGATAAATTTATTTTTTTGGATCATTATCTCTATCCTTTTTCAATTTTGGGGAAGGTGTTGATTTAATAGGGGTCCTGGATGATGATAATGCATCGCACAAATTGATGAACACTAACTCTTATGGATACATTGTGGCCATTTTTGAGGTTGGAAGATTTCTAGTGTGAACATTTTAAGGGGGTGAAATTATGTATATACCCTAATCCCTATGGTATTGCGGTCTTCAAAATGATAAAATTCCCCAAACCCTATATTCATTGGCGAGGTTTAAATTTTTTTGAACTTCAATAAATAAGGTTGTAAAGAATATAGTAATCTTTTATGTCCTATGGGATAGAGCATGTCACATTATATAGTAAATCTATGGGAGTGTGATGATATATAATCTTCAGGAAATTATCCAAGAAGCATAACCATAATTATTTCTCAAAGATTATTATTCTTTAGTTAAAGAGGAAAAATAAATTCTTCTTCATAAATTTCCTTGTCATCCTTAAGGGGATGACTAAAAAAAGTCATGATGAAACCCTTCACTATATCTATGGTAAGGTGGGTGGATAATTTTGAGATTCTAAATGTGGGTTTTTTATATTTAATCAATTATTGATATTGTGAATATGTTTGGTCAATATCACACTTCAAACATCAACATGGTGGATGATTACATATGTAGTTGTGATGAAGGTATCATTGAACCCTTATATACATTTATTGTGTCTATGATGACTATAGAAAAGAATAATAATCCTATTTATGAGTTTTCTCATCTAAATATAGTATAAAGTGATAAAATTTTATTTGATATACTATTTAATAAATAAAAAGGTTGTTTAGTACCCCTAATCAAGGGTGTGTCTCACTTGGAGGGTTCAGTGCTAGATATACTATTTAGTGGGATGGTACCACATCTACCATTGGGTTGTATAGGGAACATATAATAGATTATTAAAGGGTTAAAATGCTAAAAATCCTCTCATCCCTATGGGCTTGGTTTCACCCTAAGATTCCATAGACACGAAGGCCAGTTGGGTGCAGTCTGAGGCTTCTGGATAGAGATGTTTTAGGGTTTATTTTATTAATACTATTAGTTTTAAACAATTTTCCACATGTACATTGGAATTACCTAGATTATAGTCCATATATAAAGTTTCACTATTTTTATACCACATGAGGAATCTACTATTATATTACATTGTTTGGATAGTTGGTGTAGTCACAAACACTATAACGTCTTATAGAGTTATGGTCATTGTTGTTAGCAATGAATATGGGGGAATAAAGCCCTCCCCGATAGCTATTCTGTGGTTGAGTTGACATAAAAATTATCCTCACCCACCTCACAATGATTGGTAACGTATAAGTTTCTACACTCTTGGTATAATCTCTCAATCTTTTTGAATGCGACAATATGGGTGTAGACTCTTCTCTACTACCTATGGTAGTAAATATTCTATGTGGTGATACATCATAGTGATTATTTTATGGTATGAATCTAAATATATATGGATCTATTTAAGTGGTATTAAAATAATAATATTTTCACAAACTATCACTAGAGGTTTCGGGTTAGTGACATCATATGTTTGGGCCTCAAATCTAGGGTTTGATCTTATCCAATGGTCTTAGAATATAATGGAACATTTGGTGTTGCACTTTGTATTTCATGTAATATCAAGCCTCTTAAAGAGTAAAACATGTAGAATATCAGTGTATAATTCTATGTATGATTTCATTGTTTAACAATAACATTCAATATTAAACGCTAAAACTATGTTCATTTTTTAACATGTGAGATTTTTGACATCGTTAAATGATTCATATGAAGTAATTTTTTTTTGTTTGTGTGACACACAAAAAATGGCCTAATAAGAATGAGAAAATGTTCCATTTTTTCTAATTAGAGGGATTACACATTTAAAGGATGCATATCTTGTTCACCATTTTTTTATAGCACATACTAAACTAAATGGTCTGAAAAAAATATAATCTATACATTTTATCCTAAGAAAATGATGAAACAACTAAGAGACTTATATCATGGTCAGCATTTTTGTTTCCCCACAATGTTATATGGAATGAATTTTTATGGTTTATTGGGTGTAGTTTCATAATTCTTCACACTCAGTTCAATATTTGGTCTCTGATAGAAACCCCCAATGAAATATACATCCATAACCTGTTATGAGACTACTTTCCAATGATTTAAAGTAATTTGATTTTATTACCAAAAAAATTAGAAATATACATTGTTATAGATGATGGGATTTGTGGATTATCACACCATGATGAGGGGAATTATTTCTATCATTGGTACTCTCATATATATTTAAGATATGTTCACCAATCCATCCCATGAACTGGTATGGGATTGGTTACCCCTATTCCAAATATTGATGAGAATAATTTATTGACGATACCAACCAAATGTATCATTAGATCCCCTTATTGATTTATTAATTTTTGATTCTTGGGTTTATAGTCACAATAAGGCACAATGGAACTCAATAATCATCCAAGACGATAGTTCATATTATTGAATTGTGATTGAATCCCCACTAGGCATACTACGTATGCTATGAGCATGAATCAGAACCCACATAATTATATATGTTTATGTTTTTTAAAAAGAATAAAAAATATAGTGGGAATTATGTATATATGGAATCTTATAGATATTCCCATGGGAATATGACCCATTTATGGGAGAGAATATTCAACTAGACATATTTCCTTAAGGAGTCCAATATTGAAGAATTAACATCATGATGATGTGAACAAACATCACTAGTCTATTATTCCATGTGATTAATTCTAATTTTGATAAATGCGAGTGTTGGGAGATTGAAATCAATACATGAGTGTGTAAGGGTTAATTGTACAAGGATTTCACAATAATGTTGCTATGGTTATTTAGTGGATCATACACACTTAGGTGGAATTGATGATTTAGTGGGGATTAAAAACTATGGTTACCATAATATTTTAGATTGGATTACACACTTAGGTTTTCATTTTGTTTGAGAAGGAAGTACACACTTTGGTAGCACTAATATTTGAGTTGGGATAACACAATGACATCTCCAAAATATATCTACGGGGCATACACAGTGATTTGTTCTTAATGGAATATGATTAAAATCTATTTTGAGGATGTATATCCATATGTAAAGTCATGAATTTTTTTAATATAATTATATATCTTTACTAAGGTGCCCTTGGTGTCCTACATATGGAAAGAATTAGAGTACTCGTAGTTCAAATTCCTAACTCGCAGATGGGTAGGGATGTATTATTACACTATAGGGGATAATTTCCCCTCTAGTGTAGGAAATCCTTAAAATTATACCAAGATGAATTCTCTTGTTTAGAAGAACATATATTATGCTATTGACCTGATCATATAAACTGTCTCATCCCATATGAGTCATGCGTGGTTTGTGACACATGTAATAATAGAATATCATAGATATTATAATGAATAAAATATTGAATATGTACAGGGAGTAAACATTAAGGATTCCCTGAATGAGAAGTTATCAAATGATGTGCAGTTAATATCTATCCATGGGAAAGTGGAACAATATTTCATAATAGGAATTATCATGTGAAATCTATATTGGTATTGGTGAGGTCATTGTGGATCTTGAACCTAATGAATTGTTTCTTATGTATCTATATTATAATATGAATCTAAATCCCATAATATGGTTTGTTTTTCACTTATTGATGGGTTAAGAAAGTTAATTAATACATTTAATTTTTTTCCTCATTTTTATGAAAAATTTGAGTAATATTGATACTTATAAAAAGTTTTATTCTCACTTGGTATTAGCTTAGAAAGAGAACATTATTTTAGATTCAAGAGGCATGATAAATAAGAAAAGACAAATCCATTTATAAGGTTATTTAGGGAATAGTGAAGGAATACAGTAATGATGATACTCATTATGAACACATTTAACCTCCACTAATTCATGTGGAAGGATGATAGACACATAATAGAATTTGGTCCCATTTTATAAAATAATTAAAAAAATTATCAATTACACCATGGTGAATACCCATTGTAAATATTCATTATTTATAATGTGATGGAAAATGAGAGAGAACCATGAGGTGTATATTTGACATTTATTCATGGAATAGAGGCCCTTTTGAGGGAATCAAGTGAGAGAACTCCACCATAATTACCATAAAGGATAGGAAATCATATGCCTATTTTTGGGGTCATGTGACAATATTACCTTATAAGGGTAACATGATATTATCTGAGCACGTTAATTTGGGAAGAAATTCAGGGTTATTTATGGAAGAGTGTAATTTTCATACATGGAATGTCAAAGGGTGTCTACGGGTAAAATTATACATGCCCAAGGGTCTCTACATATCAAAGCATACATGAACAATAGTGTCTCCATGTCAATGCTGAAATGTAAAATGGTATCTACATGACATGTCCAACATGTCAAAAGGATTTTACATGAAAATGGAAATATATCCAAGGGTGTTCAAAATTGAATACTGACTTGTCCAATTGATTTTAAATAACAACAACAACATTTATTAGGGTGTCTCTATAACAATTATGACATTTCCAGGGATATTCACATTTCAAGGATAGAATGTCAAAGGAACATTTATTGATAAGGTAGAAATGTTGAAGGGAAATAATCTGAAAAAAATACATCAAAGGGATTCCCATGAAAATGAATACTTGTTCATCAGCTTACCAGCATTGTTTGACAATAATTGTTTCATAAAAAATATGGTCAAATCAGATTGGGGTCACGTGATTATTGGAATATGTCTAAGGCCACAAGATTAAAGGCACATGATGAGTCCATGTGCTTTTATCTCTATATTATTTCATCAAAAAATGGCGATTTATGTTATAGTTAAATTAACCAATCTTCATGAAGGTGGCATGATACCAAGAGTTAAAGTTGCATGTATATGGTCCATTTACAAGGGACTACAATAGTTTCCCATTTAAAAAAGTTATCTTGTAAATATGTATATGATCAGGCCATGTTGAAAATATCATAAAAATGTATCAGTGGAATGATATAGTGTCCTATAACTATGGGTTCTCATGAATGATTTTTATATCTTGGGGATCAAGTTTTTTTTAATGCAATATGAGGATGCAAACACCCAAGTACACATGAGGTTGTCACGTGATATTAAAATTATAATTTGTTATTGTGACACAAAGGGAGTATTTATATGTTGTATCTAAATTAAATATATAATTCCTTATAATTATAGAAATATATCTCTATCACATTCATCTATTTACTTCTCCATACAAGCAGACATCCTCCATCATTTTTCAAGGAGGTGAAGGGGTATTTTTAAAAAAATGCGTCTATGTAATGAATCACTCTAAAAGGTTGGTATGCTACAAATATTGACATAAAGTAGTGGGATGTGTATCTTCAAGGCCATGAAACTCTTGGAATTTTTTATACTCATGCGATGATGAGGTAGATACAAAACTCCATGAACAATATAATGTCGAGCTCAACCATCATTGTTTGGAAAACTAATTTTTCATGGGATTCCTTGGTGGATAGTCAGTAGAAATAAAAATGGGATTTATGCATTAGGACCTATCCATGAAGGGATAATTATGTGAATTATGGTAGCTTATTATTAATGAAAATATATAGTGATTTTCAGCATGGGTTTGCATGATCATGAGATAGCTATGTGATTGATGAAATCGATTTATGTGATTATCTGAAAACTCTGGGACAGTTTAAATAGATTATAATGATCATTTTGTGGCTAAACGATTGTAGAAATGGTTTTTAGATCACTTATTATGACTAATTCACATTATATCCTCAAATGATACATGATTGTGTGATGACATCACATTATTGGATCCCATAAAATAGAACTCTTCAATTCTATTGAGCCTAATAGAGATGGGATCTTATATGATAAATATTCTTCATGGAACCCATTAGTGATTTTATTTATGTATCATATTCATCACATATTTCCTCGATCAAAAACATTTGGACTACATCTTAAGGAATCATACATTAGATGCTAGAAACAATGGAAACATTATGATGTTTTGATGTAAAGCAGTAGTGATGTCTAAATGGATTAATCACATGATGAAAAGATTTTATTTATTAATCAAAAAATACATCAAATTAGTGGATAAAATATTGTATGATACCTGATCATTCATATAATTTTTTATAATCGGGTGATGTCTTTATTTTTCCTTAAAACAGGGAAACTCAATGCAAGATAGAGATTTCATGATTGGATTTAAATGTTCAGGTTATTCTTGGTCACATGGATTGATAAAAAGAGGTGGTAGTGATATAAAAAGTAAAATCTTAGATTTACAACAATAAATAATCTAAAAAGGGAGAGGTTTAAGAAAAAGTTATGACTTTTTCAAATAATGAATGGTCACACAATCATAACAATATGGTTATAGTTGTATAATCTATATATGAAAGACTAATAACTTGATTCACGAGTCCCGATTTTTAATTTAATTTTGTCAAGAATTGTTTTATAATCCTTTTTGTATCAGCGATATATTAAGACCAAACTAGGTCATGAAACCAAGAACACATGCCACACCCTACACTCAAAGGCCACACCACACCCTTGCATTGTCCACCATAACCATCTCCATCTATTATCATCTCATTCCATGCACACCTAGTGGGATCTATATTGACACACATCACTCTACAATTCTAGGATGTAGTGTTGTCTTCCAATAATGGTTGAGGAGACTCATTCATGTAACTTGATTGACTTACACTCCTTGATAGTCATAGTTAGATAATTTTTTTTTAAATAATGTACCTTTAAAATAAATAGAATTAAACTTTATTTAAAATTTAACACCCTAACCTGAGATCCAATAGATTTTTCATCCAGAATGAAGAGAAAATGGGCCTTTGGTCTACCTCCTTCAAAAAGTATTTCAACTAGTATTGAGTGGAGATTTAATGATAGTAGTGAGAAAATAATCTATGTTGAAAATAATAATAATAATTTCTATTATAATAATGTAATTGTAAAAGAAAGTTACCAATCTCAATGGATGAAATGATCAATATTATAGATAAGGATCCACAATTTGAAAACTATATATCTAAATCCTTGAGTATCTCAATTTTTTTGATAGTGACACCAAATCATAATCAATCTCCATTAGGATTATAATATATGTTACCATACAAATGAACATAAATAAGACTCTTTCATAGACTAGATAAACCACATGGTCTATCTTCCAAATCCATGCCATCCATCTTGGAAACATGGTGTATCCCATATCACAAAAGACTAATCCACAATCCTTAGCCCATGCATGCACTCAAGTCTATAATGTCTTCATGTGTCTTGATGGACCCATGCAGGGTGTTTGTTTGAACTCAGTTGGCCTCTACTAATGTCTTACAGTATAATAACTATATTTTTATTAGTGTATGAAAAATTTAAACATATAATAAATACTCATATATCACATAAATTATTTTAACATAATATCCACAATAGAATGTATATCTAATTTAACTATCACTAGAGGGAAATTATGTGTCAATACTCTATAAACCAGAATATCCCTCTATCCTCCATCCATTTTCATAACAAAAAAATCCTCATGACAATGAAGGTAATATACCCACCCTACCATGTAATTAAGAAGACCCGTTGATATTCTATATTGTATGTCACAAGTACCTTAGAATTAAATTTATTGATTCACCATCAGCATAGTATCCCAACATTACATTCATGGTGATATGCATCCATCCATTATTTTATACCATCAACCCACATGTCATAAAGAGCCTCATCCACCATATGGTCTCACACACCATGACCCCTGAATTTATACTGTGAGAACCTCCTCCATTATTAAGGTCATCATCATCCCTGATTCAACTCTATCCATTGATGCCTCCACAAATATTAAGGGGTTAGTAACACCTAATTGTCTCTTAATCCTATGTTTTGATGACACATATTGTTGTTTCCCTTGACAATGGTGAGCATAAATTCACTAACCAAACTAAGAAACTCCATTAGAAAACCCTTGACATCACATGTATCAAATTTGTCCCAACTACAACTGTGTTTATCTTTATCAACCATAATCAAACATAGGATTTCACCTTAATCATGGTGATCAAAATCACCATAAGTATTACAGGCCATGCCAATAATGCTTCCATGGAATGAAATTAACCATAATTTCAATATTAATTAATTTTCACAACTAGATCATACATCCAATAAAATGTTAAATCACATACCATACATTCCATACCACCCCTGTATCAAAATACCATAATAATCATTTGACCACCAATCGTTATCTCACAAGAATAATAGACAAATATAAATTATAAATATATTTTCACACCCAGACCTCCCCACTGATTCCTATTTATTATAAATTCCATAAAACATGAAAAAACAATGTTAAATCTAGGTTCGTCATACCTTATTCCAATATTCATTTACCCATTGAAGAAAAACCACTAATTTGATACTAAATGAGAGAAAAATTAAGTCATGAAAAAAGAACAAAAATAGGGAAAATCATCTCACATGGAATAAAAATATAGGCAACAATATGAGAGAAGTATAAAAAGTTATTAGACTAGCAGACTTACTTCAAGTTATCCAGTGTGACAAATGATTATTAAATAGTAGCCCTTATGAAGTTGAACCAAAGTGACCTTGAATAAGACAGGGAGAGCTCCATGGTTGGAGGTGATGTTAGTGAATGTGAGAAGAAAAATGTTGGATGAATTGTTAATGGTGGGAGTGTAGGATTAATAATTTAGACCCCTTTAAATATCTACATAGTTTGTATTCTTTTATTTTAAACATGTGAGCCAATATTTTGGGGCCAATATCGAATGTGAATCCCAACTAGCATAGTTACAATGCAAAGTTAGACAAACACAATACCTAACTGTTAGGGTGTCTACACCCCAATTCACAAACTGTCATGATCAAGATCCACCATACGTTGATAAATATAATGGTTATCTAATGAAAATGGGAAACAAAGTATGGTACGCATGGTTTTCAGTAAACATATAGAAACCATTCTACTAGTGAGGTGTCGTCTAATTTTTTTGTCAATCAGAAAACATTCAGAAATATAATTTTCCAATAATACACATCCCTGTACATAATAATAATAAAAAACAACACACTAAAGTTATCCAACTCTAAGAAAGTCACTACCAATAACAAAAATAATTTTCATATGACCACCAAACTAAATTTTTAAATTACATTGGTATTTATTAAAAATATTGAAAAACCAAAACTTTACAGCCTACAAAACATACAATAGGTCATCCTATATCTATTTTTCCTCACACTAAGATAATATAGAACTTACTGATCTGATAACAATCACTTTGGACATCCCAGGTTATTTACTCATAGGATAATTCTTCTTATGGAGTACGCCACCATAGGAATCACCAACATAGTTTCTTCCAGGTCCAAAAATGAACATAATGAGGATCATAGATAGAAAATACCCCACGAACACATGTAAAAACATCACATACCATAATTCTTATATCTCACCAAAATCCAATGACATACCCATATCACCGATGATTCCTATAAGGTCCTACAATGCAACTGATTCTAGAAAGTCCATCAAAAAACCATATTCTCAAAATTATCCAATATATATATATATATATGATGCCTATATATATTTTCTAATTCCCACACATACCTTATATTTCATTCATTGTTCCTAATTCTAAAACATTAACAAGTATATGGACAATTAAACTGGAAAACATGCACCACAAGAACCAAATTATATAAAAAATCAAATAAATGAAACTGGACCATGCTCATTAGATACCTATATCCATCATTGGATCAATTATCTACATTGATCCAATCATTTACACTATATTCACATTCCATGAGGCCAAAATACAATATGTGTATCACCCCTATCAATTTTCACCTCCTAGTTTCTACTTTACACACTCATAAGTATCTATCTTCATTCCCCAACAATCATGTGAAATAATCTCCCAACTACCTACTCATGGTACCCTCCCAGTCCAACATCATTTATGAATTATGACCCAATCCAAAACACAAATAAATCTTACACATCATCTAATTGATCGAATCTTGGTGATCATCTTCCAACACCATCGACCGTCATTGTTTCTTATACACACTGTGTCTAAATAGGGCCTGTCTTTTCAAACTATAATCACAATTCTGAACAACAAATCACTGGTAGTATACCAAAATATTTTTCTTAACTAGCCTATTATGACTTTTGAGGGCCTAACACCTCACCTCCCAAAGAACCACTTTATATATATTAATCCACCTTTTTATGGATCAACTAAGTAATGTTTGTGAAGTTACCCTTCCCTTTCAATTACTGATTCAATTATTTTGAAAATGAGGGAACCCAAAATATGTTAACATACATCATGAGTTCATTCCAAAATCCATCCCAAAACAAACTCACCATGAATATTTAGAGGATGAAAATGAGATAGGTCTATGAACATCCTAGTATAATTCATGATCAACATGTTTCCCTGCTTTTTTTTATAAATTGTGATCTTTATATTCCCTAAAATCCTCTAGTAAGAAGTCCTAAAATAACCTATTCAAAGATTCCCTCTATTTAATCGCATCATTCCAACCAATATGTAGCTTCAAATCCCACTAGTCCTCTTATGGTCACCAATGTTTATACGTAGAAAGATTTACACTCCACACTAGGGGTCTCTCAATCTGATAAAATATTATTTACACAAAATCCATTCATTGCTCAGTCTATTTTGGTGCACCATCACCCCAAAACAAAGGATGATGATTTGACGTGAACTACTACCTATGATAATTATTCGACAGATCAACTAAATTATCTCCCCAGTCAGTACTCTGAATGACCCATAATAAGCCTTCCCGGAGGTTCCCATCTAGACATGGCCAAAAATATAATATCAATTGTGGCATCTTGACTTTCCTTAGAGATAATACCTAGAGATAATTCTAGCACCATTCCTCTAAGGAATCTTCCCATGCACAATCTATTGATACCATATCTCCCCCACCTTATACTCCACCAGTTATTTTTAGGTGGAATCATAATAAAGGTGAATATTTATGATCAGTAAAAACTATAACTATTCATATATCAAAAATATGTAAATCTATAATAGATACAATATCTCAATAACCATAAACATTACTACTAGAATGATAACGCATGCTATCTAGCCTATGAGGCCCCAAGCCTACTGATATTAGAGTTTAGAATCATAATCATACAATATTAAATCCCACCAGCCAATTATGGATGAATATAATTCCGTTAAGAGGCTATATATGAAAACATCAATTAAACTATTATTGGAATTTTTAATAGATCACCCCATTCCTTCATTCATACAAACCCATATCATTTCCAGGCTCCAAGAACGTGAAATACACAGAGGATCACATACCAATATCTTTTGGAACCACATACTTCGGTTGGATGAGTATAATTACACTATGTTGTAATTCATTTTTACAATATATAGAATTTTATTGACTCTTTAATCAACCAATCCCCAATTCCCAACCTCCAAGATCATTGAAATAGTTAGAAGAACATAAATATATCATGTAAACATACATGTGTATTATGATATATGAATGAAAACCCATTCTATAGAAGTAGAATATACTAAAATGTCACAATCCAATAACATCACATACTAGTGTCACACTAAATGTGGTACATAGATAAATGGTGAATTTGTACAATAAGAACATCAACTTTTCCCGCCCTAGGAATCATTATTTATCCACCATGCATGGGGTTTTAGGCTGCTAATCAGATGCTCATTTACGAGCTCTAGTAAGATCCTATTAATATATCTACCTATGATAAAATAAAATTATGATCAAAAAAATAAATAATGCTTCAAATGAAACTTATAACACCCAAAGCTAGGATCAGCTTAATCTCTGCTCCAGGACGAAGAGACACTAAGTCTTAGGTACACCATAGCATATTCCAAGATTATTTGACTAGTAGTAAGGGTCTGTTGGATGATTATAGGTAGAAAATTCCTTGTAGTGATAAGAAAAATATTATAAATTTTATAAAAAACCAATACAAATGAACATGACCATACACTATAAATGTAATAAAAAATGTCAATAACTAGACAAAACAAAACTAAATTTATAACTATATGAAATAATATCTACATTTCATGATAATCATAAAAAACTATTCAGGATGGACTTGAGTACAATCACATTATTAAACGTACATAATCCAAAAAAGAATAATCCATCATATCCCAAAGGTTGATCTGACAGCTGGTATGTGATTTGGTTTTCGTTTTTTCTTTTTTCCATGTAGTTTTCGGGCAGATGAACTTCTATGAATCTTCATTGATGCATGGTGTTTTTGGTTGTTAATTTCATTGGATTGATAATGAATGGTTTGTATGTGTGGTGTTTTCATTGATGTTCTGGTGTAATTTCTATGGCGATCTACTTCGATGTAGGTGCATGATGGCAGGGGGCTTGGTTTGTGGTGCTGGTGGCGCATGTGTGTAGCTCAAGGGAAACTGTCTGGGTGACTTTTGTTTTTGAAATTTGAAATTTGAATTTGATCTGGATGTCCTGATGTGATGAATTGAAAGTGTTTCAGGTATGTAATGGGTACCGGTAACCCTTGAACCGTCCTTTAGAAAATGAGAAAAAATGATTTTAAGGAATGCATCATATCCTAGAGGACCATATGGTCCATCTGCAAAATCAATGTCATCCATCTATGAACCTCAGTGCATCACAAATCACTATGTTACACTACACAAGTTTTTCTCTATTCCATTACACAAGGCTATTTTAATTCATATATCTCAATGGACACATGTAGGGTATCATTATGAACACCTTTTTCCACCACCAATGTTTTTCTATCTTTAATGCATATTTATAATAGTATATAATTTTTTTTAATAAATATAAGATACTCACATGTCACAATACCTGCATTAATTGTGCTCAAAATCCACTAGGGAATGTTTACATATGTTTCCCATAAATTGAGTGGAATGATGTATCTATGGTTAGTCATTTAAAGTAACCCTCGGCCTTCAATCGATCTTCATATCACACTGAACCTAATTCCTAGAAATGTTACTTATCTTACATATTCATTAATTTTGGTACCATATACCCATGCCCAAAATTTTTTCACTTGTCCCTTGGATATCCATGTAATGATTCTGCATCACTACAAAATCATGAAATCTCAAGGAATGGTTATATATATCCTTCTATAGTTCACTCTAACCAGCCCTAGTATCATGACGAGCCTTATCCACCATATAATGTTGTCACACAGATTCAACCATATAATTAATTTGAGGGTAACTTCTATATATTTAAGTTTATCACCATAGCCTATGATACTATATATATGGATTCTACAACCCACATATATTAGTCAAAAATAGATCCCTCGATCTTCATCTTCTGTGAACATTACCCTAATGTCACATTCATCTAGAAATGATGATAATTAAACCACAAAACCTCATAAGAAACGTAAACAACAAACCTCCATCTCAATATTAGAAACACATCACCCAATAACATGGTTAATTACCATCCACCTCATACTAATGATACACATCACTCCAATTACAGTGATCATTATCACACCATGTCTCATTTGATAATTTTGACATGTTTTAGCAGAACACACAAAGCCATAATATGAATATTAAATTAATTAAATAATCAGAATATCCTTCCAATCCATTTTTAAATCCCAATTTACACATTTCATGTGTCACCTAGATCAAAATAAATTATTAACAGTGAGGTAACCCATATACATCTCACTGGATTTACAAAAAATTAAAATAAATAAATAAAATTTCATAAATGGACCACCCACCCATTATTATTTATTAATCATTCCATGACACATAAATGAATTTTGAGAATTATAGGAACCACCAACCTTGTGACATTATTTATTTATTCATCTATGTATTCCGTTTGATTTGATATGAAAATAGATACAATAGTAATATTGGAAAATCACTAGATATATTAAAAAATAGGTCACATGGAAATAAATTTTTTATTGGTAGTATAATAAAATTATAATATGTAAAAGAACTAGTATCCTCATTGATAGCTACCCAATGTGAAAAAAAACCTTTAATTATAGACATCAGAAATAAGAAAAATTACATATAAGTGTGGGGGTAGATATCCATCTTGTGAGGAGTCATTGGGGAGTGGAAGAATAAAAATATTGGCAGAAAGCTTAAATGTGATAGAGGATGTTTAATAAATTCATCACAATTAAAGAGTCACATTGTTTACCCTCACAATTTTTCAAATCTTGCATCAACTGTGTGATACAACTATCAAAATATCATCTCATATCATAATGTTATAGTAAATAGTTATAAAAACTCATGATCCTATCCACAATTGTCTCTCTTCCCTCTATAAAAACTCGAACGACCATACACCCCTTGAATGCTTCAATATTACATTGTCCTAACACAAAATGGAAACATAGTTCTGTGTACATGGCTATTCCTAACTATGTACCAACAATGAACCAGGTGTTACTTCTAAAAAAATTTAGTTTAGAATTATAATATTTATATGACCAATAAAAAACCTAGAGACTCTTATTGTCCTTTAATCCCCATCAGAAAAACCACACACTAGATTGGTACTTTTATTAAAAATCAACATTGCAGCTCAAAAGGAAATTTGTTCTGTACACCAAAAACAATGTTTACATTTCATAGGAATTTATAGAACATACCAAAATCTGAGGATGTTACATATAATGTTCCATAAAGATACTAAATAAAATTCCATTATAAAAATGATTCCCAAACCATTATTATCAAGAATTCTACCTCCTATACTTATGTACTTAATATAAAATATATCATCACTTTGATATATGGGATCAACATATCTAAAATATATAATTAAAATGAGAATTATACACATTAATGGATTTTATATTTTTTACTATTATATTATAATTTTTTTAATATAACACCTTATGATAGTTATTACATACAAAAAAACGATGTTATTAATTTCTTCTTGGATATCGATATATGAAAACTACAACAAATGAAGCTAAAAAATACAAAAAATTATAGAAATTATATTAAATAACCTAAAATACTTTATAAATGATGAACCTATGGTCATGGAACAATGATAGACATAATGATAGTGAAATAGATGAACAATAGTTAAATATAGTCACAAGCGATGACCTGTATAAAGAATAAAGAATTAATAATTACATAAAAATAAAAATAAAGGATTATCAAAAATATGATAAAAATAAATAAGGTTCTTAAATAGATTACTTAGAATTACTAATTTATTATAAAAGGATGTTAGAGCACATTCAACAAAGTTGGAATCCATGATAACGGGTTTTGATAACTCAATTTCCATTCATTGAGTTGTGATCATTTTTAACACTATTCTTATAGGTTTTGTAAATTCTAAATTAAGAATTTATTATTTTATAAATACTCTTAAATTTATAGATATTTTATTTTATTTATTTTAATTTCATTTTTTATTGATTTTTACAAAATAAAACATGACATTAAAAGGGATTTTTTCTAATCACTCTTTTCAATTTATATTACTAATGACTAAATTTAAATTTTTGGGAAATTACCAGAAACCCCATCTAAATTCTCTCATTAATTTGTATATTAATTATTATATGGATGTTATTATCAACACATGAACAATTTTTATGGTCATTTTTATTGATTTTATGATTCATTACACAAGATTTAAATGAATTTTATTATTTAATGAATTCCATTGAATCGAAATTTCCTACCTTATTCATCGATTTTCATTAAAAATAACAATGTCCCTATTTTTAGGATTCTACTAGGTAATTTGTATTATCAATGTAATAAAAAATATATTTTTTAAATTTAACATATTAAAATGTATGCGTTCTGGTTTACTCATTATATATTTCACAGGGACATAGTCATTAATCTATGAGGTTGTCCTTATATTTATGTTATATTATTTATTTTCTCTATTGCATATCGTACTTTCTCATTATATTTTGGGAAATTAAATTTTCATGTCCAACTATTATTATATTATGGATTTATTTCATTAAAAAAATATATTGGTTATTATAAGTATTCCCAATTACCTTTACTAGAATTTTCTTCAACATGTCCATATTATTTCTTATCACCAATGAATTATTTTATTAGTAAAAGATTCAAATATATTTTAATTTTTAATTACATTCCAGTTCTCTTTATCACTTTAAAAGATGAAATCATATTACACTTTTATTGATGTGTGTTTTCTTGAAATCTATAAAAATAATTAAAAACATATTTTATTTCACATTCATATATTTTTTATCATACAGTCCATGATTCATTTAATAACCATAATTTACATTAAATTTTACATTAATGTGGACTATATCAAAATATTTTATGAAAACTTTCATCTATTATCCTCAAAATTATTTTTAAAACTAGATTTTTACTTTTTATTATTAAAAAATTGTTTTATTGAAACTCATTTTATGGTTTCATATCCATTTTGATCTTTATCTAAAAAAATTCTATCTCATATGGGGTAATTTTAATGATCACCAACTAAACTATTTTATGAAATATATCTTTTCATTGATTGATTTTTTGGTATCAACTAATTTAATTATTGGTATAATTTTATTTGATACCATATAAAAATTTTATACATCCCTTGATGTTACCTTGAGATTCTGTGATAAATTGTATGACCGATTTCTTAGGAAATAGACTTGTACTATTATTCATTATTTAATTGGTGGTTATGGAATGTACCTCATTTAAATTAGTTAATTTTCTATATTTCATGATATAATTATAGATCTTGATTTTTATCAAACCAGCCCAGGAAGAACAAAAACATCACACAATGATACTCACCCCTATGCTATAAAGTAATTTTAATCCCTTCATGCTACAAACTAGTGCGTGGAAATCAAGGATAAATTATTAGGATTTGTTTGACCATCAAATATGAGTTAACACACAATGGATATTTTATCGAGGGTCTATCATATATCATCCATACATTAGAAATCAATGAAACATCAAACCTAAATAACTTTAATAAATAAATAAAAAACCTATCATGTAAAGACCTCACCCCTAGTTTCCTAGAGATGGTGGTAACATTATTACCGTGGTAGTAGAAACATGAATCATATCCCAGTAGAATTAAAATATTATTTTCATAAAAAACTAGAAACCTAATGCAATTTTAAATTATAATTTAAAACATAAAAATACCACATAGTATTTTCTTTGGTAACATCATTAGACCATTTAGCATATCCCTATATTTCAATCATAAAATATATCATAGAATTTTGTGGAAATGAAACATAAAAAGGGTGAGATTATACGAACATTAAGATTATGTTTATAATAGAATTAATCATGAATAAATTAGTCAAAATCATTATGGAATGGTAAATAATTGTAAACAGTTTCAATTTAACCGAAAATATGAGCATGAAGAATAATATTTGATGAATAAATAATGATTAATGAATTCTAGAAAAACAATCACCTTATCTTGAAACATGTCAATTAATATCATATGTATTAAAATCATCATATGGACATAAATAAATTATTTCCTAGTTATGGAATTCATAATATTTAACATCTAAACAAACCATTGAAGCCATTAAAGAAAATATCAAAAAATAATATTCAGGTATTCTACGAGGAAATCTCTATAAATTCCAATTACTTAGCAATTAACCTATATTTTTTCTCATGAGACCTACTAAATCATCCAGAGGATTTTTAATTTTGATTCACACCCATGACATTATATGTTTATTGCATTTATCATATGAATAAGCAATATAACACAATCAACATGCCAAAAAATCAACAACTATCAATATTGAATGAAATAAAATATTAACTATCAATTATTTCCCCAGGTAAAGAAGATCATTAAAAATATAGAGAAATATAGTTCATGGTATCATAATAAAATGAACTATGTAAATAATAATGTTTAATAAATGATTTTTACCTAGATAAAAACAATTTCAAAAGATAGGTTGAATTTTTAATGGGGAAAATTTCCTTTTACACATTGAAAATAACTCTTTAAAAAAACTTACCAACTATTAAAGAGAATGATTCAAATGAAAATAAACTTATAAAATGGTAATTGTGATTTAAAATAAATTGGACGTAATGAAAATTTTAAATTCCATTCATGTAATATAAGATAAAAACATTATATTCACACTTTTTTGAAAAGGACAAAAATACTTCATTTTTAAAATGTTAAAAATATTCCTTTAAAATAATTTTATAGAAAACATAAATATTGAAAAAATAATTTATTTATAAAAACTATTCAAAATGTGATGATGTTATCAAATTTTATTCTATGAAATATGAATGTGTAAGAAAAGGGTTTTTCTACATATGAGAGAAAAAAGATTATTTTTATAAAAAAACATATTTTTAGATTATTGAGTGCTTAAGAGTGGAAAATTAAGAGAATATTTTAATTTATAGAGATATCCTCTTGGGAAGAGAGTATTTTGGAATAAATATTAAATGATCAAATAATTTCCAAAAAGTATACTTAAATATAAATATTTATAAGTATTTATATTTTTATAAAATAAACCCTTACCCTAGGTCTGATTTCCTTCATATATGTCTGATCCTCCCCTTCATCGTGAGTCCTCATTTAAAAATATTCTAACAGAAACAATGCTTGGTATTTTTATGATAATTTAATAACTAAAAAGTGCATAATTATTTTTAAAAAATAAATGGGTATTGGTTGGATGATATTGTTTTTATAATGTTGTGTAAATAAGTTAATGGACGAGGATCCCTTTTATTATTGAGGAGAGGGGAACATTTGGAATTTATTAAAAAAATAAAATATATAAAATTAATTTTCAAAAAAAATTGATTAAAAAGGGACATGGATTATAATATAATGCAGTATATGGTTTTAATCCCCTCAACCAATAATATTTGGACAACTTTGAATTGTATTTTAAAACTTATATTTTAATTTAGTACCTTAGTTAACAAATTTTAACCATAACTATGGAAACATGTTTTTTTAAATCTTATGTGGTTATAATTTTACATTTAAAACAAAACATAGATCATAAATTGATAGGGTATATCATTTATGACAATATATTATCCACTTTTCCCTTATTCAATAATTATAAAATTGATAATTAATATAATAAAATATTATTTTGTTAAAATATCTGAAATATAAATTTCATAGTATTCATTTAGTTTGACTAGTAATAAATGAATATAATATCATAATTTGAATTAAAACATGGTAATAATACCTAATATATTAAATTTATGCTGAAAAGTCATGGGGAACATTAACTAATTCAAATTTTATTACTTTTAATATTTTTTGAATCAATTTCTTTATTTTTCTCTAAATTGAATAATTGATTTATTAGTGTTGAACAAGTATTTAATATAATTATATAATACCCTTAATTTATTATAAAAATAATATCATTAATATAATGTCAGTAATCACAAAATTACAGTTAATATTTACTCACCCCTTTGTTTTCAACATCTACAAACACATAAGAGTTATTTGAAACTAATTGTGTTTCATTTTGTAAATTTATTTGACTTAAATATCATGTATGATGTTTTCATGTGAAAATGTTTGTAAAATAGTGCAGTTGAATCCTAAAGTGATAAGGGTCAAATTAAATTCCTCAACTAAAACACATGAAATTTTTTTACTATATCGCATAGTTTTAACATATAATAACACGATCAACACATTTTCAAGATGATAAATTTTACCATGCTAACTATTCACATTGAAAAAACATTAATGTGCTATATTTACAAAATTTTAAACTATTTATTATGAATATATATTCCATTTTTTAAAACGAAATTATTATATGTGTAATAAATTTATTTTTAAAATAAGCACACTAAACTCAATGGAAATATCTTTTTAGATAAATACAATTTGTCTATAAAATTTGATTTATTATTATCCCATTCATAGAAGAATATTAAATGAATGATAAATATTTTTATTAAATATATTATATTGAAATTTAATGATAATAATTCAGAAATAAAGATTAATTTTTTTTATTAAGATAAAAATACATTTCACACATAAAAAAATTAGAAAAATAATTTTTTCCATTTAAAAAATATTTTCATAAAAATATAAAACATTAAATTGCTTAAATTAATCTAAATTGTTTTATTATAAATATTAGAGAAATTATTTTATTTTATTTTATTTTAAATAGAAATTATACTTTTTGAAATCTTAGAAATATAAATTTCATTTTCAATAAAAATATTATTTTTCACTATTCACTAAAATTACAACATTTTTAGAAAAATATAAAATATCACTATATTTCAGTTTTTATTGGATAATTCCAAAAATATTGTAAGAACCTGGTTTTTGCTGTGAATGAATTTGGAATATTCTTGATGATATTCCAATGCAACGCCTTTAGACGACATGCGATTCCGAGCCCCGGAGTGGCTGGAATTAAATTTTCAGTGCGTTCACACTGGGAACGCCAAATAAATGGGATAACTCATAAACGGTGGATTGGATCGGAGATCCGAGTATACGGATGGGTCCAAAATGGGGTTTTTACACTAGGAATGACATAAAACATGTCAGAACGGGATGTTTGGACCCATTACTCACTTTTGGAACGTTAAATGGATAAATTAATTAATTAATTTATTCATTTAATGGTGAAACTAAAGTATCTCTTAAACGGGGGCTCAGATTGGAAAACCGAGGGCACTGTTGAGTCTGTAATGTGTCGTTTACGCTAGGAGGGGTGTATGTTTTTCGGGCGCGTCCCATCTGTAAAAATGGACCCATTGGTGTTTTCATAATTTGGCGGCATTGAGAATTCAGCTTTGTAACATTTTTCTAGGGCCTCAAATAAAAATTCTGAGACCGCCGTTTCATTCAGAGCGTGGTTTTTAGCCTATTGGAGGCTTAATCCCGACCCCGTCGGGAGTTCGGGTTCGGGCTGACGGGCGGGTGGTCAATTGTTTTCTATTTAAACACTTAACTCACCCCCTCCCTCTTCTTCTTCCGTGCCTAGACAGCAGTAGGCGGAAGTCCTCCTCTTCTCCTCCACTCTTGCGAGGTAGGTCCTGCAGGGCAGTGGCGCGGCGGTGGACTCTCTGTGAAGCGCTAGGCAACGCCCTCACAGGTAGGATCTTGTTTCTATTTTTATTTCCCACACCTTGTTCGTCCTAAATTTACATTATTGAATTGCTGTCGAATCTGAAAATGAATCCCATAATCATGTAGTATAATTTATGAGACTTCCAACGCAATATTCGGTTTGTAAATCGGATTTCGTAGGTGATCGCCGTTATCTGTCGAAATTTTAGGGTCATGGAGGTTGTTGGTGTCTCCAGTGGGTGGTCTGGACTTCGCAGGCGGCGGATAGCCGGGGTCGAGGGCGCCGGCGCGATTGGCTTCAGGGTGGTCGGCCGGTTCCTTAGATGGCGGCGGCGGGCATCAGTGCGATCAGGGGTCCGCGCTTCGGCGGCATACTCAGGTTGAGCAGGGAGTCAGGATGGCCGGCTTCGCCTGTCAGCGGCGCCCGTGAAGACACGGGGTCTGCGCGACCCCGGCCAGTCGACATAGTCCGACATCCTGCGGGTCTCGTGGAGCAAACACGGAATGGCTGAGCCTGTCCGGGTTGACGTAGTGCGGCCCGCGCGGTGAACCGGGCGGTCCGGGCGACTCAGCCACGGACCGCCGGCTTGAAGGGGGTGGGTCGGCCCTGCCCCCCCCCCCATCATCGTCCGATGATGTTAAAAACATCATAACCCGCAATACGAGTGTCGCATTCACGTGATGTTAGCGGCGACGCACTCCTTGAAACAATATAGACCTTTTGAGATGGTTTTGAGAATTATTAATTCCCAAAATGAGGGGCTCGGGGTGCGACACGATGTTATGTGGTTTGATGTTTTTTTCCAAGAGTTCTTGTTTTGGACGGCGTAGACACATCCAACATCCGATTTACGCATCGTCAGTGGCATTGGGACCCTGGAGCCAAGGCGAAGCATTACAGGGTGGTTTTGGGAATTGAATATGGAGTTGAGGCATGGTCCCCACAGCCCGTCTTTTGAGCTGCGTGGAGCGTTTCATGACTTTTTCATCATACGTCTGTTCGAGGCGTGAGAGCAATCGTTTATGAATGTTTTTCCAAGGGGATTTCAATGGTACAATCCACCCGCTCTAATTCCGCATGTTAGAACGGGCCCCACATGGGCCGTTTTGGGAGTTGATGGTGGTTTTCAGCTTTATCATCGGGTGTCCGTTTTGGACAAGTGAATAGTCCATTTACTGTACTTTTTTGAGAGGGTCAAAATGGTGCGATCCGGTCGTTGTGTTTCGGGACTAGGATGCGGGTCCCACAAAGCACCACTTATGTGCGGTGCCGCCGGAATGAATCTCTTTCCCTGGATATCTTTTTGCTAAAGTGAGTAGTCTTTTTGACGTTTTTTCCTGAGGGGATCGTAATGGTGCGATGTGCCTGACTGTTTTCGGGGCCGAGGCTCGGGATCATGGGACGATGTTCGGGCGTGAGGCGGTGTTGGTGACATTTCCATTAGATATACATTTGAGGAGAGTATGTAGTCTATCTCGCATGTTTTTCTGCAAGGATTACAATGGTGTAATCTGTTCTGACGAGGAGAGCCTCATACGTGATCTTATTAAATCTGGAAATATGAATGGTGCCCCGGTGGTGGTTCTTCTACCGTTTTTATAGCCGACCATTGGTGTGTGATCACGTTCACTCCTGGGAGAGTGAGTTTGGTGTCTAAAGATATGTGATTTTTTGTTCCTCAGACGTTGAGGTGGCAGGTTGGAGTTGTTACGTTACGCCATTGCATTGATGTTGGGTGTCGTGGGAATGATAGCATTTGGGATGGAATGTGGTATAATCTGGGAGTATACAGGAACACATTGAGTACATGTGGTTGGTTTTACCTGAGAACGTTTGTGCATTTGGTTTGATTTGACATGGGGCCACATGTTGTGTGGGCCCCATGTGCATTTCGTTCTCTGCTTTACATACTTTTGACCTCTCGCGCCGTAGAGGGTTTCTCTATTCTTGTTTGTTGACCAGCACGGTTGAGTTTTCCAATGGTCTTGTTCTCTTTTGTTGACCAACAGGGTTTAGTTTTTCCCTGGTTCCGTTCTCATTTGGACGACATAGATGGTTCGGTTCCTCTGCTCCTTCAGCTGTCAGGGGCTTCATTACCATGCCCCTTGTCATCGGACTCCGGCACCGTTTGCGACTACGGGTGTTCGTACAGTGTGGGTGTTTTCCCCACTTTCTGGGATGAGTTTACTCAGTCCGCTTCAACAGTGACTCAGAAAATTGGAGTGTGATTTCCCTGAGAGGCTGGGGAGTTTCTCTCGTTCCACCGAGTTCCCTGGTAGTGTTCTTGTAGATTTGTTGTTACCAATACTTTACGCGGGCACCGATCCTCTACCCAGGAGGTTGTTTCCAGCAGGGATGAGGTTGTTTCCAGCAGGGATGAGGTTGTCTCGATCAGGGCTTTCTAGCTTCACCATCCAGCAGGGATGACCATTACAACGGTGTTCACCGAGTAGTACCATCCAGCTGGGATGGCCAGAGAAGTTCCGGGTTTACCTCTAGTAGGGCTGGGCAGTGGTCCCCGATGTCGGGCTTATCTCCAGTTGGGCTGGGCAGTGGTCCCCAATGCCAGGCTTACCTCCATCTGGGCTGGGCAGTTATCCCCGATCTCAGGCTAACCTCTAGCTGGACTGGGCAGTGGTCCTCGATGCCAGGTTACCTCCAGCTGGGTTGGGCAGTGGTCTGTCACCGACTTTAGCCGGGCCACCCTTCAGTGGATTACCCTGTTACGGGACTGGGTATTGTGGCACCCTTCGACTCTTGCTGGGTCTCCCTGTAGTGGGAACCCATTTACTTCCAGGTACCTTCCAGTGCGGCTAAGTAGAGGGTCGCCTATGGACTTTGAGGACACATCTCGACTGGAGGGCAGTGACGAGTTGTGGTTTGACATTCCCCTAGAACTCTCAAGTACAAGGAGCACTTTTCCCCCATTGAGACACATCCTTGTGACACGACCTAAAACCATGCGGGCGAGTCAGTTCCTCCCAAAGCGGATAGTGTCGAGGTGTGGTGGTTTGAGTACTATGACTTGTAGTTTTGATCAGACATGCAGGATGCTGGGAATCAATGGTGTTACCTTATGGGACTGTTGGTGACTCACTTTTCTTGTGCTGAGCTATGGGATAGAGATCCCCCTATGATCTTGTTCGGGCTTCTTGTTAGAGAATATGAATATGTATATACCTTGTTCCAGTACCCACTTCTTGGGCTTGGTTACTCTCCCTCCAGGATAGGCGAAGATGCGTGGGGTATGCCACATGTTTTCCGTGTCTAGCTTCTCGTGGTGGGATGAGTCTACTCTCCTGCTATAGGTAGTGAATAATCGACATGAATTTCACCATCTCACCATTTCAAGCTCCTTGTGCCTGGACGAGTCTCTCATTTCTCTTATTGGGTTGAGCTAGACTCTTTACTGTACTCATTACTCCACTCTCAGTTGTACCTTTCTACTTTCACTGTTCGATATACTTATCACCCATCGGTACCTCTTTTGTTTCTCCCTCAAGCCTTCGGGGTATCCTACTGAGTATTTTAATACCCAACCCTTCTTTGGCTTTTCCCACACATGGTGTTCCCTTTTAGACGACATACAGTTTGGTCATGACGTCAGAGGAGCGTAGGATAATGGGAGATTAGACTGCGTGTGGTGGTCGGAGTCGGGTTCCAGGTGGGGGACCCTTCCAGCTATTTTCCTTTTGTTTACCTGTTTCCGGGTTGTGCAATTTTCTGGTTGGGAACTTGTTTTACCCCATTACTTTTCAGTTTACCTTCAGCTTCTACTTGTACAGTTTAGAGTTCAATGCACATTTGTGGTTTATTTATAGCAGTTTCCCTTTTCTTTACTTTCCTTTTCTTTTACTCGGTACTTTTTCACTGAGTGTGCTGCGTGCATGTGTGTGTAAAAGTACTTAATCAAAGACCTCCCCGAGTTGTTTAGCCTTTGGCGCTCATCCCCTGGCCTATGGAGGCGGGCTTGGGGTAGTTGCGACTCGAGCCCAGGTATGGTCTGGTCGTGAAAAATATACATTTTTTATTAAATTATATTACTAAATTTGTAATAAATTATTTATGTTATACATTACAATATAAATTAATAGAATTTTAGATGAAATGACTATATTTGAAGGGTAAAACTGATTTAATAAAAAATTGAGTACGTATATCCTCTTTATTAATCAATGAATTTGTTTTAGTATAGATATATATAAATATTTAAAATTCAATTCACCCTAGACCTACCCATATATTAAATTTCTATTTTATAAAATCAATTTTAAATAATAACAATTTTATAGAATATCCAAATTCTCTTAATGATCAATGTTTCATGTTTAGTGTGATTTTGAGCACAATATTATTTTTAAAACATATTGTGTTTCATTATCCAACCCTAAAATAAATTAAAAAATCACAATTTGAAATAATGAATAGTAATCAAGGATTTTGGATTTAAAAATTACACTATGGAAAATCCACATTGTAAAAATTATTTATAAAACATCCTCTTAAAGAAATGGTAATGCAATTATAAAGGTCTCCAAAAAACTGGGTTCCTAAATAGGATGAAATTAGTTGGAACTATAAATATGGACATGGAAGTGAAAAATAACACCATTGGAATAATATAATGTTATAAATAACAAGGTCAAGATAATGTTAACCAAAACAAAACTATAAATATTTAATGAGTTGACATACCATTGATTCATTAGAAAGGAATGAAAATTGATAATATTTTAATTTCAATGTAATATTTATAATTTCATGAGATTATTTCACTGTATAGATTATTACATAATAATTTATACTTACTCAAATTCTTTCCATTTCATAATAATAATATATTACTTTGGTTGTTATTTGATCAATTTCTACTTCATCTCCTATAACAAGAAATTGTTATTTGAGATGAATTTTTCACTCTATAATAACTTTTAATGAATTATAACTTCCATAGGTCATTACATCAACCTCTATATATTTTAAAAAATTGAAATGGTTTGAACGTGGTATCTAATTTGATAAATCATACTTTAACCTAAAACAATAATCTGAATTATTTATCCAAATAAATTCCCTAACTAGTTATCCTTAAGACCCTTCCAAAATATATCTATCAAAATTTAATGTTCAAAAAAATTATAAGTAATTTTACTACATTTCTAAAAAACAAATAATTATTTTCCAAAACAGCATAAAGAATATATTAATTTCAAATAACCAATATGTGAATACCATATTCACTATAAAACATTAGAGAAACCATGCATGATTAAAAAAATTCATTCAATACTTATTCATTAAATAGAATATCAGGTCATCAAATATATTCCATGAATATGAAATCCAGTAAACTCTATCATACATTACAATATAAAAAAATTTAAATTATAATTTCAGGTCATTAATAAATTATAAATTACATAATTAATTTAAATTTTCCATTTAACCCAAATAAATATTATTAACTCACATTAGGATTATACTAATGGTTATCTTTCCCATATATTTATTTTCTGTAAAAAAATTTCTCCTTACAATGAAATCACTTTTCTGATTTATCAATACCACTTAACTTTAAATTTAAATCCTTAATGAAAATATATCATTTGTACAATCCTTATATGTTTTTGGTCTCTTATAACTAGGATAAGATTAATAAGAAACATCTACAACAAAATTCTTGAATCCAAATACATAATAAATTTAATAATTACACTTTGGTTGTAGAAATAGAAAATTCTATACTATTATTACATGGATTCTTCTGACGTATATTCCAATAATGCCTCAAGAATTCGTTTTCATAGTTCCCCATATCCTAATTGTAAAATAAAAAAACATTCTATTTTTCCTTCATTCCCCTACATTCGTTCACATGATGACCTTCATCTCAAAAATAATTAAAACTCTCATTCCCTTCAAGAATTCACATAGGTGTTTCATTCCAATTTTATCATATATGTTAAAATCCTGCATTCCCTTCATTCCCATATCAAATTTTTATTCTATCATAGTGTACATCTCATGATTTACATTTATAAATTATGTACTAGTGATTTATTTCTATATATTGATAGAAAATTATACTATATCCTCATATGATATGATATCTTGGGAGACTAGTAGCTTTCAACAGATTCTATTTAACACATCGATGAGATAATCAATATTACCCTTGGATAGTTTACATTGTTCATAATAGAACAGTATATCCTTGCAAAGATAGATTTATACATATAACCAATTTAAACATCATTTTTTCCTATATATTAATAATTTTCTCTCCATTTCTTCTCATTGTTCATGAGTAATGTATTTTTCCATGGAATCTTCTTTAAAATCCTTCCATTCCCTAGTCACTATTTCTTCCTCATACTTATTTTTTTTTTGAATAAATAACTACTACTGATAAGCATCTCATATTATATTATAAACATAAATGAAAAAATTCTCTCATTAATTAATTTAAAAAAAGATAAACATCTTCCCTACTGAATTATCCATTCCTTAGTTAAAACAATATTTTTAGTCCCTTTGATCGATGGAGGTTGATGACACATACAACGCCCTGAAAGAAATACAATAAATTGTGGATAAGTGGGATCCTTCATACATTAAAAGATATTATTAAAAAAATAAGTCATCATTCCGAATATTCTTATAGATTTTTAACTCATTATATACCTCTAGATACTACTCCATTATCATTCCATTGACGGAAATCCCAACATGGATAACATGAATTGATACCATTTCTATTCTTTTTTCTAGGCTCCATTTCAACATAATGTCATACATTTGAAAAGATTATAAATATAAGATTCATACCACATAATTTTAAAACCGCTGAAACACATATCATAAATCTAATATTTTTTTATAACTAATCTCTATACAATAATAATGGTTTTTTTGGAAATATTCTAAAATTATTTCATATGGTCAGATTAAAAATATAGTGTTTTCATAAATAAATTACGACTGAAATAAAAAAATCTTCATCTAATACAAATGGTATTACCCCAGAACTAGTAGAATAGATTTAGTGTTTAATTTATTATAATAGTACTAGATACACAGAATTTTTTAATGGAGAAAATAGTTTATTAGTATTGTAAAACAAGATGATAACATGAATTTTACATTACAATTGAATATATAAAATTCAAATAGAGTATTTTATAATATAAATCAATTTTAATCTTTTTTATATCTATGTAAATCAATCATAAAACAGGTCATTAAATCACAGGGAAAGGAATCCTAATAATGGGGTGAGTTTAATTACTTCAAAGGATATGTGTAAAATAAAATATATCATGAATAAATAAGGAATAACATGTATGTATATGTTAGTAATTGACAGCAAGTTTCATTTACCCACAAAATGTTTTATGGAGAATAATATGGTTGAAATACATGATGAAAAAATAATTCCATATAAATAGTCACACAATATTGAATCAATTCAATAGATATCATAATTATAATAATAACCATATGGATTTCAATAATTGAATTTATAATAATGGAAGAAATATTTTTTGAAATAACATATTGTTGTCGAGGCCTTGTCCCAATACAACAAGAAATATCATAATGGCCTCATTCGAAGACATATATATAAATTAACTTGGCCTTTGGAAAATATCCCATCTTAGTATCTCACATGATTTTAATAGATAAATCAAGGGACTTTTCAATTTAGGTTCGGGCACATTACATAATAAATCCAATCGATCTACCACATTACCAAATAACACTGCATAATCTACATTTCTTAACAAGAAATTACAATATGTGTTATAATAACTTGAATATACAATAACAATTTATTCCCCTAGTCAAGATGATCTAAAACAATATAAGGAAATATGGTGGATAGTATCATATGATTATAAACTCAGTACTTTAAAATATTTAACAATAGATGACGAAATGGGAGAAAATTATTTCAAATGTGAAATATAAAATTTCTTGAGGAAAATAAAATTTTTACATTGAAAAATAAAATCTAAAATCTAAAAATTTCCCAAATTCTATTAAAACACATTCATTGAAAAGTACCATTTAAAATTATATATGATGATTTAAATCAATGAGTGATCATGATGACATGAAATTAACTTCATGTTGTATAAGTTAAAGAAATATTCTTATGATGAATTATTAAAATGGTCCATAAGTACATCATTTCGCAAATGTTATGATGATTTTATTTAAACCAATTTCTAAAACAGCTAAAAATAGAAAAAATGGGATTAGAGAATGACATGATAATATAAAAAACATTCAATAAATTATTATTAAGAAACATTTATATGGATGGAATTTTTTTAACTAAACATTGAAATAAATTAAATTTTCCTTAAAATTAGATTTTCAATATCCTAAGTACTTATAAAAGGATAAAAGAACAGAAACATGTAATGTATAGAAATAACAATAGGAGAATAAAATATGTCAATATTAAGGTAATAAAATATCATAATTAACATATTTTAATCATAAATAATAAAATCCTAAATAATTATGATATTGTGAAATAGACTTGTACCATAGGTCTGACATCTTTCGTTTGTGTCCAAACATCATCTACTTCATGATACCTCATTTATATCATTTATTATTGAAACTAGGGGTTGTATTTTGAGGATACCAAAACATATAAATCATGTATATATAGGTTGAGAAGAGAAATGGTAAGATATTGGTCGAGATATGTTTCTCAATGTGGTGTAAATATGATAAGGGATGAGGTTATTTTTTACAACTAAGGCGGGGGAGGACTTTTGTAATTTATTTAAATATTGAAATATAAAAAATAATTACAAATAATATTTCTTCTAAATTTAAACAGATTCAATAATTTGATTAGATAGGTTAAAATATCATCAAAAAAATTGAATGAAATGTGTTGTATTTTAAACCTTATATTTTTGTTAACCACCCTTTAAAATATTTGATCCTTTTCAAAAGTAATGTCCTTTTATGTTTTAAAGAGAAATAATTTAACATATAATGTTAAAATTGGCTCATAAATGGGTGATGGATATTATTTTCTACCCTGTATTATGCATTATTTCCTCTTATATAATTTTTATGAATTTTCATTAATTTAATATAATATTAATTTTTTAATATGTCAATAATTTCAATGATGACACAATTAAATTAATTTCACTAAAAGTAATGATGTAAACATTATAATTAGAATATAATTATATTATAGACATATATTATGTAATATTAATCAAAAAAATTATGGTGGTCATTAACTAGTTCAAATTTTATCATATTTAATAATTTAAAAATAATTTATTTTTTTTTCTTTTAGTGAAAGAAATATTGAATTCAAATTGTACAATATTTTAAGGTAATTATATAATAACTAAAAATTAAAAATTATTTACCATAATAATGATAATATCCCATTAAAAAAATTAGAATTATTATTCATTGAAAAAATTATTTTCCATAGGATATTTATAAAAAATGGAGTGATATTTGGAAAAATTCATTGATTTAAATATTATATTGAACATATTCATGGAATAGTGTCTATTAAAAAAATTGTGTTCAATAATAATGCGATAATGGTTTAATTTATATCATTCAAAAATAATTATAATGAAAAATCATCAACTTAACACTTATTTATAACCGATATTAACATGATTTACCGTTTATTGTTGTGATAAATTTTACCGTGGTTAATTTAAAGAATGACCAAAAATAAAAGGATTTGATTTACCAAATTTCAAATGAAGGAATCAGAAATTTGGAATCCATTTTTCAGAAATCAATCTATATGATTTGATTGAATTTATTTTAAAAATATTCCAGCAAAATGAAATGAAACCACTTTTTAGACAAATACATTTTGTAGCATAAAATATTGCTTATTATTATAAAAATAATATAATAATAATAAATAAATCATATATTTTTTTGAATATATAATATAAAAATTTCTTTAATATCATTCACCAAAAGAAATTAAGTTTTTTATTTAGATAAATATAAATTTTACAAAGAAAGAATTTTTTTATGAAATTTATTTTTTACGTATAAATGTGTTTGTAAAAAATTTAATCATAAAATTGATTCCAATTATCATAATTGAATTATTTATTATTTGAGATAAATAATTTTTTTTACATAAAATTAAAATTAAATCTAAAATTTTTAATCTTTGAAATAATAATATATTTTTCATTAAAAATCAGTATTTATCCCTATTCATTGAAAAATAAAACTTTTCTAAGATTTTCCAAAATATAATCCTATGTTATTTTTTTGTATGATTATTTAAAAATTAAATGCATATTTAAAACATTTAATACGTAATTATTATGAAATTAAATATATTATATGTCTTAAGATATCAATAAAAATCATTTCTGTTTCAATTTGTTTTTTATGGATATAATAAATATTCTAACTAAATAAGTTTTTATTTATTCAAAATTAATTGATATGATTTAATTAAATATGAAATATAGCTATATTTCATAACTTTATTTATCCAATTCATATTCTACAATTTTATGGATAGATTATAACATCACATTTAAATTATAATATTTTTATAGTATATCCCAATTCCCTTAAAGCTCGGTATTGCATGTTGAGTACGATTTAGAGCATAATATTATTTTAAAAACATTAGGTGTTATAATTAGTGACCCATATTATTGATTTTACCCACTCATTTAATCATATATCCAACAATTAAAATGAAATACAAGGAAATTTTATAAATGAAATAAAAAAAGTAGAACATATTTGCTAATACATAATTCTCTAAAAATAAAATCCAAGCATGAACCAAATGAAATATCAAAAAATCCATCCATAACACGTTTTTTATCAACAAATAACCACTTATTATATTTAGCCTATATAATTATAATATATTAAAAAGAACACTACCTATAACCTATAAAATGTTTACCTAATAATATATTCATAAACATATGAAATAGTGTGTACGTAGTGTGTGATCATACAATCTTTTTAGGCTCTCACAAAAGATTCTATGAACTTTTTTTCATTATGTAAATCATTAATATTATTTTGAAATAAAATTATTGGGTTTTCCCTTGATAGAACATAAAAAATCAACTAAATTCTTTTAACCATAAAAAGGATCAATTTTAATATTTTAAACATGTTTGAAACCCCCAATAAAGATGTTCATCACATTTTCTATAAAAAATTAATTTATCATTTCCTATATTACAACATCTTTTAAATCCGTAGAAATAAATACTCAATCATTTCCAAAAATATTTGAAATTATAGTTTTGAAAGAGTCCTTGAAAAATATTTAAGGAGAAACCCCATTCTGGATTAAATGTGCACAATCATATGGGCACTCTTATATAAATCCTGAAATTGTAATATAATAAATAATATTCGGGGTTCCAGAAAAAATAATATAAATTGGGAATGAAAACAATCATAAATAAAAAAATCTGCTTCACCTTCAAAAATGAATAAGTAATATTTTTCGATGTAAACTCCCTAAAAATTAAAATAATATGGTCCCAATAAAGATATTATAACTCCAACCGTCAGTCATATTATGTCATGTCTAAAAATAATAGAAGACATTATATTATCCCATATATGCCTCATTGGAATGTCACAGACCCTATATCCCAAGCTTTTATCACACCTAAGGGACCCTATCAAAGTGTGTACCAACTAGGGTATCATGAATCACGACCTTCCTCCCGCATACCAAGGATCCAATGATCAATCTAATTTAGATGTGAGTGAACAATCAAGCTAATATTAAAAAAACTAATATCCCTCATCTACCAATATCACCCTCATATAGAACAACCCCTTTCCATATCAAAAAATAATTATATCATCACAAAACCCTTATAGGGTTATACATTAACAAGGGGAATCAGTGAGGGTATCATAAGCATGGAATATTTTATTTTTAGAATCAGTAAATGTTTCCTTGATAGGAAGTATGACACACCTAGTCTATGAATAAATTTTTATAATATTGTGTTTTTATCATTTTAAAATATTATTTATACCTTTGGATGATCTAGGTAAAAATTATAATTTTTTAAAATTTTTTATGGTTTCTCTATTAGATCATTGATTAGTAAAATTATGTAACCTCTCTTGGAAAACATGTTGTAGATGTTTGGTGTTCTAGTGTAGGCACACAGTTGGTTCAAAATTTATCCATACCATGAATATTCTAACTAGAAATTGTTTTTTTAGTGAAAATTTAAAAAAGAAGGTTATTGAATAGTTTATTAAATGATCTTTCCAACCATGTGAGTTTTTGGTAGGGATAATATATCATCTATAAAGTTAGCGCATGGTTTGAAAAAATGAGTTGAACCCTTTGTCATAATTAATTTTTGCAAATATTAGAAAGTAACTATGTTTGTAACCCTGAAACCACATATTTTTCAAGAATCCTATTATGATATTTGTCTTTAAACCCTATTAATAATTCATGGTGGTGTTCATTAATCTAGAAGATTGTTCGAAAGGATCAATGTGTGTGGGGTCTCAGCAGTCAATGGAATATCTATGTTTTCTCTTTTTTATTTTGATATTCTCAAATCCAGTCAAAAATAATGGTAGATATAATCTATGATATATTAATATATGTTCCATTATATACTTTTATGATATAATTATTAGATATAATGTAGGAATGTTGTTTTTATCATGGTTATTTATGTTTGTTTGGGTCATTTTGCATTTTTGACACCCATGGAGAGATAGTTAGCATTTCTATCACTAACTTATTTCTAAAATTGGATTAATTAAATTCCCTAATTTCACATATATTTTTTAAATATAAAAACTTTTTTTAATATGGTTTTACATATCTCTAGGAAATATGTATGAGATGTCTGTTATAGGTTTATTGTTTTAGATAGATTTTTTGAAAAATTATGGGAAGCCTTGTTTTTAATGTTTATATAATGAAACATGTTATTGATGATTTTTTGAAAAATAAATTTTTTGGGTGTAATAAAAATAGTAATTGAATGTGGTATTAGAATACATGGTGTCATGTGTTCTTGTTGAATTATAGATGGCCTTTTTTAAATATACATGTTTCTTAGAGTCAGATATGAAAGGAAGTCGTGATTTATTATCTAATGTTGACATAGTGAATGATGAACACTACTAATGAGTTTTTGGGGGATTATTGTGTGTGTGTGTGTGAAAATCGATTTATATTATATGTTGAATAGAATTTATTGAAAAATTAAACTAGTTAAATTGTTTTTCAGAAGCTGTTAGTTTCATATACAATTTTCTTGAAATTCCCATACTGTTATTTATAAAACATGATAGATATATTGTTTCTAGTACTAGTCACGTGTGGGGGAAGATTTTTGGGGATTTTCTAGAGGCTATGATTACTCACCCCATGTATATATACATTCGTCTGTATGAATTAATTTTTTACGTGTTGCACATAAATTCATGTCTCTCATGTTTCTAGCCAAGAATGGGGATGTTGTAGTCTTTAGTAATATGGCTTCGAGAATGGAAGTTTTTGTTGTGTAAAGGTCATCGATAATTTAATATATGGTACATTTTCTCACTTTTTTGGTTTGTCACAATATCATATTGTTTTCTAATATTTTGGGTTACTCAACTCAAACTCATTTTCTATGTTTTTCACTGAGCTTTATTATTTATATTCATGTTTCATATGATTATTATCTATTGTTGGTTTACTTTTTCTATATAATAATGGATGAATCATACCCCAATAATTATTCATATATTTTTAAATTATTTACTACTCTTTTTTTCATGGGGAAGTCACATAATGTTTGAAAAACATATAATTCCGTCTAAGACAATGGGTTTGGTGGGGCTGTTACATGTGGTAATAATATTGGTATGTTTACCATCTTGGAATGGTAGCACGGAGATAAGAATTTTAAAACCTGAAATTTATCGAATAAAAGGTAATTTTAACCACTTTATATTTATCATCATGTTATGGAAGTCGTTTAGGTATAAAAGATGACTTTTAAATACCAAAAGGTGTGTAAACGAAAAATTATTGTTGGTTTAGCTGATGAGAGTTTTTTTATCATGAATTTTGGAAATGATGTCTAATTAAGACTACATCATTATTGTTGTTTTTTATTTTGGATTCTTTGGAAAGGGTAAAATTGTGAAATTCTTTGTTGACATGGGTATGTGTACTTCAGATGAATCTGAGAGTCCCAAAGAGATGAATTCAAAAACATTGGTTGAATTTTTTTCCATTTTTTTGTTGGTTCTTATTTCAATTATATTTTTTAATGTAATTTTTGATGAATTATCTAAAATTAAAATTAATTCATAGGGTATAATAACTTATACTGTTAAGGAATTTAATTAGTAGAATTTGTAAAATTTTAATTAGAATCCTTGTTGTTTTAATAAATTTTCTACAATTTCAGGTAGGGAACTTAATATCATAATACCATGTTTAATATTTTTCCTTTTATTCTTAATAACTTTTAACATTGTTTTTACTGTACAATAAAATTACACATGTTTGATAATTTTTTTTTAGTTTTATATTTTTTGATTATTAGGGATTACTGTGAATTTATTTACATTTTTTGATTTATTTTTTTACATATTTCCTATAAATAAATAAAATTATTTTAGAATGTTGAGTTATAATAGTGTTGTAAAATTTCATTATTTGGTGAATAGAATATAATGTAATTTTTATTCATTATTATATTCAAAAAAAATTAAATCATGACTAGTACCATGAATAGTGTAACATATATAATTGTTGTTTATAAAATATAATATAATTTTTTAATTTTTTTTGGATATTGTAGTTTTATTAGATCATTGACAATGAAAGAATGCTAAAAATACATCCATTTTTTCACATTTAAAACCAAATAAAGAAATTTCTTGTTGATGTTATTTTGATAATGAAATTCATTTTAAATGTATGTTTTAAAATAAATAATAAATTTTTAATTTGTATATATTTATAATGTGATGTAATTTTTCAACTCATTAGAAAACATTTCAAGTAATGTTTCATGGCTTATGGAAGTATGTAAAATTTATGATCCATTAAATACTATCTATTTAATTTATTTTCTAATTATATATGTCAAATTGATAAAAGATGGTATTCAAAAAATTTATCCACCACTGATCATTATGGAAATAAATATAGTATAAAATATTGTAGCTTGCAATATTATTTTCATTTATTCAGTTGATTATAATTTAATATCATTACGAATACTATAATAACAAATAATTTGTATCATTTAAATTTTAATATTTATCCTAGATGAATAATAATTTTGGACACCTTTTAATTGATATTTGATTATTGATTCGTGTTTTATTTTTTAATTTTTGTTATATAATTTGGATATTACTATTTATGGGACATAAGTTTATAAGCCCTATTTTGATGATAAATCGGTTTTTAAATTATAGAAATATTTTGATAGGATTTATTTTTTAAATTTTTATATTTAAAATGTTCTTTACAGAATTGAAATTGTGGAATTTTTTAAGAAAATATTCAGAAAATCTTGATTTGGTAAAACATTGAAACACCCTCATTTGAATAGACATCAGGAAAAATGGATTAAAAAGGGGGCACAATTTTTTTTTGAGAAGAAAAATTGTTTATTAATTAAAATATTATTCTAAAGATATCATATTTTTATGTTATCATTTTAAATTATTGTTTTAAATTAATTTCAAAATGAATTTACAATGGTTTTAATTTTTTAAAGAATTTTATGATTTTATTTATATGGGATTTTGAAATATATCAATATCAAAGAAAATTTTCTTTATTTAGACCTTATTGGATTCTCATTTGGCTATTGGGAATATGTGGTACACATAAAATTGGTTTATAGAAACCATTATGTTGTGTGGGAATGGAAATGAATATTTAAGGATGATAGAGAATGATATTTTCAGATATATTACTTGGAGAATATTGGTGTTTTATATCATAAATATTACAACGATTCTTTTTTTATTATTATATTTCTTCTTTTAACATGTTTTTTTACTTCTTGTGATCATGTTTATGATTATGTATGCATAAAAAATTAGCATATTGTTCATCCATCATGAAGGTTTTCATAATTTTTTGTTTATGCTTGTATTCTATAATCCTTTTTGTAATACAGATATTCTATAGTTCCTCACATTAAATTTCCTATTTATTTCTCTAATTGGTGAGTTACACTATCATCTTCAATGAAACATTGAAATTTTTAATGGTTTTTAGGGGGTTTTCCCCATTAAAAATTGTTTTAAGTCATATTTATATGTTTAATAATGAATTAACTCTATTGTTTTGGGTTGATACCTTCCATTAGTGGTTTATTGATTATATGTTCCTTAATTTTAATATCCCTAGATTTTGAAATGAGTGATTTGTTTTATTAAATATCAAAAATTACTCCAACCCTCTATGTGTGGTGGGAAATTTTAGATTTTGGTTCTTGTTTTCTCATATTAGGTCCAATAATGACAACTAGATCACGGTCTCATGGTTAAATATCATTTATATAGATAATTTATAGTCCATATAATAACTAATATTTGGGTCAGTAAAATCTCATATTATGATTGATTCATGGAATAAATTGTTTGTATGAGCATGGGTCACAATTATAAATATGTGTTAACAATTTTATGTGTCATCATTTTCATTAGAACATTATAAGACCATGTCTATGAAAATTCCATGGTATTATCTTTATTTACATTCCATTAGGATATACCTTATTGTTTGGGGCAATAATCACAAGTAAGGGGATTAATAATATCTCTCATTTGTATCATAAAAAATTGGGGTATCTCATTATGCCTAAAAACCTCCCAAGTAGATTTTCAATCTAGATATAGAAATGGGTATCATGATAATGTAATAAAAACATACTGATGGGTTTATTATGATGTTATAGGTTCCTTTCTTGTAGGGGCTATGTTCTCTGTCACATATCATTCCTTTTTTGGGGATTATATCTCTTGAAGTTAAGTTGTGGGCTATGGTCCAGAAGTATTGGACATACCTTCTATAAAGACTATCATTATCATTAATTGAAGATGAGTTTTCCTTTTTGGGTTGCTAAATCATTAATGTTTCCATAAAAATCTATTACCTATTAAGGTAGTGGCTTCATTTATGCATTTCATAGAGTTTCTGTAAGGTTTTACTTTTTTCGACACTTCTTTACCTTATTTAGTGCAGCATACCATCATCATTTTCTGGTTAATTATGTTCATGGGAAATTATTTAGAGTGTCTTTGGGAAATGATAACCTATATTCAAATATTCATGAGGTTACTGAATCATCGACCGTGTTTGAGATGGAGGTTATCACTTTGGTCGGTGGAACCATTTTCATTTCTCAATCATATCAGTAGGGTTCTTAATTGGATAATATTTCTATCAAAATGTAATGCAATGAATTGTTTCCCCTTTGATACTATTTCTGAGAAGAATGTCTGAATAATGGGTTTCATTCGGGTGTGCACATATCTCTTTTGATACAATATAGCTCTTGTGATCTTATTAACCATCCATTCTTGGGACAAGTATAATAAGATCTTTCTTAGTTAACATGTACATTATGTAACACCTTCAAATTTCATGAAATATATATTTTTTGCAAATATAATCTTTTTGATATATTTCATTACCTGTGACACTCTTTTTATCTAGTGTTTCCTAAAACAGAGAGTTATGATTTCACTACCGGAAACATTGATTCTAAAATAAATGTTAAATACTAATAAGTTATTATTATTTAATATGATAATTATCACCTAATAATATTAACTGAATTAGGGAAATTTATTCTTTTTTACATGTATATAATATTTTATCATTGGTGAAAAACTAATTATAAATTAATATAACATAACCTTGAAAATAAAATACAATTTATATTTGAAAAAATATTTCTAAGCGCACACATTTTTTTTACCTCAACATATTAAAAAAACTATTTTAGTGAATTATTTTAATGAAATTTATATATTATATGCCCAATAAATATTTTTTCAATCATATAATGTTTTCTCAAGAGAATATAGAATAATAAATATTATTTTATTCCTACAAAAATGTTTTTTTCTAAAAAATATTTTTATTCATGATTATTTTAAATTTAAAGTTTACAAATTTTAAAAAATCCCTATGAAAAAGTGTAACTAATTTTTTGAATCATAATTTCAGGATTATCATAAGGGTAATTTTTTATAATTGTATTCAAATATAAATATTTTGTTATATATTAAATAAAATAATTTTTTTATTAATAAGTATATGTTAAAGAAATTAAAATTTTCATAATTATCTAATTATAATTATAAAAGTAATATTTGACCATTTATATTTATATTATTCCAATTTAGTAAATGAAATAAATTTCATATATAATTTGGATTTAGTTTTTTAATACTATTGAACATTTTCTCTTTCAAATACTGTATTCTCATTGTATTTGTGGTAATATTTTTAAATTAAATTTTTACAAATATATGAATAGAATTTGGAAAAATAGATTCAATATTTGGACTCAGAATAATTTATATTATATAATAAGTTCATATTTATTTTTTAACATAATTAATAATCAAAACTGTAAAACATGAATTCGAACGGTTAAGGTAAAAATGAGTTTACCAATGGATAATCTGAATAGATTTGGATTAAAAACGAAAAAAATTAACCCACATCGATTTTTTAAACATTTATTTCTTCACATTTTCTAAAAAATATTGTAGACTACTTTTATCCTTATTTAATATGAAAAACATGGGCACACTTTTTTTATTTATAAAATTAGATGTGTGTCACTCTCCGGACATATAAAAGACCACCCTCCTATACTCTTCACACTTAAAAAACCCATTATTCCTATAATGTGCTACAAAAAATAGAGTTTTAATTCTGTAATATAATCCTATCAGACTTATTTGTTCTGTAACTCTTACCAAGTAATACATTTAGTCCAATCTAAGTAATGTTTCCTGAAAAAAAAAAGATAATGTCCCTAAATAAGAATTTTGTTTTATTTCATCCTATAAATACATACATTCTATTAAAAAAATTAGATATGATAACTAATGATTCATACATATATTAATATATTTATGGTAATTTCATAACATAAATCAATCTCATAGTCAGTCATATGGTTTTTGAGATCATCATTCGCATGTACGATTGACAACTGTCTCACGTACCAATGTTGTTTTATTGCCCCACCACATCTCAAAAATGTATATAATGATGGATTTATGGTTTATAAAATATATTAATGATATTATTTTTCTCATTTAATAATAATATTACATGATTTTTCTTATATTCCATGTTGTGGGAATACAATAATGTAGTTCGTGTGTACTGTAGATTACAACCACATGAAGCGATGTGATTAGTTCATGATTTGCATGTATGGAAATAAATATGGTTTTAAATAACATATTTGATAATTTTTTAATCAATGTTATTCTATAATATTGATATATTATTTTCCTTCGTTTCAAATTTTTTTTTGTTGAGATTGGAAATATCATTTATACGTTTGTATAACCTACTATTTCCATGAAAAACGTATTTCATTTTATGTCTCTAAATTTAATGGATATATAAAAAAATTTATACATAATATATTTTATTTCTAAATTTTTGATAAATTTGTTTCGATTATAGAACCATGATCAATGTATGGGGAACAAAAAAATTTAAAACATACATGAAAAACAATGTAGTTGTTTCCGTAATCATAACTTTAACATTAAATTGTATAAAAGGATAATAACATGTCATATGAAAATTAAATATGTTAATATATTATATATAGTTCATTAATATTTTTAAAATAAACTTATAATTATTATAAATGAGGTTCACATTTGTATGAATTGTTTTGAGAGTTATGGTATGTGATTTCCATCAATTATTTATTTTCTCTGATACAAAAGTCATATTCACCTAATATTTATCTTATATGATGTATATAATTACCATTAATGTATTTTATTATTATTATATCTCAAATAGTTCATATTATCTTATTAATTTCTGTATAAAAATTTTGTGTACTTTAAGATTGAAATATTAGTGAAACATTAATGGATGTTTCTCTCAAATTTCCTTCATGGGGACATAAGTACTATTATGATCATATCTTATTATATGAGGTGTATATGTTTCCAATTTGACATGTAATATCATGAATCTACTTATTTTTATGATATTATAGTTCAAATTTAATATTATTCATTCATGGGTTTTGTGATTCAATGTTACCCAAGTGGTAAGAGTTTTCTGTTGCAATCTCATTATTTGTTAGGACTATATATAATTACATTTTTTTAATAATATATTATGAACTACATCTCAATAAACTCATGAAATTTATTATTCTATTATTATTTAATGATACTAATTTTTTTCAGTCATTTTCATCTCTTTATGATCCCAAGAGTTCAAAGGAATATTAATATAGAATATCCTATTTTATCTCTTCGATTGAAAACATTTTTTCTTAAAAATAAACATTTTCTAACATAAAACAATAATGTGGTTATAACAATACTAAATTTATTTATAAAATAAATTTTAACCTATGTTTTAATTTATTATTAATGTTTTAAGGTAATCTTCATACAAAATATTAATGTTTGGATTTACTAAAAATAATAATGGATTCGTTGTCTTATCATGTATGACATGATGGTAATTATACACAACCATTTCCATTATATCATTTAATATTCCATTATTAGATTTCATTTTTATTATCAAATTAAATTATTTAGAATATGTGACATGTTTTATAAATAAAATGGAACCATAAAAATTATTTTTCTTATGAAATGTTATAAATTATTTATGATGATTTTAGTATAATTGTTGATGTTTTTAAAATAAATTAATTTCAAAAATATTTTATAAATTTTTTTGGTTTAGAAATTGATTTTTAAGGAACCATTATTTTCCCAAGTAAATTTATTATATGTACTTTCAAACAAATTTTCCATCTAATAAGATATTCTCTTTATATTACATACTCACTATAGGGTATTTTATCCATTTATACAATTATTATTCATTTTATTGATGTTTTATGTTTATTATGACAATATATTTATGAAACTCATTTATCTTATAAGTGTTATACTATGAAAACGTGAATATTATACCCACTTCTATTTTTATGGGTTATGCTTTGATGAAAATATTAAATGAATATGAAACTTGTCTCTCATCCACATATTATGTTATGATGAAATTTTTATGAAACCCATTTTTTCATGGGTTGGGATATGATGGATATTTTATGATATTGTGCGGCACATATATAATATTTTCATTATGTGATGTTGGTAACATTATAAACAAGTACAATGGTTATGTTAAAACTAGGTATGGTAGTTGAGTTATAACCAAATATTTTTAGGATCTATATCTCCATCCAATTTATTGGATAAATATTGATAACTCATGAGAGAAACAAAACTGTAATTGGGAGTAAACCCTGTTTGGTAAGGGACTACCTCCACTATGATAGTCATTGGAGTAAACCGTTAATAATATGATATTATTCTAAATTAACCTTGACTACTAATAAAATTAGTTCATATTCTTATGTGTATTCCAAAATTCTCTCTCTCGTGCCGATTATCCCCTCAAGTATCATGTTCTCTGATTTACTTATGATTAATATGTCATTGATCTTATATTTATTTAATGACCTATTTTTTTCTTCTATGTTCTGGGTATGGTTTTCAAATGTTATGATCAAATTCTCATACCCTTATTCCCACATAGTGTTTATGTATTTTCCCTTTTTTACAACTATTGAGAATCTATGGTCACCCTTTCTTATGATTCATTTCCTTATTTTATGAATAATGGTTCTAAGTAGTGTATTCCTATAGGGTTTAATATATGAGATGTTATTTATTGAAAAAATTTAAATTTTTTTCTAAATGTTACAATTATGTACCTAGTATCCAAAGTCAATAAAACAATAAGATCCCCATGAATGTGTTTGTGTAATTAAGGAATATTCATATAGAAGATATAAGTTTTAGTTGTAAAATCTTTATTTAGTGGATAGGTTAATTTAAACATTATAAGCTAGTATTAGAAAAAATTTGTGAAATCCCTTGGTGTATGAAGATGGATATTTATAGGGATACGACTACGGATATTTTAAAGGATGTGTCAATGTGTACGAAAATTTCATGAAATAATGATTCAAGATAGAGAATGAAATTGACAATAAATTAAATCATTGTATGTATAATATAAGTGTATATGGATCTTTAAAAATACACCTAGGGGTAATAACTCAAAAAGGGGAACATTGATGTTGACACAATCATATCATAGTGCATGAAAATAGGCCAAGCAACAGACCTAGTTTTGATCTCCCATGGATTATGATTTTAAAATTCACAATCTCTTTGTAAAATATCTTGATGAATTTAAATAATGAAAAAGAATATCATAGTTTAAACATGAGGCTTCATAGATAAAAAACATGATGCGATGATTTAGACATCCTATTAGTAATTTTTCATGATTATGTGGATCACAACTATGAATAATATCACTCACACAATGCTTTTAAATTTTAGTCACTATTGAAAAAATAAATTTTCACATCATTTTCATTTTATTTTTTTCATTGGTTATTATATGTCATTACTAAAGCGGATGTTGTACCTATTTTCATTAATGTATATTTAAAAAAACATTGAAAATATATATTTTAAATTATTGTTTCCAGCATTCATTAACTAACCAATGTAAAAAATCATATACCAAATCAATTTTTATATAACCTTTATCAAAAAGGATTCAGGTTGAAGATATTTTATGTTGGCTATCTAATAACTGATGAAATAATCATATTCCTTGTCTATTTTTATATGACCAATGTGGAAACCATGATCATGAGGCCGTTTTTAATGTTGGTAAATAATTGACAGTAGTAATAAAACATTATTCCACATGGGTTATTCTAAAATGGATGTGAAAAGGCATCACGGTGAATATTTTTTAGTCATTTATTTCAAAACAAATGTAAAAATATTATACCACACAGACTCTATCAAAACCAATATAATAAAAAAAAAATATTTTTATCATTGGTTATAATATAACTGATAGGAAAAGATTTTTTTCAATAATATTTCATTATACCCATTCTCTCAACTACAGACTAAACCAAAAAACTATAAAAAAACAAAAATAAACAATTATAAGATGGAAAATTACAAATTCACAATTAAAATATTAAAAAATTACAATATCAAATAAAAAACTAAATCTTACAAAAACAACTACCAACTACTCATTTAAATGTACATCATTTATAATTTTAATATTAACTAAAAACAAAATAAAATCCTACCAAACCTATAAAATGATTTCCCTATTCTAATTGAAATTATGTGATATATTTTGCACTATAATGGGGAGAGTCATAAAAAAGGTACAAATTAAAAGTAACATACTTATCATGTATAATTAATAAAACAAATAAAATATTAATGAATTGTTTATAAATAAATATATCAGGTTTGAACTTCATAATTTTTTCCATTGTAATTATTTCATACATAAATAGTAAAACCTAGTATCCAAATTCATATGATGTCTTTTAGTTTATCGAAATTATATTTAAAAAATTTTCTCAATTAAAAATGTCTTTTTTATGTAATATATCCATAATTTTCTAATTATAAATAAAATTTCTAATTTAATTTTACATATTTTTTCTAAGTGTTTTTTTCTTTTTGTTTTTTTGAGTCAAATCAAATCCACTATTATAAAATAATATGAGCGAAATAAATTTATAATTCATTATAATATAAACAAATACTATAAAAATTAAACATAATTTTCCAACATGTTCTTAATATTTCTTCCCACATTTCCAGGGATAGACCATATCATGTAAAGTGTCTATTACCTTGGCCAGAAAACACATAACATTTAATGGACCCTGATATATAATAAATTTTAATGTTACTGGTTATTATGTTTATAGATAAATAATACTTTGTGAGATATATGCTTAATAACTCTTAACATAAGAAAACATCACGCAATATGTAATTATATTCTGTTTAAATCATTCCTCAATATAAACTGTTCTTTCCTCTTCAGTAAATTTTCATTATTTTGGTGAAATAAACTATGGTTCCATCAGTCCATATAAATATTTTGTATCATTATCCTCAGACATTTAAAAAATATACCCTATATAAAATATATATAAAATATAAATTTTCAATAAATATAATGCATGAAAAGTTTTATGTTAAGAAATATATGCAAAAAACATGTATCATGTTGGTGCCCAACATATATGTAGTTACAAGATCCATGATATCATTTTTAAAAATCCTCACATTTATTACACATGCACATACCTGAGCTTCCATTTGATGCATATAAATAACCACTAAGAAATTTTAATATCATGAAAATCTATCAAGAATACTAGAATATAAATATGAAATCATATCCATTTGTCTTTTTTGTTAGTCATATAGTGATTATTTTCTTTTAAAGTATTCATGTAAATAAATACATACATTTATTATCATTAATAGTATAAAAAAATTTAATAAAAAATTAAATGAAATGAAAAAATATAGAAATACCTATATAGTAATATGTCACTAATGTCTAGATGGACAAACTAAAAAGTGGATGATACTTTGACAAACTGTCTCCACCTTATCTGTAGCTAATGGTACTCCAGCTAATATATTTATCATATCATATATGTTGACCTTATAAGACACACACACTCTCTCTCTCTCTAACTACTGATGATGAATGGTATCTAATATATAATACATCATCCCATATGAAAATATTTGGTAGTGAGGATCATCAATATATAACTCATAGTATTATGAATCTAAAGAGGAGGGTGTTAGAATATGACTAAAAATGGGGCCTTCTGTAAGAGTTGGATTGGGTTTAGGAGTTTGATAAAATATGTGTTATGTAGATGGATGTGGAGGATAAAAACTGTTGTCTTTAGGTGGAGCCAGGGGAGTGGGAGATGCTAGCAAAGGTGGAAGAATGAATGATAGAGTTTGAAATTGTATTTCCGTGTCTGCAACCATGGAATGTACCAACACTCAAATATTTTCATCCATAATCGCATTATTGTTTTATCTTCATCCTCCAATTATTCTTTTTTTGATATAAACCCTCCATTGAAGATGTTAAAGAATTTATTAACACTATTCCCATTGGCACACCCACTGGGAATCCTCATACCTGACTCGGTTGTTCTTGCATTCCCAATTTTGTAGATAAAATATCATTCCTCCCCTTAGTTAAAATTACCCCCTCTTTTATTTTTTCCTTAAGAGAATCCTATATAAATTATATGAAAAATATTTAATGAATAATTTTATAAATAAAACAATTATTTAATATAAATAAATAAATAAATAAAAAACATACAACTCTCTCAGATATGGCCGTATATTCTTATGTAGGATATTTCCCCATTTTTCTCATCTGAGCCTCATCCATTTTTCATGTATAAGTAGTATGGATAGAGTGTAATTCTCTATAGGGAATAAAGAATAAGCTCTGTTTTTTTAATTTTTTATACCTAAAATTTTCTTCCAATAATGTTTACCCTTCCCGGATTAATCAATCAGGGTACACATTCCTATATTAGATCACCATATTAGATCTCCTCTATTGTTGTAAATTTATAATAAAAATTAATAATGAAATCATTAATAATTAATCCATATAATAAATCATATAAATTTTTACATTTTACATACCAATGATTATTCTTATCATCAACATTTAATTTTTTATCCATGTGCCTTTATCTGTAAAATGATATATATGACAAGGATTGGCATATTTCTTATGCCAAAAAATTAAATCAGTTCTGAGTGTTGATTTGAAATCCCTTAGTCTCTTTACATTTATTATAAAAACAACCTCATGACTCCTCAGGTTTTAGGTATATAAAATTCCATCTGATAATAAGGGGGAAAATATTATACTAAAAACAATTAACGATTTGTGAACAAATAACAAACAAGATAACAAAAATGGTCTCCTACAACTGAACAATTATGGATTTTTCAACACTTACCCAATCATTAAACAAAATATAGAACATTAATTTTCCCCGAATGGATACAAAACACTTCAATATTTTTTCATTATAACCTCTCCCAATATCATTCTCATGAAATTATAACACTATCCTCTTGGCCTGGCTAAAAGAAACTAATAATTTGGGTTAATTTGGGCAGCGTTGTTTACCAACACTCAAACTCTTCATTAGCTCTATGGGAGTATATGAAAGTTGTGAATCATTAAGTAGAGAAATTGAAAATTCCTCCCAACAGTTATGATCAAGAAACTCATCTTTAGAAGATTTTCTTTGATCAGTTTACTGATATGTAATTATCATTCAAATCAAAGAAAAATTAAATTTGTATACAAATATAAAAAATTAACTATTACAATACGGATAAAAATAAAAAATGAAAATTATGAAACACAATTTTAAACAAAAACATAAAAAAAATTACAATTCATTATAGATATAGTTAACTAAAATGTTAAAAATAGTAATTATATATGAACATTCAGGTAATTGAATTAAAATATTTCCAAATTTGAATACGAATATTAACAATGGTTGGACCTAAGAAATCATTTTTTCACAAAAAGAATATTTTTTCAATATACTCATATAAAATATTTATTTATGAATTTAAGATATTAGATTTAAAATAATATTATTTTATAAAATTAAATAAGAATATATGTTATGTAATGTTTAATAAGGTAAACTAAAAAAAACTACACTAATATAAAGAAAAAAAATTACTTATACATTTTAATAAATTTTATAAAATGAAAAATAATATCTAAAACATTATGAAAATTTTAAAAGTAAATAAGAAATAAACATATGTTATCTGTAGTATTAAGAATGTATTAATGGATTGTTTCAAAAAATTCCTTCATCACGATTGTTATTTAAGGAAAAACCCATGTCTATGATATGCTCATCTTTATTTTCTATTAATCATTCCATGGAATTAGGGACAACACATTAATCATCATCTTTATAAAGTCGATCAATATTGAAAAATTTTCTTCCTTGTAAAAAAATAGGCCAATTCATATCAAATTGATCAAGAACAAAGAAATTTTCCTTATATGTTTCCATTATAAAAGAGTCACATGTGTCTTTCAATCTATTTGGATTAACTAGTGTAATTAAAAATTCATCGTGACTAATAGTGTTGTTAATAATAACTCATTTATATTTAAACACGTGAACGTTAAATTTTATATAATCATTCTTCCATATTCAATCTATGAGTCCATATTATGTTCTTGAGGAATAAATTGGATTTCTTTCATTAGAACATTAAAAATTCATTTCTTATGTGAACACCAATAAACTACTATTCAGAACTGATGTAATGTTGTATTTATCATTCGTATGGATTTTACATCCATGAATATCATACTTGGTCAATGCTATCAAATTTAATATTCAACGACCAACTAACCATCTTAATATCTTTGATACGTCAGATATACCAGGCATGTTCTATTTAAACCATGAAGAAAATTTGTTGTTATGCTCATTCAAAATCCATATTTCTTTCTTCCATGGATGACAATGTTTAAACTCATTAATTTTCAATATTATATGTGGTTGATCATCATCTATGTTATTCATGATGTATAAATGAACTGTATTTATTATTTCACCTAAAAAATATTTTACTTTCATTCCATAAATCCCCTTTCCCCTATAATTAAATCATTCTTGGAGAGTTGGAGTCAAATCAATGGTCTCCACTATCGATAAATATCTCATAAAAAACTGTGCAACTTTATCAGAAATATACATTTCAATAATAGAGGCTTAGGGTAGATAACGATTTTAAACATACCCATTCAATATCGTCATATATGTTTCAAAAATAAATTTCCAATGTAAATATACAAGTCCATAATATTTTATTTATCCAACCAAATAAACATTTAAATTAACTATTACATGAAGGAAGATGGAGGAAAATAAATATCCAATTGAAAAATTATATAAATTTCATCATTTTTCATGTTTTTATAGTATCATGTCTAATCACGTTATTAAAAATTGAATTGAAAAAATGACACACCTTTATGATAGACTTTCTGTCATGGATGGCAAATATTCCCTGCGATAAAAATAGTATAATTTTTTCCATCATAACATGATAATCATGATATTTCATACCTATCAACATTAAATCCTTCAAGGAGACAAAAAATAATACATTTGATGAATAACCCTATTATACTATGATATCATGAAAACACTGATAAAATCTAATTTTTTATCTCTTGGAAAATTAATGATAAGCACTAGGATGAAATGTTCTCTTTCCATCATGAGTGGTACCTAACTCCAAATGTATTCACATTGATTGTAATTATCATATTTCATTCCACCCATCCTTAGTCATTCAATTAATATATAACAATGTTCCAATTATGACATCATAAAAATTCATCTCCACATTAATGATATCATTTTTATGTTTCAATTCATGATGTCTATATGGTAGTTCAAAAAAAATTTACAATTTCATAAAAATATTCCTATCATTACCAGATTTATTTGACATTCCAAATGAAACAACATGGTTTTTCACCATTTCAAAATAATCATCCGTGGATAATAGTTATGGAGAATTATCAAATTCTTATGAACCATTGAGTTCCTTTTTAATATTTTATAAGAGTTATCCATAAGGAAAAACCTTCTCTGAACCATGTATATTGTTTTCCTCTCATTATGCAATTGATAATTTCATGTCTTTTGTTTGAATAAGCGACACACTTTATGCCCCTTAAAACTGTATCCACAAAATTTTCCATATGACGTGAAATTATTTATA